>JAWWES010000171.1:27725083-27759642 GCA_035583135.1 Lophotriccus pileatus
GGGGGGCGCGGCGGGAGCCGCCGGGAGCGGCCCCGGGAGCGCGGCCGGGGGAACGGCATCCCCTGCCACCCGTCGGGCTGCTCTGTGGGACGGAGCGGCCCCCCGCGCCTCGGGCACATCGGTTACGTGTGCCCGGCTTGCCACGCACAAGTAAAAACCCGCGACGCGCAGTGACACGGCTGGGCCTCGTGTAAAGAACTGTTCACGAACTTCTCGCTAAGCAAAAGGAAACGGGCGACATCAGTCATTGCCAGAGGATGAATTTCAGCCTCGAGAAGAGATGACCGAGAGGGGACGTCATTAACGTCTATGTCTAAAGGGAGGGTGCCAAGAGGATGCATCCATTCTCTTCTTGGTGTTGGCGAGCAACAGGACAAGAGGCAACAGACAGAAACTGATGCACAAGAAGTTTCACCTGAACATGAGGAAGAACTTTACTGTGCAACGGCTGCACACTGGAATAGGTTGCCCAGAGAGGTTGTCAAGTTGCCATCACTGGATATATTCCAGAACCATCTGGATGCAGGCCTGTGTGTGCCATGTGCTCTGGGATGACCCTGCTGAAGCACAGATGACCCACTGTGGTCCCTTCCAACCTGACCCATTCTGTAATCAGTGTTTCAGTAATCAGTGTTTTAAAATACTACCTAAAAGCTCCAAATAAAATACACAGACAGGGTTGCTAAGACAAAGCTAAAGGAGTAATAACTAACTATCCCCTAGATTTAAACACTAGAATAAAAGGTAAAACCACACACTGGGAACAACAACAAAAAAAGTGCAATTTTTCCATAAACAACTATAATCTGGATTTACTATCAGTATTGGTGCCTTACACTGTCATCAGCATTTCCCCTAACCCAAACACATACCAGTTCTCATTTTTGTTAGCAATGTGTGCCACAAGTACTAGAAAATCATAGTGTTCCCTCTCAAAATGGTTGCAGACCTCTTTTCCAGCTAGCACAAAGGAGACTTTCTTGGTCATAGTACACCTCTACTTAAATCCCTACTCTCAGCCAGGAAACTAACTTCCTTCACCTTCCAACACTTGGGCCTTATAATTTTCAACCAAGGATTCACAAACCGCAGCACTGAAAATCGCTCAATGTGCAATTTATAATAAGAATGTATCCAACTCACCTGCAGGGCTGGCAGTGTTTCCTCATGGCAGGAAGGTGGGCTGGCAGAGAACCACCTCAGTGTGATGGTGATGCCCAAGGACACTGGACAGTTCCTACTCTATCAGTCACAGTGGCTTCAATGAATGGACTCACCCACTGGCTGCAGAAAGCTGGGCATGAATTACATGTTCAGCACTGTGTTGAGGCCACAGGTTCTTTTTCACTCATCATTTCACTTGGAATTTTGTCTTCAAAACTATTCAGATCTTCAGTATATACTGGTTTATTTTAAACAACATAACTTTCTTTGTGTTGTGAGGGTGCTCGTTATAATAGTGCTGACACTTATCTGCACCCTGAGCTGTATGAATTTTGCCTGGGAGTTTTGGAAATGATTCTGAAGTTCAAGAGAGCGGTGGATTATATTCATAAAACAAGGGTGCCACTGACCTTTCAGCATAAGAGAATAGATGTGAATCATGGACCTGAGACTCATCTAAAGGAACACAGTGGAAAGACATAGGATGAAAGGCTCTAAAGGCTTTACAAATTATATTTGGATGGGGGACAGCAAGGAGAAAGGGAATGTGGGAAAAAGAAGAATGAAAAAGGATCCTGCTGTTTAGCTCATGCATAAACTGTATGTGCTCAGCCAAAGGTCACTCCTTTTATTTTCTCATTAATTTCAATGACAGTAAATGGTATATGAAGAACAATCTAAAAATAAGAACAGCCAGAAATAGCTTAGGTTTTTGTGTGACAGCATAGCAGGAAGAAAAACCTGAACTGAAACTTCATTCCAGATCTTTACGTCTGGCTTTTGAAAAAGTAGTGACTTAGTTAATTATTTAAGATGAACTGTAAATCTATTTAGAAAAGCTTAACAAAAATTTAGTGGTCTTTACGTATTTTTCAATAAAGTTTTTATACTCTGTCTACACTGAAATTAATTCCCAAGGTTGGTTTTTGTTTTTTTGGTTTTTGTTTTTTTTTCATCTAACACTATTGGGAGAAATTGTTCAGTTTTGAGGGGGGAGTTTTCTGGGTACTAAACACAAGTGAGAAAACCACTAAGTTGGAGGCTGAGTTATAACAAACAGAGAAGGAAGGGGAAGCCTTCAGGTGAATGCAAAAGCTGGCCCAAGGAATTGCCATCTGCAGCAACTGAAAGTAGAGGCTGGAATGGGAACATAGAAGGGAACACATATATTCTGCAGTGAGGATCATGAATAGCTGCTTCAAACAAATCTTCAGGGAGCAGGAGCCCTTCATACAGAGACTGATGCAACATCTGCCAACTTTTTTTCCTAGGGAATAAAGGGCCAGTATCTAGAAGCTGATCTTCAGACAAGGTGACACAGATTCTGCAGCAGCATTGAAGGAGTTTTAGCATTACTCCACCAGATTTTTAATTTTTGCAGCAAATGTGCAAATCTGCATTGACTTGCAGTATATTTGGCTGGATGCTGAGCTTACAGTTTTGAAAAGAGGACACCAGCTGCCCAGAGTTTAGTTCTCATCTTCCATTTATGCCAAGTAGCAGTATGAACCTTACGGTCCACACACATTGCAGTGGTTCAGTTTCTCTGTAGAGGATAATAACTGATAAAGGTAAAATGATAACTGACAACAATTAAGCATCTCAGCTAGAACACTTGGGCTATATTAGAAGTGAGATGGCCTGGTCAGAACACCAGCTTTGGATTTTGCATTAAATCCTCGGTTCACAATTTCCTACGCAACCATGATCATATTTCTGATGTGACCCCAGACAACTCATTTAATTTCTATGGGCCTCAGTTTTCCATCTGCAAAAGAAGAAAGGAATTTCCAGACCTCAGTGTACATGACAATTATGAAACACTCCATGTGTAATTGTACAATGTAGCAACTTTGGCAGTAAAGGTGCCTTTGTGATTTCCTGCTTTCCTGCAACCTCCCTGACTCCATTCTGGCACTGTAATCTGTTATTCCATTCGGTTTATGAAACCTACCCATGGACTAGACCCATTGAAATAACCTGGGCTAAAAATACCACAGCACTCTCTCCTTTCTTTAAAGATTTTTGTACTGAGATCCAGTTGATACTGAAGCTCCAGCAGCTGGCAGCCTGTCACAATAAGGATCTTGAAAACTGACATGTCACACTCTTACACCAGATAATGAGATGTAGTAATACAGAGCAATGTCACAACACAATGTTTGTAAATTCATTGTTTCTCAAGGGGAAGAACACCCCTCACATGTGATATTGGTTTGTATCTTGTCCACTTTACTGCTGTTGGGGCTAGGGATGGAACAGGAGCCAACTGAATGCAAAGGTAAAAAAATATATCTATGAAATAGTTGTACCTCCTCACTTCTTCAAACACCTACTGCTCCCACAAGATTGATGGACTCCAACACTTCGGTTGCATCTGTAGTACCTCATCTTTTTGGACTGCTTCTTGTTTTAGAGTACTACCTGAAGCAGGTCACTGCCATTTCTCCTGGCTTACAGATAGGAGACAGTAGCATAGAAAGAAATGGTGCAGACAACTTCCCAGCTGAAGAAATAGGACTTCCAAGTCCTGCCCAATGAACTAACTAAAAAGATTCATCTGCTATTCAGTGAGGTCTGTTGCCTTTCCAAAGGGCCTGTGCGTCATGTGCAGCAAAAGGACCACAGACCACGGAGCATGGAGGAGAGGTGTCTGGAAAGGAGCCGAGGTGTGTTCTCTCCAAATACATATTTGTGTGTTGGTTTCAATAACAGAATCAGTGATTAAAAGTTTGTTAATTGGCAACAAATTAAATCGCTTGAAATTCCCCTGGCAGAAAACTGTTTCTGGCTCGCAACAAGGGAAAATTGATTCAACACAAAAATTTGGAAATAAACTGGTACAGTCATAGTTGTCTGGCAACAGATCTGAGAGTGAAGATACGGAAAACAGCAAATTACGTAGCTTATGTTGTACAGCAGTTGCTAATCTAGGGCATAAATGTAACAAGGGGCTTTTAAGCCAGGAGAAGGGCTGATAATAACATTTTATCCTGGCTTTTGTTAACAGCAGTTAAAAACTGCAACGTCAACGGAAAGAAGTTCAAAGAGAGGCACCAGAAGTGATTAACAGGGATATGTCTTCAGGAGATAGATGTTTACATGCTCAGTTTAGGAGAAAGCAGCCAAGCATAGAAAAGACAGAAGGTCCTTTCAAGGGCCCTGTGTGGAGTCCTAAAGAGCATTATATAGAGTATCAACAAGGAAAGAAGAAAAAGAAAATTCATGATAACTATAAAATATTCTGACAGTCACAATGGACGAAAACCCTAGAGAGCCTGGGTTACTACATGTTATCAGTAGAAAGTTGTATTCAACACTCTCAGAAAAATTTTAGAAATAGAAAAGCCTTTCCTTTTGCAAGAAAAAAAAAATCAAGGAAGGCAGCTTTTTTGGCTTTCAAAGCAGGTCAAATTCGGAAGGGATAATTCACAACCCACACATAAGTCAATAGCCATTATGTTTGCTCAGACAAGACCTGAATTTGATTAAATATTATGAGCATGCAGACTATATAATATATAAACAAAAATCTGTTTTGCAATGAGATTATTTATATTAAAGATAATTTCAACTGCTTCTCCAAGATCTCATATTTAGTTAAAAATGTGATGTCCTCAAATGACTGTGACAGTTAAAGTGCACTATTCTAAGAAATATTTTTATTTTTACTTTTTTTTTTTTTTTTTTTTTTTTTTTTAAGATTGGCAAAGAGGCTGGTTAAAACCTTCACAGAAACATGCAGCTGAAAAAAAAACCCTGAGCATTATCTGATTCCAGAAGCAATGCAGCCATATCTTGTAGTGTCTAATGTTTCAGAGTGAGTGGACTTGAGCAGGGTGGTAAACATTCAAGAATGACTGAAGTTCAAAAACAAACAAAAAGAAGCCTTGAGCTCACTCTTGTAGTAAATGAGAAAGAAGTGAGGGAAAGCTTGGCAAAAATCAGCATAATAGTAGGCTTATTGTTGAATCTGAAAGCTTCATTTTCCAACAGTGTCCCTTTTCTGTGAAGCTGCACAACCAATCTGAAAGCGCTTTCTATAGAGATGATAAATCTATGGTGCAGATTTATGCACATTCAGATTAAGTCAGGAAATCAGTAATGAAAAGGATAATTAGATAGAGAGACAAAAACCTAGAAGAAAAATTACCGAAAGCCCCCCAAAACAAACACAGCTAACAATGCACCATGATATATCAGGTCCTGGGATTCTGACTCTGACTTTGGCACTCATTCTTGCCTGAGCAACACACAGGGTGAACAACCTCATCCTCTTCCTCACTGTGGTTCCCAGGACTCCAGAGAAGGGCACTGTGCACAGCAGCAGATTCTGGGCTGTAGCAGTGTGTGAACAAGATGAGGCTCGATATCTTTGGTGCTTTCTCTGTTTCTTTTTGCACGAGCTCTTAACTCATCAATGGGTGGAAAGGCATAGGAAGAAAAAATATTCTATGCTTATATATGGAATTGTTTGAGACCACAGCCTTCCTGCTCCTGAGGGAGCATTCAAAAAGCAGAGGAAAAAAGCAGAGACAGCTCTCAGCAACATCAGCCAAACTCAAAAAAAAAAAAAACAAAAACAAAAACAAAAAAAGGCTGTGGTTGGCTGGAAAAGTTCCTGAAATGGTTTGCATTCCCATGATGCTAAAGCTGGGTTAATGTTCATCTTTTTGAGGACTTCCACCATACATTCAGGGTGCTGGTGTGCACTCAGCACTAAAGAAACAGCCAAAGAGGTATCTCTGTTAGCAGCAGTGGTGGACTCCTGCTCTGTGGTTGGACTAGACCCTGGGCTAAACAGGCTGGTCTCACTGTTTAGCTTCAGGCATCAAATCAACTTGAGTGCCTAAGCCAGCAATCTCCGTGCTTGGGCTGTCAGGGAAGCTATAGGTGTGCCTTTGGCTCTGCAGCAGCCTTCAGCCCCATAATCACCAGAGTTGAGCGCCTGAAGTTAAACTGGGAAAAATCCCAGTGCAGGGATGACCTTAACAGTTACAGTGTTACTTGAGTTACTTTACTGCAGCGCTTGCCTGTAAGTAAAACGACCCTCAGTAACCCAGAGGCAACTCTGCCATGGTCTGACTCCAGCACCTTTACTGCTTTATGTTCTGAAAGGGTTTGGCCCAGCCCAAAAACTTCAGCAACAAAAGAGCAGGGGGTAGCACTAGTACATTGCTGTCCTCTGTCTGGACTTGATACTGCGAGCAGAAAATCTGAAGGTTCATGAGCTAAACGAGAGCTTTCGAACATTACAGTCTCCATTTTACAACCAATGGTCTCATCTTTCCAGGCACAAGTAAGGGAGGTGCTGTGAGAGCTGGCTCTTGTGACACAGAGGTCACTTTTTCCCTTTTGACTTTAAAAGATGTACAGCCAACTTAGAGTGTTGATGGTAAAGCAAACATGCTGACTGAACAAAATTTAGCAAAAAAGCCCTTTTCTTTTGCATGACTGTAACTCTAAAGCATGCAAACTTAGTACTGTGTCATAGTCCAGTGTGCAAACTTCTCCAGCTTTAAAGATGTGGTATAGAAATGCTGCAACTCTGTGAGAATCTTTAATTGGGCACCATAACTTTTTAATTAATTAATATATTTACTTACTAAATCTTGGTGCACTTCTCTAAAGTGGATTCAGTCCTAAGTGTCTGATTAATCTCACATGAGAGCTAAGGACAGTTGCAGATGAAAAAGACTAACGTCTAAAAGATGCGGATCCGCTTCCAAGTTTTACAGTACAAAATGACCTATAGTAGAAACTATTTATAATCCTTTCTCATCACTCATCATTTTGTCCACATCAGTGGACAAAAAAAAAAAAACAAAACCAAAAAACTTCAGCCCTTGCCCTCCTGCTAACAAGAATAATTTACAAAAATTGGAATTTTTTTTGACAGGGGCTGGGCAAGTTTATAGGTGACAATTTACTTTCTGCTATTAATATGCCAGGCTCAATTTGAACAAAACCCAAAAATCTTGAGGTAAAAAACACTGTATCATTTACTCATCACACAAATCAAAACAATCTCCCTTAAGCACTCTATCTGATAACAAAGTATTCCCCTGCCATTTGGAGATGTATGGTAGTTTAACTGATGCTTACATTTGGTGTAAGGAACAAATGTATGTAACAGGGAGCGATGCCAAGTAGGGATCACGCTCAAGGACTGGCTTTGCATATGGACATGACTCTGGTCTCCTTTACATCAAAAAGTTATCTGCACAAAATAATCCTAGCCAGAAGGAAAAAGAGAAGAGCAAAATATTCAGTACTTTGAAGCGTGGTTTCAAGATCAATGTGAAACTTATCTGAGAAGTAATGTAAATAACTAAAGTGGCACATTTAAATTATGATTTACGTACTGAACTCAGGAGTTTGGTAGTTGAGGTTGTTGTTGATACAGTGATGTCTGACAGTATTTGAAAAAAAGGGTTGTCCAACAGGCAGAAACAGATAATCAAGCTGGAAAAACCCAACAAATGCAAGTATTACAGCTTTAGTGTTGTTACACAACACACAGGAAATTAAAGTACTAAAACATAGACAATAATTACAGAGGAAACTAAAGGTATCAAAAAAAAAACAAGAGGGAAAAAGGGTTGATCAATCAGCAGTGTGCTTTAGAAGTACAATGATCATAGCAGAAAATATGGCAGCAAAGAGATTACCAAGGTTACTTAAGGTTTAATATGAAATGATGCCAAGCATAGATTTTGGGTTGTCTCTGAAAAGAATTAAGTGAAGCTCAACACTGTAGAATCCAAAATCCTCAAAAGCAAAAGAAAAATGTCCCATATCTCTGCACCAGGAAAGCAGTACCTCCATTCAGCAAGGAGAGAGTTCCAGCTGAGAAAGTACCTCACCCATGGCTGCACAGGTAGGGTGTGTGAGGACTGAACACAGCCCTCTACCAGAAGCCTACCTTATAGTAGCTGTTGGAAGTTATCCTAAAATTAAATCTGCTGAAAACAACACTGGCTAAAATAAGAACAAAATCCATCTAGATGCAGTTACTTGCTTTACAGCACAAACATGGCCTGCTACTTTCAAAGACCAGAAAGGACAGCTCATGGACTGAGAGAAGACAGAGGTGCCACTAAACAAAAGAGAAGACAAAATTGAAAGAGAGACATATATGTATGTATATACACAGTATAAAACCCCCCCCAACTTTGGGGTCATCCTTTATCCAAGTGCCCTACTGCATGTAAAGGAAGTCAGACAATACTTCTGAAGTCACGCTCCCCAGGTCTTCTAGAATATAACGAACACGAAACATTTGTGACCCAACTTATTATACAAGCATACAATCCCTTATTAATTAAAGTCCTTAGTCTGGCTTCAAATTTTTATGAGAAAGATGATATTATTCTATGGCAGAGCACTTCTCCCTGAAGGATACATAAGGAGTTAACTCTCACATAGATGCATCTTGTTACTTATCAGCACTTCACTGCCATTACCATGACAGCAAGGCAAAGACCATTTTGTTCTGCCCCATTCTTTCCTCAGCAGAACTGACGGTTGACTTCCAAATTCAGAATCTTAACAGAAACTAATGTTTGAGGCCAGATTTTGCATTGTGTCCTAAAAGCTCAATCTGATATGAAGTTTAATGAAAAGGTGGAACAAAAGGCTCTCCTTTTATAAGACTAACTGAACATTAAGAGACTGATTATGCTGTTTGCAGTACAACATGCACCAAAAAAAAAAAAAATCAAACAAAGCTCAGAATAAATATTTTGCTGGGGAAAAATGTGCCAAAAACCCCTGATGTGCATGTTCTTTTGTTGCTCACAGACAAGCACAGGGATCAGCATGTTGCTGCTGCCTACAGGACACATATGATTGACAAGGAGGAGCATGGTACAGTGAAATGACAACAGGTT
The DNA here is from genome assembly GCA_035583135.1 of Lophotriccus pileatus. Classification (NCBI taxonomy): domain Eukaryota; kingdom Metazoa; phylum Chordata; class Aves; order Passeriformes; family Tyrannidae; genus Lophotriccus; species Lophotriccus pileatus. Next base: position 27,734,140 of record JAWWES010000171.1, read on the forward strand.
CATCAGGAAAGTGTGTAAAACAGTAAGTGCAGTGCACCAAAGGAGTGGTCAACACCATGTAACACACCAGCCATCATTATACTCTCATCTGCATATCCAGTAGGTTATCAATATTAATAGGACAGCTGGTGTAGGAGGAGGCTGCTGGGGCATCAGAATGGCATTTTCTGATTTACTCTGACACTTGAAGCCACATCTAAAGAATAAAAAAACTGAGGGAGAGAATGCCACAGACAAATAACCTAAGGAGTAAGTATGATCACTTCTGAGCTGGCTCTTTATCTGGTGCTACGCAGGTCAAATAATCAAACAGTCACTCTCACATTAAAAAAATCCTCCACCAATCCCATTCACCAAAGCTGCATTAATTAAACTACTGGTATGAGTTCTCCCATCATTCCTGGGTAGAAACAATGAGGAGAAGATAGAGAAGTCAGGAGAACAAGGCTTAGTGAAACAGAACTCTGGCACAAACAGGCTGGAAAAAACATGGAAATGAAGGTTGAGAAGACAGAGATGATGCAGGGGGAGCAGAAGGCAATAAGTCTTACTCTCCTGAACAAGAGGCTCAGTGTGTGTGTGTATGGACATCATAAAAGATCCATCTGGTCTTCTCCACCCAACCTTGTAGTTTGCTCATGTAGGTCTTGGAAGACAGTTACCTGAACAACCTGTTCCCTCTTGTAAAACCTGTCATGTAATCCAAATTTACCCTGCTGAGCTGACCACAAAACAACAAAGTACTTAGCTGTTTCCCCCATTATGTCACAAATATTACTTAAGCTGTGTTTTGTCTATGGTAAAGTAAGAGTTAATTTCCCCACATGAACAGAGGTAAACAAAAAGAAATGGAGAAGGGAGATAGAGTGACGCTGCAGGCTGCAACAGTTATGCCAATTGATTCCCAGCTTTAAATAAACCCTTTGAAGTAGAACAGGTTTTTTATGTTAAAAAAACCCTGCTTTTCAGTATCCATCATTGTTTATGGTTGCAAAAATTACTCCACTAGAACTCTAAACTGGATGTTCAGTGTGGAAAAAAATATTGGAAAATTTATGTGCAGACCCCCACCATTCCCACATCCAACACCTATTAGCTGTAGTAGCATTGAGTTACCATAACAGCTGCCATTGTTTTGCAGGCACAGTTCAAAAACTTTACCTTCATCTCTACAAACCACGAGCTGAATGGTATAGCTCCACAATTGAAAAGTCTGAATTAAATACAGAAAAAGAATTATGGACCATCTTTGAGAACGTCATTTACCGAAAACATCTTCAAGCGCCATGAAAGAAAATATCCCATGTGAACAAATAAACCCTGAAACTGCTGAGCTGGGTTTCAAAGTACTCTCCTCTCTCCTACAACTCATTAAATTAGACTATAAATATCAAGCAGAAGTGCCAATAACTTCCTAAATGGAGGCTAAGTTTGCACTTACCTGAGGAAGTTTACCAATTTTGCCAATCAAATCCACATAAAAATCCTTGTTAGAAACAGAAAGCTGCACGAGAGGAGGCAAGACTAAGAGAGCTCTCAAAATGGTGGGTAATGTCCACACAAAACAATGGGAGAATGCCATTGTTATTTTTTACTGTACAGATCTTGTTTCAGTATTTAATGGGTTCATTCTTGCCATGTCTGAGATCTCCAGGACTTCGGAGATTTGATAGCACTTATATCTGTGTCAAAATTCTCAGTTTTGTATTTGCCCTAAGAACTAATGCAGAGGACCTCACCAAATACTTACTGTGTATTTGTGTTTCTGTAACAGCTGTAAATTAAGGATTGCAAACTTGACTATGTGCAATATCAAACCTTAAGCCCCAGAAGTACTGAACTGTAATGAAACAGGCTAGGAAACCTAGGAAGTTCTTAATTTTAACTAGATTATGTAAAGGAACAGCTGCATTTCGAAGAAAAAAGCACCAAACAACAAAAAGCAATAAAGAGAAGACAAGCCTATACATATTATTCTAAGATGGCTCTTCAGAGCAAGAAGACACCAGATACACAATAAAATCTAATGTGGGACTTAAAGGTACAGTTAAATGCAGTTCTGGTACTTGTTCCAGGGATACCAACAATTGGTTACATTCCCCTTACCAAAGTGTTGTGATTAAAAAGACAGAAAGCTACACAGTGGTCAAGTCAGATGAGATGCTGGCAGTTAGCCAAATATGTGTTCAGGAAGATATAACTTGTCATGTTCAGCATTGATTACTATTGCAAAGCTATTCTGGGATCAAAATCCTGATTATAATCCATCAAACCAATAACCACAGTGAGTTGAATGGCTGAGCAATTGTGATGACAGAGATGGCTGCAGGAATGGTGTTAGAAATTAAGATGTGAAACTGCTATTAGCATGTAGAAAGCTTTGGAGGAAAGGTAAAGTGGCATGGTAATTGCTAATAACTACCACACAGGTATTATACAAAAAGTTTTATATTTAAAATTTTTATTAAAAACAAACCAAATCATGTCATGATAATTTTTGAAGGAAAAATATTTACCTGCTGCTCACAATCTCACAGTTTAAACGAAGTGTGTGTCTATACATCTCTTCACTTGGTACAGGCAGAAAACCTTGGTTCTCTTCCTAGCTAGCTACAGTCACAGGCCATGTTGTAGGGGGGAGTGCCAGGAGAAGAATCAGCACGGTAGACAATTCAAACTACATGGAATTGGCCTTCCTAAGTTGCCAATAAGAATATCACTGTTACACAAAGCTGATTTTGCCTGGGCTACTGCTAGCACTTTGTCTCTCTCTTGCCTACCAGAACGGGGTGTGAGAGGACTAAACGGACTGTCTGTGCAAAAAGCAATCTGGCACTTCTGCCTCCACGAAAGCAGGTTCAAGCTGACATTGAGCAAGACTGATCAAATCTAGCTTAACTTTCTCTGGTAAGTCACCTCAGAGAAGCCTTCTGTGTGACTGAAATCCAGCAACAGTATTCCCCAGTTTGGGTTTGTGCTTCCTATTGCCTTTGTCATTTTGACCCTTCAACTCCCATCCGTGGGATCCTTGGCTTTAGTGTATTTTTTCATCTAAATATAGCAGCTCTTCAGCCTTTTTTGTCTCTCTGCTACAACCTTGGCTGCCTTTAATGGATTCCGCAGGAAATTAGACCTAGTTTGCATTCTAATCATCTTTGGTGACTTATGCTTTTAATTAATCTTTAATATTCCTCCAGTCTCCATGGATGGTGCATTATAAAAACCAGTTTCTACAGGTCATCATTGTGGTTTCAAATTCAGGGAAAAAAAAAAAATCTCACAAATGGTATGTATACAAGAAATATACACAATTTATCATAAAACATTATGATTTCATTCTCTCCAGATGGAGTAGCAGATATGTTAATATATTTTTCCAACTGAAAAAGGTCTATGTGATTTATTGTTCCACGAGGAGCAGGGGTCTGACAAGGCCTCTACTTGGATAAAACCTCTATGGGATTCTCGACACATTGTAAATTGCTGGACCTGAGTAACCCCTCTCCAAAACCATTGAGGGCCTCTGACTGCCTTGCACGCAAAGATTTAACAGGTTAATTGACCAAATCATGTTCACTTCAATAGCCTCTTTGTGTTCAAGATCTGACCCACAGAAGAGCTCTGAAAGTTTAGAGCACAACATAAGTGGTAAGTATTACTGGGTCACATTTTGAGGTTCAGAATCAGTTGTTCCTTAATGTTTATTCAGCAAACTTCCATAAAAGTAGGACAGTGAATCCAAAACCCAGGAAGGACCTCCAAATTTCACCCATTATTAATCGTTTGAGGTATCAATTAAATGTAATGTTCTCTGATGTCTTTTACTCTTGCCTCAGTATCACTCCAACTAAAAGATATTCAACTGTCACTGAGAATGTGTGATTTATTCTTAGCCAACATGCTCATCTGTTAGTTGAATGAACCAAGAAGTTTCTATGAGGGTTCTTGAAACAATCTTTCCCTACTCTTTTATTTATTGCCAGTTTCTGACTATATTTAACGACAATTAGAATGATCACTCCAGAAATGAGGTCTGAAAAAAACACATATCCTAAGAATATTAACTGCATAAACTACCAACTTCTCTTAAGATATCAAGATGTTTTCCAATCTTATCAGACACATGGGACTGACATTAAGTACAACTTGCAAGTAGTTCAAAGCAGTGGGAGTTTTCTTCATAACAATAAGAGCAGTTCTCTCAAGTATTTTACACCTCCTATTAAATATGGCTTATTAAAATATTGATTCCCATTTTTTATTTGGAATAGAAGAATTAAGAGGTAAGCAGGGCAGTAACATTCTGAACTAATCATCTAAAACACTTGGTCCCATGAAAATAATACAGGAAAGCTAAGGGGCCCTCTGCCATCAGTGCCACTAGGATTTCACCCTCTGTGCCCTGGCAAACCAGCAGTTTGCAACACCAGGACTAAAGGCACATTTGTCAGCCTCATACTTTTCAGATATTATTTGGTTGGCAAAGTAAAGCAATGCTCATTTCTAGAATTTGAAGATTAGGAGACACTTCCTGTTAGCTGAGGGAGTGACATTACAGCCAGAAACTTGTTAACATCAGTGGTACAGGGTCAGATCACAGATCTGGCCTCAGTGTCTCATTTCTTAGAGTCACAGTCAGTAACCAGTAACTCAGGAAGAATGTGACAAGAAAGAAAGTGTGTAGCGTGGCTTCTCCACTAAAGTCTCCCCATTTCCAGAAATGTGCAGCTTGGGCACCTTTCTTCTCACGTGGTAGAGATTACCAGGATCTAAATCTTAATGTTGCAGGGCTTGAACAGGGAAATGCCCAACAGTACCTGAGTGTGTCACTTTATATGGATGACAACACCAAAAGTCCAAACAGTTGCCTGGATCGAGGCCAGGCTCCTAAACCTTTTACAGAACTGAAACATTAAAGTTTGAGAGACACTAAGAGGCGGAGAACAATTTCTTAGTCTTGGCTGATTTTGCTCTCAGGCTGTCAGAGTTTGAAAGAAGGCAAGCCTAAACAGTGTATGATCTCAGTGGTTACTCAGAGGTATCTTCTGGAGAAACACTGGGCCAGACTGGGAATTTATTCATTCTACTTCTGCAAACTTCAAAATAACTTTAACCAATTACGCAAGCACTATATTATTTCAGCCTTAGGTAAATAAAGCTCATAAGGAAAATTTACTTTCTCTTCAATTCTAGGAAAGGAAATAACCCAGCTTCAGAATCTAATCCCCTTAAGGGCAACTGACTTTAGTAAGGGAGAATTTTATCCCCAATTCCTGAACACATTAAATATATAATAATTATTGACTCTTGCATTGTTTCTTGGCTGAGACACCAAAAGAAGTCTAGGATTTAGAGCTTCCTGCAAATAAGAAAATACATGTTTTTAAAGCCATCAGTAAATAAATCAGAAAAATACTGTCCTGAGTGCAAGATAAACAAAGGGGAGAAACACTTTTCCACATCAACCTAAAATATGTACACATAGAATTAAAGAAAAAAAATTAAATATGACTATTACATACTTACATTCACAGGGAAAAGCCAAATGTATCAGGCTTGGGTTTTGCTCATATGCAGGGCAGAAATATTTCATAATAATTTGCAATACATAAAAAAAATATACAAATTAGAAAGCCAAATTATGTAAATCAAATATAGAGCTGCTCCCAGCAGGCTCAATGTTACTCAGAGATTTCAGTGAAAGCAACTTACATCAGTATAAAGTTCTCTCCACATACAAAATCTTTGTCCTGACAAACTTTTTTTTTCTTACTTCACCAAAAGTTGGCACTTTTGCCATTTGCACGAAGTAGAGACATTTCCTGTTTGCTGTGTAGGAACTGAAGCAAGAAGTCATGTAAGTGCCAGTCAGCTCTCCTATCTGAAACACTGGGGAAATGCATTAAAATAACTTAGCACAGTCTAGACGGGCTCAGCACTGTCTACCCCAAAAACTGTGGTCCAGGCATACCCAAAAGCATGAGTTTGTCTTCCAACAGTAATGTCTTTGAAAATAGTTTGTTTACCTTTGACGTTTTCTTGAGTGTTTGCTGTTATTGAAACACTGTCATGATGAATATATTTTTTTTACTAGTTTAGAAAGTTCAGAAACAACATTTCACCTGATCATAGCTGCCAAGGAGCTGGAGCTTGCAGAAAAATCTACTCTAGTGCAAAAATCATAACAAAATTGTGAGAGTGAACAGAACTGAAGTTAATGAGGGAAGGTGTGGTATGTCTCTAAGTTAAGCATTCCAAAAAATTAGGAAAAACATAAAAAAGAAAAATTAGAAAACCAAAGGTTTATACTGTTATTACTCGAACATTAACAATATTAAAAATCAGCTTTCTGTGAGAGCAAAAGTGGGGAAAATCTTGCCTATACTGTACCAGTAGAAGTTGAGCTACTATTAGAAAAGAGATGGGATGCAGAAGAGATTCCCAGAACAGACCTATCCCATCCTGGCAGGTGTCTGTTGAGCACTGCTGAAGGAAGTTCCTCAGCCTCTTTCAATACTCCAGCATTTCAAAGGCTGCACAATCAGAAAATCTTTCTCCTCATCAAACTTCTGTTTTCCTTTCTGTGTTTTAAACTAATTTCCCCATGCCCAGTGGAAGGACGACTTACCACTTAAAACTACTTCTGTATTTTCATTTTTATCTCCACTTTGCTTTTTCTTTTCAAGACTAAGAAGTCCCTTTCCCTCACTTCGTCTCATTAGCTGTATTTTCTTAGCTTTCATTATCATCCCAGCTTCCCTAGGCTCAGGATCTTTGTGCAGTTCTAACAGAAACTTGTGACCTACTTTACATATACACCCAAAAAGTGCATGTATAGACAGCAACACAACATTAAATGAATAAAAGAAGAATATGTTACAGTTTAATATATTTATATTAACTTGTCAGTGAACAGTCTCATAACTGCCAAAAGTTTCACAATCCCTCTGCAACAATTTTTGTCTTGCTTTTTTCAACTACATTTGGTTTAGGAACTTCATTGTTGTCTTTTCTGTAGTGCATCTTCCACACTTAAGACAATATACAAAACTCATGGCTAATATCACTAGTAGTTTTGAATTTTAAATGTTTTAAAGTTACTGGAATGCTTCATTTCTTTCCAAGATGATGAAATTTGAAAAATTTTTAATGTTTTCTTCTCAGAGAGAAGATTTGGGAGTAGCTCAAAAGTCCTGAGCCACAGATGCCAGGGAAAGGAAAACAGATCAAAAGACTTCCTTTCCTCAGATCCAACAAGTATTTGTAATATCTTTCATCTAAGGCAGGTGAAGGGGGCAACTTGTATGACTAATTTCACTCCTTGTGAAAACAGAACATCATATCTTTTTTTAAACCTAAAGACATGAAAAGAAAGGCAGAAAAGCTGTAGGGGAGATTATAACTGACCTGAGGAGGCAGAATCAGCCACGAGGAACATCTGAAGCTGGGCAAGGAGACCTTGGCAGAGTAATAGTTATAAGTGGGTCAGTGCAAGTTTGGGGTTGTTCCTGCAGGCCAGTAGAGGCTACGAAGGCTCCTTAGCACTGAGAATTAAGGAGTGAAATTGGCATCCAGCTGCTCCAAACCAGTAACCTGAAAGAACTGTTGTGCAAAGACGACAATGGATGTGGGATGTCAATTTTAATAAAGACACTGAGAAACTGAAGGAATTAAGTGGGTCCCAGTCATAGGGAAATACGACGGCCAAGGCAAAGTAAGTTGCTCAAAAGTGCTCTAAGAAAAATACAAAGTATATGCAAACATGCAGTGACACAAAGTCTAGAGCTAGATATTGTACCCAGCAATTTGATTAAAAACCAGACACACCTTGTCTGGTAGTAAACTATAATGGGGATGCAGCATTGCCCCAGAATCTCACAATAATGATTTTGACAACTGGAATAAAGCGAGCATGTTCTGTGTGCCTGCAAGGCCACGATCTGCCGAGACAAGGGCAGATGTCTGTCATAACAGAGATGATTTGGAGGTATTGGATAGAAAGGCAATAATAAAAGAGAGAAATTTGAAATACATTTGGTGACTGAACAAAGAAGGCTAGTAACTTTCTATGTTGGCCTGTAATGAACAGTTTTGAAGAACCTGTGGAGACCTACCACAAGTACCAAGAAGAATGCCAGGATAAGTAAAACAGATTTTTGCTGGTAACATAAGCAAATGCAGTCCTCAGTGTGCTAGCAAAAGACAGGAGAGAAGTAGTGAATAGGCCAAGGAGTCACAACAGCAATGAAATGTGGCAACCACCCGAGGAAAACCGAGTATTTTACGTCGCTACAGTGAGAAAACGATCTCAAAGACAACGGAAAATTTGAATTTGTAAACTAGGATATACAAAGGCAATCTAAAAAAAAAAATAGTTTGATTTGGGGTTGTGCTGGATCTGACTGGGATGGAGTGATATTTCTTCATAGCAGCCTATATGGTGCTGTGTTTTGGATCTGTGGCTACAACAGTGCTGACACTACACCAGTGTTTTGGCTATTGCTGAGCTGTGCTTGCACAGTGTCAAGGCCACCTCTGTTTTCCACTACACCCCCACAGCCAGGCTGAGGATAGACAAGAGGCTGGGAGGGGACACAGCTGGGACAGCTGACCCAGGGATATTCCATGCTATGTATTGTCCAGCTTAAAAATAAAATTGGAAGAAGAAAAACGTGGGGTTTTTTTGCTTCCAGAGTGGCTGTTTAGAGTCTGACTAGGCATCAGTCCGCCTGTGGAAGGTGATGTGCCATCTCCTTTGCTTCACTTGTTTCCCCCACCCCTCTCTTTTCTTCAGCTATTCAGTTGGCTTTTATCTGCTGTAAAGAGTTCTCTTGATTTTGTTTTTCCCATTTTCTCCCCAGTGTGAGGAGCTGGTGAGGGGAGCGAGTGAGCAGCTGTGTGTGTGCTTGGCTGCTGTCAGGGGACAGATGCTGGTTAGAAGAGACAACTTATTTACAACACTGTGCTTCCACAGAGCTTACCTGGCATTAAAGGAGAAAAAAAAATCTAATTTTGTGTAAAAGTGTTTGCATTAACTGCAACTACCCAGACTTGCAATGACTACTAAAGGCATCTGCCTGGCATTTCTTTCCCCAGTTCAAGAATCCTTCCACACCTAATACTACACAGTTTCAGGAGCACTTTACCTACATGTGACTATTATAAAACCCTCAACATAGATGTATATCTAACCTGAAAAAGCATATGGAACAGTTGATTTCACCAGCTACATTTTAATGATATTTAAATCCTTTTAATCTCTGGGACTTAAACTGATGGAACTCACTGCCAAAGGACACTATATGTTATACAAAAGCGTATTTATTTTAACTGGTTTTAAATACCTGTATTTCAGCCTCATCAGACAACTATAGTTCTGTTAGTTTAGAGAGCAGGTAAATTCTAAAAGAAATAACATTAAAAAAAGAAATAAGATTAAAAATTCCAATATCGTGCAGAATTTCTTGGCACATGAAAAAATCCTGACTACTACACTAGACTCAATTCAGATAAATAGGAAAGTTTTTGCATTTACAACCCTTATGCTTTCTTATGGATCTCAATTTCATTTCCAAGTTAAACTGCAATGCTGACAGACTGTGTGTATCTGGGTCCTATCCTGATTCATCCTTTTTAAGCCATTCATTATTTCTGCAAAATGGCGAAGACAAATATTCGAGGGAAATTGAATCCATCTATTCATGAAACACCAATTCTAATGCAATAGAATTCTAATGCAATTAATGACTGCTTCCTAAGCAGCCTTATGGGCGCAAGGTAAAAACTAATTTATAGTGGTGCTAAATAAGATAAATCTTCTGGCTTGATATTGACTTGTTTTCCAGGAAAATAAGGTTTATTTGGTTTGTGATTTCTAAAACAGAGTAGACATTATATTGTCCATTTCTGACAAAATGCTGGAACTTCTACTACTTCCCTTTCCTTCGAAAGGTTCCCCTCCCACCTGGCTTGTCCAGCAAGGTTATAGAGGTTTTCTCTTTCAGTCATGTTGAATTATCAGCCCAACTATGGACACATTTTTCTAAAACAAAGCCCTACTAAAAGTTAGCTTCTCCAGCAAAACTATTTTGTTCTTATATCATCTTTCCTTGTAGAACTCTATATAAATATTAGACAATTATTGTCCATATGTTTACCGGGATTCAAGAACACATGAAGAACAGGACCTGAGAATCCTCACTTACTGTCAAAATTATGCATTTTTTAGAGAAACACTCTGTCCTTTTACTTGAATATGTATGTGACATATAGAAAATCAGTATATATATATTTAATAGTGAGATTCTCTAAGAAAAAAAAAGATTTTTTTTTTTTTTAATATGTGGATGTGATAACAGATTTGATTAGGAGAAGATGCTGGAGATAACAGGTTCTTGGCTGCTGGCTGGATCAACATACCATAGAAGTATGTGTGCTTATTTTTCTACCATACTTAAAGAAAAGGTCACAGGCAAGAGATTTAACCACATCTTCTCCCAGAGACCCTCCATTAATCATGATTACCATGAGTTTATGATAAGCCTCTTTTTGTTCAATCTGATTTTTTCTCCTCCTTGTTTAGAAGTTGAATTAAAGCATAATTGCTTGCATTATGCCACTTGTGACAGTATGAGCTGATTAGCTTGTAAAGCACTGATTAGTTTGGGGCTACCTTCGTAGAAAACTATGAATTATAATGAAATATGCAGGTAAGCTTGGAGAGGCACCTATGATATGAACCAAATGAATTTTATATAGAAAAAAATAATTCAAAATGAGAATTATTTCATAATTGCAACCTATTATAAATGGGAAAAGTGTCACTATATGACAGATTATGCTAATCTGATATCTAAACAGCTCACATAACTTCACAACGAGTATATCTTTCTATTTTCCAGCACAGCAACTTTGTGTCACAGCGCGTCCCTCCCTCCTCCCACTGATGGACTCACTACATACCTGGCTGATGGGAGCCCACCCACTGGCTCCACCATGATCACTTTGCTGGAACCAGTGGGTTACTTTGCAGCACGTCAACACAGATCAACCTCAAACCAGAAAATTTTGCATTTCATAGCCCACTGCTCTGCTCACTGAACCACTGGTGCTCTCAGGGCAGGGCACAATGGGTGGGCTCGCCACAGCTCAGTGGGATATCTCCTGCATGTCCTACTGGGTAATGAGATTTTGGAACAGAAAACAGAACCATAGTTTTTAGTGCCTTTTCAGCACGTATGAGCAGGAAAGTTCAATTCTGAGCACCTTCCCTTGCAGAGCTGCCCAAATATGAACACCACAATCTAAGTATCCATTTTTGAAAATAACAATCTGTTTTTTTCCCAGTTAAGCTGAAGTTAATTTTACAGCATGTGATCCAACATGTTTTTCATGAGCCTGCTCCTCTTAATAAACTTAATAAATTATTTACATGCTTTCACTGTTAGCATTAGGATAAGATAATACACAATCTTCTGAGAGAGAGTGTCAGCTTGTACAAAAGAATGCAGATGCACTGATGGTTTTGGAATGTGGTAGATTTATAGCAGCTGAATAACTGACTGTCCTCCAGCAAAACCATTGCAAAGGTCACAGATACACACATCCAAAACAGTATCAAACAGTGCTTGCACTTCTATTTCAAGCTGGAGTCCTTGAAGTTGCTAAACTCACAGTAATCCACATCATATTACATTGCATGAACAGTTATGAATCTAGTGACTATACACACACACACGGTGTAACCTTGGTTATGTTACTACTAAGCCAGTCTTTTAACTGGGCCTAGGATTAAATTACAAACTGCAGTTGAAAAATGTGCCATGAGGTGACTGGTTTACATTTATAGAAATCAGATTTGTTTTAACAGCCTTTTCCAACTACAGCTTATGATGTGGTATTAAGAACGTTACACGTCTGAAGTGTTCTTCATCCACTATTTATTATTTTTCACTAAAAACATTTCTGCAAATTTTTGGAAATTTGACAGCAGACCAATTATCTTTACTTTCTAAGCATGTGAATGGCACTTTTCCTATAGAAAACATTTAATAATTTCAAGTGTTTATATAGCATTGTGCATTCAGAAATCAATGTGTAATCTGAGGTTCTTTCTTTCCCCTCATAAAACAATGAAGTCAGTTTTCAGCTTTATTGGAAAAATCTACTACTCCGTTAGAAAGTTAGCAAGAAAATGACTGTGTTGATAATTAGAAAATGAACACTGTGATAATCAGAAAATTTGGTTACTTTGGGCCTGATACAAATCATGCAATTGAATTCAACGAACTTTGGCTGACACTATAAGCTTTGTTTAGTTTTCTACTGACTTTGGGTTATTCTCCATTTCACACAGAATCTTTTGCATTTTTTAATGTCATTAAGCACATAACATAGAGAAATGAAAGGATTAATTTTTCCATATCGCATACTGCATACAGTTGTGAAGGAGATTTTATAGAGTAATATGATCACATGATAACTAGTTGGGTATAAGTCAGTCTCCTTCTGTCAGCACAGTTACTCCTGTTTCAAATCAGAAATTCTTTCTATATTCTTATAAGCTCAAATGGATCCCAACTAAATGCCTGCCTTTTTTATTTCCCTAAATGGGCACATATTTTTCTTGTTATACTCACTGTCCTAATACTTCAATGAAATCCCTCAAAAAACAGCAAGGGAACACATCTACCAAGCACAGCAACCAGAAGAGAAAATTCTTGTGCTTAGGGAAAGAATGGTTCAGGTTTGGTGGGTCTAATTTTTCAGTGAATTCCTTTATGGTCAGAAAGAGAGTCAAGAGCTCTGAAGGAACCCCAACCTGTATTATTTAGCCACAAGGAATTCTGTGTGATCAACAACTTACAGTAAACACACCAGAGGAAAGCAAAGTGCATACATCAGGAGAAGAACAAAATTATCAAGTATCTTACAGAGTCCAATAGCACAGACCAGCAGCAGTTATGGTAGAGATTATTCCCTTGAAATTCAGTATTTTGGGCCTTGGTATGTAAAAGGGCCCTTTGTCCTTCAGCAAGTTTTGAGGGTTATCTGAAGGATACATTCTTCTCTGCTATTTTTAAGAATCCTGTGCTAGTTACACATCCTGTTCTCAGGTCTTCAGAAGAAACAAAGATAGTCTAAGTTCAGTCTGTTCACAGCTACCCTGCAAAGACAGTGCACATCATCAAGCAATCTTCTTTGCATAGTTTCCAGTCCAACAACAGACTCCTCCGTGCTTATCATTAAATTATACTGTCAATCAAAGCAAGAATTCTTAAGCGTTATCAGTTACTCCAACTGGTTTTCAACTTATCATCCTCTAACTTTATGCACCATTTCACTACCAATAGCACAACCCTTCAATCCAGAAGAGTACTCAGAGAATATAAATGTTAAATTCTCTTCAGCACGATTCATTACCGAGGTAGTTTGCTTGTCTACCACATAATCCCTGGTCAGGGAGACAAGCACAAATGCAGTCCATTGCTTCAAAGCACATATTAAGCCATCTAAGTAAACACAGATACAATAAGATAAACATTTAACAGGAAATGCACATTACTGCCAGGGCACATGGTCCTAGTGAAGATAATTCTTTGCATACTTCTGTGGTCATTGATATGCTGCATATACACTTGCAACATCCATGTATTTAGCATATCTCAATACACATATATGTGTCTTCGAAAAACAGAAACAGAAAATTAATTATGGACTTGTACTAGATCTCCTATTTGCTCCTGTAACCTTCATTATGTATTTTTTAAGATGAAATCATGTACTTTTTACTAGCAAACCAAGAAGAGTTCACACGACAACACTACAATATAAGCAGCAAGGTTTGCATGTGCAGACCATTTGTGAATTGCCAGGAGAGGAATCAGACATTTCAGAAGCTTTCACAAGAACCCCATGGATCCTGGGGTTGCATGGTTTATGTCCCCTGAGTGTCACATAATGTATGGGATAATCCACAGTTGGGGTACAGGTCTGATAAATCAACAGTAAATTTTGCAGAATGTATTCAAAGATCACAATGAGCTACCTTCCTCCGTGTTAACTGCCATGTGTAGTCCACGTTACTCCTTTACAATGTTTTGGGGCTTATTCTGCTACACATCTCTGCTCAGTGTTTTATGCATAACCTGATGTTTTTCTGCACAGTCCCTCTCCAACATTCTCCAATTTAAACTAAAAGCTGTAGCAATCACTCTAGCAAACTTTTTTAAAAAAAGAAAACCTTCTGCCAGGTCCCTGGAACCACATTCGTCAAATTACTTGACAGTCCTGGAGTGAGAGCTGAGTAGCTGGAAATGTCATGTGCTCCTCAGCCTTTGGAACAGAGTGGTCATAACTGAAGCTCAGGAATCATTTACTGGTGTACTTTGAAAGCCATGCCCTCTTTGGCAGGAAGATACCAAACCCATTCAGCTAAGTATTGAGGTTATCATAAGGCATTATAGACTTCTTAACAGGAAGACCATCGAGAGTCTCTGACTTATTTTCTGAGATCACCAACCTAGCAGGATTTTACAAAGCCATTCCTGCCCTGTTCAGAAACGGTGGTGCTAGATATGTTTCAGTTACCAGGGGATCTCATGTCAGTATAACTGTCTTTCAAAATGTTTACAACAGGGTTTCAGTTTTATTAGTTAGCCATGTCCTGATTGGACAGAAACTTCATACAACTTACCCATTTATTTGCTGCACAGTACACACGATACTTTGTAAAAAAATTGAAACAAAAAAAAAAACCCTCAGCTTTTTTCCCTCCTTTTTCCTTGTACATTCAGCTTTTGAAGCTACATGTGCTTGTCTGTTTTCAGTTATTTAAAAAACCCCATTGTACACAGTACAGTATCAGACCAGTTATGGTTTATATATGTGAACATATGTGGCTACATTCTTCCTCTTTAAGTAAACAGTGAGCAGTAGTGTAGTTTGTGACCTTTTAGAAAAAAAAAAAAAGTCACCATTGGAAAAAATTACTTAGTAGATGGCTTCATGCAATTGTTGCTACAATTCATTATGTCAAAGACGGGAAATAAAGAAAAGAGCACAGCAGTCTATTAGATCCTGCTGAGGCAAACACATGAGAATCATTACACATGTATATACACTCCTAAAATAACCTCAGAGCCTAGCTTCTGGGAGGGGAGGTGGTAAATTCAAACCGAGGCTGAATCCCTGGACAAAGTCCATCTCTGAAGTAACACACTGGAGGCCCCTGAAACCATCAGGGCCAACTAAGCAGAGCAGTCTGACAGCACAGACGGAAGATGCTGCTCTGCAGGCAGGTGCAGACAGTGCTCAGCAATAGCACCCCTGCCCATGGCTGAAAGGATGCCAGCACTGAAAGGAAGACAGGCTTTTGAGTATCCATATTTTGAAAAATTTTCACTATCTTCCAGTCTCTGCAAGATATCAGAGCACCTAATAAGCAATAACTGCAGATGGTGGCTTGCAGCCTCAAATCCAAATTTCTTTTTTGCAGAAGGTGAGCTCTTTTCTTAGTTAAGCCTGTGACTGACCTTCTGGTGTCTTGCCTGGAGTTACAATTTCACCCACCAAGATGAAAGAAGATACTAATCATATGTTAACTCCACCATTTTGTCTCAATGCCCACCAAAAAAAAAGGAGCTTTATAATGCATTTTATTATATTTTTCATAATGAGGCTTCAGGAAGATACCTTCTAACATACCTTTGTTGTCCATGTATTCAAAAGCAATATCAAACAGATGGCAGCAGTTGTAACAGAGAGGTTATCTGGGCATATATTCAGTAACACCTCTGTATTTAGGAGATCTTTGTAACACCTTTTATCCAGGAGAGAACTAACATGTCAAAAAGCATATGAATGACAGGTTAAGCCTGAGGACAGTTTAACTAGCACAGGAAGCCTTAACAGACTTATCTGAATCCAGGATGATGGCCAATGTATTCACCACTGTAAAACTTCCCAGATCACTGAAATGTACATTTTTGATCAGACAATATCTGTAAGAAAACCAAACTGCTGCTGGTAAATACGAACAGGAAGGGACTGGCAGATGTTACACAGCTGAAACACTGCAGAGACACGTCATCAGGACTACCAGTAATGGCAGCCCCACCCAGACCTCTGCACTTTCTATCATGTCAGGTGCTGCAATTTCCAAGGCTCAATAGGCTGGCAGAAAAAAGCATGAGAAGAAACTATAGGAGAGACTAAAGTGATATGCCTTCAGTTTCACATCAAATGATATATATGGGGAGAGGATCTAGGTCTCTGGCCTCTCAGAATTCTGTCCCCTCCAGTCAGCCTTTCTGGTTTTTTGAAGTAGGCTGTTGAACTTTTTTCCCCTCTTCCGTATATTTCTAAAATGGAACAAAACCAGAGTCCACACATAAAATTCCCAAGAATCCTGAAGTGGAGAAGGGCACTAAGTCCTCGCCAAGGGTCTAGCTGCCTACACAAGGAAGTTGCACATAAACTGAGAATAAATTTTCAAATTCCTTTTCAAACTACAGAGAAGTACAGTACTATCTTGTCTCATCCCATTCCACCTCCCCCCTACTCAGCAAACCAAGTATATGCCCTTTTGGGGAAGAAGCCAATTGAAAAATCCACCCTTCAGCTTGTCTTGCTCATTTCCCTGCACAGAAAAATTAGGAGATTTAAATTAAGCTGACAGTAACAAAAAAAGCTGTTGGAAATTTTACCAGGATGTGTAAGCCAGCCAGGTAACACACATCCAAGGTTCTCATATTTTATTGGTCATAAAAGTAACACCCCCAACCCCACCATGGAAAGTCAGATGGTTGGAGACTGTCTTCAGCCAGCTGACACTCTCATCCAAGGAAAACGCTTTGATTGGGAAAACAGCTGCTAACATGTCTGCTTCACCAAGAACGTCAACATCCAGCAGTGAAAGGACTACCCTGGAAGCAAACTATACAGCTCTTCCTTTTCCCTTCATGCTTTCCTTGCAAATGTGGAGAATTGTCAGAGGGAGCACAGCTGTGGCAATTGCACTGCAGAGGCCAGTTCATGGGACGGCTCCAGAGCACCGAGCCGCTGCCATCAGTGGCACACTTCAGTTGTAAGTCCTTGCTCTTCTCTTCCAGGGAAGGGGAAAGGTCTTCCCATTGCCTTGCTAGGGCCCAGACTTCCTGTCTGACAGCTACTTAGTTTTTGGAGGGATGTTAATTTTATCAGCAGGCTCTGCAGAGAAGGTAGGTGGGTGAAAATGGCCAACACTAGGCCAGAGAGGACAGACTGGTTATTCTGCCTATCAGCTGACTTGTTTAATAATGTTTGACTCTCTAAAAAAACAAGCAGCAGTAAACATACAGAGAAACTTCCTTGTCCTATACAATCTCACGCAGATACCTCAATGTTGCCATTTTAAAGAGCTGGTACACAAATACATGCACCTCACATGAGAAAATTTGAAAGACTAACATAAAAAAAAGAGATAAAAATGAAACCTATAAACATTCCATAAAACAAACAAATAAATAGAAACCTGACATATGCTAACAATTGTCACTCACAGTTGCTAATTTTGAATTTGGCAGAAATTCCATTACCAGCAGTATTTTTTTGTATTTGCACATTCTTACTCAATTCTGAAGCCAAATAACTCTTCTCATTTCAGGCAGAAATGCTGCATGATGTGGGGCCCGTTACCTCTGCCACCCTGAAGTTTTGTATCCAGGCAATAGTCACTTCAGCCTCTGGTTTCTGCTTTCTGTCCTGCCTACAGTGTAAATCTCTACAGGCTTCTCCTGTCTCACGTACCACTGGCTCACTTTTTGCCCAGTGCCACTTGTAGATTTACAAAGCAGCAGCTCTGATATGAACAGCCCTTGTGACCTCAGCCTTCAGAGTGCTGCTTGGCAGTTCAGCCTTTGTTTTAGAGGCAGCTCCCACAGACAGTTTGGGGGGTCCTAGACAGTCTCTGGCAGACACTTGGTACAACTCACTTCCCAGCTTGCTCTTGTCAGCCTCTGGAACTGCCGTGCCTGTGCGCTGCAGCTCAGCAATCCACGGAGGTCCAGAGACAAAGATACTGTTCTTCATTACAACAGGTATCCCTGGCTTCCCAAAGAGATGAAGAGTCTGTTAAGATGACTATTAGATTCCATCAAGGGTTTACTACAAGGCTAACACCATTGGATAGGAAATCCCTGAGGTGCAAACTGCTGGAATGTGGTAGAATATTCAGGGAAGCAGTGTTCTCCCTACCTTGTTTGCCTTGTCCTCCTACTGTACTGTGAAGGATCACTGAGAGGTTTTGGTGCAGGGGGAAGACACAACAAGCCCACAGGCCATAGCCCAGCTCCACAGAGATATTTAATAGCAAAGACCTATCAGGTTTTAAACAGACAAGAACAGACATGACGATCTTAACAAGAAGGCCAAGAAGAATAACAGGTTGTACGGACATTTGGTAATACCCAGGACAGACACAAAAACTCATCTTTTGCTTCAAAGCCTTTGGATCTCCCCTGTCAGAGAGACTAGCAGGAGATAGGTGATGTCTTCCTCTCTATTTGCCATGTTTGTGCCTTTCTGTGTCCCACTGAAGATTTGCTGTCTCAGAGCAGTTCTGGGTCTGGAACTGCAGCAAGTAAACTTTATCCAGAGGGCTAAAACCCATCTGAGGTCTTTCACAGTGTCAGCTGCAGTTGTTCATGCTGTCTTGGCTGCCTATTCTTGCAGAGTATCATTGCAGACAAACAGCCATGCCTACCTGCTTCTTGCCAGCACTCACAGAACAAATGACTGTAACTTTCATAAATTACTCCAATCCAACTTAGTTTTTGCTGGATGATTTTCACGATGCGTCAGTTTCTTCACTACCAACACTTCACAAAGTGAAATTCACCCTGCATTTCTAGATAGTTATTGACTGTTAGAAACGAGACACTTTTTGCATGTGCAAGCTAGCTAATACTCTTTCTAAAAATCACTAACCTAGGCAGATATCTGATATTGCCATTCATACAGACTTCCTATGAACAGTGAATAGGGGGCGAGGCGTTTTGACTCTGCATCTTTTCCCTTTCAGTTGCAATTGCAATTGCTTTTGGCAGAATCCCTTGAGTAACGTGAATGTGTCAGACACTAAAAGCTAAAATAAAGATCAGTGAAGCCTTCAGATAAATTACAAGCACATTAAATACAGTGCTGGCAACTGTAAAGGTCAGGCTCTGGCTTTGTGAAAATTTGCTCAGTGCCATAGGAGCCGCATATGTAAATGCTGTTTTCTGTTGAATGCTTTGAACTTCCAGGCACAGATATCCTTTCTGACCCATGCAGCTCACACACCTTAAAACATGGCAGAGGAAATGTCATAAATATAAATTAAATAACAAATCAGTTGATTGGCATTTGCCAGAAGGTAATCCTCCTGCTAAAGAAAAGTTTCATCCTGTAGACATGTTAGCAATCACTAAAATCCCAAGACAAGAACAAAAAACAACTCCCCACTTTGCTAGTTATCAGATGATACCTTCAAAACTGCCAACAGTTAGAATTTTAAGTAGATAGAGATTCATATAAGTACGCCTGGGATGTTTTAAAACCACAAACAAGCTCAATTCCCATGGAAGTCAACTTGGCAGTAAACACCAAACGGGATTTTCTAATGCAATGAGGGATTTACCCACCATTTCTAAGTGCCTGGATATCTTTCAAACCTAAGTAAAGTCCCTTGTGAAACAGTTTTTCGGAAGTGACTCTGGGTTAGCTGTGAACTACATATTTCAGCACTGTGAAAACTGGAGTCACCTCAGGAGCACAGGAGCTGAGGATAACTGAGCCACAGTGGGATCTGTACCTGTCAGGATGGCAACACGGCCCCTGAACCAGATTCTTAGCTGATGTAAATCAGTACCCATCAGACCTTTCCAAGGTCTGTCTTTATATGATTAAATCTCAAAGCTGAGAAAACAAACAGCATAAAACTTGGAATCCACATACTAACAACAATTCTACATAATGTCAGGCTTGAGGGATCCATGTTCCTCTTAGTAGCCACTGAGGAAGAAATCAGAAAATAATGCTCCTTTCAGTGTTCAGCTAGCAGCAGCTTCTGCTGCAAATTAATCTTCAAGCTGGATATTACCTAAGCCCTCAGGTTTGAATTGATTTTTAAGCTTGTGTGTATTGTCCATGTGCTTAAAATAGCACAAGCTTATGTATTCCTGCCTATAGAGAACATGCATCCGTGCTTTTTAAAAAAATTGCACAGAGAGAATGGCAAGCCTCATTTTGTGATGGATTTTTCAGTTCCTTGCTTAAGCATATTGCTACACGTTTCTTAACAGAAAGCATCTTAGTGAGGGAGTTGCTCATATATAAGTCTATATGCAAGAGCTTATAGGAGATGCATATAGGAGATATATACATATGCATATAGGAGATATATACAGGAGATGCCAGTCTGGTCACCTAGCCAACATCTTCATAGAAATGGAGAGGAATTTTTTTCAGTAGATATATTTCTTCCTCTCCTGCCCTAAACTGAACTCCCTTAAACTCTCATTGTACAGCTACTACATGCAATATATATAAAACATTCCAGGTGCCTGAACTAAATATAGAATTTAAAGCTTATCCTGAAACTGTCTCACATGAACAAAACACTGAGGAGGCTTCCACAATGCTTGGCCCTACTTCGTGCTTCAGACACAATGTTTCTCTGATGGACACTCGCACCAGGCCAGCGTACCCTTCATCCACCTCACCCACTGAAGCCTTTTTCCTGGTTTTACTGAGTTCCTGCTCTCATGAATGGGAATGCTTTATCACTAGTAATAGGAACGAGCTCTGTATTACAAAAACAGCTTTGAGGACGTACTGTACCAGTTGCTATACACATAGGTGATATACACATGGGAGATAGCTGTGCCTGGAATATAAGGAATATATCCTTGCAGAACAACCAAACCAACACATCCAGGTAAACGATCAGCCTTTTGATGTACTTGAGGCACAAAAAACCCCCCCAAAAAACAAAACAAAAAACAAAACACAAAACTAGGAGCTGCTCTGCTTTCTCAGACAGTAGTCTTTCACTAATTAAAATTAGATAAAGTTTCAGTGCCAGTCTAGAAATTAAAACCATTATAGAAATAAGTAAGTTAAATCACAACCATCAACCTGTTATCATTCTTTTAAAAGAATGAATTACAAAACACAGTCACTGACCACAAAAATCCTTTTCCCAGTCCAAAACTACACCAACTGCTCCAAGTCCTCTTTGGTTATATGCAACAGGGGCCTCCTCCTTTACTCACCAACATCCCAGCTCCCACTGAGTTAACTGAGCCACAGGGAAGTTAAATTTCCTGGACAAGCTGAAGTGACCATGTTAGTCTGAATCCAGGATATTTTCTGCCAACTTTTGATTTTTAAGATCACAAAACAACTAAAACTTTTTTTTTCCAAGCATGCTGCTATTACAAGGTTTTGAGTGAGCAGGAACACATGCATACTTTTCAGAGAGTAATTTTTCCAGTGACTTAACGTCTGAATGAATTTATCATGAGACATGGAAGTGTCATTAACATTCAGTCCAAGCAAAAGAGTAGCTTTGAGAGTGTCCACACACATTTGCGTCATTCCAGGCACGGTTCACTACCTTGAATACTCATTCCACCAGACTGTTTGGTCCTGGTAAACACCACACAACTTTTCCTGACTCCTGTACATATTAAACCAAAGAAACATTTTGCTGACAAGTGTGTAGCTGGTGTATTTCAGAACCACAGAAAGCGAGGCTATCTTTGAAAAAGTCTCTTTCATACAGATCACAAACCTGTTCAGCACAGTAAGGAACAGAGCTTTGGACTCTACAGAGCCTTTCAATGAACCAGAAAAGTGTTTTGAAGATGGAAAGAGTGAATCCCCAAGAACTTCCCAAAAAGGGAAGGAAGCCATGCACCCCAGAAGGTGATTTGCAATGAAATTCTCCTTCCTACCAATACCTAACATCTATGCCTTACTTATGTGGCACTGCTGCATCTATCCAAACAAAAAGTGCACGACTGAAACATTTTTGTGAAGCCAAGTTTAATTTGTCATTTTTCCCACAGGCCAGGATAATTTTGTTCCCATCCAACTGCAGCCAGAGATCTGTTCTGCATCAAATGCAGATCCTCTCAGACACTTCCCAGTGCACTCCCTCAAATGTCAATAGCATGCAAATGAATTCCACATGCAAATGAGCAGCTCAGCGAATATGACAGAACTGTCCTGTTATTCCAGTTCTGCAAATTGAGAAAAACAAGACAGCTACACTACATATGTGTTACCTTTTATCCAAGGCTGCTCTTAAACATACAGAGGCCAGATTCAGAATAAATACGCATATTCAATTGTGTCCTAATCTGTGAGCTGACCTAGGAAACCTGGGACTTATTACTCTGTTAAATGGCAGGTAAAAGTGGCAAAAGTTCCTAAAGGAAATAAAATGTTGGGGTGTGGCTACTGATGATTCAGTTTCTTTGCCTGGTGTAAAAACCTGAATAGGTTTTATATGAGTTTATATCAAGGTATTGGAATAAAGAATCCTCCTCTCCCCTACTTGCTAAGCAGTTGAGTCCTGGTGATTCCAATAATCTCCCCAGTCTTCCCCTACAGGTCTACACTTACGCAGATTATTATGAAATTCTATGTCATTACCTCCCACCCTTTCCACGTCAGAGACCTGCACCAGGGAAGCTCAGTCACAGTCCATATATAAAGCAATTCATAACAAAGCTTTAAACACTTTGTGATGTATCACATTATAAACCAATGCTTTATTGTTTAGCTGTACCAACATTTTTTGTACATTAAAAGCTGGAAGAACAATCTCAGACCCCTATAATGTTTAACAGTATTAACTTCCACTGGATAAAATGTGAATGAAGAGGTTGTATCAAGAGAGGATTATAATTTTTTTAAAGGAAGCCACTGTCCACCCCAAACTATGAAAATTTCCAAAACCAAAACCACTTTGTGTAAGAGTTTTAAAAAACTACTAGTAATTTATAGCTAGATTCTATTCCAGAAAGTTTACAGCTTCTCCTTTAGAATAAGTACACACTGTACTTTAACATAGTGGTTTTACAGCCCTCAGCAGTTTAATGATATAGATTCTTAGAACTCATTTGATTAGCAGCTCATTTCACAAAGTTGTACCACAATACACTGCAAAAATTCAGATACCTTGTGTAGGCCCATGTAACAAAAAATTTTCACCTGCCATCAAGTCCTTGCAGGAAACAACAACTTGTGCACTAACAGTTCCCTACTGGTTTCAGATACATCAAACATACTGACTGTCCTCACAGCAGGAAAATTAATAGCACTTAAAACTGAATCACTTTAGCCATAATAAGAATCATTCAATGTTAATGGTACCAGCACTTCTTCTAACTACTCAATTAAGTCCCTGCAATTAGCCATTACATCATTCATTTCAAAGAACAATTTGCAAGGGCAAAGTTTTGCTTTTCCATCTGAGTCCATGATAATTACTAAAACTTTAATAATTCTTAGATGTTAATATCACCTGTTTAAAACAACAAACATCTGGTAGGTAACAGAGGCAAGAGAGCTCACTGTGTTGTTGCAGAACTGGGGCACAAATTTAATATTAAGGCTAACTCAAGCAGTTGCAGTAATCATAAGGTTCAAGAACAATTCCTGTATTTTAAGACATTTTAATGCAAAAGTTGTGCTAAAATATCACAGGTCACTGGACTTCTACCTATCCTTCTCATGAGAATTAATAAAAATCTCACTGCATATATGTGCCAATGCTATACTAGGAAATGGGAACACACAGATAAAAATGTTAGTACAAAAAGCATCAGTTTGATTTAGTTTTCACATTAGTAAGAAGGATGTCATTGTCCCAGGATGCATCTATGTAATACTATTCCAGCAAAAGCAAATATTGAGGCTTTATGTCATTCAGTTTTAAGAAATCCCCAGACGTCATTGCCAAGGAGTTCCAGGAAACATAGGTATTGATTTCAGAATAAGGGAGTTTACGGATCAAATACCTTTTGGTTCCTTCACCCGTTTCTTTTTTTGGTAAAGGTTAAACGTTCATGGCAATCCAGGCAAAAATCCACTGCAGCCACAGTTATCTAACTGGAGTCCCCTATCAGGGCCTGACTTAACTGAGAAGATTTAAGAAGGGTGCCCTTTCCCTCTCAGCTCCTGTCACATGGGGCACATACTCCTGGGACATTTGGTGGACATGCAACAGCAACAATACACAGCTATCCTGTGCCTGCACCCTCACCATCCAAGGCAGGTATTCTGGGAAGCCATCTGCTCAAGGGATCCCTGTGGGAATGGCCCTGCCATGGCTACACAGCGTACAGCTCCTTTTCTCCTGAAAGAAGGTGTGTGTGTGTATCCACAATCAGCAGAGGACATGTCTCATCAGAAGCCAAGAACTGACCTCTTCAAAAGAATTGCTCAGACAGTATTCAAGGCTTTTTGATCATCAAATTCAAGAGCGAGGCCATCAGCCCTAATGGCTTCAGAGACAAGTCTGAAGCACGCTGACTGCCAGGCTGTTTTAAAGCATTTGGCTCCATATGGCTCAGGAGCAAAGCCTCTCCCTCGGGAACACGCGGAGCCTGCTGTGGACTGAGTGCTGATGCTGCACATCAGTGAGGAAAACACTGCAGAGAGCAGGACTGAAAGCAGCGTATGACCTTGGAAGAGCCTCACATCCCTGGGGAGATGCACAGCAGGAGCACATCTCCCACAGAAGCTACAGCAGGACATATTTAGAACTCTAAATGCAACCTAATGTGAAGGCATTATAATACATTTTTTATTTACAGCTACCAGGAACTTGCTTGTATCTCTGAAATCTCTTGGGTCTGTTCTTCCGTCAGCCTTGCAGAATGGCTAGGAGCATTTTCCTAAATTACTAGAAAAACAGTAGGGGCAAGCCAAGCTAAAAGAGGTTTTTGATTCAGACCGCTGATTAATCATTTGCTCATTAAATTAAACATGTTAACAAAGCTTCATAGCAGAGATGTTTGTTAGGGAGTATTTATCTTCTCTTTAATGTCTGACACCTTAAAAGTTCTTTTATTCTTCAATATTGTATCTTGATGCTAATTTTACTACATTCAGCTCCAGCAATATAATACTGTAGTATAAAGCAGCAGCAGTGGTAATGCAAGAAAAGGAAATTAAGAGCGGGCTCAAAGGCAGATATGTGTCTGTTCCAAGGCTTGTCAAAAACATGCATGTCCTGACAGATGCTGTGAGTTGAGTGTTAATTACATATGGAGCTGAGATAATAGCTTAGTAAACCTGTGTAAAGTGATCTGGTGATCCCACCTGCACGTGGTCCTAACAAGCACAATCCTTTCTATTACTACCCTACAGAGTAGAACTGATTATGGACATGGTGTAACCTATAGATAACATAGAAATGCCAAAAATATGTTTCTCCATTGTTTTCTGCCTGTCAAAAGACTTCCTACC
>JAWWES010000171.1:27769179-27783144 GCA_035583135.1 Lophotriccus pileatus
TCTGCCCTGGTGGGTTCTGACTGAGTGCAAATACATTTCCTTTGCAGAATCTGCATGCTGTACATATTTAGCAAGATGAAACTGGATACACAGTAAAGCAGGTCACTAAAGAAGACAAATAGGCTTTTTTTTCCATCCAGGTTTATTCCAGCATGAGAAAGTACGTGAGCTGTGTACTGGACAGAATTAAACACCTGCTATCTTTCCTTTTACAAACACCTGATGAATCAAACATGATCACATATTGCACACTCCTTTGCTCATTAAACTCCTGTACAGTTGTCTCATGAATCAGATGCCTTGTTGACAAGACTGTGCTTTGATGAAGATGCAGAGAGGACTGAGCACAGATATGTAGCTGTTCACACATCGGCTCCGCTGAGAATTTTAAAGTAATGTTCTCTGCTGTTTACCAAAATGTTAATTTCATTTTGCCTATCTGCACTGCTAATACGGAAATTTCAAAAATTAGTAGGATTTTTTGTCATTTTTATTGCTTATCTGAAAACTGAGCTGAGGTATCTTAATTGCTGTGTAAGAATATTTTTATAACCTGTGTAATGAAGCACAGGGAATCAGCTTTGTTTTCCTTTTAAGTTACCCATCTGTATTAAAATAAATGATAGTATGGTAACCTTCTCTGCTACCTGACCTATGACTAGACCATGCTATGTTACAAATGCAGGCATATAAGTGGTCTGATCAAACAAGAATGGAAAACCTCACCTGTAAATCCAGGCATCCATGGCTCTGTAAACACTTTCTGTTACTAGCACCTTGGCACAGGATGGATTAGATGCTGGCTCTCAGGTATAACATTGTAATTTGCACTAACATAAATATACTGACCGGAATGAAAAAGATTCCTAATTGCAAAGGGAATTAGGCTACAGGGATTTTTGCTGCAGGTACTAAAATTAACACCAAATGACATAAAAGACTACCCTACTCTTTATATCACCTTACCTGACTGGTGCCTAACATCAGGGAAGAGAAGTCTGTTTGAGGGCCAAGTGAGAACATAAATCTCCTCCACAGAACCCAAACAAGTCATCTAGGGAGAAGAGTTCCCAAGGTTGTACAAATGAGAGACAAAGTCTATCTGAGTGAGGACTTATAGCAAGTAGGGATCAAAACACGATTGAAATTCACACGCGAGAGCTCCCTTCAGCAAGAGAGAGTTCAAAAGAGGGACAATATATCATGAGCATCCAATACTAGGAATACACATCACTAGATCAAGAGCAAGCAACCTGTGAATGCTGCATTGGGGCACACTGCAGTAGAACCTTCACTCTGGCATACCAAGTGTCAGCCCTGCAGAGAAACACCTGCCCTGGACAACAACAGGCCAGCAAAGGAAATAGCCATGCTGAGGAAGGAGCGAAGTGCAACACTACTACTGTCACAGCTGGTACAACCAGGCACATGCTGAAGGGCAGCAGGAGTCATGAATACATAAACAAGCACAAAGACAAAAAACATTTAAAACCACTTTTACTGGTTTTTCGGTCCATGTTTTTTACCCTGTGTCTGTGCCCATTCTCATTTGCTGTGGCTAAGCTGGTACAAAGTGACCCAGTTGTGTGTTTGAGCCTTAACTGTATTCCAGCTTCAACCCTGAAGCAATGATGATGCTAATTCCACCGCAAATGCCAAAGAAGTTAACAACACTTGAATTTCAGAAAATCCATGTTTGTCTTCTATTGTTCAAGTAACAGACACTAACAAAAAGGCCATATTTCAATTTAGAAAAAAAGAGTACAGATGGAAAATGATACATGCTATTCTGGGTTCTGTTTGAACAATACAATTTCTTTGGCTCCACCTATGCAGGTAGAATTAAAAAAAAAACTCACTCATGATGCACAAGCTTTACTTTGCTGACTAGCATTAGACACACGAGCCCCTCTCTCCAGTTCTCCATTAGAGCCAAGGGCAAATGGCAAACAGAATCAATCCAAGAAAAAAACCGCAGCCATTATTTTGCTTTAACCAGCAACTCCAGGAAATGCTTAATCTCCTTGTGGTTTGTACAGAACGGATGTTTCTTTAAATAACAGGGAACTACAGTATAGAAGCTGACTGGGAAAACAAAGCCTGATATTTTAAAAGATGAAATTCTACAGCAGTTACAGTTCAATGTCTCAACACCAGCACAATACATAAAACTCCTGTCAAATGATTTCTATCCAGCATGAGCTTTTAAACTATCACTAATTATGATATTTTAGCCTCACTGTAAAATAATTTTTGTATAACTAATATTATCTTGCTATTAAAACACCTTTTCAAAATAAAAAGATACCTCAATCTAATTATCTTAATGCCATACAAACTAGTATAAAGTATTGACCTTTTCGCTTCCTTCAGAAATCAATCAACATCCATTCTTCAGACTAATCTTCTAAATTGTTTCCTTGTCAAAGCATCATGCTTTTTCATTAATGGTTGTAGCTAATTGCAATTCTTCCCAATCTCCTGCGCAGATAATTATCTAAAACAGACTTCACTGCCAGAGCATATATGTTCCCTCTGTTACATGGCAAACTGTACCATCATTATTTGTATCATCATAGTACTTATATGTCCCAAATGATGCTCTGCTTTTCATCTGCTATGTGCTGTACAAACACATAGTTATCTCCAGCACTTCAGTATCAATAAAGCCATCTTCACATTTAAGTGCTCTGTTGCTTGGATCTAAGCACAAGGGCACAGAAAGTATTGGACAAAAAGCAGACCAGTCAGGCCTCATTGTCTGGAGGGAGGAGGGGCACACACATGAGAACATTTCATCCAGAATAATATAAAATTTCAGAAGAAGCAGAAACTGAACTCAGAATCTTCTGATCCGGGTTTGTGACTTCACAAATAGCTCACTTTCAAGCATTTGTATTTCATTCATGCCACAACCCAGACTAAGAAAACCTTAAGCCGAGCTGTGATAACACATTTCTTAATTACACAGTCAAAACAGGAGAGAAAAATACAGCCCTAGTTTCCAGAGCACACTCGAAATAATTTCTCTCTAAAGAGAGATGAAAAGACAACAACAACATGGTAAGAACCTCCTGTCTTCAGACGTAGTTTTTTCATGTATATGATTTACAGTCAAGAGAAAGGCAGGTAATTGACTCATCCACTTCACATCAGTGGTGGGCATGGTGCAGTAAACCACGATTCTAAAAGGAGCTCCCATGGATGTACTGAAGCAACTACTTGAAACAGCCACTTTACCATCTTCCTGAAGAAGCACAGAGGTGAATTACAAAATACAATATTCAGGAATAACATTCCTGAAAAACAAAAGAGCTTGAATTCTAAAGACTTTGAGAAAATTCACATATACCTTTCAGATACAAAGTCATTAAAAAAAATTAAATGGAAAGTTCACTAAAGGTAAATGTTACTGCCCCTTTCACACAGAGCAGGACAAAAGTAGTAGAATTTGTGGGATTCTGGTGGGAAGAGAAACTTAAGAAAATATTTATCTGGTAGTCTGGAGGAGTTTAAATTGGTATAAATTGGAGATGGAAAGTGATCAGGACTGAAATAGATGCTGACGACTTATTGAAGGGAAGTAGATTTGACCACATGCACTAAGCCAGGCCACATCTTTATCTTCATGAAGCAGTCCACATTAACTAGTGTGCAATTCATCAACATTTCTGGCTTCTTCAGTCAGCCTAGGGAATTTTTGTCAACATTTATCTGAATTTCCCACTTGTAATGGGGAATGTTCTCCAGTAATGTTACAGCCCCAAAAGATAGGCCTACTAAGGGCCCCAAATCTCTGCTTTTTCGTTACTTCCATCATCCCTGCAACTTGCAAACACACCCTTTCATGCAAGAGAGAGCTTTCTTCATTACCAGCTGCCTTCTCTCCATCCTCTTTCCTGACTTATGGACCACCACCAGTCTGCAACTTACGTGATACCAGTACACAGAAGTTTACAGTTTATAATGACTTATAACCAAAGGAAATTTCAAAAATTATTTGTTGATTGGCACAGCAGACGTGAATTTCAATTGACAAAAATTACTCAAGTAATTGGATTGTTGTAGTCAAACACTTGTGCCAGTTTATATGCCAACAGACGATCAATAACAGAGTTATTCCCCATTTGTCCAGAGTTAAATTCGCCACAGCTATTTTAAATACTTCATGTTCAAATATTGCCATATTTATTATGAAATAGTGCTATAAAAGTTACTGATATATATACTCCTACTTTCAGCCAACCTAAAGGCCTTTTTGTGTGGAGATTTATATCATTATTAACAGATTTTTCTTGTATTTTTATTTCAGTTAACCGCAGCGCTGTTGCCAATTCATAAAGCAGCTTCAAGATCTTTTTGTGCTGAAAGACATTAAGATATAAGGGCAAGAAAATATTCACCAAAGTTTAAGGTCAGTGATATGCCATGTGAAATATATACTGAAATGCATGAACTGCAAATGTACCACATCAAACATTCCAGGAAGCTTTACTGGTTATGCTTGTTTAACTTTTATATATGTATCTGTGTATATATATATATATATATATATATATACACACACACACATACACACACACATCTATATACAAACACACTCATAAACATATATTCCTCAAAAAATAAACTTCAAAACCCTGGCAGTATTATCATAAAACCATTCAGATATTGCATGTGCCTCTTTCTTTGGCCTGATTGCTATCACATGAACTTTGCAAGAAACAGACTCCTGTTTCTAATTAATAAGGACATAAAAGTGTTTATGCAGAAGGAGAACCTAGAGAGGTTATTGCACTCAGAGCCAGTGTGGTTTTGTCGTGTGTATGTTAAAACTGACACAGCCAAGTTTGGTTTCAGTCCGGTAGAGCATCTGCAAGTCATTGACATACTTTCAAATGCTGCAATGATAAACACATACAGCTCTGCGACCATCTTATGGCTATGTCTGAAAGTGAACAAAGAGAAAGCATTCCAAAAAAAAGGAGTAAGAAACATTGCTTAGACTGAGTTTGGGGAAGGATGGCAATGAAAAGAAGAGGAAGAAGACCAAAATATACTGCTAAGGACTTGAGTGGAAGTTATTTTTGCTCTCCTTACTCTAAGGAAAGTTACTCCTGCCACATTTATATTGTGCAGGCATAGCCAATGGAAATACATTCAGACAGATGGGAAGCGGAAATGAGTTTGCTTATCACACTGTTGCCATTTCTGACTTCACCATAACTCCCCAGGAGAAAGCTCATTTTGGGCAGACTCATTCCAGCACAGACCTTGTCTACTCATGACCCAGTGTCTGACTCCAGCCTGAACTAGGGGCTTATTCCCTCTCACCACTAGACAAGACTTCTTCTCAGATGCTGATTTTAATCACAAGAATTAGCCTTACTAGCAATCCCAAATCAATCTTTTCAATGTAAGTATAATTTAGACATACCCAAGGGAGTTCTTTTTGTCTGTTTTGCTTTGAGGTTAATTTCACTTTTACTTTGGTTCTCCAAGGAACTAGAAAAATGTCCAAAGTTGGAGTGCATTCACTCTCTCATTACAGCCAACTCCAATGAATAGCCTGGTGGTAGAACTGCAGTTTAAGATCTTTCTGAAAGAAGCTTAGGGCATTGGTGACCTCTAACCTGCTTTATCCATTCATACAAGCTCTATTAAGGGACTAAGAGGATGTGGTGTAAGTTAGGAGGAATGTGTTTGGACAAGCAGTCTGCATTTATGCACTTCTTGGCCATTGCTCTCAGACTCTTTATAATTTTTTTATGAGCAGAAAAATTGCTCTAAATTTTCAGTGCATATAAAAATCCTGTAACAGCCCCCTTTGAAACACAGAAAATGTGTCTACTTGGAAGGAGAACTTTAATTTGGCAGGCTAGAAGTTTTATATTGGCATTTCTGACATTCACATCAACAGAGACCATAAGCTGGCTCCCCGTTGGTGACACCTCTCGTCAGAAGAGTCAGGTGATCTCTGTACTGTTTGTACTTCCTTGAAAGTTATCAACATATTTTTACATCTGGATTTACACAGCCTATGCTCTTAGCTCCAAGCACTTCCCATCAAGTCCAGAGGACAAGTGTTCCAGGCAACCACAGCCAGACATGTAGTAAATGTACCTTCAAACCAGCCTCAGACCTGCTCTGATTTACAGTGGTAGAAGTAGGGATGAAGGAAAGCTAGCAAAAAATCCTGACTGACTTGGGGATCACGTGAGAAAAAAAAAAAAAAAAAAAAAAAAGCTGTGACTTCTTGCCACAAAATCTTCAGCAATTACAGCCTGCAGGCTGTGCCATAAAGTCCCAGGACAACCATGATAGATGGGTTGTACTGCCTTCAAGACTTTAATCAAGGAACTGAAAAAGTGAAGGCATCCTTCTCTTTTGTCTGCTCTCTCATATCTCATTAATGGCTATATTTTACTATAATTTTACTGCCACAGTAAGTGTGAATGTATGTCCAGTTGTGGACACTTTTCTTGCTCCTTAGAGGAGATCTAAATCTAACAGCTGAAAGAAAAAGACAGAAATCATTTGCAATCAAGAAGGTTGAATCTGCACAGATGAGCATGGATACATGATCTGAGTCAAGGTCTTCCTCATTGTTCTCCTTATTAAAAAACTGATCAATAACAAACAGCAAACAGCTACAGCTATGTAGCTAGCCATATAATTTCCATGATTTTCATTTTGAAGAATGAAATATTTAGTTTTCAGAGAAAGCATAGAAGTATGATTGATTCCCTGATGGTAAAAGAATGACAGTCCATAAATTGGGTACTATTACCTTCTGCTCGAGTGCCTTCACGGTGAATTAACCTAAGCTATTTTATTTCATGTTTGTGATGGACTAGGCACACATCACTTTAGTTTACATTTTTGATATGCAGGGGCGTTGCACAACCTAAATTCACATTCAAAGAATTTCACTTCCTACCAGTGCAGCAAAAGCACTTCAAAGGATCAGAGTGAAAGGTGCAAAGAGAAATCAATGCCCATACAGGTTGCTTTGGTGAGAACACATTACAGTACAGACCTTACTCCCATTTTTCCTAACTTTCTCATATGACATCATTGCTCCCCATGGCACTACTTGTGATTTTTGCAAGTATAAGCAGTAGAAAAAGCTGCAAATTGTCTGGAAACAGTCTTGAGAAAGACAAGTAAAAAAATGGGGGGGAAAACATGGAATTTTTTCAAGCAGTACAGCAAACAATTTGTCCTAAAGACAGCCAAAGCCACATCAAACACTTCATTATTTTTCTACATGAATACCAATTGAGATCACTACTGGGAGGAACTACAATCCATCCAGAAAAACAGGTGGCCCTGAGTGGAAGTGGCATGTCAATGGGACTTTCTCTGTCAGACAGGACAAGTGACACAAAGAAGTTTGCAAACCTGCTGGCTTTTTACATACTTGTAGGTACATGTGGGCAGACAGGCCCACACAGTGTCAGAACAGTACTGTTAAACCACTTATTCTGCAAAACAACAGAGTTTTGGGCATGTGGCCATGTAACTGAATACAGGAATGAGTCAGCCATAAACCAAGAGATGCTCAATGAACTAAACAACCAGACAGTTTACATGTTTGTGAACATTGATAAACGCATCCAAAAGTCATCTATAACCATTTTTTCTCTGCAGGACTTCGGATAATATCCATCATCTCTATAGAAATCCTTCTTGTTCTGTTCATTCCTGTGTAATTGCAGGTTTGGTAGAAATTCTAAACACTTGGCTGAGAAAGGGGAAAAGGTACAGGGGCTGAAAGGGCAAAAATGAACCACCATTATTAGCTACCCCTGCTATTGCAGCAGTGTAATTCTGGGCTCCAAAACTTATAGATTAATGATACGGATTCAAAAAGCTTCCAGAAAACAATATATAATCCATAGACAAAATTATAATTTTGTCCAGTATAAAAAAACCCTATGCCTAGGGTGGGGAGGAGGTCACCCATGCTGACATTTGAAATTCAGGACATTGGCTTTGTCCAAAATTGGCTAGTTAGTCTGAATCTGTGACTTCTACAACTACAGCTACCCACATTGCCTCGTTTTAAGTGCTCTCTAGTCTACCAAGATTCAGCTAAGTACATACTTTTGTCTGGCAACTCCAGTGGGGACAGGACTGAAAGACAAAAAGACAGGAGCTTGATTTTTTTGAACTACTCTCTGGAGCACATTAAACAAGCGTCCCAGTTATAGACAACCTATTCATACCATCTGTGACCCACAAACCCCTGTGTTCCCATAAAGGTGCACAAATATATCTCAAAAAGACAGCCACTCCGGTGCTGTGGGCTCAAGTTGTAACACACAGTGAAAAGAAAGTGATGTCACAGAAGTATCAGCCAAGCAACACTTATGCTTGAGTCAGGCACCTGCTAAAGAGCTGAAACAGTCTCCTGTTACCTACCATACCCCCCTCAGTCTGGCTAACTTGCACCCACATTTAGAGTACAGACATTAAAATCAGGATGGTCAGAATCACATCCTTAAACACCTGGAAAGGAGGAAAGGGGGAAGAAAGGGTCTAGAAAGGGGGAAGCCTTTCTAGCCCATCTCCGTAATGTGCTCCACCATCAGTCTTGAGCTCCCATTACTAACCTCTGTTTTATTTAACTGCTTATAACAGAGATCAGAAAGGAAAAATTCCCTGTAGGGAATATTACTCACTTAGTGACATTCTGCAAGGACTCAAAAAATCTGCAATAAAATAAAGCATGTCCTGGAGTTTTCAGAAGGCTAGTAGAGTTTGAGAGAAAACAGGTACTCCCAAGCTGTCACTGCTTTTCCATGCAGGGATCCAGCTTTGTGGAAAAATGTAACATTCTGATTTGTGAATCTGATCCAATTTTTTTTAACTGGGCTGCTGTTCAGAGTAATGTATTAAAGAACTTCCTCACTTCAAATTATTTTCCCATTTTACCTTTCTGGAAGTAGATGCTCTCCACTGACCAAATTTGTTATTTTGGTTATTCATTGTTTCCAAAAGTAATGACATGTTATTCATTTAAGGGGTTCAGTTCTCAGTTCGCTACTATGTGGTTATGATTAAATCAATCAATCATTCATGGGAACCTGAAAACCTAAGAATTTTATTCTTAAAATGCTGTTCCTAATTGCAGTGTACGCAGTTTTTAGTATGTTTTGGGACATTGCATTGGAAATACGGCAGAATTTAGACAGAAGCTTTTTAGCACAGAGCCTCTCACCCTCTCACCCTCTTCCTGGATTAGGCATATTTCCTGGATGATCGTTAGGCACATATAACTAATTTCAGTAACCATCTATCAAGAACTGAAAGAATTAAGCTATTTGATATGCACAGGTTACTCCACAGATCAGACCAGCTGAGCAGTTATAGAAAATACATCCTGAGGAGTTACATGTGGCTTTTTGAAGCTAATGCAGTATTTATAAAACCGAACTAATGAAACTACACCTTCAGTGTATCAAAGTGCTGAACAGTGGTACATCAATTCTCAATATAACCTTAAAAAAGCCAAAACAAAACAAAGCCACTTCACAGATGCTAAACACTGAAGTCCCAGATGACATCATTTCAAGGCCAAGCCCAGGATTATGAAATACAGAAGCACAAGTCTCTTCTGCCTTTACCCAAAGATCAGGTGCTTGGACACACAAAGCTGTTCAGGTATCTACTGAGATTTCCAAGAGCACCTAGCCTCGTTTGGTACTTAACTAAAAAAAAAAAAAAAAAAAAAAAAAAAGGATTTAAGGCACCTCCTTGTTTGACCACATCTGAAAATTTTGCTAAGCAAATATCAGCTTCATTCAGTGACCAAGTACTGTGTAAGACCAATTTCTGGTCTCACAGATAAAAGCTGAACTGGACATTTATACGTCTCTATCCCAAGAAGATGTCAGACAACTACACTGTACTTTCCAGTATGGTCCAGCCCTGCAGAGTCTGAGCACCTGAGCACCTAATACTTGGCGCAGAGAAATTATGTCTGTTACTTTTTCTTGATTTTCACAGTGTGTAACATGGACAGAGACCATATTGAATAACAAATGCATGTCAGAAGCAACAGATACCCAAATCCCAGTATTTACCCTAGAAACCTCAAAGATGTGATCAGAGCACCCTTTCAGGAAATGGTCTCACCAAACAGACTGCTCCTGCTAACTTCAAAAGACTTACCTTGTGGGAGCTCTACCCAGTACTGGGACAGCAGATCACCAAAGGACAGGCTACATGTTTGTAGCAACACAGCTTTAAATGACAACTAATTTAACGTATCAGGGACTTATGTACCTCCAAAAAAAGCCAGGATTGAAAGCAGAAAGAAGGAATGATGGTCCAAAACACTTGTGGTTTTTTTCCAAAGTCTAAATCTGCAACTCAGCTACCTGAGGAAGGTAGTAGTATGTTGGCACTGCAAGATTTGCCAAAAAGAGATAAGTGGTGGTTAGGCAATACAGTGTGAGAAACAGTTTTAATCTACCTGATGCCTTTAAAATTGCTTCCTCTGCAGCCAACCCTCAAGATAGAAATAATCACTGTTACCACAACCATGAAGAAAATAAAATGTTGCAGCAATAGTTATAGAGACTTGAAGATCCCTTTGAAGGTGCTAACCTCCTCAGGATGCACCTGGCAGCACAGCTGCCATTCCCTGCTCTGCCCCATGCCCAGAAATGCTGGCTAAGCCAGACCTGTTACTTCAGACTCTAGAGGGTGGTGGGCACAGGTACTGCCCACAGCCCAGTATGGCCTAGCTGCTCTGTGCTGCTTATGCTACACAAACAGTGAAAGACAAGAAAATTGGAGCTTCATAAACTATCTGCTTTTATAGTGAACAGGCAGAGGAAAAGCACGCTTTGTGCTTAAAGAAACAATAAAATTTGCTGTTACTAAAGTTACTAGTGTTAACTGTGCCTTCAATAATAAGCCACTGTCTAGCTTCTCATAAAACACAGCAAAAAAACACAACCAGAACAAGAGAACCATTTTCTTCAGGATAACATGGCATGATTTTATACTTTCAGATTAAAGAGGCACATTGATAGAGATATAAAACACATAAACACAGTCATAAAAACCTTGTTTGTTTGTACCTCTAAATCTTTCTCTGGATTTTAAAATGGAAGGTTCCTCCTTTGTTTTGAGCATATTTCCTCTGTATTTCATAAGGTGGGGGCGCCCTGTTGCTTGGGAAGGTTCCCTTTATAGAATGTTGAACAATGAGTTTGGAAAAGTTTTGATTGATAATAGCTTACATATGGTGTTACAGAAAAGGAGTCTATTTTAAGTATCCTCCTTCTCTGAGAAGGGATTTTAAAGAGGCACCATGTGTTCCAAACTTGCTGGCAACACTTGAGCCTCCTCTCAGAGCCTGCCTCTGGAACTGCTCCCTGGCTTGTGATGGAAACCATAATCCAAAGAATGGTGGAAGTTTCATTTCCTATGCTTGCAAAGCTTTGAGAATATGGTGGGACAAGTGTGTAACACATACCCTTCTGAAGGGGATTCTTAGAAAACATTCATACCCTGGTCTCAGGTATATCCATATATATGTGGATCCAGAGCCACAGATATGTTTCTTTCACATAGTCAGGAAAAGGGAAAGGACATTTGGCTTAGTCTCCTTCCCTAGTGTTTGCATTTTTAAAATTTATATACAATACATTATTACAAGAAAATATGAGTTTTAGTTAAAGAGACATTCTGAAAAGCATTTGACCAGATATCAGAGAAATGAAAGTGCATGAAACCTTTTTACTAAGATGAGTCTTCAGGTCTTTCTTACTTTTCATCAAGATCTAATCCTAAAACATAATGTTAAAGGCATCAGACATGTTGGCTTTCAGATAAGAAGTTCATGTTTCTGACCACAATCAAGAATTCCAGGAATTCTTTCAGCAAATAATACGCAGGAAGGACATAGTGACCTTGCAACATTTCAACCTGCATCGAGAGCTGCCTGCCAACTTAAATTTTGCCTAGGATTTCTATGATTACACAGCATTTCCTTTTCTAAACAGTTTCATTACTTTGTGTAATCATTTATGATATTATTCACAGAAGGGTGAAATAATCCCTACCAACTTTAGTGATTACAAAACTTTTCAAGAACAAAGAAAGATTATCCTCATCAAATTCTGTAAGAAAAGTGATACTAGTTTATAGCCATCTATAAACAGTTTTGTAAATGTCTACACCTATGATGAGTCACTTGGAACAAAACAAAAAAACCATGCAGAAGGGGGTTTTTGCTTATGAATTATCTCTGGCTTAAATATGCTTTCTATAAATATATTATCAACATTGTTCATGGTAACAAGATCCCTAACAATTATCTGTCATCTGTGACACATCACTTGATAATGCAGAGGATATGTTTCTGTTTTCTGGGTATCTACAACTCTATGTAATGGAAGCAGAGCTATGCATACAAAGAGTTAAACTTTAAAATATTATCCAAGTTACATGTTTCCATTTTCAGTATGTGCTGAGAAGTGAGAAAGCACTATAAAGTTTATTTGTCTGCTTTACCTACCCCACAAGGCTTTTGATAGAATGATAATCAAACATCAGAGGTTCATAAGATGACTTTCACTGTGATGGGGAAAGATGGTGGTTATCAAAACAGCAAACCATGTTACCTGGTTTTGCTTAAACTACTTCAGTGCTTGCATTCTTCTTCCTAGCATCAGTGTAGATTAACTACAGGCTTATTTCATAAATATACAAAGCCAAAGTTATCTCTAAGGTACAGCAAAGGTTATTTTGGTCTAAATTAAAACCACCTGAATTTTAATGCAAAATAATGAAAGAGTCATGTGCACATCCATTCAATATTTTTGAAATCTCAGTGACTGTATTGGAGCCTTTGTCCTGATTCAAAGAAGTGTTTTATTAAGGTTGTTAACTTCACTGAGATCATAATCCAAGTAAGCAAGCAAGTGAGTAAAATAACTTACCATTGGGCAGTTCATAAGGTTAGCACCACTGTTCACATCTGCAACTAGAGACTTTCGTGTTCCTTAGTCTTTTAAGTGATGGGTGACTGTACTGCACTCATAGCAATAGCTTGTACTGTGAACATCAAATGCACTACTTTAGGCAAAACCCTTGGCAGAAGGATAGACTTCAGCTTTACATCATAATCCTGTGCAATTAATTGTGACTGTGAAAGGCAAATACCTCGATGTCTCACTGCCAGGTCTTGTAATTTTAGAGACATTTTACATTGTGATATTGCTCTCATCCTTGTGAGAGCTTGTTTTGGTTAAACCATGACAGAAGTCTTCCTTGCCCCTCAGTAAAGTTTCCCTTTTCCCTTCTGAGCAAGAATGAAAGTATAATTTTTTAGACATGTGGCACAAAGGTATTTTGCAGATTCAGGGAATATCAAACAGCCCACCCACAATCCCTTTTCCTTGATACTTCCAGCTCCAGGAACAATGTTTACTGGAGAAGCAATTAATTTCCCTGGAAGGAAACAGGGAATGGATAAATGCTACCACCAGGGAGCATTTCATATTCTTCATGAACAGTCAGTTCTAGCTAGTGCATGCAGATTCACAGAATGCAACTTCTAAGGAAAAACATGTGCTTTCCATACAGAAACAATAAAAACTTTCCAAAGTTGTCTTTCAAGATTCTCTTTCTTCTTCAACATGAGCCAATGCATTCTAATCCCAGGGAGTAATTTGAAAGAATCATGCAAAATGTCTGCCTCAACTAACGCTGCATTGTTCCTTGCAGCGTTCTGGAGCAATGTCGCAGTAAACCTGCAGTACATGAAAAACTATTGTTTTAAACATGTTTCAACATGGCTCTTAACAGTTTTTGCTAACTCATGGTCCTTCTTCCCAAAACCCCACAGGACAACTGCCTTTCATACGCAAGAATGTCCCGGGAAGGTTTCCTGGGTCTCATTGGCCTGTTAACCCCTTCCTGGGGGTGTTAACCTTTACCTGG
>JAWWES010000171.1:27783244-27804260 GCA_035583135.1 Lophotriccus pileatus
GAGGGGGATGGGGGAGCATTTCTCTCCCCTCCGGAACCCCGGGACTGAGAGCCCCTGGGAATGGAGTCCCCCTTCCCTATCCAAAATCACCGTCGGAGAGCAATTTCCTTTTCCATGAGCTGTGCTTATCACAGCCTGTTCTTCATTTCTTTTTCCTAGGAAAGGTTCCCTGGCACAAATGGGTTTCTCTGAAACACTATTGCTCCATTCCTTTCCTCTGCTGCCTCATCATGTGAATGAAGTATAGTCACTTCAGGGAGCAGAGACACACCATGGATGGCTGTTCTGACCCTCTTTATTACAAACTAGATAAGCCCAGCTGGTAGAGAGGTCAGGAGAGAGTCTGGGTTTTGCATAGCTTGAAACCTCACATCTCCAACCTCAGACTGCAACTGACTGATAGATTCAAAGCAACACTTCCATCCACTGCTTCTCTGCAATATCCTACCCCAAAGCACCTTAAATGGATAAAATCCAGGTAATTAGTATCCATAAAAAACCCCTGTGGCTGCCTTGTAGAAACTAGGAGGTTTTATTTTTTTTAAGGGAATAAAGACATTAAGACGGCTTTTGAAGTGAGACACCAGACAGATTTACCAACTGAAAGTTCAATTGTAACTAAAACCCTGGCAGATGGACCCCCACAGAGGGATGTTTACTTACGGAGGCAGCCAGGAGCACAGCTTTACCGTCATTGAGATAACCCCCTTACAGATCTTCTAGCAGTCAGTTAACCAATAATAACATCCTTAACAATTGATCCCAGTTACCTTAAGCTATTCTAAATAGACAGCTTTTCAGTTTGGGGCCTGGCTCTTTCAGTCAAATCTCTAGAAGCAGTAACAAGTCCCAGGTAACAGACAGGTTGAGGGTTAGGAATTTATTCTTAAAAATTCCCCTATATTACTTATTAATTCCTCCAACCTTTGGCAGATGTATGCAAGCATACATACACACATGAGCAGAGGTAAAGCATGCAGATTATATTCTGAGGCAGGAACTGAAGTCAAGAGGATTTCCTGTTCATCAAAAAAAAGTGATCCAGTTTCACTGTCTAGCCTACTTCTTTATCTATTGAGAAACAATTTCTCTGATCATTATAAAAAGTGTCTGGAATATTCTAGCTAGGGGCATACAAACTGGGTAATTTAAATACAAAGGCATCCTTTTTTCACTTAGACACACACCAAACATTATGAGGAACAGTCTGCCATACAAGAACACCCTTCTGCACTCCGAGTTTCCTATCAAAAAAGGTAATGATTGGGCGCTGATCTTGCTTACACCCAAGGGACTAATATGAATTCTGGCCTTGCCTTATGGATGATCTAGTTTTAGCAAACAGTGGGGAGATTTGTTAATAGTTCTACATGTAAATATATATCGAAAGGGAATACTGACAGACTGTCACAGTGTTCCCAGTGCAATAAATTTTTCTGGGCTGGGAGAATTAGAAACGCTTTGCCTTCTTAAGTAGGACTGAAGAATGCACACAGGGTAAACTACCTGCAGTACTATAATATCTCCCTTAACCAGAAAAGGTGGAAAAGTTTAAGCCTTAGGAGACAGCAACTAGTAGAATTGTATTTAGATGGCTTTGACTTACAAAGCACCCTTTGGACAAGAAAGTCATTGACTCCTTAAAGTAATGTATGTGCCACATAGGAAAAGAGAATCTCAAACACCAACACACAGAAGAAGATATCTAAGGATCTTTTTGTTTTGTTTTGTTTTCACAGGTGGGGTTGGTCAACTGGCTCATGCTTGTGTATCAACCGCATCTGCAAACATGAGTAAGCACTGTTATTGACTCCTGTGATTGTTATCATGCCCTACATGATCCTAAACCCCCATTTCACACAAGCATGCAAACCTGGGACAGTCTTGGTGGCACTGGAAGATATTCACTCCTTGTTTTCATTATCACAGAGGAAAGCTTCCAAAAATGTGCTTTTGATGAGTATATAAATTCAGAAAGCCAGAATAAAAAAACCCAAAACAGTCAGATTTCAGAGTTTAGTTCATTTTACAAATATTAAGGCACTGCTGTCATTTTTGACTGCTTTTATTCAGAAATATTGGACTGAATCAAACACAAAAACTAAGGAGGAAGAGGAGTAGGTAATACCAGGACACCAACAGCTATGAAGATGATGGTCTGATGTAACAAGATTCATTTGGGGACAGCAGGCTACCCCAGACCTGGTTCGACTGCAGAGACCAGGCTCAAGGGAGAACTGCTGCTGAAAGAAGGCACAACCCCAGTACTGCAGGGCTGACCACATGCAGAGATGGAATATAAATGGTTCCTCACACTTTCACAAAGATCATGACTGCTGTACCAGGCCAATACCCGAGCAAAGAACCCAGTAACTTCTGAGCATCTGCACTCCTGCAGGAGTGCAGTTTAGGACAGTTTTTTAAAAATTAAAACCAGCAAAGACTTAACAGAAGGAATAGGCAGACAAAGGGGAGGAAGGAGATGAGTGAACCTTTTTCTGCCCACAATTAAATTGTTTGCAGGGTGGAGCACTTCAGGGCAATTTGGTGACATCTGCTACATGAGGATCCTGAGGAGAAGCAGCAGGTCCTGCAGCAATACTCCTTACTCATGAGGGTGAGCAGGGCTTTTATCACCACTGGCTATTTTCTCTTTTCTGGAAGAGGCACAGCTGTTAACCAGAGAGATACATGAAGCAGGAAGTACTTCTACTTTCCTTTTCTAGTGTTTTGGAAACAGTTAATGAGAAGTCTGGGTCAGAGCTTATAAATAATACGAAACTTAAAGTAATCTCACAAATTCCTGTACGAGAGAGCTTTCAAGAGAACGGGTGCTGTGTTTCTTCTATTTTGCCAAGTAATACAGCACACAATTTGACTGCTGAACCAAAATTCTGTGTTGCACTGCGATTCAAGCTCTGCCTCTTTCCATCAATGTCCTTCATACGCTTTTCCCCTCCCCTCATTTTGACTGCTCATTTTGACTTTGTCCCTGTGCATATCCCAGAGGACCGTTAGATAGGAAAGAGAATTATAATGTAGAAAAATAAGCCACTGATACTCAGTTCTTAAATCAGTATTAGAACAGGAAGCTTGAGTCTGGTATATCGGTCAAGGAAGTATCTGAAGCACAAACACTGGGCAATTTGGCCCATGGAGAGGGCTGGCTCAGAGAGCTCCACTGCTCTGAGGAAAGCAGCATACAAGCTGCTCTGGACTGTATGTACAGCTTGGTTCTAGGCTGACCCCCACATAACACCACAGAGACTATTTTACTGCTCCAAGACCACGCCAGAGTAGAATAGGCCTAGTTTCGTACTAAACTGGGCTTAGACTCTACTCAGTGAAAAGATGGAATTCACTGCTCCTGTTCTGAGACAAAGCCACATGGACAGTAAGACCCTAAAACATGTTCCAAGAAGTTCTTAAGAAAGCTTATCAAACTGAGAAAATGAGGCTCAGATTTATAAAATAAATTTTTGAGTAATAATTTTGACTCAAAACCCCCAAACAAATAATAAACCAAATGCTAAGCAACCACCA
The DNA here is from genome assembly GCA_035583135.1 of Lophotriccus pileatus. Classification (NCBI taxonomy): domain Eukaryota; kingdom Metazoa; phylum Chordata; class Aves; order Passeriformes; family Tyrannidae; genus Lophotriccus; species Lophotriccus pileatus. Next base: position 27,786,788 of record JAWWES010000171.1, read on the forward strand.
AACCAAAAATTCCTAGAAATACACAAAATTCAAAAAGCAAGAGTGAAACTATGTAATCCATGGTGCTTCTATAGAATATTTGGTAGGACTGGGGTTGTACACTCAGCTTACCTTGTTGGATGCCCAGGCTCCTCAGTGAATTGCAGCTTATTCTAAAGCATGCTGAATTCAAAGGCAGTCATTTATAAGACTGAATAAGTTTAGAGTCATGTCTTATGTGAGCTGACTTCAGTGAATGGTATTAGGCAGTTGCACTGCCGAAGTCACTGGGAAACCCTAGGTAAGCAGGCCTTTGGAAACAGAGCCATCAAGTCTCAAACAAGCATGTTTTAAAAGCACATGCTAACAAGGCACAAATATTGGAGGTAGACTGTGACCCAACAGAAACTGCACGAGGCTGAGAGACTGGAGAACTGCATTTTCCCATTGGCTCAGCAAGCAAACCTGCAGAGTTGAACCCCATTTCCATCTGTAAATGAATGTACTGAATAAAATGCTCTGAAAGCTGCATGAAAAACAGGTTTTTCATTTCTCAGTGTAGCAGAAAGATCAGTTACAATGGTTGGCTTACAGGGCAGACACACGTTAACATTTCTGTTAACGTTCTGTTGTGTTCTGTATGAACACAACACCTTTCTAGGAGTGATACACATTAGGTTTCTGTACCTTACCCTCACCACAAATACACTAAGGAGTTAGGGCATGACATGCACTGTTAAACTCTTTGCAGTGAGCTGGTTAAGCAGCCATATACCTAGGAAAACAGGTACCTAGGAAAAAGCTGTGTAGCAAGCAAAAAGGACAATTGTTCTTTAGGAATTTCATTACATCTGATAACTAAGCATGAGGAAGATGAGCAAAATTGAAATAATACTTTAAACATCAGGATTATTTAGCCATCATGTCTTGTATTTACACATGCTTTCTGACTCTGAAGCATTTATGCCTTATGCCATGTGGGGCCTTATTTTGGTACCTTTTATTTAAAAACCTTTACAGTGAATGGTTTAAGAATTCTGGCAGACCCATTCCAGTATAACATTAACTGTGCAGTAGATTGCACGATGCCTGAAGAAACTCCATGGAGCACAGTCTGCTCTTGCCTGAGAAGCCAAAACAAAACAGGACAAATGACAAATCCATCTCTCTCAACAGTGAGGACAGTACTTCTTTATTTCCAAAGTGACTTTTATATTTGTTTGATATTGCTCTTGTTTGCACTGATAGAAATAACCACTAAGAATACTAGGATAGACTGTGGCATTGAGAGTAATGGGATTGAATTATAAAAAGCTGTTCAAAGAAGTGGTAATAACCATGCTTCATTTAAATCTCCTAAACACATGCAGTGTATTCTTTTTTGGGAACTTTGTTCTGCATTTAGGGTCAGACATTCAAATACCCACTGAAAATACAATCTTTCTGGACAATTTCTAGCTGAAAGAAAAAAAATCAGAAGAAGAGAAAATGAAGTGTGGAAAATGCAGAAGCTAAAACTCAAACCCAGAGCTGTTTCACAAACTAACAAGCATAAGAAATTAATCCAAGCTAAGCTGTTAGAGCAGACTGTAGGACTAATGTGCAAGTGTTTGATGCATACCAGAGAGAACCTTGAAAGAGAAAAGACATGTGAATAAAATATGACTCAATAAAATAATTCATGCTGAAACGACAGGATTTTAATTATGAGCAACTTCAGCCTTGTGAATATGAAACAGGAAGCACCTCAGGCATTTAAGGCCCTGATGACAGAAGTTACAAATTTATTCAGTGATTTGCTTTATGAAACATTAAGCTGGATGCAGCATTTGGGGAGAAAAAAAAACAAACCAAGAAAAAAAAAAAACAACAAAATAACAAACCACAACCACCAAACCCAAACCAAAACATAAAAAACAGTAATATAAGCAAACCCACAAAGACCATGTATTTAGATGTGGTCTTCGTTAATAATCAGGATTACCAGTTTAAGAATAACTGAAATGACAGCATCAAGCCACTTTCCTCAGATACCTGTGTGTTCCAGACTGCTGAGGCATCAGCAAAGTGCTGTCAAGGCTCCACAAAGAAATGCAAGCAAGTAAAACCAAAATACGTGAAAGTGCATATGTGGATTTCAAAATAGTCTTATTCAGTACTAAGTTGGGAACACAGAGACCTCACACACTTGGGAGTGGGATGTATATCTGGATAAAAGCTCCAAACTAGTTCCCAAATCATTCAGGAAGAAAGCAAGAATGGTAAAGCAATTACATATGGTGCTGTTCACAAAGAAAACAGGAAATATAGTCCACTGGGGAGAAATATAGAAGACTACTAAAACAGGCAGCCTGTTGTGAATGCAAACAAGAAATTAAGAGAGATGAGAAAGCAATTCAAAACTCCCCCAAACGGCTCTCACAAACCACAAAGCCCAGCAAACCAGCTAAGAAGCAAGCAAGCAACACTATGTATCTAAATGAATCCTTTCAAAGTCCTCTTTGTTTTGTAGGCGTTCTACACTCAAATGTTAACAGGGAGGGTTCTTTAAGTAAATGTCTAGTGAAAGTTCAAGAAAAATTTAAGTAAGGAAATATCATGTAAATATAAGTTACAGGGGCACTGTCTTAGTAAAGCAGCAGGGAAGCTAAAGCAAACAACTAGGTCTTTTGTGCTCAAACAATTGGCTGGATTAGTGCTTTAGTGCTTGAAGGGACACAGAAATTTTACGTATCAAATAAACTGTGTTGAGAGTTAGGGTATCGATTTACATAAGCACATGACTAGAGATGTGTGTAGGAGGGGGCACACATTGTGACAGGTACACTGGTTAATTTTCAGAATCACTTGCATCTAGACAGGCCTTGACTTCAAGGGACACAGCTGTGCCTGTCCCAGCAGAGACATGCAGACAGGCAGCAAGATAAGAGCTCACGAAAATCTGAGTACAGGAAACTAATGCTGGCCTTCCTCTGGCATTTTTTGAATGTCTGAATCAGCAAACCTTTTTTTTTTTTCTTCTTTAAGTAGCTTTGGGCATAATCTTTGAAACACAGATTTTATCTTTTTTTCTGGGCACAGGATGAAAGAAATAATCACATAATGCACCATAAAGAAAGCAAAATGAACAAGAAAGAAGGGAAGAGGATACTGAACATACAAGAAAGACTAGGAACACACAAGGTTAAAAGCAAGGGAAATACAGACTATGTTTTTCACTACGTTGGCAGTGTCTGATTAGACAAAAAATCCAAAAGAAACAAGGAAAGAAATCCCTAATGGTCACACACATGGTCAGAAAATAATGCCTGGGAGAAATGTCAAGTACTCTTTGGTACTATGCTTAACAGGAGAAATAAAATCCTGCAAATTAAGCTTGAGAACTCATAAATATAAGTATGAAATTAGAAGACATTATTCCAACACCAGATAAATACAGCAGGGTTACCTGCAGCAGCGTACTCAGCTCTGGTCAGGCTATTAGACACACTGAGATTTTTGAGGAAAGACAACCAAGGGATTCTGAGACTCCAATGGGATCAAAGCATCTGTGAGTGAGTATCACCACTACTCTCCTCAAACAGCCACTGATAGATCTGTAGAAGGCTAGGAAAGAAGGGGGTTGTGTGACAGTAATAAGTAGAAAAGTACAAAGGCCACTTGACTGCAGACTGAACACATCAGACAGTCTCATGAGGAGGCACTGACTACAGCTAGAGAGAAGTAATCCCAGGTTGTTGCAAATGAAGGCTTCAGCACATGTGTCTTCACATTGTAAAGTGTTCTGAAGACCTCCCTCACAACTGAGGCAAGTCACTGTAAATCCTCTAGACTTCATTTCTTCCTGATAACCAGGACACCACCTCAGAATCCTACAAGAAATTCTCCTTGCCTCAGTTGTGAGGGAAGTTTCTGGCCTTTTAGCTGAGAGAACAACATCCAGGCAGAACACCGACTTTCTCACCTTGTTTTTATTTTTCTCAGTTTTTCTTAACTTATTTTCATTTCAGGATTGTTACAGCTTCTGCTCTAGAGACAGAATACATACAGCTTCCTCTTTATACAATTCCTGCATTACCATCCACCTTTGATCCCCTTCCTCTCCCTCTTTCTGCTATTATAATTTCAGAGATTTTGCCAGAAGGAGCCATTAGATCACTTAAGCAGATCTCCAGCATAATGAAGGCACTAACCTTCACCCAGCTACCCCTGCTGAAACGTTACATACTTCAGTGAAATGAAAGCAAGAGATTAAATTGTACACTACAGGAGACTCTGAAGCATGAGCTGTACTGGCAGAAAACTGGGCAAAATACATGCAAATGATTCCATCAGGAAGCAACAGCCCCTGCAGTAGAGAAAGTCAGCGAACATTACCAATCTGGCATTAAAAAAACCCACATCTTTCAAAAAATCTGAAAGTAGAACATGAAATATGCAAAAATGACCACCATGATAAAGAATCTACTTTTTCCTTAGATGCCTATACTATCTCTTAGCAATGGAACACTTTCTTTTTCCTTTGACTAACTGTTGGTGTTTAGGATAGAACAAAAAAACAAAATACAAACAAAACCCACAACAGAACAATGTGAACAACAGAAAAAGCCCTCCCTTACTCACAGAAGAAATCCTGCTGCCTAAGGTTTTCTTATCATTACTGTTTTCATACAGCTGATAACAAATTCAGACTCAACATACAATCTGTAGATTTGCTTCTGAAACTTGTAAGTAGATACACCATCTAATAGTTTACAATTCAAGCCACAATGATTCTACCGTCTTGCCAAGTAATTGTACAAATGTTTTACTACTTTCTTAGACAGAGGGCTGGACAGAAAGATGGAAATCACACAAAGACTGAACTATAACAGCAGGAACAATGCCTTCTGAGAGCACACCTGACCAGAAGTCCTTAAAGAATTCCTATACCAACTAATAAGGCACACTACACCCAGAGGATCAGCACCTCCTTATCTCAGACAAAAAAAAAAGAAAAAAAAGAGTGACTTAACGACACTACTGACAAAAATGTAGGAAACAGGCTAACAGCTCAGAAGGTTCTGCTATAGGGAGCTGAGCCTGAGGTAGCCCTAAGGGACAATGACCCCATTGATAATTAAAAAGGACAAAGTACATGATTAAGCTCATTACAGATTTTAATAATATATGTACTTTGAGCATACAGAAATGAGAGACTTCAGGCAGCTGCCAATCCAAGGAGACCTCTTCATAACTTAACTTCCACCCTAATCATACCAGCAGTGATTAGATCTTCACCTGTTAAGTAGTCAATACCTTACATGAGTTCTAGACTAAAAGAATTCATTTTCACTAGCTTGTATGTCACTTTGTATTGCAGACACTCAATCCTGTTCCCTCTGAAAGTACACCAAAAATATCCCCCGAAGCATTATTTATGTTCATCAGGTCTCATGAAACAAATATTACAAAAAAATAACATCACAAGTAATGACCTTGTTTGGCTGTACTGCAGATAAGAAGCATGAAGGTCCTCAGACAACATTAACACCACCAGCAAGCACAGAAGCCGATGTTCTGACAGATCCTGGGCTGTAACGAGGTACCCACTTAATCTAATTGCACCACTGAACCTTCTGCTCCCAGACTTGGCAGCTGGGACTTACATTATGGATGCTGCTCTTGCCAAGTGGTTCCAGAAAGTTCTGAAGAGAGGGATTATCAAGGCACTTCCCCCACCCCTCCCCTTTTTTCATTCCAAATTTCTAGGGATGTGCCAGCTGCTAATTAGCGTAAGGCAGAAACAGCCTGTTCATTGCTCTGATTTACCCAGGCAGCCTCTTCCATGCCTTCCCAATCTGACTAGGAAACCTCTGCAAACTTAAGGTGGGACTTCACCTCTAATCCTGGAAACTCTGATTTCTTTCCCAAACACAAACTTGAGCAGAAGTAAAGCTTTCTATGTAAAAGGTTACTGTCAACTGCAAAATATAGCTTAGAGGAACATTCAAGTCACATCATCACTTGTTTCCAAACAGCCCATATCCTTAAGGCAAAGGGCTGCATCCTTGGTGAAATGCCATCTTCTCTGCACTTTGCTTTGCTGTCCTGCTCCTTTCTGTCTTAGGGCCTCCCTTGGCACTGCAGTACCAAGCTCACTATCAAAAGCCTTGTTCTGTGACAGCCAGAGGAGGGATGAAATGGCACACAAGAAGCTACAGCATGTCTAATTTTAGCTTCCCTCTATTTCTGATGGAGTAACTTCAAAGGCAGCAAAAAAGTTGCAGTCTGCTCCCATCAAAATGCATGACAGTTTCCCTATCAACTTCAATGGGAGAACCATATTTTAGGAAAAATGACACATAGCTGAAATCAGACAAAATGCACCTGAGAGAAAGCATTGTAATCAATGGGGTGTTTTCAACAGTGCTGTAGATTTACATAGTGACTTACTTAACCTGCATCCTATTTGGCAGGGCTGTAAAAATCCAAAAGACTAGCACTTCAGCAATGGAAAATGAAGATAAAAGACAAGGAGGGGAACCCCTATGACTCACTGTGCAACTCCATTTGCCCCAGCTGCCTTTTCCTTAGAAGAACAAAAGCACAGCTGTGTAGGCAATACTTTCTTTTTTAACAGCTAAATACCTCTTCCTGTGCCCACACGTGGTCCAGTGCTTAGAGATCAACTATCACACCCATATAGGACGGGAAGAATAAAACTAAAACCACTTCCCACTACACACACTTTTATCTCATTTTAAGCTGTGAGCCATCATGTGACTACAGCCTGTAAGGAATCTCAAAGGCCCCCATCTGCAGCCAATGAAGCAGACAGGACAGAAATCAAGTTTAACCACAGGACCAAAAAAAACACAATAGGAGTTGTGCAGTTTTGAAAGAGGATGATCGCTACTGTGACAAACACAACTTTTACAACTAAACAGAACCTGAAGTGATGGTAGGGTCACACTTGAACATACATGCCTTAAACCCTGGAAAAAGTTGAATGTGCCCCCTGAAGTAATCAGGCAATGCTGGGACAGGAGAGAAAGGAACCACAATCAACATGATAAACATACTTTAACATGTGAATATAAAAATAAGCTTTGCTACTGTCAGGCACTGAGCTGCCTGTGTGAATTCACACATACAACGAGTCTTCCCCATAGTAAGAACACTGAAAAATTGCCACTTTAAAATGGGCAAGTACTGTAGAGAGAACACAAGACACTATTGTTGATTCGGCATGAAAGCCAATAGAAATATCAAGACTTTTCAGTAAGACAAGTCTAAATAACTTAAATAGCATTTAATGCCTCTACCATTTTATTCTTCACTCTGCTAACACTCTCATTAATGCCAGTCACTTCCCAGCCACAATAGCTTTGTGGCCAAGGCCATCTACTGCTGAGTGGGGTGCGCAAATTAATGGGGATTTTGTTGGCCAGATTTAATTAGTGCTTGTTAAGATTTAGGCACTGGCATTGAAATTGTGCTAGGCAGCTGTCGGGAACTATTAAACATGACCACGGTTTCAGATGAACAAATGAAAAATTAAGGCTTCCCAAACTCCACATGAACCTAAACAAACATGATTTCTCACAGGGGAGAAGAATGTGGTACTTTGAATCTCCATCCCCAACTGAAGTGCAGTCCAGACACCTCGTGTGACCTCACAGTTCTGTGTAAAATGAATGAGAAATGTCAGTGTTGCTAAAGGAGATATGAATTTCACCCTAAAAATCACTACCAAGCCTGGTAACATTGTTTTCAAGAATTAACGGGGTCTGAATGAAGACATTTGTAAGCTAAAACTGCAAATATTTTAGGTGTTCATGTATGGGGATTTACAGGCACAATTGCACTTGTCCCTCCACATAAAGCAACAGAAATGGAAGCCAGGCAATGAGATGGAAGGGAAATCAGGCACACCCGAATCCTTACTGTGATTTCAAAGGTGATGTCTGAGACAAATCATAGGAAAAACTGGGATCCCCACACCATTCTACTGTTCCCTGCTGAGCATCACTATTCCTAAATCACGAAGAAGTTTCTAATGAAACACTTCCTTTAGCTCATTTTTAGAATTCTGAACACTAAAGTTATCATTATGATTTTTAGGGTGAGGTGTTTGAATGGCAGCACTGGAAATCCCAAAATTACAAGACAATATTCTCTCCGTCTAGATTGAGAAGAAGCAAACTTAACCTTTTATTCATCCTTCTTTCCATAGGAATTTGGGACAGCCTTGATAGCATATAGAAATATATTCATTTGAAGAAATTAAATACATTTTTAATGGCTACCTTTGGACGGCAACATAGAAACCAGAAGTTCCCGTTTTGCCTGAACAAACGACACAGAAGAAAAGTATTTCCATGAGAGAAAACATGGATGCCGTAATACAATAACAGCCCTTTAGGGACATTCACTTCAGTCTGATTAACTGCTATGAAGGTCACACTTACGACAAGTGTGAGAATTTATGGATGGTAAAAATGAGTCAAACCTTCCTATAAACTCCCATGTCCTCCAAGCTGTACATTTGTCTGTTACTTACAAGTTGTGTTGAGGTTGTATGTGCTGGTTTTTTGGGGCTGGGGTGATGGTGGTGTTTTTTCTTCTGAAATCAGTATTAGACTATAAATCCAGTTTAATTACACCAGTTTTATTCACTGTGGGAGAAGATCACTTTCCAATACAGTAAGCTTAGTAATTTATTTGTCTTTCTGATTTATTTATGGTGCAATAAGGCCACAGGTAGTTCTGTGTCTGATGGAGATTTGCAGTCTCCAGGACAATTTTTTAGATGAAGCTTAGAGGTGGAAAAACCCACAAACATCCAATAGCTGCCCCCTCTGGCCCCATTGCACAAGATACACAACTTCAAAAGAATAAAGCAGTGCATGTAAATTCTCAATTACATCTTCTGCAGCAAAACTGTGTTATCGATTTGGAGCATGTTTGTATCAAGTCACAATTTTATAGTGAACAAAACAAACAAACTTCATTATCAGTCATACAGAAGGGTCTACTTTGTCTTTGCAACCAAAAATGGAGCACTCACTAGTAAAAGGGTAATTCTTCATCAGTCATGACAGAGACTCTCATTTTGATGTATCCAATCACATAAAAATAATACTAATAAAGTAACACGAATTAAAAACTAAGATGTACCAGTGTTTCTAAATAGACCTACGTTATTTAAACACGAAAGCAGACACTCCTGAATACAAAGATGGCTTCAGTGGCTTTTTTCTTATTTTGCTCCATCATAATGACTTCTTCTGCACACTTCACTAGAGTTCTGCTTGGTCTCTTGTCACTCTGTCAAGTAGGTCAGATTGCAGCTTCTTGCAGCACATCATTCAGTGGCCAAACTGGACATGCCACCATTGAGCAAATGGCCCACAGAATAATAAACATTTTTTGCTTTGTCTCAAACTTTTCCAGACTGGCTGCATACAGAATGGCTATATACACAGAATTTTGCTTCTCCCCTGAGGACAAGGCACTCTGTCATCAGTGAGCTTTGTCCAGAGGACAAATCACAAATTCTGCATTATAAACCCAGGCTGCTGCTGCTAAGGCAGAACAAAGTAGCATAATTATTTTTCCAAGATTTGACATTAAAAACTTGTTGATAAGCTTTAAATGTCCCCCTCATTAAATCGCTGGATCAAAAGAGCTGAACTATGGAAAATTTAATTTAGACTTTTCAATCACAACTACTTTAAATCACAGTAATAATTATACCTTATACTTTCAAAACACTACACTAATGTCTACAACGTGCCTGGGTAGAAAGTTAGCTTTGTATTTGAAGTTCATATAAGGGATGAAGAAACCTTTTATGATGCTCCCCTGCTGATTCACTTAAAAAAAGCCTCAAGCTACTTACACCAGGATTCTCATGTTCCAAAAACCAGAGACAAACTGAGTCGTTCAGTTGCAACATCCAATTTTAAGGATTTGGGCATTTCTTTAACACACATTTTAAACATAGGACTTCATTTAACTTAACTGTCAGGTCCCCTTTTAAATTCATGGGTTTAACTAATTTTTCTTTCTTAAACCTCTAAATTTGGAATTGCCTATATGTTATTGAATTGAAAGTTTTTTTAGTTTTTCAAAACATACATATCTCTTTGTTGCATCTTCCCAGTGCAATGCTAAAAGCTTTTTCCTTACACCAATCCTGGAGCAAATATTGATAATGGCTCTAACTTTCTTAATCTCAAAACATATTCAAAAGCAAATTACCTCAAAATGAACTGCTGAAGCTAGACAATCTAAGAAGTCCATCTACCTCTATTTCATCTGGCATATTACTCAGTTACATATTGTACAGTCCCTAAGGGAAAAAAAAGAAACACTATAGTAACTCAGAAGGGCCATCAGCCATTAAAGTGTAGTTTATCTTCAAACAGTACCATCTCTTCTCAGAATGTAAGTCAACATACCCATAACACCTGCCAGGGTGAAACTGCTCTGCCTGAATGCCTTGGATGAACATTGGAACCAATTAAATTTGTACTAGCCTGTTCCAGGGAAAAGGCTTTATTGGAATACTGCAGCACAGTGAATGTTTCAGAAACAATTTTTGGGAATCAAACATACAAAATTCACCTCTCTTTTGGAGGAAAGGGCAAGAAAGAAAAAAAAAAGAGACCCAAAACCCCCTGATATTTGTTACATCAGAACATTTACAATGGTACATAAAAAGGCTGTAGAAGGCATTTATTCTAATAGCCTTGGATGTTCAATCCGTGTAATTGTCCAGTCTGGTTTTGCTCCTTCTGTAAATTCTCTTTGGAACCTGGAAAAGGAAACATAGTAAGGGAAGGGCTGTTAAAACTTACTTAATCTTATAGAGCTACTAATACAACAAGAAATCATCACAAAAGATTTTACTTCAGAGTTATTTCTGTAAAAGCTACTTATATTCTATGCTTATGCCCTAAAATGGAAGATTAAAATTATTTCTATGGTAAGAAACAAAATCACTGACTTGAGAGTGTTTTGGTTCAGATCCCACAGACAGGATCAGTCAGTCACAGTAGAGACCCAGACATCAAGGGTTTTCACAGCAGTAACTGTGAACGAAGCTTTGTGGCAGATTTCATCTGTCAGTAAAGGGTTTCATTTAACGGGACTGTAATTGCATTGAGAAGGGAAATCACATGCTACTCATTCTACTTGAAAATTCTCATTTTTACTGAACTATACTCTAAAAAAGTACTGTATTTTGAGAACTACATCAAAGATCAGGTTAACAGTAGCACCGAATCTCCCTGAAAGAAAACTCCACAGTTGTCAACAAGAAAACTAAAACATCCACTCCTATTTTTAAAGTCATCTTCTGCCTTTTGTAGTCATTAATGACTTCTTCTCTGAGCATGTCAGTTTTGACTGCCTGTCATCTAAAGATAAGCCTAAGCTTCAAGCTGAATATTCATGCTCCTAAATAACCTGCATATCACAGACAAGAGCAGCATAACATCATTGCTTTGCAATTACATGCAAATCCACTCCTGAAAACTGTCTTCTTCAGACACCCAAATACTTAACACTGGGCTTCCAAGGCCTGCAGTGTCTTTGCCCGTTTGTGTTTAGGTTAAGGAACACAGACTTGCAAAGATCTCTCTGCTGGGGATTAGGAAGATATATAGGCTTTAAGGGAAGGCTCTTAAGGTTAATGGAACCTCAGAAGCCTCTAAGGAAGACGCTGAATTCAGCTAAGGGATGGATCCACAAAAATCCATTCACACAAAAAGCACTGGTGTCCTCAGGAGTGTTACCTTTTCTTCAGAGCTCCTCATCAAGTAGACCCCATACTTTCAATTTCAAAGGTGGGAGTAAATCATTGACCGTATTGCATTTCTCACACGGAAATCGTCGCTTCTCCCAACTTCTGAGAATCTTATTTTCAGGACATTTGGCCAACTGTGCATATATTTTTTGCACTGCTCTGACATTAGTACACCAACACAGACATTACTTACAAACATTCCTATGAAAAATCCATCTACCTAATGTGTGCTCTGTAGGCTTGGATCAGTGGCATGAATTATTTGAATACCAGGTGATGCTTCCTTTGTTCTGCCTTTCTGCAGAAAGCATTTGGTTAAATAATTTCCTCTTTCATGAGCTACCTTTTCAGCTAATTGCAGTTCAGACTTCTGTGGGGAAGTGACAAGTCGACAGCACTACACTTTACTGCTTGTCTCGACTGCATTGCTGTGCTACAAGAAATGGAAAAGAAGAACTGGCCTATCTGCAGGAGCAGTATAGGAAAGGATCAGAAACCTCACTCAATGCTCCAAATACATCTCTTTCTGATAGAGTTCCCATTAATGTCAACTCAGAAACAAGGTAATACCATAATGACTTCGAGGAGTATTTAAAAAATTTGGCCCTAAAATCAAAACTGGAAAGCTGGATGAGAATGAACTTACTTTAGAATCAAGGTAAATTAAAACATAACGGGTTCTGCACTGGTACAGTGCGAATGCTGACAGTTTCCCACCTGCTTACCACACAGCCAACGTGGGAGAAAAAAAGGACAAGTAAACTTACTCATAGTTTGCTGTTAAAAGATGTTTTTTTTCTTTTGTGCTTTCATCTCCAAATACAATCTGAAAAACTTTGGCTCCACCTGGTACTTCATCAGGTAGATTAGCACCATTCAGATACCAGAAACACATCAGGATGCTAACAAACTTTCTTCCTGTTGGAAATAAATCAAAGCACGAGTTAGATCTCATGTTTCTCATTGGTCAAATATTCCTATTTGCTACGCAGCATATATTCTAGTGAGACTCTGGAAAGGACAGCTGACTTCAGCCATAAAGAACACAGGATAGAATAATGAGTGATAAAGCTATTTAGAGCCATATTCATACTGTTTGGTAACAATAAAAATACTCTGTTGAAAAGCATGTATTTTAGCATGAGTGTGGCATGACACTGTATATTATGAAACTATGAAAAAAAGCTGCTTCCCACAAGTCCAAAGCTAACTAATGATATGACAGAAGTACATAGAGTAGTTCAAACTCAGGAACTATCTAAGAGGAAAAAATAAGGCCTATCTCCCAAATCAGGAAAAAAAAATAACTGTGTCTGACTTTTGATTTCAACTTGAAATGCTCAATGGAAGACCCATGGTTAGAATACAAATAATCTCAACTGTGTCTGAGAGTGAACAGAACACTTAATGTTGGTATCCAACCAAAAGAAAAACTTGTTTGAGCTCATCACTAGCTTAATAAAAACAGTCAGGGAGTCCTAGAAAAAAATACGTTATAGGAAAAAAGACTAGAAGACCAAAATTGATTTCATTATCCAGCCTGCATTATTCTTCTTGGAGAACATATTTTCGGTGTTGAAGCAAACAGCTTTCAGCATACAGTAGAATAATTGTTTTTGAGTGGTTTGAGATTCCTGAGGACTAATAACATAAAATTCTGTACAAAAGAATAGGAATAAGCAAAACTTGAACAGAAGTCAAAACTGTACCATGACATATTAACAATAAACTTTGTTTCTGGTTTAAAAGGAAATCAAGAGTTACATACAGATGAGCTACAAACAGAAAAACAAGGAAAGAGAAACAGTACTCAAAAACACATCTGTAAGGAAAGCAGCTGCTTAGTGGCAAAACCAGGAAATAAAACTGCTCACTGCTGAAATGTTTTAGGATTCTAAACATACCATCATCATCATAGTAAATGCGAACATCTCCTTCTGTTGTGTACATGATTGAATCAATGTCAGCTGCTAAAGCATCCCTGTGGCTGTCAGGGAGCAAAGAAATCTTTTCCTTCAGCACCTGAAGTACCTAAATTCAGAAAAACTGTCACTTAGTTTTTCATTAGGAAATTGAAGTAACAATCTTTTTCTACTGCAGTTAATAAAATGAGCTGTATTGCTAAAACATTTATGCAACACATACAACAGTGGAACTTAAAAGCACTGGGAGGTCTGGGCGCTCCTAAACCCTCACTCAGCAGCAGTTGAAGAAGATCCATTTACTGCTCAAAACCAATGGAAACCAAATACCCTAAAAAAATGATTGGAAAAGGTACTGTCAAAACAGTAGCTGCATTGCAAGGCACATAACCCCAGAAAACACCAGTTACACTTCCACAGTCCTACATTCTGCCTTCTCACTGCTGATTTCTCACTGTGTGCAGGTTCCTAAGCTTTTGATTCAATTATTTCTTAGTTATCTTTCACAAATTTCTTTGAAAAGAGGTTACACAGAAGCAAGAGGCAATCTTCATTAGCAGATATTGATTTCTAGTACATTTTTCAGGTACAAAATTCACTGGTCAAAGAAACAATGAAGTATCTATCACATCCTCACCTACTACACCATCAGGTTACATGAGGTCTCTGGATCAAGGTAAACCTGAAAATTTTAAGATGACCAGAGGGAGTTCTTTCAAGAGGAAGCAGAGGAGATGCTCTTTGAAAACAACACCAAGAAACAAACTCACATTTTATTGCTATCTCTGTTCAGAGAGAGGAGGCAAGATTGTTCAGAGGGGATGCACTAGAACAGCACCAGAGTTTTTGCTGCAAAGACATGGGTGGCAATAGGGCAGGCCACGCTGACATCCTGTAACACAGCAGACAGAGACCTGGAGTATCTCCTCCACTTCACTCTGATGCATCTGCCACCTCCATGCCCTGAGAAGGCCAAGACAACTTCAGCAATTAAAAATTCATAAAAACACAGAAAACACAGCACTGATATTTAACCAGGTCACTCATAATCCCTGACACCATGACACAAGACTGAGGCCTTTCAGCCCAAACCAGTAATTGGCTGTATGATCTGCATGGGGGTGGGAACACATCAGTGCAGCTGGGATGAGCACAAACCCCTTCCTTTCTTCATCTCAATTCTGGTGCACAGACTGAGTCAGCTTCAGATGCCTGCCTACACCTTGCAATTCTGCCTGCCATCCAGAACCCGCTGCCTTTCAATCCTTCCTGGTACACCTGCAATCTTTTTGGCATTTGGTCCTTATGCTCAGTGGCCAAATGTACTTTAAATACAGTAAATTTAAATTAAGTTTCATGCCTTGAGGTTAAACATAAAAAAAGCTGCAGGACAAACAATTGGCCTGTTCCATGATATGTTGTTTTTCCCAAATTAAACCACTGGCAGTACTTATAGATAATGACAGGTCAAACGCATGTTACTCCACAATGGAAAATCAGTTGCTATAACAGGAGATGGAAAGCACTTACCTCTGGTGACACAAGTTCATCCAGCAGCTCAAGTTTACGCTGGGACAGCAGCTTTGAAACAACAGAAAAGGCCTACCAAAAAAAAAGGTATATACATGAACAAGTAACACTAGGCTGGCTTATTTTTCAGACTAATCCATCATTATATGACAAGGTACCCAAATATTCCATGACTTAAGATTTCGGTATCTGCAGAGGGTATCACCATTGAAATGTAAGCCCTCCAGCATTAAAAAAGTGATTTCATTAATAGATAAAATCATAAAGGTTTTTTTCAATCTTTCATTTAAAGCATCAAATTTTTTCATATTAGGTAAGGGAATGCACAGCTTACTAAAACCAAAAAAAGCATTGCAGTACTCCGTATGTTGTTTTTACTCTTTTTGACAATTCAGAAAGAGTCTTTCCTGTAAATATTTCATTCCCCTGCCCTCTTTCCCAACTCATCTCCTGGTTTCAGTCAAAACTGAAGCTTCCACTTAGAAATTTTCACTAGAAATCTGGTTTAGTGTCTAAACTTCAGGAAGCTCAACTCTCTTTCCCCCCCTCAATCTTGCGGGTATATTTACATACAACAATGTCTCTACATATTCAAGTAGTGTACTTGTAAAAGACGATGTGTTTAGGACTCTACAACCAGTAAAAACAAACAAAAAAACCAGGACAAGATAAAACAGGTGGTTCTGAACATACAGCAAATAATTTGGTACAGGCTGTGAGGTTTTTTTCTCTCTTGAATTGATATTAATCATTTTAACATTATGTGTTGTTTTGAGCTCGTTTTTTTTTTGTTAAAAGTAAATATAAAAACTGGAAGTTTCACAGCAGATAACTGTAATTTTTACATGACGAGCTTTGAGATCATTACCTCTTTGACACATTCGGTTAAAAAAGCTTACTTGGTTCAAAATTTGGAGAAACAAACATATACACCAGCTCTGTGCCTCCCTAAGCTTTGTCATTTCAGAAAAACCTGCTAAGAGGAGACACATTTCCCCTTAAAATCTCTGTAATGTTTGGAAGCATCTTCCTTCATGATATTTTGGGGAATTGCTAAACCAGCTCATTTTAACTGTGGAATCTGGGAAAAGAAAACAAGAAATTCCTGAAGAAAAGCACATCTCAGCTTATATCACTCACGCCCAAAATGTGCTTGGAGCCAGCAGTGGCTAACTCCATGTATTTTACATTTGGGAGCACACAGGCACTACAACATCCGCACATGACATGAGGAGAAATTTCTTCACAGAAAGGGTTGTTAAACCATGGAACGGGCTGCCCAGGGAGGTGGTGGAGTCACCGTCCCTGGGGGTGTTCAGGGAAAGACCGGACGCGGCAGTTCGTGCCACGGTCTGGTTGACAAGGTTGTGATCGGTCACAGGTTGGATTCAATGTACAAGAGAGACACGGAGCTCCTGGAGTGGGTCCAGCAGTGAGGATGACTGGGGGACTGGAGCCTTTCTTACGAAGAAAGACTGATGCAACTGGGCCTGTTCAGCCTTGTGAAGAGATGACCAAGAGGGGACCTCATTATTACGTACAAATATCTAAAGGGGGTGCCAAGAGGATGGTCCCAGGCTCTTCTTGGTGGTGCCGAGCAACAGCACAAGAGGCAATGGGCAGAAACTTACACCCAGAAGTTCCACCTGAACATGAGGAAGAATTTCTTTACAGTGCAGGTGACGGAGCACTGGAACAGGCTCCCAAGAGAGGCTGTGGAGTCTCCCTCACTGGGGATATTCAAGGACCTTCTGGACGCAATTCTGAGCAATGTGCTCTGGTATGACCCTGCAGGAGGAGGGAGATTGGACCAGATGACCCACTGTGGTCCCTTCCACCCTGGCCCATTCTGTGATTCTGTGATGATCTCAGAGGTCTTTCCCAACCTAATGGATTCTGTGATTCCATGAAACTGAATGCGGCCACCGCCAGCCCCCGGGGAGGCTCAGCGGCTCCTTTCCCCTCAGGCCGCCCGCTCTGCTCTCCCGGGGCCCCGCTCACCTGCTTGGCCCCCCGCGTGAACTCTTCGATGCTGAACTCCTGATCGAAGTAGAGGCGGATGAGCAGGTAGTAGAAGCGGGTGCGGAGCCAGGCGAAGGGGCTGGTGACCCTCACCACCACCACGCGCCGCTGCGGGCCCTCGGGGCCGGGCCCGGCGGTGCTGGCGAACCGGGCGCTGGGCCGGGCCGGGGGGAGCCGGGCGGGCCCCGGCGGGGCCGTGGCGGCGGCGGGCGGCGGCAGGAGC
>JAWWES010000171.1:27804360-27825021 GCA_035583135.1 Lophotriccus pileatus
CGGGCGGCGGCAGGAGCCGAGCGGGGCCCGCCAGTGCCCGCGCCAGCCAGCGGACACGGCCCGGGGCCGCGCAGCGCAGCGCCATCCTCGGCCTGCCCCGCCCCGCGGAAACCGAGCCCGCCGCCGGTTCCGGCGCCGCGCGGGGCCCTCCCGAGGCGAACGGCGGCTCCGGCCGCGCCGGGGCGGGGGCAGCGGCAGCGGCCATCCCATCACCGCGGGATACCTCCGGAGAAGAGGAGCGTCCCCTCCGCTCGGCCCGAGCGAGGCCACGGCTGGAGCACGGTGTCCAGTCCTGGGATCCTCAGTACCGGAGGGACAAGGACCTCCTGGAGAGGGTCCAGGGCAGGCCACAAGGACGATGAGGGGTCTGGAGCATCTCTCATAAGAGGACAGAATGCGTGAGCTGGGCTTGTTTAGTCTAAAGAAGACTGAGAGGGGATTCATCAATGCATATAAATATCTCAAAGGTGGGTGCTCAGAGGGTAGTGCCCAGTGACAGGACAAGGAGCAGTGGACATAAACACAAACTAACACACAGGAAGTTTTGCCTCAACGTGAGGAAGAACTTCCTTACGCTGAGGGTGGCTGAGAACTGGGACAGGCTGCCCAGGCAGGTTGTGGTTTCTCCCTGGGGATATTCAAAACCCACCTGGACGCGTTCCTGTGCCACCTGCTCCGGGTGACCCTGCCTTGGCAAGGGGGTTGGACTACATGATCTCCAAAGGTCCCTTCCAACCCCGACAATTCCGTGAATCTGTTAGCCGCGGGCTCCCATCCCTTGCCCAGAGGGAGAGGCCAGGAACGCTCCTGCGCGGGCTCTGCTTTCCGGGGGACGCGGCGGGACGGACGCAGGGCCCCGGCGGCCGTGGAGCGGCGGGAGCAGCCGGCCCTGGAGCTGGAGCTGGAGCGGCGCGAGCAGCCGGCCCTGGAGCTGGAGCTGGAGCGGCGCGAGCAGCCGGCCCTGGAGCTGGAGCAGCGGGAGAAGCCAGCCATGGACCGGCGGGAGCAGCCGGCGGTGGAGCTGGAGCGGCTGGACGGGGTGACGAGGGAGCGGTTCCTGCGGGATATCTACCCGCGGGTACGGAGCGGGTTGGGACTGCCCGGGGACACCGGGCAAGGCAGGAGGTGTCCGCTGACTCCCTGCGGGCACAGCCGGTGCGGGCAAACCGCAGGGTTTGGGTTTCTGTGCTCTCGGAGAGGTGCCATGATCCAGCGAGTTGAGTGGGAGTTTAGGAGCAAGGAGCTTCTACAGGCAAATCCTGTCTGAGCTGCTGGCAAGCTCCGACGGCTGATCGCTGTGATCCCATTTCCTTTGGCAGTGGTTAAAAAAACTGATCGCTGGTTTTGTTGCTTTATCATCTCTGTTCCATTTTTTCCCCTCCCGAGGTCCCATTTCAAAGCAAAAGTGTCTTTCTGCTGATTTTTTTTGTGTGTGTGTGTGTGTGCCCTGGATCAAACCTGTTCGTGGTTGTCAGCAGTAAGGAACCTGTATAGAGGTGGCAAGAGCTTCTCGCATGAGACCAATAGAGCTCCACCACAGCTCACAGTCAGTCTGCACCTCAGCTCTGTGGTCTTTTGCAACTTTTCTGCTAAGCTCTGGCTAGAATGATTAAATCTATTTCTTAGTCTGGCTAGATTCCTCATTGGCCCCATCTTAAAGTGCAGGTTAAAATTTTCCCTAGCCCACTAGGAAAGAGGATTTAGTTACTAGAGACACAGTCCTATAATTTACTGCATTTTGTTTCAACATGCATCATTCTGATTCACATTGCTTGTGAACAGATAAGTTGTGCTTTGAGTAACGGGTCCTGGCATTCAACTGACTTGTTTGCATGGATGTAACTTTAAAAATTAATTCTGAATTTTTTCCACTGGATGCTATGATTGTTTCACCATTGACATTTCTTTTTGTTTTGTTCCTTAGAGAAAGCCAGTGGTTCTCACAGGAATGGAACTGGGCCCTTGCACAACCAAATGGACAGTAGATTACTTGAGCCAAGCCGAAGGATCTAAAGAAGTAAAAATTCATGTTTCCACAGTGCCACAGATGGATTTCCTCAGTAAGAACTTTGTGTATAGGTACTTCACTCCAAGGCCTCCTGTAATTTTAAAGGCATGTGCTTGTAACTTGCAGACATACAGTGCATCTGCTTGAAGCTGAGGGTGAGAATATGAAGATAGTTAGTGAAAACATTAAATTAAGTATCAAAGTGCTGTCCTTTATTTCTCCCTTTTATTCATTCTACAAATATCTTTATGCCCTGAATTTAACACTACGAGGGTGAAATGAGGGGCCAGACAGCACCTTAAAAGAGATGTCATGGAGAAGTGTTATAAAGGTATTTTGACAGAGCACTCCTCTAAGAAATTGGAGCCTGGCAGTTGCTGCCATTAACGAAAAAAGCAAACCAAGACACCCTTGATACTGGATGATATACTGTTTTGTTCTACTTATATGGTCTGTTTTCAGTGTTACTGAATGGTGGTAGTTTCTGCCTCACCATGTGTCTGAGCCTCTTTGAATGCTGGTGTGTGGCAGGCAGGGTATTCCACTCTAGGAGGGGTGTAGCTAATTAAAACCAAGTTCCTTTCAAAGTTAGGATGTGCACTTCTCAGAACTACTGGATACCACACGTTTCACCGGCTCTTTAATCTTGATGCAGGTCACAAAAGACCTCACTCTCCTCTGAAGTTCCTCTTGGTTTTCAAGGGCAACTGCCTTGATTTTAGCTGTTGTTTGTTTTCCCCAGGTGGGAACAGGGTGTGTTCAATCTGTTAAACTTTTAAGCAGGTGGAAACATACACTATAAGTGTAAACAAGCTACAAGTCTTTGAGTGGAGCCTGTTGTTCCAGGGGAAAAAAGCACATAACAATTATGGTACATTCTGTTCACTGCATAATGAACTTTTGAATTTTTGAGGTTAGGTTGTACTTGAATGACTTTGCCTTATCTCTGTATTTTATCTTCCCTGCTCTATTTTGTTTTGTTGTTTTTTTTATTAAATAATCTCTCTTGCTGTGAGTTCACATCCAGTTGACCCGGTGTGCTAGTTTTAGCAGGTTTGTAGCCAGCCATATGGAGTCGCTGATGGTGCTTCAGTATAGCAGGTGTTAGGACTTCCACCCACTTCACTTGAAATTCAGGAAGCTTTAACCCTTTCCATAGCAAGCCTCTCATTCTAATCTGAAGGGAGAATAAGTAGTACCAAAACAATAGAAACACTGAGGACTTAACATGCAGTTCCATGAGTTTAAACTGATGCGTGTGAGTGATGCATACTGCAGTCCTGTTGTAAGTTGCATGCTCCTACCCCTGTCTTTGTGTTGGTTCTGGAACTCATTCAGCCAGGTTGTGATGCGCTGCAGAAGTCTGAATGTTTTTCTGCTGTTTTAGCTTTGCAAGCAGGTTCACTGTGAGGTCAGATGAGTGCCAGTGCTACTGTAGGGGAGGAGATGGGGTGATAAGGGTACACAGCAAGGACAGAGCTGTGGCAGCACCGGCATGCACCAGTTTAAGCTGTCGTGGAGCTGTGCTCCCACTTCCTTCAGCAGCAAATGTAAATGGGCACAATACAACAGTCTAACCGAAGTCAGAGCATTGGTTCTTGTTTGGTTTTCCGTTGACTTCAGAGGTTGCATGTGCCTATTATAAACAAGCCTAAAGTGTTTAGAGAATTGGTCTAAGTAGTGTCTGATGCAGGTTCACATTCTGGTAGAAGGGATAACAGGATCAAGAAAAATTTTGCTTGAGGGTAGTTTCTTCTTAACCCTGGGTACTTGGAGGTTGTTCTGAAATGTGATATTTATATTCAGTAATTTATTATCCAGTGACACCTGATGTGAGATGCTGAGCTGAGTAAATGTAACATTGAATTCATAAAGTGAATACATGTCCTATTACTGCTTGTGCTTGGTTTGCCATTCAGCTGTCAACTGATACCAAAATCTGTAATCTGTATGAAAAGCTCCCATTATCTAAATAAATATGTAACACTTGTATTGACCTCAGAAGGACCAGCTCTGATGCCCAGTGATTCATTTTGAATCTTCTGAAGTTGAGTTTGGTAAAAGTTAAAGAAACACTTGAAAATATACAAAGTGCTGTGTTTTGCTTGGCTGGAGAAGCACATACTTAAAAAAAACCCAGATAACAGAAATTAATTTTATAGATCTACAAGTAAAGATCGTTATCTGTGTTCATGCACAAATTCATAGCAGAAAATGCATAGATACAAACATCTGTATGTTCCCTGCAGTAGTTTTCTTGATGCTTAACTTTTCTGCAAATTTATGAAAAAAACATAAGTACAGTAAACAAGCCTAAAAATTACACACTTATAGAAACAGTCTAAGCAAGTAT
Source organism: Lophotriccus pileatus (assembly GCA_035583135.1). NCBI lineage: Eukaryota > Metazoa > Chordata > Aves > Passeriformes > Tyrannidae > Lophotriccus > Lophotriccus pileatus. The sequence goes on from JAWWES010000171.1 coordinate 27,808,722, forward strand.
TCCCAGGCTTTGGCCACAGTTTGAGTATTAATTTGACTGGGAAGAAATTTGTGCTGTGACTCAAACCATTCAGAACTCCTAACCTCAAGAAGGGATCTTAACAAAGTGTCTAAATAATTGATGGAGGGAGTAAAGATGGAGCTCTATTCCTCTCCTGGTTCATGGTGACAGGACAAGAGGCAATGGGCACAAGCTGAAATACAGCAAATTCAGTTAATCTGTTGAATACACTTCCCCCATCTTTTACTGCAAGGGTGGTCAAACAATGGAACAAATGAAACAGGTTGCCTAGAGAGCTTATCGAGGGTTCATCCTTGGAGATATGCAAAACCACACTGGATGCTGTCCTGGGCAGGCTGCTGTAGTTCATTGTGTTTTGGCAAGAGTGCTGGACTGGAGGATCTCCAGAGGTGCCTTCCAGCCTCAGCAATTACACGATTCTGTTTGGATATTTACAATTTACTGAAGTGGAGAAGTTTCTAAGTGTGAGATTTCGATCTCAATAGAACTCTTCAAATATCTGCTGCAAACACTGATTAATCACTGTGGTAACTTAAAAAAGTAAAAGCACAGCATATTCCATCTTTTGTCTTACTTTATATGGTCTTAATTTTATATCAAGCTTATTATAAACCAAGAATTTAGACTATGAGTTGTTACATTGATTCATGGTATAAATTTAAATATTTATATTTCAGAACTCTGCCTTTTGATGTATTTGTACGAAGAGCAGCTGAAGTCAACCACCAGGAGTACTTTCTTTCTGAGGTAATTTCTTTGGTGTCACAGTTTCTTCTGTCAGTTATTTTGCTGGTATATGGAAAGGAAAATGATGAATTGTAATTTAAAGGCTTACTACAGGAAACCACTTGATCTTAAATGTAACTTTTTTGCGGCTTGGTGCCAAGGGAAAAAATGTGAGTAATTTTTCCTCAGAAGTTGTTTTGTATGTGCATCGTGTGGTTAACTTCAACCAGCCAGTTTCTGTTAACAAAAACTGTGTACATGAGTGAAAATTCCAGTGTAAAATTTAGAAATCAAATGTTGTTTTAAAATAAAGTGTATCATTTGGGTGTTTCACAAGAAAATGTCATGAAGCTATTTTAGAATTTGATTACATCTGCTATCAAAATACAAACCCAGATTTATGTGATGTGATTTGTGAGTAGCAAATGTGTGGCTATCTTTTCATATCAATGTGCAGGCTAGGGATTTTTCAGGTGGCTATGATTAGGAAGCAAACAGTTCTGAATGTAGACATGCTTTTTACCTTCTGTGCTGCATAGAATTCTGTAAGTTTTGAAGCCAATTAAAATAGCTGCCTGCATCAATGTTCTGAGGAACTTAAATTATAATCTGCATTTGCCTTGAGGCTGTTCAGTAACAGCAATGCTGCAGCAGTTGGCAGGTCTCCCCGCTTTTATTCTTTTGCTCTCAGTATTTTCCCATTTCTTGAGATGAACAGCAGGGATCAGTAAAGGCAGTATAACAGCAGCTGAATTTGTAGATGCCATTTATTTGTACCATATTTTAATGAAGCTCTGCATTAGATTAATGAGCAAATACAGGCTCTTCATTTAAGTGTTTGCATTTCTTACTAAGAAAACCAAAGCAATTCTCTTTTTGTGTTCTCATCAGAATGAAAAGTACTATTTGCGATCAGTGGGCGAAGATGCTCGGAAGGTGAGTTATTTGAGATTACAGTTCCTATATTGTAAAGTTGCAGGTTAGGAATATTTTTTTAAAGCCCATTGTCATCTGCTGGGTGTGCAACACAGACAAACAACTTGCAGGGTCACTTAGTTTGTGAACCTGACTGGATTTAGGTCAGAGTATTTAAATCTAAGTGTCTAAGCTAGTTGCTGTTATATGAGAGCTTAGCTGATCACTGAAGAATACATGGCTAACCTCCCTTTCTTTAGCTTTTGTTGTAAATCTGTAAAAGGATTTCTGCTGAACTCTTGCTTCTTCAGTGTGATTTCTAGCAGTGCAAAGCAGCTCTCTGGCTGTTCTTGTCAGTGTCATTGAGCAAGTCATTGTTGAAGAGCATTGCTATGTTCAGGTATTCACCAATGCTGAAGTTCCAGCCCCGTGTTCATATGATGGGACAAGATAGTGAAGTGCTCCCTCATTTAAATGTGCATATGTCATTCTCTAAGAGTTATGTCCTTTCTGTTTCAGGATATTGCAGATATCAGGAAGCAGTTTCCTGTTTTGGCAAAAGATGTTCAAATTCCAGAGTATTTCAAGAAGGAACAGTTCTTCTCTAGTGTCTTCCGCATCAGCTCAGCTGGATTACAGTTATGGACACATTATGATGTAGGTAATACATGGGTTTAGCATAAAATGTTGCAGATGGCATTACAGAGTTGAGATAATAAGACGCAAATCTCTGACAAAGATCAGAGAATCATAACAAACTTCAAATATTTTGAAATAGTGAAACGAATCACATTCAGTGGTGCAGCGAATTTTAAATAGATGTATTGCATGGGCATAATATCTTAACTGGGTTTATGTCTAAATTACATATTTGTGAGATTAAATGATGTTTTATTATGTTCCTTTTTTGGTTTTACTGTTTTGAGTTTCAGTTAAAAATCTGAAACACAGTACCTTTCAACATTTTTGTCTTCAACATTTCATTCAAAGTTACTCAAAATCTTAAGTTTTTTTAATGAACTGTATGTGTTTTGGCTGACATCTCTCTTATGATGCTTATTCCAGGTAATGGATAACTTCTTAATCCAAGTCACAGGGAAAAAACGAGTTGTTTTGTACAGTCCTCGAGATGCACCATATTTATATTTATCAGGTATGCTTGTCATAGGTATCTAGGTCAGAGTTTGGTGATCTTAGTTGCCTTTTGGCTCACAGGTATTCCACTGTAGAAAATAATCACAAATATAGGACTTGATATAAAAAAAGTAATTTGTTCCCTTAACTCTAATCCTATTGGCTTTAGTCAAAGCTGAGAACAGCAGCTTTGCCTGATTGTTTTCAGCGGCTAACTGGAGGAGTACAGTGTTCTGTCTGGGCTCAAAATGGTGTTTTAAATGTCAGGAGAAGTGTTTTTTAATGTTAATAAGGTTGTAGTTACAGGACAAATGCAGACAACACTGCCATCAGGTTTCTGTTTTTTAGAAGACTTATAGAACAATAAACCAGTGTTAAATTTGATTCAAGAACTGCCATTCCAGCAATGTGATAATGCTTTATTACTATTGGAAGAGTAGGAATATTTATTCACTGAAAACTTTCCTAGGTACTAAATCAGAGGTGCTGGATGTGGATAACCCAGACATGGAGAAATATCCCCTTTTTGTGAAAGCCAAGCGCTATCAATGTTTTCTGGAAGCAGGAGATGTGTTATTTATTCCAGGTAAGTAAAAAATGGTTCCTGAACGTGGCATGTTGTTAAACAGTCTCATTTCTAATTTTTCATTTCTAGAGATGGTAAGAGGTTACTAAAGCATGTTATAAGTGTTTCTGTGTTATAAGTGTTCTGTGAAAAGTGTTGGCAAAACTTGTCTACTTCTCTACTTCCCACTGTACAATTACTCTGATTAAAGCTATTATTATACCTACCTGCAAATCTTACTGTCCTTCAAGTTTCAACTCTGTACTTCTGAATTTGTGTCTTAGTAGATTGATACAATAAACTCAGCTTGTGAAATCTGAAATTACTTCAGTGACCTGAGTTTCTCCAGTCTCAAACGAGTAAAGTATCATTTCTGTTCTTCTGTAGCTCTGGCACTTCAGCCACTGTGAGGCGTGTGATCTGATGAGAATTACGGATGGTAGAGTTACTGGACCTTCTAGAAATTTCTAATCCTCTCTAGGGAATGGAAACACAAGTCCTTATCACTTTTCTGCACAAGCAGAAAACATAAAGCTGCTTCCTGGGCTGAGATGATAAATACTGATAATCAGGGAAAGGCATTTGAATTATTCCTATTGAACTACTCCTACTTGTTTCTGATTTCATTTTAACTCTTCGTGAGCTTGTGGCAGATACTCACTCTGTTGCCTTTATACTATCTGGGTAATATAAACAGGTCAGTAAAGAAAAAGGCAGTAGATTTTTGGAAAGTTATTTTAAAATAGTTTCTTAGCCTTGGACTTGTACTTAGTTTTGAACTTACCATTTGTTTCTCTTCCTAAAGAAACTTTTGGTTACACTTAGATAATGGTGTGTCACACTGTTGCTGTGTTAGCAGGTTAGGAAGAGGTGTTGCTCCAAACTTCTCCATAATAACCACACACATTTCTTAAAAAGCATCTTTTTTCAGTGATACACATTCCAGGTTGATGACAAAGTCTTACCTTCATCCCACACATGCCTATTATTTCCTCACCTTTGAGTATCCCTATACTTCAGCAAGTGTTGCTTTCATGTGAAATTATGGATTGATGTAAACATCTTGAAGAACTTCTTAAATTTGGTACAATATATTCAATGCAATATATTCAGGAATGAATATTTATAAAGAAACAAAAACTACGGTACTTGAGGCTCTTCCTCAACTAGATTTAGTTTGGGCGATTATGACACTTGGTATGAGTCACATGGAAGTTTTGGATAGCAATTTTTATTTTAGACATTCTTCTTTCTGCAGCTTTGTGGTTCCACAATGTAATTTCTGAGGAATTTGGAGTGGCACTGAATGTCTTCTGGAAACACCTTCCTGCTGAATCCTATGATAAGACAGACACTTATGGAAATAAAGATCCCATGGCAGCCTCTAGAGCTATACAGATCTTGGACAGGGCCTTGAAAACACTTGAAGAACTACCTGAGGAGTACAGGGATTTTTATGCTCGGAGAATGGTGTTACGCATCCAAGAAAAAGCCTATAGGAATGATTATGGATAAAATAACACATTGTAATTCAGCAAGCTTCTGTGCAAATACAAAATTGTATGTCAATATGGAAACTATCCGTGTGTACATACATTTTGAGACCAATAAACACTGTTGGTAAATATTCATCTGTAATGAAGTTGATCTTGTAGCTTTTTTTCCTTGTTTTTTTTCATGTGTAGTGAGTACAGAGTTTGCTTGATCTGACGATGGTCTCTTCTACAGTGAGATACAATGTAGTGCAGTGCCTGCATTTATAATTACTGTTTGGGAATGTTCTATGTAAATTTTTCTGAACGGAAGTTCTGGTGTCTGGGCTGACAGCATGTATGCTTACAACTAACTGCATGTCTTTTTGAGTGTGACCTCATTAAAGTTTAGGAAAGCCATAGTGGATTCTGAGGAGGTCCGGGAAAGCCATTGTTGGTGGCTGTAATGGTCAAGGTTTCTTTTTGAGTAATAACCTGACAATAAGTGTGGGGAGTTTCTTCTCCCCCTTGTAGTGAGACTGAGAGTGGGTATGGGAAAAAAAGCACAAAAGCTATTCATGCCAGTTGAGCTTAGAATTGTGCAACAGCTCGACTGCAAGGTCAATGATTTACCCTTTTCCTACCTGCATAATGTATTGTGGAGAAAACCTTGTCTGTCACGGCCCCAGTGCAGTCAGGCAGCATTGCTGTTTCTGCAGCTGTGAAACACTTGCAACTAATGTGCCCATAAATCCATTCAGCTGCAGTCCCAGAATCTGCAATGAAGTTCATAGTTCTGGAGTAGACATAGAATCTATTGGGAGCTGTACTAGAGGTGCTCTTTGTTACCATATGAGAGGGGGTTTGCATTGCACCTTTTGGGATGGAGCCTGTTGTTTAGGTATTGTAGGTTACTTTTTCAGGTTGCAGTGCTTACAAAAGCCTTGTGAAATAAAGGTGGGGATCTCACAAGAAGGATAGGCTTGTCATTGTCTCTTTGAAATCCCTCTAATGTTATTAGTTGCAGCATTTCTGTGACTTAGGTCAGTCTGTTACTTCTAGCAGTGTTTTTTGAGAACTGTAACTTGTCAAGAGCTCTTAGACTAAATAGATATGTAGTGTTAATAAAGTGCTGGGGAAAAAAAAGCTTTCTCCAGAAGAGCAGGAGCTTGAACACTGTGAAGATTATTCTTGTAAACCTGTTCTTCTTGGCAATTCAACACAGTGAAAATAGTCTGGTACCATGTGAATGGGCACCCGGCCACCTCAATGAATAAGCATGAATGGAACCAGCCAAGCGGTTCTGATGGGCATCATTGTACGTTCTGAGGGTAGAATTTAAATTCGGGATCACAAATAGGTCTCCCAAAATTTTTGTTCAAAAAGGAACAAGGATTGCTTGTGCATACTGCTGAGACAGTCTGTTAGGCTGGGGTAACCTCTTGGCTTTGTTAGACCGGTAATGTCGAGGGCCCCATTTGAATTGCAGAGGTGAACAGAGCATATTCTTTGTGTGTCAGGACTAAATGGAGAGGCTCAGAGAGCCTGCAGGGCTAGACAAAGCTGTGTTCCAGCATTGTGCCTGCACAGCCATCTCTTTTAACTGTAACCACCTCAATATACTGGTACAGAGAAGCCCTGTGCTGATCCTGCATTCTGCCATTTCTTGATTCTCCAGTCACAAAAGGGACATGATAGCCTGCTGTTCACAGGCCCTCTCAATACTGAGTAGTAAATAAGGAAAGCTTTGTGGAGCAGCAATTGGTGTATGAGCGACCTGCTGCTGCCTCACTTGTGGGAAGTGCCTGCTGTGCTTCAGAGAGAGGGTAGGAGCGCCTGGGGCTCTTGGGGACAGGAGAAAGCCTCCTAATGGTGATATTAAGATTCTCAGTAATACTGGTTTCATAGTATGTATGTAAAAAGCATCAATAAGATCTGTCAAGCCATAAGTATTCAGAATGCTATTTTGAATATTTTTCAATCCCCTTTTAATTTTGTAAGGGAAGCTATTAAATTATTAGTCTAAATGCCTTAGGCCAAACGAAACCCTTGCATCCCTCAGCTGCAGTTAGTACTGAAGTAACCCTGCAGGAAAGCTGCAACAGTTCACTTGTTTAGGCTAGCACGAAGTCTGGATTGGAAAGTGTATATCTGGCTGAGAAGAGAGGGTCATGTTGAATTAAATGTGAGCCAGTGCTACAGCAATTGCAGCTATTCAGCTTCATGCTACCAAGTTTAAAATGAAGCCTTTATTTCACTTTGAAAGAGTTTCTTAAATTTCTTATTTAGTAACTTCTATAAAACAGTTGTTCTGAAATGCTATAAAAGGAGAAAACAAGCAGCTTAAAAATGTATGTTCTTAATTTGAGCATAATGTGACTAGTGATAAAAATCTGCAAGTTACTATGTTAAAAAGAATGAAATTATTTGGTGCTTTCTAATCACTGTGCTACATGGTGTGAAATAGGCAATAAAGTGATGAATCAATGGTGAAAATCCACTACTGAAATAACAAAGAATTAGAGACACTGACATTTTGTGGAAGTTTGTCCTTTACAGACCTAAACCAAAATGGGATCATGCCCCAATAAGACAGATGACGTTTTAGTAACAGGTAATAGAAAATAAACACTGACCATCTTAAGCTTTCAGAGCAGCCACTTCAGCTGTCTTCTGCCTTCAGCAGAGGAGCTGGGTGATGCAGATTGCCCAGGACTGAAAGAGAAGTGAAGATACTTAGATAAAGACAGTGTCTGAAATCAGCAGTTTAAACTTGGCCTATATACCTCAAACTTTGAATTATTCTAAAAATTTGCTGAGTAAGACCTTTAAAATGGAAGTTTATTGCAAGTCAAGACCTGGAAAGAATTATTTATTCTTGACCATATGAAATATAAAGGACAATAAATGTTTCAGATTTCATTTTTCATGAGTTTGCTGTGGAAAGAACCAAAGTAAAAAAAATTATGTCAAAACATTTTTTTTGTCAAACTATTAAACAGATAATTAAAAATCTGCCTGTCATGTATGTATGTGCTGACAATTTGATGTACCCAATTTAAGAAATTCTTTCTCTCCAGGAGCTACACATGGTCTAGGTTCTTAATACAAGTGTCAAGTTAAATGCCTCATGTGAAAGGGTCTGACCTCATTGTGAAGGATCAGAAATAAATTTGCAATTCTTTTTAAATACAGAACTATTTGCCTCATTCATGATGTTGGTCCCAGAACAGGACTAACTTGACTAAGATGGGGATTATTTTACCATAGTAGAGGTTTTATTACATATGATGTGATCCCAATATACATTATTTCCCAGCTTCAGGGAAATTCCTGTACAAACTGGATTCTTTTTTTCCTCTGACCAAAATTTGTCTTCCCAAAGCTGATGTTTTCATGTAGATGATACAGGTGTTGAAGCTACATGTTCTGAGACAGTAACTTTTACAAGGGATGCTCTGTAGATTGGTATCACTCAATAACCAATTCTGGTGTTACTGGAAGGACAGATGAAATGTTACATTTTTTAAACAGTTACCTAAGTCTGCAGTAAAGTTGCATGTTAAGATTTTCTATTTTACTTTAGGTCAGACTGTAGGGGTGGGGATAGATTCTGAGTTCTGTATGTGGCAATTCCTGAGATCAGATTACTTCCTTTCCAATTGTTCAGATCTGTTCCTAGTCAACACTTTTAAGAGCAGATTGAAAACATTAAAAGAACTGCTCAACCATGGAAAACACGGAGCTCCACGTGCGATGCCACGTTCATACAAAAATGCTCTGAAGCTACTGCTTGCAATAATAACACAGATCATAGCAATGGACAGTTTTTTGCTGTGAAAACATTTATACTTCAGCTGTCAAGCAGTATATCAATTGCTTTAAACTTCCATCACGCAAAATCAACGTATTTCTCATGACAGGGAATGGGAAAGAGCCAGACACACAGGCTGTAAGGGATGCAACAGCTTTGTCTGACACCCAGGCTTAGGAATATTGCTCAGAGAGTAAACTCCGGTGTGGGAGATGTGAAGAGCCTTATTCTGCCCCTCAGCACCTATGTCTCTTGACTGCTTTCTGTGTCTTGCAGCAGTGCTTTCTTTAGAAACAACTCACTCTGAAGTGCCAGGTTTAACAAAGGAAACTGACAGTCATGACTAAAAGTGCTCTCTTGAGAGCTTACTAAAAGAAAGAAAATTTATTTTGAGCCTTGAAGTAATAGCACTCTGTTCCTTTTCAAGATTAAAAGATGTTTATGCACGTGACTTAAAAACAGATAATAATTTTTTTCTTTTTTTTCTACCAGGTGCTTTTCTGGTCATTTGCTTAAGTAGAATTTGACACTTCTTTGGGTCACTCGGAAACATGTAGTGAAGCTCTAACAACAGGAAGTGACAACAAAGCCATCACTACTTTATAACCCACACTACACTAAATGCAAAATGACTGCCTGAATCAGTCCTCCATGGTTTCCACAGTGATGTGGAACAGCTAATCCCGTGCAAGTGTTTTTGGTCAGCAGGAGGAGAGAATTATGCTGTTAATACCGATAGGGTGAATTTAGTCAGGAACAGTATGTCTGGCACTGGAAGAAGCAGAGCCTGTGTCTGCCACATAGGTATTATATGATCTTGCATTACTGGCTTAATGACTTCATGTTACTTTATTCAAGTTAAAAACAGTCACCCTGCATCTGAACAGAGTTCAGAGATCAAGAACACCAATAGAAAACCAGCTTTGGTCTTAGAATCTCCATCTGCAATATTCAAATGCGTCTAAATTTTCATGAGATTATGACCATCAGAAGTAACTTTTTTTAATTTAATCTACCACCCTTACAAAAATGAAATGAGATTTCAATATAAGATTAAAAAGACTGTGAAGAAGTTTGAAGGTGATTTAAAGAGGCTGTCTCTTATGGGTTGTAGCCTGAGACATCCATCTTTGCTTTTGTATTGCACAAGGACACATTCCTGTTTGTGGATTCTGCCAGGCTGTGGTGTACCTACAATGTGGCTCACAACACCACACACATCCCAGAATTTTTACTGTTCTTTAAATTTTTGTGTTAACTGATGTAATACATGTGTAATTTAAAATAAGCATTCAAGTTAAATGAATGGGTAGATTTTAACCTCAGTGCTTGAGCTTCCAGTCTGTACAAGACAACAAACACTGTTTATCTGCTGGGATGAAGTAAGTGTTAGCTTTGGAAAAACCGTGTGGTAAAAAGCACTATAAAAGGGAAGAAAACACAGGTGATACCTCCCTTCCTGCAGATAGCTCAAAAAGACCCTGTGGGAAAAATCTGACAACATGTTCATGCACAATCATTTTTATCTGTGCATATTCACAGTTGTAACAGCCTAACTCCTGAACTGACTTAGCAGTCTTATTTAAAATAATTTCTGTGACTTTTTAAATACGTAGCATTCCTGTTAGTTATCTCTCTCAGCAATTATGTTAATTTAGAAAGAGAAAACAGCTTACCATAAAGTGCTCGTGCTAAAGTAAGAGAGACAGCAGGATGTTATCAATGGGAGGACCGAGAAAATTGTTCCTTTCAGCCCCCTGTTAAGACTGGACCCTTAATCATCTTCCAGAATTATGGGCCAATAGTGATTAATGCATCAGCATTTACAGAGATGTGATTAAGTCAGTCCTAGACAGGAAGAAAATTACCAAAGTTTCTAGCATTTTAGACGCACACAAAATCATTTAAGTCATCCAGACAATTTCACAGAACCAAGCCTTGATTTAAAGGAACTGACCAGGCACAGTTTAAAACATTTTAGCTTTTCTCAAAATATGAAGAATGTCTTGTCTATTGTACAAGAAACAAGCATGTAATATAAAGAACACCAGTCATTACTAGGTTGAGCTAAGGACTGTGTAACATTGCTCACTCCATTCAAAACCAGAAGTATCTTGAATTAAACCACTGTAAGAACCACTTAACTTTAGGCATCTACATCTAAGCTTACTTGAGTCTGCCTTTATAGTTAACATTGAAAACCATGTACAAACCCACTTCATCCTAACACAGAAATGTTCACCACCCTTGCATACTTCATGCCAGTTTTGCCATGCATGTGAGATGCCAGTAAGCTGGTTTAGAATTACACATGCTTACTGCACAAATATAAAGCTTCCTTGAAGAAAAGTTATCAAATCTGATTTTTTAAACTAGGTCTCCACAAACATTTGATAAAGCTTGATCCACAGAACTTAACTGCACATTCCTTAGTTAATGGTTTTTACATTCACATCAAAGTGGTTTCACCCATTAGAAAGTTTATTTCCTACATTGTTTGCAAAATTTATTTTTAGCATGCAATGTAATGAATGACAGAGGCACATTCCAACAGAGTACTACAGCTGTATAAAGAATGAAAAACAACCAGTCGGTTTTCCCTCCACAACATGAGGTCTCATAACAAGATTAGTTTTACAAAAAAGTGCTTATTCTTCAAAGTAATGCAGCAACACTTGAGCCTATTTAAGAGTTATTGTAGGCAGCCTCCATCAAATAGGTTAGTAGTATTTTCATAGGACAGGCATCCAGAAACCTTTGAAGACAATGTCAATATTTTAATAGCTGTTTCCAAAAGCTTGCAAGTCCCGTTGTTTTGGCAGGCACAGAATTGTTTAAGAATTGGTCTCTGATCTGCACTGTTACTGGATAGGGCAAGTGTTAGTGTTAGTCTGGTCAGTCTGAAACTGAGAGAGAGCAAAATGAGTAGAGTGTTTTGGGGGTTTTGTTGATTTATTTTTTAAAATTTTATTTTATAAGTGGATAGTTAAATATATTTCAGGACAGTTGTAAGGCTTTCTATTAAAACCACTTCTTTAGGTGACCCATATTTTTTTTTACAGAAAAAAGTCCTCACATATGCTGCATTATCAAAAGGACCAAAAAAGGGAAATAATGTGCCTTGAAACATATAAACAAGTTGTTATAAGCCTATTAAGATGGTAATCAACAAATCATTAAGATGGTAATCAAACAATATTTCCAAGAAAGAGTCTAAAATTAAAAAAAAGCGGATGGAATTAGATTTCAGATTCTTTTGTACAGTGTTAAGAGTTGGTTTGCATGTTGCACTTCTCTCGGTCAGTTAAAATTAATAATTTCCCCTTTTGATCAACTAGGTACATTATTACTAGCAATAGAGTTCACTTTCAAATTGTAAGGTGCACACATAATCCTTTCTAGCACCCTTAATATTTTCAGTATTAAGAAAATTTTCTTAGGAGTTCAACACACTTTTCTCATTGTTCAGTTATCACTGATATGCATAACCTCTGCCAAGAGTTGTCTACAGTGAACCCTGTAACTTTTAATGATGCCACCATAAGAAAGATGACCCAGGACTTTCCTCCCACAGTGTAAGAGTCATGGGAAACAAGCAGCAGGGCAAAGACATCACTAAGCCATCAAACATAGGACTAAAAGTTGAATAAAATGCCTTTTTTCAGAACTTAGCCATAATTGTTTGTGTAATCTTCACAGTGTTTTGCTAAACTGCTTTTATATTCCTATACTTCCAGGAAATCCAAAACCATTTGCAGCTACTTTGCAGTTCATTCATTAATAACTGCAGTTATCTTTAAGAATGATTCTAAGCTTTGTAGATAAATGGAAGGTTACTTACGACAGTAGAAAAGTTCCACTGATACAATAATGTCCATCTTTCAGTATTTCTTTCTCGAGAACATTCAGTTTGTGGGTCTGAACCAGATTAAGCTCTGAAAATAGATTTTTGGATGGCTCTAGAAGCAAATACTGTAATACATTTAAAGGAGATAACAGATTTTAAAACTGAGGCATTTTGGAAGAAGTCAACACAGTCTAAAATTTTTATGCAATTTGTAATACATTATGTACTTATGGCTCGATTTACATCAACATCAATGCAGCAATTACCCAGAAAAACCTTACCACCCCAAAGTTGGGACAGAGACACCTCTTGACATGTTAATACAGATATTATTACTGCTGGTCCTTATAGATGTTAGTCAAAGCAATAGCAAGATATGTTGAAACAGGAATAAGCTACATGCTCATCAACATTCTTGGTTACTTAACATAGCTATGTCAAAATTTTCAAGCCCCCAGCTGAAACGGCTATTCACTGGCAGATACTACACAATCAATTAATGAAACTTTTTAGGGACAGAAATGGCAAGGCGCACATAAGGAAGAAAAATGCATTGGCACTATTATTCCAAAGGTAAATATTTGTAACTTGGTTTCAATTAGGAGAAATGTTACAAAACTGGAAGATTTAATTTACTAAATAAAACACTTTTCACCAAAATATGTAACTAAGGTTCTTCTAACAATCAATTTCCTCAAAACAACAAACTAATCATAGGTCCGTTATTGACAAAGACCAAAGCTTTTAGCCCTGGAAGCCACTAAACTGAAGTATCCAGACATCTGAAATTATCAAGTACTTGAAACTCCCATTAAATGCACGTTAGATATACAGAACTAAAAAGTCTGCCAACAGTTTAAGAATAAACATTCACATTTAACAAAAAAACCCCACGTATAGGATAGTTCTTCATGACACTTTTTTCCAGGAATCAAATTACATCTGTTATAGTTATGGCATCCCAATACTCCTTTGTAAGCTACTGAAATTTATATATGGTATCTATTAGCAACACAGAACTGATTTAGTATTCTGTTCAGAAAACATCTGCTCAAAGTGGAAAATCTAGATGACAACATTTACAGTGTTAAAAGTGCTTCTACAATGCATATACTGTTCAGATACACAGTCTCAGAATACTTCATGAACTCTGAAATGGTTATCTAAGGAGGGAACGTCATCAGCAAAATGCAGTTGATCATTTATTTCCACACCAAATTCTTCAAGTATCTGTACAAATTTCTGATGCTCTCTTCCAATCCATGACCTCATCGTGTCAAACACTTGGTACGGTGTAACATGAGCATGAACTTCAATTCCCGTCTCTGCAAGTTCTTTCAGCATTTCAGGGTAAGTAACCCAAGTATTGCTTCCTCCCGAGTGACCACCATCCAACCAGTACATTGCTTTTATGTTTTTTAAGAAGGCATCCGTGTTCTTGTCTTTCTTAGCTTCCTTCAGCTCATAAAGCAGCTGGTTCAAAACCACACAACCTTTACTGAAGCCAATCAAAGTAAACGTCGCTGCACCTACAGCAGACGGTATCATGAAGTTCACAGCAGAATTACTGGAGCATTCACAATCTCTCTCCCTTTCCGTGGATGAGCAGCCATTCGTTGTAGGAACAGACTGCGGCTGTGATTTACAAGCAGCTATTTTTGCATCCTTGCTGACACCATGCACACTTTTCTGGGACAGCAGAATATTCTGAGAGAGTCTGAACGCATTAACTAGCAAAGCATGGAGATGCCTGAAAGCTCCATAGTCAGTGCTGTGCTCTGGTGCTCCAAACATGTTACTGGCCACAAAGTTGTCGTAACAACTGAATTTGTGCAGGTGCATTCGAGAACACTTTATAACCCAAATAAAGCTATTGGGGAATCGACGAGCAAGTATTGTAGCAACATTTTCAAAACTCCAGTGCTCCCACTGAAAGTTTTCTGGATGGCAAGACATGATGTCATGATAGTTCTGAAAAATAAAAAATAAATGGAAAAGATGCATTATTTCATTGTGACAAGATTTCGGCTACAATGTACTCATATTTTTAAAAAAAGACTGTAAGAGAGAAACATGCATTTAGATTTACTTATTCTACTTTAATATTTTTACCACACTTTTTAATACCCCCACAATTAATACAATAAAAATTAGCACATAATGTATTAATAACTCTCATTGACTTCATGCCAAAAGATTAAAGTATTATTCAACTTAGTATAACAAAAGAAAACATAATTTTATTGTATTATCTCCATCTACAGAAATACCATTTAGCTTATTTCAAATCAACAACAGACTTAAAACTTTGTAATAAGTTTTCTATCTTTTATACAGAAAAAAAATCCCTCTCATTCAGCTGTAGGAAGTCTTTATTGCTCTTGTTCACATCCATAAAGGGTATAGATGGAAAAAACCTACCCCCAAGCCATGAATGATCTTTATCTCTGAAGTTATAATGGCAAAGAATACTATTTCATTTATTTTATTAAGCAACAATGAAGCCATACTCAGAAATGGCAATCAGGGAGGGGTTCTTAGGCCATCCCAATCCTTAAAATAAAAGGTTCTGCATCTTTACCTTAAAGAAAATGAAAGCCTTTTCCTTAGAAGAAAAAGCCACTAGCCTGCTTCTGAGAAGCAGTAATGACAATTGAGATTAGCTGGCTATGCAACGTGACAGAGCATGTACTGTTACAGAGCTCGACCAAGTCCTCAGGGACAGCACTTCAGGGTCTCTGCAATTTCTCGCCAGCTCAGAGACCCCAACTGCCTTCTTGGGACAGGCTGAGAAAGCATCAAATTGCTGTGCCTGTCAAATTCCCACAGGATGGTGTCTGGGATGTCTGCACAGCTACATGGTGAGGACAACTTGCCATCTTAGGGTTTCATCGTCTTGTCTCCACTGACACTCCCTGACGCTTTCAGACACTGCTGTCCCCAGTATAGCACTGGGCAGTGCTACAGTGCTGGAGCATACCCAGAGATGGGCAACAAAGCTGGTGAAGGGTCTGGGGCACAAGTCCTGTGAGAAGCAACTGAAGGAGCTGGGGTTGTTTAGCCTGGAGGAGGCTCAGGGGAGACCTTATCGCTCTCTGGAACTACCTGAAATGAGGTTGTAGCCAGCTGGGGGATCGGCCTCTTCTCCCAGGCAACAAGTGGCAGGACAAGAGGACAGAGACTTAAGCTGCGGCAGGGGAGATTCATGCTGGACATTAGGAAAAATTTCTTCATAGAAAGGGTGATTAGACATTGGAATGGGCTGCCCAGGGAGGTGTTTAAGGAAAGACTGGACGTGGC
This sequence comes from Lophotriccus pileatus, assembly GCA_035583135.1. Taxonomy (NCBI): domain Eukaryota; kingdom Metazoa; phylum Chordata; class Aves; order Passeriformes; family Tyrannidae; genus Lophotriccus; species Lophotriccus pileatus. The sequence continues at coordinate 27,824,516 of JAWWES010000171.1, forward strand.
ACTCAGTGCCACGGTCTAGTTGACACGGTCGTGTTGGGCTTGACTCGATGATCTCAGAAGTCTTTTCCAAGCTAGTTCATTCCGTGAAGACGACCCGACTCCCCCGCACTGCTACTCCAGCTCAGGTTTCCGGAGGGCCCGTTCCCGTTCGCTGTGCCCGCCGGTGACGGGCAGCGAGATGCTCCCCGGGGCCAGAGCTCTGACGGCCCCTGCAGCCCTGCAATGCCCACCCGCACAGCCCCTGCAGCGCCGCTGCCCCGCTCCCTCCCGCAGTCCCGCCGCCCTACCTGCACGTCCCCCGGGAAGTACACGACGTGGTGCTGCGGCAGCGGGGCCGGGCCGCGCGGGGCGGGCGGCGGCAGCAGCAGCAGCTCGTTGGCGCGGTGCGGCTCCGCGCCCGGCACCTCGGGCAGCCGCAGCCACGGCGGGCTCAGCCGCGCCGCCGAGAGCCCCGCGCCGCCGCCGCCCGCAGTCCCCGCGGCGCAGGCGGCCGGCGCCCCGCAGAG
>JAWWES010000171.1:27831878-27878198 GCA_035583135.1 Lophotriccus pileatus
GGAGGGAGCCCTGGCCCCCCACCTGGGGGCCTGCCACCACCTCCTACATGGCTCCTCGATTTCCAACTGCGCAACTACCTTCTCTTCCGTTTTTGATTAAAGATGTAATTGGCAAAAGGCGTTACCAAAACTTCTGATTGGTTTTGTCCTGGAAATTCACCTGGACAAACCACCCACAGTCCTTCAGAGAGGGGGAACCCTTGCTAACCCACGACAGGCACAAAGCCAATCAGTGGAATTAAGGTTTCTCCTTGTGAGAAGGTTTTTATTATGGAGGCTGTATAAAGCTTTTGCCTTTACTATTAATTTCTTTTTGTTGAAGTACTTGAGATGTGCAGCTCATGTAAGCGGTCATACCAGCTCAAAGTTGTTTTTTAAATCTTCTATTTGATAGACAAATAAGACTTGCATTGTTTTTCATTTAAAGGCATTGTTTTGATATTTAATATGCACAAACTTGGGGATATTGATAATAAAGCAATATTTGAATGTCAAACCATCAGATATTAACATTCTAACATTCAGTACCCTAATAAAATAAACTGTTACTGAATTTTGTTAAATACAAAAATAAGCAGCATAAAATGTTGTCTAAAATTGTTATCTGAAAGAGTCTTATTTCCTTTCAAAATTTTTTGAGTAAATTTCATAGTATATTTATGGGGTTTCTTAAAAGAATTACATTTCTAGGAGTTCTTGAACCTTGTAAATATCTAAAACCTCTTATCTGAGATAGGATTGGAAGAAAAAAAATCAAGTTATTCATGTATTTTCCAAATGTGGATTCATATGGAATGTATTGGTTTGACTTAAAATGCTTCTTTCCCCTTTCCTAGTACTTCACAAACCTGCATTGTCTCTCTCTTGTGTTGCAATTATAATTCCTCTTTTATGGAGCACCTAGACCTTTCCTTCAAACAAAGTCACTGAACTCATTACCCAAACGAGTTCTTATTACAAGGAAGGAGTTAATTTTTAAGGATTTCTATTTACTGGCACTTTAACCTGATGTAGCAGTTCTGTCTTCCCAATGACAAGGTCCAAGAGGTAGGAACTGCAACATTTTATTCTATTAATCAAGTGTACAAATTCAGTGTAGTCAGCAGTGTTCACTCTCAGCTTAGTGTGAAGTAAATCAGTCTATGCAGTAACACCCATGGATTTCAGTGAGGTTTTGAGCTTGCTTCCTGAAAGATTTCTAATTCCTTTTGCAAGATTGTTAACATGGTGAAAGCGAGTGATGAGGTCCATTTGTTTTCCTAATTAAATACAACAATTTAGGGTTTGACTTTCTAGTAAAATCCAAAGAGATTATGCTGACAGCTATTAAAAAGTACCAACACTTTAGTCTCTCGACCAAGGAGAGAGACATAAAGTTGTTTGGGTGGGTTTTTTGTTGTTGGTTTTTGTTTGGTTGGGTTTGTTTTTTTTTAAGTAAAACAAAAAACTTCCTGGGAGGAAAGTGGTATGTGGTCTGAGTTATGAGAAATAACTTGTTTAGTATCAGTTGGGCCATTATGGAAAAGGAACAGAATCTTCCATGTGCTTTGTATGGGAGCAGGCAGGCATCATTCCCTGCTTTGGAAGTAAGGCTGCTTAGAATTGAAAATTCTTGTTCCAGATTGGCATTTGTCATTATTTTCTCAGCCAGCAGCTCCCAAGAAGAAAGCATCGAGAGAGAAGATTCTCGAGGCATTTATTTTCCCAGTGGTCATGTACAAATATGCAAAGAATTCTGGCTGAAGCATTGCAGTTGGCTTTGGTTTTATTTTCATTTTCAATGCAAAACTTCTCATTCTTAATTTCATCCTGAATACTTTCAGTAAAATACAGATATGTTTTCTCCCAAATACACTAAAAATTTGTTCTAAAAGGCATACCACTTAGAAATCCTACAGAAGGTTCTTTTTATATTAAAATGTAACAATAAGAAAACTTTTGTCTGGAACTGAATTAATTAAGTATCACTAGAACTTTGGGGCAAACAAGTAAAATCAGCAGTGTTCCTTATTTTCGGATCTGAATTATTCAATGAAGGTCTGTTAAACTGATGTTTTAATACTGAAGGTTTAATGTTTGCAAAGAAACCTGAAGGAAGGTAAGTTTCTTTCATTCTGTAACAAACACAACTAAGCTTTTCATGAACTGAGTAATTAAGGAAATGACAACCAAACTCTTACAGGCTGTGTTCATTGCAGGACAATAAGTTGAGCTGTATCACTGTTTTTGAGGATGGAAATTCAGAAAATAGGTTTCATGTCTATGATTCCAAAAATCGTGGAATCTTAAGAGTGGCTTGGGTTGGAAGGGACTTTTCCTTCCATCCCCCCACCATGAGCAGGGACACCTTTAACTAGATCAGGTTGCTCAAAGCCCCATTCAACCTGGGCTTGAACACTTCCAGGGATATTGCATCCACAGTTTCTCTGGGCAATGTTATAAATGAAAATAAATAATGAGCAATGATGACATAATAGTCCTTGCATAAGGCTCTGTTATAAACTTGAGTTACAGTTTCATTGTGAGTGAAATTCTATCAGTAATGGTTGGTACCGCACTGGATTCCAAAGGACAGTTCTGGTTTAGGTTTGTGCACCTGCAGAGGGTTGAAAGCACCTGTTGACAGTCATTCTGCTCTGCTCTAGGACTTCAAGCCAAAGTTCTGTCAAACCTAGTAGCTTTTGGTTTGTCTTCCAAGATTTGCTTTGAATTTAAGTTTTTTTCAAACAAATACATTTTGGGGAGTAGTGAGGGAAGTGATTGGTGGAAAGGGGTTGTGAGGAAAGACAACTCTCCAGATGAAACTCAACTGAAGCTACTATGTTTTATTTTACTTCAGAAAAAGGGTAAGCAAACACCTCAAATCTAACAAACATACACCCCCCCTCAAACACCAAACACAAATCTGTAATTGATTACAGATTCAACCGAGCTGCTGCTTTCCAAGATTTAAATTGGTGCCATCTTATGAAGTTTTGTTTTTGTTAAGCCTAACAGTGGAAGCAATGTGACTGATAGCAATGTGAATTGACAGATTTTGGCAGGATGCTTTGGCTGAAATGGCTGCCAGAGCACTAAGCAAGAAGATGACAGGATGGATGTTTTCTGCTTACCTGGATCATGGTTTTCCAAAGCCTCTGTTTTGGCTTTGTTCAGTCTTGGGTGTCCTTAAAATTCAGAAAATAATCACCAGGATATTTCAAAGTGCACATATCACAGAAGAGGACTAAGTAGTAGGGCTGATTTTATGTAGCATTAGCAGGCACTGCAGAATGTTTCGATAGGAAACAACGTAATGTTTACAATTTAGTGTCTACTTTAGCCACTTACAATAGACATCTAAATTACATGGATAGTCAGTGAAAGGATGCACCTTCAGATACTGATTTAGAGCCAGAGATCATTTTAGGAGACTGTCTAGCAAATGGATGCCTTAGTTTGGTGTGAAATGCTTCTTGAAATGGCAGGCAATTTTCAGTGTATCTCTTACTGAAGTCCGGAAGCCTCAGTTCTGTGACATATTTTTGAAGATATAAGTTTTTTAAAACTCAGGTTAATAAACAAAGCCATTATTGCAGCTGGACTCCTGGCCAATTAGTACCAATTTATTTAACCTGAAAAATGTTTGAGGAAAATAAGCAAAAATAGTACTGAGCTACATTTCTTCCTTAAATAAACCAAGGATTTGCATGTACTTTAAAAATATATCCACTCAGAAACTTAGTTTTTATTGAGAATGGCAATGTTTGGATCCATTTTAAGAAAAGTTATATGTGAATAACTTTCTGAGAGAAGAATACATGGTTTTTGTCTGCAATCACTGCTTTTAATTTTCTTAATGCACTTTTCACTGTTGTTTTGTCTGAATACATTTTTATTTTTGTTCCTCCAGACAGGATCCTGCCACAAGCATTTTTAAATCAGACATTAATAGAATAGTTCACAGTTGTTGCTGCCAATGCTCAAACACAAATACTGCATTTGTGTTTCGAGGAAAAAGCAAACATCAGATCTTAATTATGTGCATTTGTGCTTTCTTCTGTGCTTAAACAATCTGGCATAAGGAGTTTACATCACTACCAGTTAACTGTAGTCTGTAACTATCAGGATCACCAGCTGTATGATTTGCACTGGTGGCGTTTTTGTCCCATTTTTCACTTGTTGTTTTTAAATGGCAAAATTGCAGGGAAAATTGAAGCTTTGTGATTCCTTTACCCATAAGAAGCTTACTAGGAGAGACTTTTGTATTTAATGCTTAACTAAAATAATTCAATTTATTTGTAGACTGTTTGGTGTTTCTTTATTGGATTTAGTGTGATTGAGCAGGCTGAGCACTACAGCAGAGATCAGAGTTGGGAAGTCCAGTCTTCATTGTTGGGACCTGCACTACAACCTCTGCTTGTGCTTCTATTTCTGAACAAACAGATGATGAGTGGCTTGTCAGCTAGTTGGAGCATGGAGTGAGTTTCTGTCTGTCACTATAGGACTGTCTTCCTGGCATTTTTAGGCACATTTCTACTGATAAGTTTCAAAACTTGAAAAACGTACATAGGTCATTCAGGCTTTGGATTTCTGGTCAGTCTAAAGCCATTATTGTGATCCATCAGCCTCTGATGGATCACTATATTCACAATATAATTATTCCTCCTTCCATTTTGTGAGGTGTGGGAGATGCTGAACTTCAGCATGAGTAAATTCATATAAAGACAATTATTATTTGCAAAGTACTAAAAAGAAGAGTGCTTTACATCCTGAAGAAGATAAGAAAGGTTACACAGAAAATTCTCTGTTGTATCTTGGCCAGATCTCATTTGCAGAATAAAGAATAAGACTGGGCCTATAATGAGTTAAGAGCCAGGGAATGCTCAAAGAACATCCAGCGAGGACCTCTGATCAAATCACTGCTCAGAATAAAAGAAGTACCAGCTAAACCTAAGAAGGATTGTGTGTCATGCAGAACCCCAGGCCTTTATTGATAGAATTGTGACAAGTAAACCAGGAATGCTGTTACCTGATGTTCCAAATATTGGTAAATTGTACCACTGAACAAAGTAATACTTCAGTGTACTTTTCTTTGGGGTCTGTACAAATCCATTTACATTTGTTTCTCATTTTAAAATCTGATCATCTAATGTACTAGCATTTTATTTAGATTGGTATTGCAAACATTTTTAATTATTTTGTAGCATAAGAATATGATTCTGATTTAACTGCCAGTGAACAGCAGAAGATTGAGATTTGGTTGACTTATCCTCCTTTTCATACAAATGAGAATTAGCATTTATTGTTTCAGTTAGAAGTTTGATTCTTGTTATAGTGTTGGCTAAAAGGAGTGTCACAAACAAGATGTTTTCAGTTTGTGTGCAGCTAAGAAAGTTTTGTTAAATGTGCTGTTGTCCCAGGCCCATAGGAATAGTTGTTTTTTTCTGCAGTGTGAAGTTGAGTCCAGCAGACTGAACTTTAAGATTCTTGAGCAACAAGCACAGGTGACTTGGGGAGACAAGTGCTCATTAATTGTATTTCAAAGTTTTGGGGATTGATCTAAACAGAATCCACTTTCAAGTTTCTTTCTAAAACACAGTGATACATCAATTTATTTTTCAGCTTGTCTGAAGAAAATTATATACCAATTATTACTCAACTCTGAAAAGAAATTGTGTAGATATATCTTATGCTCCTTTTTTGAGTAGTGGAAGTAAGTTTAGTCTTTATGAAATCAGCTCATTTTTTTGCTTTATCTTTCATGCAGAACACTCAGTAAGAAGGCCAAGAGGCCCATCTGCGGAACATGAATTATTATTTAGGCGTTACTTTATAGTATGGACAATGAAGCTGATGTGGGCGGATAAAAGGGGATGAAATACTTGTAATGAAACACATCTAGTCTATTTTTACTAAATACCTTTGTGTATGCAAAGACCTTTTTTTTAGCACAGTGAAATAAAGAAACAGAAAAAAATAGTGAAGTTAAAGGAAACTAAGTGTGTACATATTAGATATTTGTGATTAAGGAGTCACCTGGAGACAAGGAACTTTGAGAAAGAGAAATAAACTGAACTTAAATACTAATGAGGCAAGTGGAAGAATTATCAATCCAGAAACTTTTAAATGAGTCAGATGTGTTGCCAACAGCATAGCTTTAGAAAAGCTAGAACCTGATCTTAATTTATTTTATGAATATGTGAGAGAATGTAGAAGTGATGAGAAATTTTGTTCTGACAAATCTGTTTTTCTAATGATTGTAGGTATTGGAGCCAACTCATACATAATAAGGTGCAATATGGCTATGGACACTCAAGAACTGGCTACCAAAAGAGAAAGAGCAAGTGCTATCCAAGGCAGCAGCACAGGTGGTTGGAAGGGCATATGAATGATCACTTTTCCCCACAGTGTGAAAATTGGACATGTTTGTGGTGTGGAAAACTTTCAAGATAAGATGACAATTCTCTGACTTTGCATGAATATATACACTGAATATATTTAATTCAGTGTTATAGAGAATACTTCCCGGGTGTCTGTCCTCAGCCAGCAGAGGAATGCTTCAAAGGATTGGCCCATGACCATGGAAAGAAGACTGCTTGGATGGCTCTAGCTGGAATCACTCTGGAGGACTGTAAGCATTGTATGCATTAATGAAAGGCACTGGATAATTTTGCAAGAGGGGAAGAAATTTCCATGTTATTTTTATAAGATGCATATATGTATGATTATGTGTCTCGAATATAAGGATTTTAAATCTTGGCATTGAAAAGCTGTCCTGAATTGAATTGGTGAAGTATATGAACACAAATAGTGCTAAAGTGCTGTGTTCGTGGAAGCACAAATGAACAATATGAATCTAGAATAATTACATGTTAATTACTGTGTTTTATTCCAATTCTTTAATTAGTGAATGATGTCACATATTGCCATAGAATATCACAATTTACCTGCCCATATCTGATGACTTCTGGCTTCCTTTTCAGAATGGCTTTGAAGGCATGAGGTGAAAATCTCATTCAAAGATGGATAAAATTAATATATCTGTTTGGAAACAAGCACAGTGAAGTTAACTGACCTGCTAAAGATACATTTAAAAAGTCTATCAGTAGTCAAAAGCATTTAAACTCTTGACTCTGTGTCCTTCTTTTTAAATAATTTTTTCCAGATCAGTCTACAGAATGGTGCTCTCCTCCATGACTGAGGCACTCAACAGGACTGGACTACTGTGTATCTATTTTTCCTACTATGAGTTTTCTTCTTGTAAGTAATTTACCCCTTTAGAATTTCTGGTTTGTTTTTTTTTTTTAGATGAGATGAAGAGAGAGGAATGAAGCAGATAAAAAGGAAGGCAAGGTAAATCTGAGAGAAAACTTTTACATTTCTTATTGATACTTCAGATGGAAATGGAAGTTAACAAAATGGAAATGTATGTATATTAAAAGGAGGTTTTTTGTTATTCTTGCCATGAATAGAATGCCATAAAGTAACAATAATTGGTTACAGGTCTTGGAATTGGGGTCAGTGGCCAGGAAGACATCTTGTAAGAGATTTGTAAGAAATTTATTATTTCTTCTGGGTGTGTAAAGCAAGAGATCATATGTTACACTTTCTTCAAATAAACTCATTTGATGATTTACTTTGTGGGATACAAGATTATCAGTCCATGCTTTATGGAGATGTTTTTGACCCCTTTTTAGTTATAGTTTATGTAGCAGTACTGATTTCTCTGCTGCACAGCAAATTCGGGTTGCTGTCTAAAAATTCAGCTTTGAATCCTGGATGTTCTTTAAAAAAAGTCTTATTTGCCTAGAATTACATGTAAGAATACAGTTTGCTTTAGAAAATCTGTGCCGTGTTGCTGTCATTCAGCTATTGCAGGGCATGTTATGGAATGTACTAATGAGTAAAAATTCATTATAAATAATCAGGTGTTTAGTAATCCTCTAAACCAGAGAGGGATTACAGTTAGTCAGATGAACTGGATGCTGTCTTTGCAAGGATACAATGACCCAAATTATATTTTCTGTTGAAAATATAATGTTACAGATTACTGTACAGTTGAAAACAGAGTAAACTTTGAACTCATTGCATTTGTTGGTAATTTTGCCACTGATTCCAGTAGGACAAAAATACAATATGCAGCATGGCTGGGAATTCTGCTGACTTTTCCCTCTGAATACCTGACTCTTATATTATTACTATAGATGACTTTAGTCTCTTTTGTTTGTGCATGTTTAGCTTATTTTTGTTTACTTGTTATGTTTGGTTTGTTGTGTTTTTTGTTTTTTTTCCAGTTAAACACGTTCCTTTTCAACTGCTTTTTAGCAAACATTCAGCAGAGCAAATAAACACTAAGGGGATCTAGAAGAATGTTTTCTAACCTCATTTTGTCTTGCAGTTTACTGTTGCTTTGTCAGATCTGCTGTTGCTTTGTTAGAAAAATACAAGTATTTTTCTTGAAGTCCATTCTGTTGAAGTGTAGTCATTATTCAGATATTTTCCACTGGAAATGTGGATAGTCACTGTGGAAAAGGGCACCAAAAAATGTGGGTTTCATGGCAAAATCTTAGACCAAGAATTTAAAAGTTCAGGAGTGATCTTGAATGCTTAACTAGCATTAATTCAGGAGCCTGATTTCCAAATATTACTATATTGTCTGGTAACTCAGGCACTTTTCATATAACATGATATGTTTACTCCCAAATTAATCCATGAAAAAGGATCAGAAAAATTGGAAAGATGTAGTTATAAAATGGATCTGAGTTACTGAATCTATGTTTTACTACAGAATTCAAAATTCACTGATGCAAATATAATCTTCTCAGGACAAATAAACCTCTTAGTGAAATCATGCTTTTTAGAAAAGCATTGCCTTGAAAAATATTATGCAGCTTCATGTACTTTGTAGTTTTCATCTCCATGTGTTTAATAGTTAACAAGCTAACAGAGATGAACAAAGGCTGATATGTGCTTTTTGACAACTTGGGATGCAGTGAGTGAAAAGCAGCATAATCCATATGAACAGCTTACAGGGAGGCTTTGAGTGTTGTCATAGCTCTTACCACTCAGTTGATCTCAAGAGTTGTATAACCCCAACTTCAAGGGCTGGATGCATTTTGTGTCAGACAGTCTTATTCTAGAAGTTACATACAGCATAGCTGTGTTTTTCGCAGAAGAAATTAAATTAAAATGCAAGTGAGGGAAGAGCAGAGGAGCTTTTTCTGTTTATTAATTTTGCAATGTACAAACTCTGAAATTTCTAGTAATACAATTTGTTAAAGTGCGGGCTCCTTCTGATAGTGCTGCATGTTCTGAAGCTTTACTTCATGAATAAAAATTGTCCTGTTTGCAGGTCATATTAGCTTGTCATCTCTCAGTTTAATGCTTACAGTGTGGATATCTCTATTTGTTATTAACCCCTTCTAAAACTAACCTGACCAGAAGCATAATTTGTTACTGTGATCTGCTGAACACTTGAGATTTCCTATCCCTTCAGTAAGAGAAGCAGAGCCTGGCTTATATTCTCTTATTCCGTAGCTTAATCAAATATACAAAGGAAGACCACGTAAGCTGTTTCACTCAGCCTAAGTGTATGCTGCTAACTGCTCCAGTACTTTTCCCTGTACCCTGGCCTGTGTGGTTTTCTCTAAAGCTACATTGTCAGAGTTCAAGTCGCCAAAAATTGCTTCTACTTTTGCAGTTTCTACTGCAGGATGTGGTTCCTTAGCGATATATAACATTAAAGCTGGTATAGTACTGTGCTCCTATTTCTATTATTTCACCCTTTCCTGGTGATAGTCCTGGCCTTTGTGTGATTAGGGCCTGATTCTGTTCAAGATTAATCACTCCAGTGTTGAGTTTAGTTTTCTCTGAAATGCTTCTCCATTAGAACACAGTAAATTGCTTGGGATGGAGAAACATGTGGGGTGGTAGCAGCTACAGTTCAGGTGAGACTGAACTGCTATGGGGCGTCTCCCTGAGAACACACTGAGGTTGTAATCATGGGAGAAAATACTCCCTCTCTGTTGCAGCACGGTACAGCTCGAATTTAAAAAGTTATATGACAGCATCTGTCACTGGTAAGGACTCTATTAAATTTGTACTCAATGATTAGGAGTTCCCAAATTTTGCTGAAAGAAGACTATAAAGTACATTAAACAAGAAATGCAGATGGCAAAGTTGCATTTTGAAGAAAGCAATTTAACTTTTCCCTCTCTTTCCATGTTTTGAGCAATTTATTTTATCTAGTTAGTATTCAGAACTCTTAATCAAATAGCTGTGGGCAATTGTTTGTGGTATGTATTTTGCACATAGGCCACTGTATGCATTTGACAACTCAAATTTTGAGCTGATATTTTTGAATGGATGTTTAGGTCACTTGATGTTTTTCCTTTCTTGGTCTTAATACCTTGTTTTGATTAAAGTTTGCTCAATAAATGTTTAGTTCTTAAATTACCTGTAATTCTTTATACTTATAATATTCCCTGTTAATCACTTGTTGATAATTTAAAGTACTGCTAAGTATCTATAAACAATGGCCATGACAGAAAGGCACATTTAAGCTAATATTTGTGGGTGGAAAACAGGAAGTTTTTCATTTGTGTCTCCACAGTGGAGTACTGCAATGCATTTTTATGCAAACTCTTTTGATCCTAAATCATGGTCCATGGAACACCTTTAGATAGATTGGAATAATTTCATCTGAACCTTTCAGCTTAATATTGATTTAAGATTATAATGTTACTGTTGCAGCATGTGGTATAAATCTTGCCATTATCCAGCCTGTTAATTACATACATACCTTGTACATCTTCACATCTGCCACTGCAGAGCTGTCTGAAAATACCAAGCTCAGATATGAAAGGTGAGTAATATCCTCAGTTCTTCCTGACTTCAGCTGGAACTAAAGCTATTCATGCTTTTGTAGACCACTGCAGGGTGAGCAGTGTCATGCAAATCACCACTCTGTGGGTCATTGAATATCATCACTGTTTCACTGACTTCACAGGCATTGAAGTATAAAAATTTTCAATAAAGTGTAACAAAGTACTGACTAATAACAAAGTACTGACTAATCTAAATTTATATACAGCTTTTCATGGTAAATCAGTGGGATAAATAATTTCTAAAGAGGAAGAAAGACCAAAATGCATACACAGTATTCTGCAGGAGAAATAATCACAGAAGGACAGAATATGCTGAGTTGGAAGGGACCGACAAGGATCATCGAGTCCAGTCTTGCGAAAAGTGTTCTACACTGTTTAGTGACTGTTTAGAAAACCAAATTAGACTAACATTTCAGTGTTATTCAAGCAGGAGAGAATGGAAAGTCTTCATCTCATGATGACCTTCCCAATGGTTATGGTCACAGCACCAAGCCTGACAGTTCATGAGGTATTTGGATGATACTCTCAGGCACATGGTGTGACTTTTGCGGATGGTCCTGTGCAGGGCTAAGAGCTGGGCTCAGTGATCCACGTGGGTCCCTTCCAACTCAACTGATTCTGTGATTCCTGAACTGTGGCTCTTGGTTGCTGGAGAACATGGTAAATTACTGCAGATTTATTTTCTACTGTATGTGGACAAAGGCAAACACTCATTTTCCTGTGGTACTTGTTTTGCTTGAAATTTTTGTATTTTGATGTTGAACTCTGTATTTGAAGTAATACTTGTAGGGCTAATGCGGCTTAAAGCAGAAAACCTTGTGGTGGGAAGGGTCACTGTATATTCCATATGATACAGCATCTTTCCTTCAGGAAAGGTTTATTTATTTCTCATTTGTATTTTATCAGCACACAATGAGATGCACTCAACTTTCCAACCCTATCTGTTACTGTGATTGTTAATTTTGAGGTCTGTGTATGGAGTAAGGATGAAACAGATGAAAAACTCTGGGCACATGCCTGTACTTTATGAAATCATTAGAATATCTCATATGGATTGGACCAAGAGTTGGAGCAGATTCACAGTCTGAATTAAACACAGAACTTCATCTGCTATTGTTGCAGCAAACTACTTCACGCATTGCACTGCAAACAATGCATTAGCATTATGGAAGAAATGGTGGGTTTAAGGAACAAGAGCCATGCCAGTCATGTTCATATTCTATATGCTGGTTACTGTGAATACTATGGTCTGTGAGGGTAGTGCATCTAGCCTGAAATGCAAAAATGAAAAGTTTTTCTGAAGAGGACGGAGTGGAAGAAGAAAAAGATATTGCCCAGCTTAAACATCTTAACTCTGAACTGTAATGAGAAGACTTGGTTATAATAAATCTTGTGTTTAACCATTCCTTTTATTGTTACTCAGTTTAATGGCTCTTCATATTTTCCCTGCTGAATCCTCTTTCTTTTCTTTTCTAGGTGTTTAAGCGTTATCCGTGCATTTTGCACTGCGACAGAAAATGTCATTGTAGACCTGATTCCAGTGTTACAGTAGTGCAACTCAACTGACTCCTGCTTTATGGGTGTGAAAAGCGAGATCAAACCTGGGTCACTACTCAGAGTTTTGTTTCTCACTATGCTGTGTCACTCAGTAAAGAATAAGATACTGCCGGTAACCCTCCAGCATCTATTTGGAGGGAGGTGCATCAATTCACCCTCTCCTTGTTCTTCCATTGTACTTGCAGGTAAGATTAGGTGAAAGCACCTGAGAAACAATAGAATTTACTTGTTGTAAAGGCATTTTTGGTTTTCTGCCCTCGATTAGTTGCGAATTCCAGAACAATACTGGTAGCAGGGGTCTTTGAGTTAGTCTTTTGGTACAATACACTGTGTGGTTCTGGGAGGTGAAAGAATAGGTGGGGACATGGCCCTCCAGATCATAAAGTTTGTATTACAGAATTTTTAATTGAAATAATTCCCCCAAATTATCCTTAAGGAGAAATATCTTCACGTTTTCAATAACAAGAGGGTTTTGTTTGTTTGTTTGGTTGGTTTGTGTTGGTTTTTTTTGGGGGGGGTTGTTTGGGGTTTTTTTATTCTTTTTTGTTGGGGTTTTTTTTTAGAAAAGGCACTGTCCTTTACAGTTGCAATGAATCCTTTATTGTACTTAACTTGAAATAGGAGCACATCCCACGCCATGGACATGAGTTTTATATCAAATTCCTCACTCTAGGAGTAAGCATTTAGAAAAGCTCAGCAAGGACTCATTGATAACTTTTTAACCTTGAATTTTGACTTCTGTTTTATCACCTGTGTTTTCATTTGCCTGTCCTTGTTTCACTGGGGTAATTGAATTTACTTCAATGCCTCCTCTTTTGTCTATGCAAATGAATGTTGGGTCAGACTTTGGGTTATTTTTACATATGTTAGACTTCATTAAAATCCTAAAAATCAGGGTCTACTCCTTCTCATTCTGCTCACCCATTACGTTTTTTCTGGAACTAAGTAACACTGAGTACTTAGCAGGTGAGTGGGAAGATGAGTAACACATAACTTAAATTGCAATGCAGGCTGCAGCACCAAACCCTAGCTTGCTTTGTTGGTCAGTTTATAAATCAGTTTGTAGAGCTTTGTGGAACCATATTGACTTTCAGCTTCTCGACATTTAGTAAATCCAGCAAATGCAGTGTGTCATTACTCGGGGGTCTCAGCATGTATGGAGCTGTCTCTTTTTCTCATCGTTACATTATGGGGCTGCAGCTGGCTCCTCGGGAGCGACTCACACCGGCTTAGCATCATCCCTTTCTCTGTCTGTCATCTTGCCACCTGCTGGCAAAAGGTGCAAGGCTGCAGCATATGGAAATCAGACTTCCTGCGTTTAGGGGAAGACTCTCTCCTGCTTACAGTGTGCACAGTGGACCGAGTCCTACCTGTTTACTGGCAAATCTGGGCTTTTTATATCTCGAAGTGGAGCACTTTACTTAAAATACCACAAGAATTTTCAGAGGGGTCCAAGTGTGCTAAACATTCAGCTTGAAAGAAAAAAAAAAAAAGAGCTTTCCTAGGTTTTTCTCAATATCCAGCTTAAAATGATTTTGTGCTTTGTTTTTGAGGGGTGAGTCTTTTTTTTCTGAAATAAATAGTAAAACTTATGTTGACTTACAGCTTGGTGTGATTTGTGTGTATTAGAAGTAAATACAAAGTTTACTTCTAATGATTTCAATGTTCTGTTGTAAAGTGGTCACATTAAATCTTTTCTACTAATTTTTTTAAACAGTTACCACACCTCAGCAGCTGAAGCACACTGGAACAGTTTATCAGAATTGAAATAGAAAAGAGTGCTGGTGTGTAGGATAACACATGGTGAGTTTGCAGAGATCCTTTTGCAGTGGCAACCACTGTCATTTTTTAATTCTTATATCTGTTTCTAAACTAATTTTAAATGCAGCCCTCAGTTCTTTAGGGTGTACTAGTGAATCAGTGCCTTCAAAGTTAATGAATAAAAGCTACTATACAGCTGAGACAGGAATTCTCTAACTGTAGGACAACTACTCCAGTGACTCTTGTGACATTTAAAAACTTAACTTTTGCAATATTTTACTACTTTGCTTTTTTTTCCTGATTTTTCATATTATGGGATCCTACTTTGATGTAATTTTTGGCTGCTGTTTGTACAGGAGATAAGGTATATTATTTTAATAATCTCTTTGCTATACTATTTGACTAACACAGGCCTTATCACTTCCCTAAGGATGCCGTTATTGAGGTAGTTATATATGTGTTAATGACTACCAGTAGTAAATGTATACTTATCTGATTCAATTTAAAAGTAAAGCATGATACAACTTTTTGATATCTTCCTGTAAACAAGGCTGTATTCTTCAAAATTTTTAGTATAATGAAATGTGTGGTGTAATACAAGTTGAACTTTTGTCTTTATGTGTATGTATAAATATAAAGTATATGAGTATGCACACAGACATTCAAACATACCTCCTCTGGTGAAAACTATTACTTCATCATGTGCTCAGAAATGCTGCCTTCAGTTAATGCTGTTTTGCTGTTGGTTCTGTTATGATGCTTAATTTTTAATGAAATTAAAATGTAGCTTTCTTTATTCTTGGACCATTTCACATTGAATTCCTCAAGGAAAAGTGTAAGGGCAACATTAGGTTTGCATTAGTGTTATTTTTCAGATCATGCACATTTTGCAGTCATTGAGGGTTCAAAGCCCATGACAGTTTAAATAAGGTGGCCATTTAAATTGTAGACCTGAGAGCTTTTCAATTTTTAATGTTTGGTTTCAGAATAAGAAGATGCTGATATAATTTGAGTTGTTGAATGGAACACAGTGAATCACTTACGATATAGGTTTCACTGAGGTAACCTTGGCAGTGGGGCTGGTGGGATTCCTGCTAGTTAATCAGTCTGAGTATATGAATTGGAATCCCCAGTTGTGTGGTGAAACCTGGACATTGGCTTTGTAGAATTATTATATCCAAGATGAGATAACTGGATAACAATTATCAGATACATTTTTCTGATTACCAGCAATTGCTACCAGAAGGACATTCATTATTCCAAAGCATATAGTCAGGCTGTTAATCTGTTACATTTATTTGGACAAAGCTACAGTGACTTATCAAAGTACTAGAAACTTCTTCGGCTTGCAAACTAACTTTGTAATTCCATAGGAATTACAGGAAGCAATGCTGCTGCTCAGAGGGAATTCCAACCAGCTGGTCATTCCAATTTTACTCACCCTTCCTCTATTCTTACTCAGCTGTTTATGGACATAAACAGTCAGTTAAGAGAGAACTGTCTTTAGAAAGAGTGAACTGGCTGATCCCACTATAAATGAAGCTGGAGAAATTAGGACTTGTAGCTGAATGAGTTGATTTCATCATCATGTGAAGACAGTGATATGGCCAAATTGAGTCATTTGTGTAATCAGCAACCTCCTAAGAACATGGTATTATGATAAAACTGTACTCATGCTGCTCTTAAGGAGACACATATTGGACAAATCACCTCAAAACGGGTTTTTAGTAAATGCACACGATACCTGACAATTCAGTTAAATACTGTAGCTTCTTAATTTTGCTATGGTGGATCAGAGCCCCTTGAAGGCATGTGTTAAGCTCTGTTACCTTAATCATCTAATTACTCCTTACTAACAAAATTAAATTTTTCTTGACCTGTGTAATACACAAAAGTAAATAGGAGTTCTGGTTTTCTCTTTATAAAGGGTAGGTGGGGTGAAAACAAACATACATGGTACAGTGCAAGCATTGTGCATTACACTTTCATTCATTGGCCGTATTTTTCCAAGATCCTTCTGAATAATTAAAACTCTGGTCTAATACCAATCAAGTGACAGAACTGTCTAGTTCAATGGAATTGAATACCTGTTACTTACAGGAATATATCTGTTGTTGATTTTCACTGTGATTGGTTGAAGATTGTTGACATGCTAATTGTGCTTTTTATGGTTTACAATGCAGCAAACCTCCATCTTTGAATATGTCTGAAACATTCTTGGATGTCAGTCCAGTTGTGTCCTAGAGTAAATTTGAAATGGGAACTGAAAGCTTGCTCATTGTTGAGCTGTGTCCCAAAGAATAAAGAAGATGTTAGGTTGTACAGAGAAGGAGTGGGAAGTTTAAAATGCCACTATAGAAAACCAAGACTTGTATTTATTTGAATTGCTGTGATTTGATTACTGTTTTGCAAGAGAAAACTAGTGGGTTTGGAGACAAACCACTACATTTTTCACAAGAGAGCAGACTGAAAAATTTCTGTGTTTATTTTTGACTGTGGATAAATAAGAAAGTCCTTGGTAGCCTGAAAAGAACTAATAACTAGCATAGATTGAGAAGGTAGAGTAGAAGAATCCAGTTGGTGTTAAGTGATAGTTTTAAAATGCATAAGAGCAAACTCCTAATCAACTCATGGAATTCTGTTACAAGGTACTGAACAACTTGAGTCTGAAAAATTTGAGGCTGTTTTGTGGCCTCAAATAAGAATTATTGCTCCATTGCAATGGGGAGAGATACAAATATGTATATTATATATAAACATTTTTGTTATTTGAAAATTCACATTTTCGTTTAGTTATATAATCTGATCTGACACAATCCCATTCTTTCATAATTATGTACATATGTGTGTAAATATGCAGTTATATTTGTAAACATATTTGTGTGTGTTTGTGGTGCATATATATTTTTATGTATATGTGTGTATTTATACGCTTACAAGTGGTTATTTGTGGCTTGTTTAGCATAGCAAAGGAAAAGCAAAGAGAGAATGTGGTAGCGTTTTATATGAAGAACTAGAAATGGAATAAATACCAAAGACGAAAAGTTGATTAAATTGAAAAAAAAACCCTGTTGGTAAAGAGCAAAAAGACATAACAGGGAGACAAATAAGTTCTGTCAGGAAGTTTCTAGAAGGTTCCAAGCTCTCATTAGAGTTAGGCTGCAGAATGATATTGTTGGGAGTGGGAGTAAGAAAACCCTTCTAATTTTAGTTCAGAACTTGATAAATTTCAGTAGATAAGATTGAATCAGCTGTAGATTGGACCTGTAACCTTTCCCTGGTCCCATATCCCAAAATGAATAGCTTCAAGTGCTTCAGTAGGATGTGGATGTAATATTAAATTCACATTATACATGATATCACTCTTACATGTGTTGATACAACACATTTAAATAACCGTTTTTCTTTAACTTTTATTGTTCAACACATTTGTTTTGCTAGTATGAGAGAAGTGCTAGAACCACTCTGTAAAACTGCTGTGCAAGTTGCCATAGCAATTAAATCAGAGTTTTATGGTGTTCCTTTCTTTATGTCTTAATTCTGTTTATGATTTTTAAAATAGCAAGCTAATATTTCACATTTTATTCACATTTTTCTGGCTTGTTAGAGATTTGATCCAGATATTTTTGAACTCTTATGTTCCTTGCCCTAAATGTGCTTAAATATATCAACTGTTTTAATTTACCCATGCTTTGGATTCCTTCTGTCTATTTATATTGTTTCTGTACATTGTGAACAGCACAGGGCAGGGCCAATGATTTTGAAAGATGTCTGGGACCTTGGAATGTTCCTATGCTTTAAATATTGTCCGTCAGTGTGGCTCCATTTGGTGACATTTCTAAGCTGTGTTTCTAATAAAAGGTAATAATTGACAGTTCTTTCTTTCACCTACTTTGCTGTTGACTGTAGCAATTATAAACTCAAGAATTTACTAACAAGGCTCTGCTTAGATCTTCACTTACTGTAGCTTTTCCCAGGGGCCACAAATGAGCGCACAGGAAAATATAGCTTCTCTCCTGGGGTGTTTTCAAATCATCCAAGAAAGACTGAGGGAGAGAGAGGAGAGAATGATAACTGCCACGTGACAGAGGATTTGCTGAAACACCCAGGCCTGTATTTGTTGTTTCTGTGACAGTGACCGAGGTGGAGAAAAGCTTTTTTAGACAGTTCAAGCTGCCTTCTATCCTGGGTCATTGCACCCTTGTTCATGGATATACAGAGCCCTGTGTTCATGAGGAGAGAGTCACTGTTGTGTAAAGGGGACACAAGCTACAACCAAACGTGGCCTGAAGAGACTGAAGGCAGAGTTAGTGGGAATTCAGACTTTTTGTTCCATGGAAAAATCCACGAGAACCTTAGGAAGCTGCAGGAAGCTCCCAAGACTGGGAGAAAAACATGGAAAGTCTAAAGCTTCCCACAGAAAAGAAATTCTAGAAAATTAACTTTCTTGAAAGTCCTGAAAATACAATTTGTTTTTCTCTTGTTACTGAACTGGAGCAGACAGTTGCCCTCAAATCCTGAAAGACATCCTGCGAAATCTCCTTGCATAAACAGCTCCTCATAGCAAAACTGAATATGAAGATCCTGTTCTTGCCAGGTGAGCTGGCAGGAGAGTTGTCAGTCTTACAGCAGAACTTGGTTGAACGTGCAGTAATGTTTGAGGGAAATTGTTCTTATGAATCAGTATTCTACAGTGAAAATCCATTCAATAAGAAAATTTCCAACTATAATCAATTCCCAGTTGTAATTAGAACTTTTCCTAAAGACCATCTAAGAAGTCTCATGTTTTCTGAAAGAAAGTCTGTTTAGGGTCCTTGCCTTATTGACAAGATTAATCCCACACTGCAGGAGATGAGTAAATAGCTGCTTCCTTTTGTATTAGTAAGGTGATTGGTGATGAACTTTTCTAGAAATCCCATGTTAAGAGAAAGCCTTCTCAGTCCTACATGGTAGGAAAACAATATTAGGTTTTTTACTTTATATTTTGCTTTATGTTAGGTTCTATTCACCAGTCACCTATGATGGCTCCTCAAAACCTGAATGGGTTGTTTGTTTTCTTATTCCATAGGTTTTTGGTTGAAAGATTATTTCCTTATAGATAGCAGAGCTCTGATCTTGTTTTCTAATAAGCTACTATGTGTTAGTCATAGTTTGATGTCTTCTGGAAAATAGAAAGTACTTCATGTTGTGAATTTTGATTCAAAAATATTTCTTCCTGTTGAAACGGGAGCCTGTCTGATGAAGCAGCTTCCTTGGCATATGTCAGATCTGCATCTGTATTTGGAGTGGGTCAGATGGCACTTCCTCTGATTTCCTTACTGGCTGGTATCAGCCCAGTTATTCCAGTGTGTCTCTGGACACCTTTTTGGCTGTGGAAAAATAGCTGCACTTTGATGTGTACCTGGAACAGTCAGAAATAACATTTTTAAATTTATTTTTTTCTGTTATAAATTTCAGGAGCTTGACCTGAGTGTAGTTTCTGGCACAAATACTTCCAGGTGTGGGCCCTTGCTGATCAATTGTACCAACAGGACAATGGACTAGGAAGCTTGTTGTCCTAACCAGTGTTTGTTTCCTGGGTGATGCCCTTAGGAGGAAGGGTGACTTGTCCAAACCTCAAATCCTAAGCAAGAGAGAGTGTCTTGTGCCCTCACCCTGCCTGGGAAAACAGATGGGGAAAGGCATATGGTTATTGCCTTTGGAGGACCTTCTTGGAAGGCCTTCAGCTCCAACTGGGATTCTTGGAGACTAAGCTATAGAAGAAAAAGTCTGTTGTGGTGGACCTTTGTAACGTTAAAAATTACTGGTCTTGAATGGAAAATTACTGATCTTGAATGGAAATCCTTCGTATTCTCCTCTTTGTAAACTTGGATATTGTTGGGGATTTTTTTGGAGCTAATATGAATTTTGCCTGCAACAGTTACCTGCGGTGCATACTCTGTTTTCTAGAGGATTGCAGTACAGATGTCGAGTGTTGTAAATATCAAAGTGATATGAAAATAAATAAGCAAGGAACAATTTCAAGAGAACGATATGTAGGTTTCTTCAGCAAGAATCACATGTATAGAATTGGTCTTATGTTCTTATGGATGGCATTTAGGAGAGAAATGAGCTCCAGCTGGAACCATATGACTAGTCATCTCAACAAGTCACGTCTTATAATATTTGCGTTACAGGTACACACTTCTCTTCTTGAAATAACAGTGATGGTGAACAGCACAAAAAAGAGGCAATTCAGCTACTAAAATTTTTGAAGAATAAAAGCTGTTCTTTTCTGTCAAAATAAGGAAATTTGCCCATGGCATTTCCAGAGAGAAATTCCTTTCTGAAATGTGGAAAGTGGCAGACACTAGCTCCAAAACAGTGATTGCATCATGTGGCTTCTGCTTTTGCCATGCACCTCTGAAATGCCTACTCCTGACTCTTTCAGAGAGGGCATTAAGAGCTACCCCCACCTTGATCTAGGTATAGCTGGTGTTGCAGTCTCTGCTGTGGCAGATCTTCAGCCAGGATGTGGAACAGAGAAACTGGTCTGTAAACATGGAATACCCTATTAGCAGAAACCAGAACATTTAGTTACAAGATGTCCTCCAAAATAACTTTGTCTTTAATGAATTATCTCTATTGAATAGAAAAAAAGTTCTTTGCGTAAAGTTTGGGTTTGGGAGGATTTCAGAGCGCGGAAGTGATCAGATATCTGAGCACTGCCTACTGCACTTGTAGAACATACTCTGTGTGTACATGTTTATATACACACTTAACATGAGTGTCTGTATATGCACATACATACAAAACCAGATATAAAACATGTGTATGTACTTCTGCATGTTCCCAATCTGTTTTCCCAGGCTTTTTGTGGGAAGGAATAGGAACTGGGTATATGATTCTGAGGCTGATGTCTTGGAGGAGCCATCTGTTGGCTCCAATCCCTCTTGTAACCGTTTCTATTGTTGCTGTGCCAAATATAAAACATGTGTTAAGCAAGTGACAATTGATGCATTTACAGTAAGGGCATTCTTATGCATAAACTCTGCTTACTGCTTAATTTTGAAGCAAAAGACAATATATCTCTAGTCATCCAGTATCATTTTCATCATCCAAATGAGAAATCATATACTTGTCTATTTACACAAACTGTCAAAGTGCAGCTGATACTGTAATACGAAGCTAACAGAGCTGATGCATTTTATACTGGTTGAAGCCCTTGTCTCATGGTCTCAGAATGAATAGTTCATGCCAAATGATTGGGTTGTTTGCTCCAAGAAATGTCTCAAATGTAATGATCTTATGTTCTCTAATAATCTTATGTACTTTCTTTTGAATTACTAAGAAGCATCCAGAGCTAAGCTTGCATTATTTTATTTGTTTTCAAATTATATAATCTATAGAAGGAGTTGGATATAATATGCTAGTCTTTCCCTCTTCTCTGCACTGTACAGAAAACACCAATATTCAATGTCTTGGAAGTGACCATGAACACTGAACTGTTTCCACATAACTCTCTCATGGATAGGACAGAGAAAAAAAATGGTTTGAAAAACAAAAAAAGCAAAACAAAACAAAAAAAAAGCAACCAACCAACCAAAACCAAACAAAAAGCAAAACCAAAACAAAATCCAACAAAAAAAGCCTATTGCTACATACACTAAAGTTTGAAGACAATCTTCATTTTTCAAAGAAATATTATGGCTTCATAGCATGAGGGCAGCAGTCTTAACCTGCTGCACATCACTCACAGTGGCAGTGTATCTTTGCAGGAGTTTCTCAGTAGTGGTGTGACAATGAAATGGGAGATTTGGTATTTTTGAGGGATTTGCCTTCACTCATGTTAGACTGCAATGCCCTTCTGTATATGAAGGCGAAGATGTGCTTTAGGAGAAAGCCCTCCTGAGTTGTTCTGTGATCTCAGGCCTGATCCAAAGGTTGAAGTAGTAACATTTTTCTGCAATATGCTTAGGCTAGCACACTTTAGTATCTTAGAAGGGTTAAAAACCTGAAGCAAATTCTTAATTTGGAACATCTGGTTTTAATGTCATCTTAAAATCTCCTTGGTCCTTATTTTGTGCTTCTGTAACTAAATTGTGCTTTTTGGTGCCCGTTTTATATTTATGGCATAATTTTCCCAAATGGAAGCTTAACATCAATCCAGTGTTGCATTCTTCTGTGCACAATAACCGTAATTATTAAGCATTTTAAGGTTCTTTTGGTGTTATTGAACAGTTCAGTAACATGAAGATAGAAACAGTTGTTGGAACCTAAATATTTTCTGGGATTTGTCCTTGGTATTAGAATAATTAAGTAGAATTAATGAGAAACAGAAACTTCTGTTCTTTAAAATTTATATCAACGATACCATATTAATTACAAAGAAAGAAACCTGACTGTTTACTGGAAGAGCAGCTTTGTCTTTGAGGGTTTTTTTAATCTTTTTTCAGTTAAGCCATCTGACTTTCTAACAGGGGCACTTTGATAGCAGTTCTGCTGGTATAGTGGAGAGGGAAACAAGAGAGTTGAGAAGGAATAGAGAAGTAAAACATTGTGACTTCCTTCACTTGGCACAGGCCTGTATACACACTAAATACAGCAGGATAAGGCCAGCTGATGTTAAATCACTTAGGAAAGTTCCCTCAGACACATTTGCTGTAATTGATCGAAGTGTTTTGGCATCAGACTCACCTCAAATTTTAAACATTTGTAAAAGGAAATGGTGAGGACACCAGGAGAGAAGTTGACTTGAATCTAACAACACTTTTGCTCTGAATGTTCCTGAGTGCAGCAGTGATATTGCAGATCTGACACTGTGGTGATTTATTAGTGGAATCTATTGGTTTCCCTTCTCCACAGTGACTTCAGTTTCGTTCTTCAAAACTATTTTCTCTCATTACCTGGGATATCTAAATAAGGAAATGAAAACTTGATACCTGGTTGCCAATTTGTTCCTTTTGTGCTGCCCCTGAATGCTGTGCTGCCTCGCAGGGTGTTTTCCCATGGCTGCCCCAAGCACAGAACAAGCTGGAGAATCAATGGTGGTAGGGTACAGGCAGCAAGCTTTCAGCAGCACGTGCCTCTGAAGTGTCTGATTGTTAGACTGAAACTGTCACCTCCATTGAATAGCTATTTAACTGTGATTAACAGCCACTACTTGAGATACATCGTTCAAGTATATCCTATTGAACTTGTGTCAGACTATTTACATTGGATTAACAAATCCATAGCAAAGCTGATGGCTGATTTAATAATTTTTCTCCCAGTGAAGCTTGTGCTGTTTTCAGTGAACAGAATCAGGTGTTTAATGATGTGGCATTGAGGAATGAATAATTTGTAAGGCAAGTGACCTCGGATTGCTAAAACACCACGGGCTGTGCAGTCCACTTATGCTGTTGAAATAATAGAGAGTTTTGTGGTGGTGGTGTACTGGTGATTGGTTCACATGCTTGGAAGTCTTATTAGTATGCTTAATTTCCAGAGCAGAGTGAGGAGAGAATAAAAATTATACAAATCCCGGTATACTTACAGCTAATATTGAGAAGGGGCTGAAGCATTATGGGCTGATCTGACAGTAGCTTCAGGAAGTGTTGAAGTGCTCTGTTGTTCTACTGCTTGAACCTAAAAAAACCCACAATTTCTGTCATTGTATAGGAACAGAAGTAATCTTCCAGTGACCTGTTTTCTTTTCAGAATGTTTTAGTTAAGTTTTTGACAGCCCATATTAGCAAAATGTATTTTATAATGACAGTCTCAAAGTGCTAAGAACTGAAGATATAAATGAAGACCTTCTTTTTAAAGCCTGTTATTTTCAAAGCAAGAGATATTATTTCTTGATTCAGGTTATTAAAAAAAAAAAAGACACCTGATCACTCTCCATTATGATATTTTGTGTGAGTTTTGCAAAGCTAAACGACTTTCAATATAAAGATTCACTGTTTTCTATGAATTCTGAAGAGTGATGGGCATTGGGGTCTTGCCATCTGTGTGATAAAGGGAAGTTTTCAGAGAAGTGATCAGACCCTTCCTGTCAACTTCCTGCAATTTATGTACTGGTCATGATGTTCTACAGTGTGGAATATCACTTTGGCCCATTCCAGTCAGCCATGCTCTCTCCCAGCTCCTCGCAGCAGCTCCTCGCAGGCAGAGCATGGGGAAGAGAAGCATCCTGGATTTGGGTGAGCAGTACTTAGCAACAATCAAAACATCACCGTGTTATCAACTTTATTCTCATATTGAATCCAAAACACAGCACTGTGCCAGCAACTAAGAAGAAAATTAACTCTCTCCCAGCCAAAACCAGGACACCTCTCCTAATGGCTTGCCTTTCTGGTGACTGTTTCCTTCTTACTTTGAAAACTTTTAAAACTTTATGACTGGCCTCTTTGCCATTCTTTCACATTGCAGGTAGAAAAACTTCAGTGAGTCAGATGCTTGCACAGTCTATGCTCTTGGACACAAGTGCTATACTTGTAAATCAGTCTACTAGGTTGTAGGTCACAACTTGTGTGACTTATGTAAGGGTCAACAGTGATTAGGACCTGAAGAACTTTTTCCTATGGGTGAGTAAAACATACAGCATCTAAGCATAGCTTGGATGAAAGCGGCTTCAGAACTGTCAGAAATAAGTCCCTAAATAAATGTCCTTATAAGTCACTTTTGTATAGGTTTATTCACTTTTGATATATTATAAGTAATGCAAATTTACTGTCCATCTGGACAATAGGTTTTTGCCAACTGCCACCAGACCAGCTGCAAAATTCACTGGCTACAAGCTTTGCAGCTGCTGAGTGCAGTCAGCGCCAAGAAGGAGCACGCTGCTGGCACTGGTGTGCTGTACTAGGAAACAGATTAACAAGGAGTCAGACATCAAACGGGGGAAGTGAGGGCTTGCGTATGGGCACACACCTTTCTTTTAAGACAGCTCCTTGCAGAGAGAAGCCGGCTGAGATCTGATCACCTTTGTTTGCAGTCATGCAGCCCCTTGTGATTCCTGTTTCCTATTGTAATGCACGTTATGTGCACTTTATGTGGTATGTTGCAGCAGTAAGAACTACAAAAATGCATAGAATCTCTGCATACCTACGATTTTGATGTCTCCCTCTGGATGCTTTTGTTTTTCAGTTTGTTTCATCTTCCTTGGCTTGCAGGTTGCTTATCTGAATGAAATGGTTGACATCCTTCATTAGGGACAACTTCCTGTTGACGTCTTCAGGCTGTTTTGGCTCCTATGATTTTCGATCTACTTGGCGCCCTTAAATACTGGGGACACCCCCCATTTCCTTGAGCAACTGGTCTGTTTAGTTTGTAACTCGGGATTTTGTTGACATTCTTCCAACTGCTCAGTATTTTGGAATGCATGTCCCAGTGGAACTGAAGATGCTGATGAGGAGCCTAGGGCTAATGCTCTGTAAATTGAAACCCAGAGTTCATAGCAAAGGCGATTGAAACTCTGACGACAGGGGAAAATGCAAGGTCTAAATTGAAGATGGATCCAAGATTATTGCAAGTTTTTTTTCATTAAGAGGTTGTTCTTTACCTTCAGGGGGAGTCCATGCTTTTAGGCCATTGATATTAAATTGGCTAGTATATTTAGATTTCTCCAAACACAAAGCCTATGCTTTGGACACCCACTTTATATGTTAACTTTATAAAGCAGTGTTCAGTTACAAAAGGAATATAACTTTCTAATAAAGAGTTTAGCAAAGGTTTGTCCTTAAATTGAATGCATCTGATATTCAGCCACATTCTCCAGATGCTTTAAGTTTCAGGGCAGGTTTTCAGCTGGCGAAAATCAATGTCAGGCTTTTTTTCTATATTGGATCTATGCAGGTTAACATGAGCTGAGAATCCAGGCATTACTTTGTTGTCTTGGGGGGTGTGTGTCTGGGTGATTACGTGTTGCTCTGTTCATGTTGTTCAGCAACACTTAGCACTGCACTTGGGAGTTTTCAAGAACAGGAGGAGCAAGCATCTTGATTATTTATTCTGTCTTCTTCCAGACTACAGTGCGTGGTCTGGTGGGAATCAGTCTTCTCTGCTACAGAAAACAGCATCACAGTACCTTGGTGGGGAGGCTTGCATAAATGTGTATGCTTAACTTTGAAATGCTAATTACCCTCTTCAGCACTAAACTTTTCTAAAAGTCCTGATTCTGGGAGGTTAGTATATTTTTTTGGTGAGTGATTTACAATTTTTCGTAATGTCAGCCACATCATACTTCATGAAAAGAGGGATTTTATGAGGGCAACTAGGCTAAGCTAGCATAAAGCTCTGGACATTTCAGGTTCTGTGTTCAGTGCTCAGTTGCAGTGGTCTGGGTTTTCATACATTGATTACTGGGGCTACCCTGAATCCTAGACTTAATGAATTACAGATCATTACCTCATATTCATGGCTTGCCTCACTCCCACATTTTCATTTTTCTTTAGAAGACTGTTAATATTTCATCCTGTAAACTTTTTACTGCTCCACAATGCTATTAATTAAATTATTTTTGGTTTTATATGGTAAATTTGCCATGTAGTGACATCTGGTTCTATTAATTTGAATAGGCATCTTATAGATGGAGTTGAATGCTGAAAGTTTTTAATTAAATTAGGTAAATATTTCATTTCACTTTGATAGCAGATTTCACCCAGAGAGCTCTGGCGTTTATGCATTGTCAGCTGATAAGCAGATGTGTAGCACAATTATGACTTCACCAATACACAAAGCAAGGAGAAAGTATGAGAAAAGTTCAGCTGCCAGTGTGACTGCCCCTTCAGGGTGTGCTTGCCTGCAGTACTGAATGAGAGCCCCAGTTCTGCCATGCAGCTCGGGCTGTAGTGTTGTCTTATCAGTTATGTGAGCTCGTTGAGGAGAGGATATAAAGCATAATCTGGGTAATACAAAACATGCTAAACCAAAATGGAAATGAACAGACATAAGCAGAACTGATCTACTGATGCTTAAAAGCAGTGCAGTATAGAGGTACTTCATCACAAGACAATCTAGATTGAAAGGGACCTCTGGTATTTTGCTTGCAGGGCCAACTTCAAAGATAAACTCAGCCTCAGAGCTGTGTTGGATTGCTCAGGGCCACAATAACATAATTCTGAGTAACTCCAAGACAGGACGTGTCCCAGCCTCTCCCAATAGCATGAAGACCCCCACTGGATTCTTGCCTGAAGTGAGGCTGTTTGTTTCTTTTAAACCATAAATACACGGAACAGAATATATTGGGAAATGTGATCCTGTTGTTTGCAGTCCTAGTAACCACTGTGTGTCCTCAGACAGTCCTGTCCTTACAGACAGTGAACAGGAATGGATCTGTGTTGAAAATGATAGCTGTATTGCATCAGAGATTGGAATATACTTTGTCATGTACAATCTTCTTCACAAGGTTTTGAGTTGTGAGAATTACTTCTTTGAAGCTGAAGGTATCTCTGTATTACAAGTTAATCTTGAAACTGAACAGATAAATACTAATGTTGTCCCAAAATTATGACCATTCCTAATGAAGAGAAGGATAAAAAACTCAGGGGAGTTTAGCCCTCTAAGCATTTATGTAAGCCCAGTCAGCACAGCAGTGAAACCTGCCCTTCCCAGCCACTAAGTGAGCATTTCTGGGCTTATCTTTCATTAACTCCCAATGAGCATTGTTGTAATGCTTATTTATGTGAGTAGAAAAAAGGACGGTAGAAAAGTTTTCTTTGTGCAGAGTCAATTAGACTATTTTAGATGAAAATAAGTTTCCTGCAATATGTATTATATTTACCTACCACTGTAACATATCTGACTCTGGGGAGAATGTTACCTTCTAATTAAGACCGTATAAAATTTTAGTTCTTCTATTACAATTAGTTTGAGTCGAGTAGAAACACCATATAGAAAATCAACATAATTCTTTCAAAACTGAACTGAAGCTGGAAATATTTATCCCAAGACCTAGGTGCTGGAGCTGACTGCCTTTAAAGATTCAGAACTTCAGCTGCCCTCAGTTTTATGGCTTTCATGTTTAGCTGTCCAATATATATGGAGAACGAAATGTGCTTTGGGCTGGTCATTCAAGGAGTTTGTTAACTGAAGTCCAGTGACAAAACCACCAAACCCTGGGATCTGTGCACACTGAGATTTTATAAAACCTTTCCATGTTTACGATGGGCTCAGTCAGCCTTCGGAACTGAACTTCCCCAGACGCATTCAGCTTGGCCCTGTTCCTATTAAAATCCATTTTGTGAGAACAGGTGCTAATATCAGCTTGTTCCTAGGTACAGCTAATGAGTTGGAGACACCCGTTATGATGGGGTGAGTATTGAAGTCCAGTCCAGTCATGGTTTTTGATGGCCAAAATGTGCCATTGTGGCCTCTAATATGTGCCCTAGAGGACTTCATTGCAGCTGTAAAAATAGGAGTTTTAAAATATGAAGCATATTTCTAAGAATTTACAATTAGTCAAAGATTGCTTTTGAAGGAAATACTGCAATATAAAGTAGCTAATTGAGCAATGTAAGCCATAAACACCTCAGGGAAGCTCTTAAAGGGCACTTTTAAAGCTGAGTTGAGAAATCTGCTGGGTTTTTTAAAGTATTCTGCCTCTAGCTGCACTTCTTTCAAAAGCTGACAGGCAGTGAGGGGATTGGAGACAGAACTTTGCTTCCATGAAAGGAAGTGGTAAATTCCCATTGATTCCCACCGTCAGTCCACTTCCATAAAACAAGGAGGTAGAAGAGCTGGCAGACACTGGCAAAGTGGGGAATAGCTTTGGGGGCTGCAGGAGGCTTCCTTTTTATGATTTGGTAAAATGACTTTTACAAAGTTATTCTCCATGAGCAGGGGAGAAGAAAGCATGTATTTTTCACTGCCAATTTTTGGATCTAGGCCTGTATGGCAATAATAGCAGAGCAGAGATGATCATGAGAATTATATATCAGTTTGAGGAAACTTTGTCTTTGGTACAGTCATTGTCGAAACTGGCTCTTCATCTCTGTAGAGCCAAGGCTTCATCTTTAGTTCATGCAGTGTTTTGTATCATTTGTCAATTTGCCTAATCTCTGCCTGCATCACATGCAAAATGGAACAATATGTATGCAGTTCCCAGGAACTAGCTGGGCTACAGCATTCTCAGCAATCAGGAGCTTGAAGACGTTACATTGTTTGCACTGGGGAAATTTCCTCAAAATTCAAAAGGACCAATAATCAAATTAGTGAATTTTTATATTACCTCAAGATTACCTACTCTTTTCCTCAGTTTCTCTGGTCATCACAGGATATTGCAAAAATGAATCAAAGTTTTTAAAGTATTTCAAAGTTGACTTCATACATTCTAAAATATGTTTGCTAAAATTTTGCACTCTTTTAATTTTGTGGTTTTATTACTTTAAAGTTTATTATTTTCATATATTATTCCTTAACTACAGAAGGCTTTTAAAATATATTTCAAATTTATTTAAAACTACTTTTCAGTTCTTGAATTCTGTTAGCAGTGAATGAATATTTTTGTACCAAATTTATTCAGTTTCCATGTAATATATGAAAAATAGCACTTCAAGCAATTTTTATGATGCTAAAATATGTTGGGCCAAAGCTTATCTTGAAAATGCTGACCAACACTGTTCTTTTCCTGGAAAATCCTGTTCACTATAGTGTGCCAAGGTGGTTAGTTTGACACTTTTCAGGTGAGTAGTGTAATTCCTCACAGGGACTTTTAATATCATGGCTTTCCCTGGTGAAGCAGTTATTGATGATGACTCTTATCACTCTTCAGCTTGAGATTTGTAAGTCATAGAACACCCAGTATGTTTGAATTCTTCCAGTCTTTGCTTAGTACAGGAATGCAAAGAAGGTCTCAATGGAAATCGTTATTCACAGTTTAATAGCTGCTATGGACATATTCAGAACATAAACAGAAGTTATTGAAGCCCCTGTGATATTCTGACTGGTGTGGTGGTTAAATAATTCACAATCAGATTAAAGAGCTGAGTTGATGAACTTGAGGAACTATAGGGAATTGGCTGAGACATTGTCAGGGTAATTTGACATGTATAGTAGGATTAATTATAAGTTCCAATCAAGCTCTCTTTGGAGACAATGCAAGTTTCAAATGATCCCAAAATGAGGTCTGAGGTTTGGGCTGAGATTTCCAATGCTACTTGAAGTATTTGCGATTTCAAATCCCACTGAGATGAACAGAAGCTGGGCATCGAACATTGCAGGTGGCTTACAAATCAGTCTTGAATTTTAAAGTGATCCTTCAGTCCTACTGAGACTTACACTGTGAGGTATAAAGGAAATAAACAGGGGCTCTGACCCAAGTCTGGCATCTTTGTTAAGACAAGCTATGCTAAAACACATGTGCAGAAATGCAGGCACATCCGTGTACTCTGCCAAATGGGTCAGCCTATTTGTCTTCCAGTGATGTACTGTCTTTATTACAAAGTTTCTGCTCAGGCAAGGAGCTTTAAAATATTAATAATCAGTGCCTTAAGCCAGTATCAGCTGGCTTTTATTATGGCAGTCTGTGTGGTCCCTCATTCAACTCCATAGGTATAGAAGTAGAGAAACTACTGTCACCTTCATTTATTTCTCCTATCAAATAGCTGAACAAACATCTTCCAGATCTGTGCTCCATTGCTTTTGCTAAACAGTTCCCTTCTGCCTTATTTCAACGAATAAGAAAGAGATTTCTGGGTAGAGGTGGTTAACTATTTGCATACAGACAATCCTGTTGTGAGCATCAAAGCAATTGGAATCCTTCTGTCTTTATTTTCCTTTTTTTTTTTTTTAAGTCTCCACAAGCAGCTTTGCACTGTGTGGTTTTAGTGCCTGTTAGCACTGGAGTGGATTACAAGAATTACATCACTTATCACTACATATATAATGATGAATTTAAATCCTGAATGAAGCAGATAATGCCTCCTCTTAAAATAGTTTATTAGGAAAAATAGAAAACAAAATTAGAGGTAAAGTTTAGTTTTTAAATTAATGCAGAATAGCAGAAACTGATGACATTTTTGACTGCATTGCTCAAGAATCAATTTTGTGATGTGGGGTAAAGAGGAGATATGAAAACATTTAACATGATAAGTTAGTACTAGTTTAACATGATAGAAGTTTAGTACTTGTAAAGTAAGACCATTTTTTAGCAAGGCTATTTTCCCCTCTTTATCTTTAGCCATAGAGTTGCATTAGAATTTAATTTTTCCTTAGGAGAAGAGCCTATTTCTCCAAGCAAACTAAATTAATCTCAAAAATGGACATGGAAGGTGCCTAGTTACCAAGCTACCAAATTCCAGACTTGAAAATGATGGCTTTAGTTTTCTGAACTGGGGGGAAGGAAAAAGAAATTAACATCCTGAGGAATGTTTTTATGTTTCCTGTAGTGTTAGGGTCTAGCCAGTGTAGCAGGTTCCTTTTCAACGAACACGGTAAATTCTGGCATAATTTAAGTTTCTTCTTTAACTGTTTCTTCAAATGACTCCATGCATCCACTCCAGTTTTGCATGGCAGTGCCAGAAGGTGCCAGGGAACTCAGCATCAAATGTGTCTCTAAACTGTCCTGCTCACTCTGCTGTTACCTTCCCTTTTCAGAGATAATACATTTGGAACATTTATTTGCCCTAACTCTTCAGGCTCCACTTCAGGTGCACACACAGGAGTGCCCTTTGAAGGACTGTGGTAAGGTTTGCACATCTCTGGAGGTTTAACACTCTTTGATACAAATAACCTCAAATTTCAGTGCTGCAGATGATACACAACTTGTAAGATAATCTGGGCTGTGTATTAAAAGGCATTTGTATCTTGTCAGCACAATAGCATATTTCCAGATGATCATAATTTTTAGGTTATTTGAACATGTTTCATAGCTTGAAACTGTCATTTTACTTTGATTACCAGGAGTGAATGTTGAAGTAACTGCTTCAGTTGCCACAGGTACAACTTCTTATTGATCTGGGCAAGTGTTTGGTTATGTGAACTGCACTTCTCTGTTTTCCTGCCCTAAAAATACAGTATTCCAGTGCTGGCAATCTAGAGGTCTGCTCCTCCAAGTGCTCATTGTGAAGAAACTGCTCCAAAGAGATAGTAAGCATTGGGATTGTGTGGGAATGGTGAGGCTGAGCCCACCAAAATGAAAACCTTTGTGTGCTTTATGAATAGCTCTCATGCTAATGTGGCCCAAGGCATACGAGCCTTGGTGATTTTATCGTATTACCAATTTGTTTGCATGTGAAACTCAAAGCAAACTTTGGAGGATGTGAACACAGAAGTAAAACCTTCAAAGCACCATCTTAATGAAGAATGATAGACGTTAACAATTACGTCTAAATATGCAATGATCTGCTTTGAGTGGTCAATAGGACAACTAAAGAAGGAATAGCATCAGGCTTGGGACCTCTACCACTCACATTAGGATTCACATTCATACTAGTCTGCTTCAGTTTGATTTCTTGCAGTGGATGAATGAGAAACACAAGTTCTGGATGTTTCAAAGGTTGACATTCCAACCAAAAAAAGGACTTATTTTTCTACTGTAGGTCCCTCAATTAACAAAATAAGAGTCCGTTTCCACCGAATAGCCTCAATTTCATTTTTTAAAAAGGGAATATTACAGTCTCTTCTCTTCTTCACTCATCTCCTTAATTCATTAGTAATTTGTATTTATCCAATATTCACACATATTTAGGACCAGATTGCAGATTCCAGTGGAGATGGATGTAAACTAGTTTCATGAAGAATCAATAGACTCAGTCATACTGATTAATCATCCCCAGCACAAGATTCACTAATATTTCCACAGTGATTTAATTATGAAAAATATTATTAATCAATGAATGGTATAGTTTCTTTCTGATAAAGATTTAATAATCGAATTGTGGCAACAGAGAACTCCAGCAAAGATTATACTGTAGTAAGTGCAGACCACAAGCAGGAAAAAAGGATAGTCCCTGCTCCAAAAAACTTATAGTCAGTGTAGAAACTGCAGTGTATGGGCAGGAAAGCACAGTCCAGTCAGTACTGAACACAGGTATCTTGTGTTACAACAGAGGAAGCGATGGATGAAAGTGTCACAATTACCTCCTGTCAAACACAAAAAGCCATGTGGGATCAAGCACGAGGAGCTTTTCTGAAAACATAGCAAGTGAGTAATGAATGCTTGCATTGCAAAATGGGAGACAGAAAGCTGTTGTTATGACAGAATAGGAGAGGATAAAACTAGAATAAGACTTGTTCTTGAAGGCCTTGAAATAAAAGTCGTTTCTTACCCAAGTCCTGTCTAATACAAGCTGATTGAAGTTCAGGAGTTATGTGAGATTAGAAAGAAAATGTTATTTGTTTTCTCACTTGGTGATTGCTGGATAACTAATCGCCTGCTTTCTGAGCATCCTGAAGCTTCTGGGTAGTGAATGTCATAATCTGGTATATTCAGAAGAGGGCAGCATCAACCTAAACAACAAGTGGGGACACATTTAATTTAAGGATATAAGTTTAAATGGGAGAGGCTGCAAAAAGTGACACAAATGCAATTGTTAAGTCTGTTAAAATCAGAATTTAATTTATGTTCTGATATTATGACAAACCAAGTCTATTATCTAAAATTACAAGAGCATTATAGTGTTTCTGCAATTACATATTTGTTGTCTTCCAACAGCAACACATTCCTCAGAGTAGTGGTTACTGCAACTTAGTTATGACACCTGCAGCCTTCTACTCAAAGGTGTTTTGAAACAAATATGGAACAAAATGGAAAAAGGACCAAAATTCTGAGCATTCTGTGACTGAAATGCTGCTGAAGTCACAGGCTGATGTACAGCTAATGCAAACTAGGTATCAATACTGGTGGTAACAGTGGTAACACTGGTCCTGAGGATCTCAGTTAATAGGAAAACTCTCAAGGACATTGGTTAGGCTTTGGATCTGGGATTGAGTCAGATGCAAGATTTGGACTAAAACAGGCAAATACTTATGTAATTACGTTATGGTATCAGGCTTAAGGGAATTTGCCGTAAGTTTTGACTGAGCACAGAGTTATCAAGTTAGCCATTCCTCACCTACTGCCCATGACTAGTAACGCTCCATATGTTGAGTTAAATTCCGTTCCAATTGAATGGGCCCATGTGAGATTTTAGAGATTTTACCACGATTTTACTTTAACAAAACACACCTGCAAATTTGTGCGCGAGTCCCACTGATGTCAGTGATGATTATGTGTGTGCTGAAGGGCTTTGCTGAGAGGAGAACTGCAAAAGGAGGGCCAAATCCTTAGGTCATCAGTACAGCAACACTGCCAGCCTGCACAATGGCTATAGGTGATCAAGACAAAACAAGCGTAGGAGCTTTTCTTCTGAGAGTTAACAAAGTGTGTTCTGAACCAGGGCACCAGGAGGTAAAAGTGTACATTGCAAACACTATTGTTCTCCTGCTGATGACATTTTTTAAGTGTCTGGATGATTACAGCTTTTTTCCCTGGGTGTATTTAGAGTTCTTTGGCTGAAGAAGGTGTATCATATTTCCCTTGATTCCTTTCTTACAGGCTAAGAGAACTGGAATATGTGAGCTGTTCTATTTTGTGAATCTCAAGGTGGGTTATTTAACCTGGAATTATGTGTCAAAATCCTGTTTCAGCATAAAGACTACATGTGCATGTGCTTAATGAATAAGACCCTAAAGATTTGTGAAGAGCCTAAGTTTATATACTCCATTAAATATGATCTTCACAGGCTAATTAGTTCGAAATTTTACCCTTGTTTATAGTATACACCATTTTATGGCCAATAACAGTAAAATCTATGTAAACCATGCACTCTATTAATAAACATTGTATGCTTCTGGTTTTCAAATAAGGAAATGGATTACTTGTTTTTCTCTTGTGACTGGACTGCTGGCAGAGTAAAATCCAAGCAATTAGCATTATGGATAGATTGCTTCATGTGAGATACAAAAGCAGTACAGATAATTTTGATTTCTATCAAAACAAGGATACTGTGGAGAAAATTTATATCAGCAATAGCCAAACTGAGAGATTTCAGGGAGAGTCTGAAGACTCTGGAGGTGGATATTGCATAGTATGCATTTCCCCTGTAAGTCAGAGGTTTGGTTCCAACCACGTTTAGTACTAGCTAGAACTGGTTATTAACTACTTGTTGCTGGATAGCTTCTGTCCAGTTTTTAGCAGTCATGTGTATATTCCTAAAACCTCCTTACAAATGGCACTGTTGACCTTTCTCATGCAGGCACTGAGATGGAGTGATGCGGGATGTGCACCACCCTCCCCATCCCTGCAGGGGCCTCTCTGGGTTAGCATTTGAAACAGAGTGGTGGAAGGGATGCTCTCTATGGAGCCGTAAGCTTAAGTGATAAGCTGTTGTTCTGCCCACGCACACAGACATGATCATCCTTTCTATTCCAATCCAGGAGCTCCCCAGATGATGTGTTCTTTGGGGATGTATATAAATCATAGACTCCTTGTAACTTTTCAGCTAGCAGGATTTTCAGCCTAAGCCATCAGGAAGTACCTGTGTCCCTTCCTTTCCCACAGAGGGTCATTCTGAAATAAAAAAGCCACTTGTCCTGAAGTGACAGGTTTGCTGTGCACAGTAACAGTCACATATGTTGTACACAAGGACCTACAAACCCAGGTCTCTTGTGATAGAGGTGTCTCCTTTAGCCACACTCTATAAACTGATGCTGAAAATATTTTAGTAATTCCGTTAGAAAAATCAACCTAATGGTTCAAATGGTTATAAATAAGAATTTAGGTTGCCTTCGCACTTTACAAATGTAGTCCTTTAGCTCCAAAGGGACACTTTGGACTGGATGAAGAAGAATTGCTTTTTTGCAAAGATCATGTTGGTCCTGTCCAAAGAAAGCAGAATTTTCAACTGGTTTTGTTTTAACTAGCAAGACTAGCACGGAGTACATAGAGTATTCCTCCCTCCAGAGGTGTTCCCTAGGCACAAAATATGGTGCATAAATATATGAAAAGTGTGTGACCCAGTATCCATATGAAAACTTGTCACTTCAACACTTAGAAATGGAGCTGTTAGGTATGGGAGACTTCCCTCTGTCCTGTATATTTCATTCTTCAATTTTGTTTTTGTCAAGAACAAAGCACATTTAGAAGGATAGCAGTTCAGGAAATGTTTCCTACCTTTTTCTGTCCTCTAGCAGTTCCTCCAAAATATGTATTTACTGAATTTACTTTATGGGTCACAATAACTGCTGAGCTGAAAATCCTGGAAACTGTGAAGGATGAGTTAAATTTTTCCACGAGTGCTTTTCCCTAAGCTACTTTGCACAGGAGTACCTGTGGATAATTTTTT
Organism: Lophotriccus pileatus; assembly: GCA_035583135.1. Lineage (NCBI taxonomy): Eukaryota > Metazoa > Chordata > Aves > Passeriformes > Tyrannidae > Lophotriccus > Lophotriccus pileatus. The sequence continues at coordinate 27,868,351 of JAWWES010000171.1, forward strand.
GCATTACTTTTTAACTAGGCTGTACAATGGCCAGAACAAAGCAGAACTAACTCGTGTAGTAATAAATATTTCATTCCAGGGTGCTAGGGCAGTGCCTAGTCATGAAATCAGAATCTGATTCATGTATGGTCAGTTCTCAAACAGGTATCAGTATATCCAGGTGCTGAGAATATGACTGAAAGGGCCCTATGTAATGCATGGATTCTGCAGATGAAGGGCAAATATTGTGCCCCTTATGTTGTTTCCTTATTGTATAAGTTTTTCTTCCTCTACTGGAAGGAAATGAACTTCTGGTCATTTACATTTTTAGAGGCACTCAGAGAAATGGCATTTGCTTTCCCAAACTCTTATGGCTGTTCCCAGCTCCTTGCTCATGTAGGTAACTAGCCTTCTTCAAGTTCTTCCCAGGCCATGGGACCTAACTACAGAAGTTCTGTTTCATGTACTACTGGAATTGCCTAGTTTAGAATATCTAGGAACATAATAGAGGCATAAGCAAAACAGAGGTTTTTTCAAAATACAAACTTGGAATGGCTCATTAACCAGGATGATTTGATGTTCTTCAGTCTTAAAGGAAAGCTGCTTCTTCTGAAAACGTGTTTCCAAAAATAAATCACTTTTTCTCTAGAGAAGCAAAGGGAGTTGTTCAGATCACAGAGCTGAACTTCCATCTACAGTGCAAGTTCTCACTATGCTAAATCGTAAGGACTGGGAGCTTGAGTGGATGCTTTTGTTGCTGAACATGAAAGCAAAATCATATTGCTGCTTGGATGAGGGATTCCCCTTAGTAGGCACCACCATCTTGTTTACAAGGAAATCTCAACCATTAGGGTTTGTGCAAACTGCTTATGGCCGGCTTTTAGCAGGGATGACACAAAGAACAAATGAGACATATACTGGATTGAGGTAAGCAGCATCTATTACCACAACTGTATTACTAACTTATGTTTAATTGCTCAGCATTTATGAGGTTCCTAGTTTATTGTCTTTCTTGCCACACAATAGGCTGGGCAAGTTAAAAAAGCTCCAAGTTTCAAAGGCTAGAGTTTTGGGTGCCTGCCAGCACTGATCTGTTTAGCAAACAGGCAGCAGGGTGCTTATTAGTAGGTTGTGGTTTGCAAACCATGAAGCCTGTGGGGCCAGATGCACTGATCAAATAGTGAATCTATAGATCAGTGTGCCCATTAGATGAAAAAGGGAAGCCCACTGAGTATAAATATATTTTTCATAGGCTTCAATTAGCCACCATAAATGACTCTTGTAACTCTTTCTGTTGACCCAGCAGTCTAAATATTAAACATTAGTATAAACAACATTTTTTCCAAATTGCTTCTCTTAGAATTTATGAATGACTCACAATTATATAGTACTTGGTAGTAAAAGAACAAGTGCCAAATTGCTCTTATTATTTCTATTTATTTCAGTGTAAAAAATAGTGCCTACTTTCAACTCAAGGTGCTTATACATAATTCATAAAAGCACAACAAAAATTGGCAGTGAATCAACCACTGCATAAGACCAGGTGATTAGCTGGACTGAGTTAGTGTGGTTCTATGGAAGCCAAGACAAGTCTGTGAGTTTCCTGAAGCCACTGGTGTTGAGAAAATTTCTATTTGTTAAGGATCCTCCAAAGGGACTCTGCAGATGACATTCCACCCTTTGAATTTTCCATTGGAACAAATGAGACATTAGTCGCTGAAACTTCATCCATGAAGTTTCCAGGAGCAGATTTTTCTATTTTAATTACTTGAATTTCTCTGATTTTTTTTTTTTCAATTGTTTCAGCCTGTGAATCACTTGTGATTTTCTTGTGATGGCTACTGCTAAAAGTAGTTGATTTTCATGCTGTACCTCATAACTTAAGTCATGTGGCAAGGTTCCCTCTTCCTGACAGTGTACCTGCTGAACCCTGGCACTTCCATGACAGCATTCCTGGTCCTATTCCTTTCTGTCAGTGTTCTTGTGAACACAGTTTTATTCTTATAAATGTTTGCAAGACAAAAGTGAAAGGTGTTATAATGCCAATAAACCATCACTTTTGTCAGGCAAAAATCTGTACATTCTTTTTGTAATGAGAACCCGGTTTTTGTAATGAGAAAACGGTTTCAGTTGCCTCCTACAGCAAAGATCAGTAGGAAATAAAAAAACAAAAGACCTGAAAGAATAGTTGGAAGGTCGATCCAAGATTGTTTAGATAATAAAGAGGAAAAAGAAATTAATTTCTGCAGCTGAGAATCTTCTGCTGAAAATGCTCAGAGGCATAGAACAAAACCAAAGTATTCTCCAGTACTTTCCTCTCGGCCTCTTTCCACTCTGTTGTCAGCATCTCCTCTTTGTTTTCCTTCTGTTGAGTAACTCAGGGCTGCTCCAAATTTTGAGTAAAAAATAAAAAAAAAGACCACAGAAGAAAACATGATGACAATATTCTTTCATCGGTTATCTCAAGATTTGCATGGTTCATATGAATTAACTTAGAAGGTACTGGTCATTGGCAAAAAAAGTCTTCCTCATCTGTGCTCTCCATGTGAACAAAAGTGATGTGCTGCACCAGTTTGTAAAGGAATTGTTATAAATAACCTTATTGGTGAGATGTTTAGTTTCAAGTGTTGGCACACTGCCGGAAAACACATATTCTCGCAGTATAAAAAGCAATCAGAACCCATGAATTGACTTTGCAACTTATCAGATTGAATAGATTTAAAAGTCTGCCATGACCTTAGTGTCATGAAACTTTGTTTTGGGTCTTTCACTGGCAAGATCCTTAAGTACATAGCAAGTGCTACGTGTTTCAGTGGTTCCACGCAGACATACTGGAGAAAGTGGTGTGTTTAAATTTTAGTGTGTCCTTACAAAGGCTAGTGCAAAGTGGGGCTTTGGACCAGTGGAAGCGAGAGCATGTTTAGCTCCAATGTCACCAAATCAGCAAAATGTAAAAAAAAAAAAAAATTAATTCAGGTTGGCATTTTCAGAATGTGTGATTTACTCAGATGTTTCCTACCCTTCAGTTACAAGTCTTCTTTAAGCCATATCATCTATGCTGTGTTATCTCTTTTTAGGTGGGAAAACAGAGTCTATTGTTCTGAGACTAAACTAGGACTAGAGGCCAGATTAATAAATAATATGATTCACTTTCCAGAATTCTTAAATGTCACTAGGCAAGCATACATCTGTGAGGCTTATTAGCCTCATTATTCCTGTGCAGAACTGACATCTAAGAGCACAAACAGGAACAAAGAGTAGCTGAAAAAGAGACTAATGCTAATGCAGAAAGCCTGTGTTCCAGTGAATATAGGACAACCTAAAACCCAGGAATCTATATTATAAGCATCTTTATTTTTCAAACACTAGCACTCCAGGGAAATGCAATTACTTCATCTCCCTTATATTAAGTTGATCCTTAAATTAAGGTATTTTGATTCCCATTTTCTCCTTTTAAGGGCCAAGGTCTATAACCCAGCCAAAGCAACTCTCCCATGAGCGTGAGCACCCATAACCCTGTTCCTCAGTCCAGTTTACAAGAAATCTGTTTAAAAGCCTGTGAAGTTTCAGATGTATTGAGTGGGAGAAGGGTAAGTGCCAATAGGCCTTACTGTGCTGGTATCCTTTTTTTTACAATATTCCCAGAAAGAACCAGAAGAAACTACTTTCTTTTTTGTTCATAACAGAAGGTGTCTGTAACTGGAGAGACTTTTGTACAGCTGGAGTAGCAGAAAATTCTTACAAAATGGCTCTGCAGGAGCTAATGCTTTGCAGTAATTCTGGCCCACTGAAAGGTGTCCTAAAGAAAAAGAAGTAGCAGCTTTAATTTGCTAGAATGTCACTTCAGAATGAACAGGAGAACATTAATCCCACACCTCTTCATGCCAATCTCAGTACCTCTGTCAGTGGCCAGCAGTTAGTCCAGCCTAAGAAAACTTGAGGTATCCTAAGAAATTGATACAGAAATTAGCTCAACCCACAGTCTTTCTCGCATCTCAGGTCTTGTTTACAAAATCCCACACCAGAATTGTGATGCTCAGATGGCAAAGACTCACTCTCTGGTAAAATTTGCTGTAGCTTATGTTAGCTCAGACTGGCTAAGCAAAGTTAACTACCTTGATTTTCAAATGCTAGAGAAAAAAGGCATCTTGGACTTTAACTTGTGCTACTACTTGCTACAGACTCCTCAATTATCTGTTACTATAACTGATAACCTCATTAAAATTTTAGTCGTCTTGGTTTTGCTGCTGTTATAGTCTCAGGCAGGAAGTTTCATCAACCCCAGATAAGAACCCCTTCCACCCATTCCTCCAGCCTCTGGTTGGTCATTCATTTGAACCAGATTTGCTAAGGGCTAAGTGCTTGCAGCTCTCAGGGGTTTTTGCTGGGTTGGGGATGCTCAGGATTTCTGAACTTCAAATCTTTAATGATGCATGGAAAAACCAAGGAAAACATTGACACTCCAAGAATGCCACATGCTGCATGTCTGTAGAGAAAGAAAGATGAAAACTCTTTTATTCTACTAAACCAGTGGATTATAGATAATGCCATGAAACTGGACCAATGTTTTCATGAAAACAAGTTGTCTTTTTTGAATTCACGCCATCTTGCTTTGCCTCAAATGCTCTATTTGGCTGAAGTTCAGCAGGGGTATTAGGAACTGCTGCTAGCTGAATGCAGAGCAAAGTCTCACAGCCAAAATTAAGAACAGTGCTGTCTTCTGCAGGGTTTTTAAAACCTAATTAAAGTAAATACTTTGGAATGATTAAAAGGCATACACCATTTTAAGATAAAAGTTTATTATAGTTAAAAAAGGAAGCTCTGTAATTTAAAATGGAAAGTTTATGAAGCTTCAAGATAAACCTCAGCTAGGGAAAATAACAGGTTTCAGATGTTCCAAATATCATGCGTTAACCCCAAATGATGGTTCTATAACACCAGTTTCCTTAGTCTACGGTGGTCAGAGTTAGAACACCCACTCTGCTTAAAGGCACAATGCTCGCTGCCACCAGCCAGTAATCACCCTGTTCCTGCCCTGTATCAAGACTCCGGACGCCGTGATTTAAAAAGGGGGTGATTGTGCATCTACTCCAGCTAGATCTGATTTCATCATATCTAGGCCTGCTTTGAGCAGCGGTGGGACAAGGGACATCCTGAGGTCCTTTCCAACCCGAATGATCCTAAGGTTCTAATAAAACAAATGACTGCTAGAGCAATATCTAATGAGACCAAACAGCTAGACAATGGCATGTTCCTCAAGGCTGTTAGTATTCCAAGTAATGCTTGTGTTTGACAGAGGAAGGGGGAGGATATTCAAATGTTATTTACTTAGGAGTAGCTGTTATTTAATCTACAGAGTCAGATTTATTTGGATAGTTACTATAATTAAATTCCAACTGACTACTAGAAACATTGAAAGTTAACAGCTATGTAATAAACTTTCTAGGCAACAATTAAGTGTGTTGGGGAGACAAGTCTGCAAATGTTTTAAAGGTGCTATGAGAAAGGAGGCAGAAAAAATAATACCAGAAAGCAGTGGAGTTTAAGTTACGGGGTTAAATTTTAAAAATTACCCCTTGGTTTGTTCTTTTGGGAGTACCCTCCTGATAGTACGTAATAAAAAGCAGCCCAGGAGGATGCTAATGGAAGAACCTGCAACCCGATTTTGAGGCTTTTGGTGTATTGCAATTGAAATCTTTCAAAACATATGGCTGGAGCCTACTTGCTGTAAACAAAAAGGAGTAGTTAACAGAAAGTTTGTATTAGGTAGGCTACTCAAGGTATTTCCTGGTGCAGAATTTACCCCCTCAGCTTGGACCACTAGTGTCTGGCACTTTTAAGGCTGTGGCAAAGTGCAAACCCCATTTCTCTCTCTTTTAGACACCCCTCAAATGTATACTGCTTGACTGAAAACCACCTCTGCTTTTAGTGTCACACCTGCTGTTCTATTAGGCCTGAATGTTATGTTTCTACAATGATACCAGATCAAAAGCTCTAAGGAAATCTTCTAGTGATAGGCATTTGATTTGTCTACCTTACCTTGCTTCAGGAGGATCTGACAACATATTATATAATTTGTTCCCCCTCCCATTACTGTTGGGATAATGCTTGTCTGCCTAACTCACTTATTTGGAAACATTTGGTGTTTCTGGATGATCTTATGGTTGCCACAAGTGTTTTTTTCCTCTGCCTTTGAAGCTCAGAGAAATGGCCTAGGCTAAGAGAAGCTTTTTCAATACTGGGATTTTATGAGTGACCTGCCATTTTTCAGCACTAATTTTTATTGCCCTTCATCACTGGTCCTTCCATTGACTCTGCATAACCTAATTCTGTGACTGCTTGGCACCAGGCAGTATTTATTGTGGTGAGGGACACCCTCACAGTAGAGAGCATCTGTAGGATTTGGCCTTCAACTTGTGATGTCCTTGTGGTTGCAGTGTTGTCATTCCATCTTTTGCTTCGCACATCGTGCTGTTTTTACAAGCAGTAATCCAGAGCAACCCTTTGTAGCTACAGAATTCAATAATACGTTGTCAGCAATCAATTATGGAAACACACAATATTCAAACACGCTATTTGTGTCATTATTAAAGTACAATAAGCTCTCTTGCTCAGAGGATAATAATAGCAGATCAGCTTTTTAAAAAAGATACGTTAAATCCCCAGAGACCAAATAAACCAGTCTCTTTTCTGTCATTTTCCCTTTGTTAAAAGCTTCCTCTGCTCTTTTGAAAGAGTTACGTTCTTCCTTAGAGAATGCTTCAATTTTAAAATCGTCACAGTAGATTCATGTCACCCAGATTTTATATTCTCTCCCATAAGAAAGGAGAAAATTCTTCATCTGCTAAACCTTGACTGGTAGTTAGCTCCCTCTGCTTCTTTCTAGTCCAGCCATAACATTTCTGCTGTATTTTTTCTGTGTTGCAGTCCTTGGAAAATATGCCACAAAACCACAGTCTTGAGGAAAGGGTATGCACTGTGCCACTATAAACTTCATTTCAGGATCACACCTCAGTCACCTGAAATTTCTTATTCAAACTTTTAAACAAATGAACCTAAGCCATTTCTGAGCACAGTGCTTTAAACAATTAGTTGAGTAAGGTCCTTAAGACAGCATATCCCGACCTCTTGTATCCATCTCCCAAGTAAACTTTATGATCCACGTGCCCTTGTTGCCAGCCACAACGAACATTTGTCATATGTGAGTATTAAAACACTTTCTAGCACGTGAAACTTGTATGGTAACCCTGGAGGTGGTACAATGCACTTCACAACAGACTCTTAACCTTATGAAGTTACCTGTTAAAAGTACAACCAAACGCTAACTTGGCTAAAACCGACGACTAGCTTGAGCTTCTCTAAGTGTATGATAATACAAATAACTGCAATTAAGATGACTCTTTGTCCAACAAGGCTTGGCATTGGAAATTATCCCAAATCAGGAAAAAAAAATTCTTATGAAGGAAAGGGCTAAGCAGGCCATCAGATGTTTTTTTTTTCATAACTTAATAACTGATTCATTTCACAAATAAATACTTTTTCTTCTATTTTCCAAATATTTGATCTTGAGAAGATGTGCTGTGTCATTGCTAATATACGTAGTGGATGGTATAATGAAGGCTAGTGCTGTGTAGATGAGCCTGTATAAACTAATGAAAAAAGGATCATCTGCTTTAATTTCCATTCAGATTAATTCCTAATCAGTCAGAGAACCCTGCAAACTCGTCTCATGCACTCTTGTTTCACAACTAGCCTATTTCTTTGTATTTAAATGTTATACATAGTATAGGCAAAGGTTTAATCCTCTGCTCTGTTCTCAAACATGCAATGTTATGGCCTCCCATTCTCTCTCAGCATGAAGGTGATACTGTATCACAGTTTCAGTGTGCCTGTCAGAAGAAAGGACATGGAGGGAACTTTTAAAATTCTATTTTTTAATTTGACCATTCTTAAGTAAAGTAGGGTCTCTGGAAAACTGCCAGCTCATCACTCAGCTACATTTCTCAAGCAGCAAAGTTCAAACAATTTTCAAAACTGTTTTGTAAGCTCCAGTTTGGGGCTGTGCATAAACATGTTTAGAACAGCTGATGGGTTAGACACAGGTTGGAAGTAGCTTTCCATCTCTCCCCATTCCCCAAGAAAGCAGGAGGAATTCACATGGAAGCACTCTGTAACTTATGAAATGTGATCAGTTTACTGTTCAGTACCTATTGCAACATATTTTTGTAGGCTGCTGACTTCAATTCTAAAATCAGCCTCTTCATTTTTCTGTCCTGAAAAAAAAGTCAAACATCTCTGTTTCTTGAAAATCCACTGACAGGCACAGGGCCTCTCAATCTTTCTTTCAAGAGCAGCTGCTGTATTTTCTCAGTACTCAAGGAAATGCCTAAAAACGAGAAGGGAAAAAACCTAGCTACCGTACTTGAAGTGACCTAGCCAGATCCTTCCCACAACTGCTTGCTTAGGACACAGCTTAGCTGTATATAGTCATCCATCTGGTGTTTAATGAAAATGTGAGGAATGGAGTTGTTTTAGAAAGCCGGTATCGTTTGATGAAAAATTAGCATAGCCATTATAAATGTCTCCTCTCATTGTTATGTTAATTTCCTAAACTGCTTGTCTTGTTCATGGTAACTTCAGTGTTTATAGCTGTTGGTACTAGATTTTTGGCTACAGTGTTTCTTTTAAAGTATACCATCTATTCATGCAGAAATCAGTTCTATCAGCAGATGCTGCACGAGGATGTCACCAGTCAGTTACAATTCTCCTAGGAATCATTAAATTTTGGTATTTTGACACTATAATGAGTCTTTGGTGAAACAGCCTAATAAAGAGCAAATAAATTGGATGTGAAAAGTATCAACATTCATGAAAAGAAGACTTTTCTAGGTTTATTCTAATACCTGCTTGAGATGGGCTGGATTAGTTTTCCAGACTATAACAACTGTAGCATTCTTTAGGAATTATCTTCCTGAGCATTTTGGCATCATTTATGCTGAATTAACTAATGAAGTGTAATTTTCTCTGCATGTAATTTTGTGTAATCTGATAATAAGCACAGTTAAAAACATTGGCACATGCATCATGCTTTCAGGGGTGCAAGGCAGTTTTAACAGCACTTCTTGACCTACTGTGAATTCCTGTGTGTCTGAATGGGACTGAGGACTGTTGTATCCACAGGATCTCAAAACACTCTACAGTGCAGCACATTTTTTGAAGTAACTTGATATGAACTGGGAAGAAAACACTAATCAACAGGCTTCTGAGTGCTCTGCTTTATCCTCTTGACTTCTGTATCTCTCATGGTCTTAAGCATAAGGAGGTTTATTGATTTCTTGCTAACAGCTTTGACACAGTTTGTGTTATTAGTGGTGCTTGCTGTGTTTGGAGTGGACATCAAAGTATTTGTCTGCAGCAGATTGAGTGGAAAATGATAGTCACTCACTTCTCCACCTTATAGATTCATACAGAGACCTCAGGTTAAAGTTAAGACTCGCAAAGACTTTCTTCCTTTCTTCTGGAATCCTGGTGGATTTTATACTAGTGACAGAAGAAGAGGTAGTATTTCTGTCTCAGGAAAAGGTCCTCCTATGCAACCTGCTCTGTTGGCCTTGCTTTGAGAAGCACTGTTGGGCTGGGTGATATCCTGAGGTGCCTTCCAACCTCACCCGTTCTGTCATTCCTTACCAGAGAGTAGGACTGATTAGTCAAGAATAAGAACTGCTGTGAGCAAGCACTTGTCAAGCTCTTGAGAAATATGTCCAAAGACACCAGTTTACTGCCCTCAGCAATAACCTCCCCGGGCAGATGGAGCTCGTTAGCCCTTAAGGCAATCCATCTAAGAGAAGGTCACTCTGAAAACAAACCTA
>JAWWES010000171.1:27878298-27942691 GCA_035583135.1 Lophotriccus pileatus
TGCCCTCAGCATTACCAGTTAATGCAACTGGAAACCTTTCCTCACACAGAAATGCTACTGCTCTTCCACCCATTGTTACCAGTTTTCTGGTGCAAGATCTTTTAATTCAGTTTACACTGGGAAGTGGCAGAAGCTCCTTTAAGATGATAAATTTAAATTAAATGTGAAGTGGCCTGTATCAAGTTAGCTAGAGAAAAGTGAGCCCCAAAAGAACAGCAATCTTAGGTCGCTTTGTTTCCTGTATGGGAAAATAACCCTTGCAAAAGTTGAACTTCATAGTCACCTGAGCACTAGAAGTCAAAAGCAGAAACTCTTGTCTGCTATCGCTGACAGGAAATATGAGACATTATTATTTACGGTGCCTTGTGCAGTAAAAGCTATGTAGAACAGTGAGCCAGCAACTTCTGTGCTTGGCGCTTACTGCCACAGAAAGCTCCATCTGAACACCTGTAATTATGTGGACCAGAGTCTGCAGGGTATCATGAGAGGATTTAAAAAATTTTTTTTACTAGTTTTACAAACTAAATGCATGTCCCTTTATTATAAGTCTGTGTTTTTATTTCTACAGTGTATTAATCAGGAAAAACGAAAAAAGAAAGTACAATAAAATAGGTCAGATGAGGAAAAAGAAGGAAAGATCCTAATCCCACAAGGAAAATAATTATGGTTTATGAAAGGCCAAGTCATAAGCTACTTATTTGTTTAGGGACATGTTTAGGGACATTTTTAGGGACTTCAGAGTTTGAGAGAATTCTACCTTGAAGATTTCATGTTCTCCTAAAGCAGAGCTCAGCACAAATGTGACTACAGAAAATTTATGGAACAAAAATACTTCCACCACATTTGTAGAGAGAGAGAATTAATATATTGCATAAGACAGAAATGACTGGAATACTTTAACTAATTTACTGGAACACAATGTCCGCAATTCCAGGGAAGGGGAAATATGAGCTTAATAGTGAGGAGGGCAATCCTAAGTGCTGATAGATCAACAATATTTACAAGTTTCCTTCTGTCTATAGTCCTCTGCTCACTGTACTGGATTCCTTCATAATTATCTGGTTTACACCCAAACACTCAAATACTAGAGGGACGTGATCTAACTCCCCTTCTTTTTTCCAAATGGAATGACATAGCAGGAAACAGATAGGTGGCATGTAGTGAAAGGGTATCCAGCTTGGCATGTAGAGTTGTGCTGGTAATTTTGATTTAAATAGGAGTTGGTTAACTAACCTTAAGAAATAGCCACAAGGTTACACCTGTGGAAGCTTAAGGACTCTGCCTTAAACACTGTTGGCTTATCGGTAATTGTTTCTGTTTCTTGTGAGCCTTGGAGCTTGAGAAGTTTTGGAAGTTTGTAGCTACATCCTTGAAATTCTTTGAAGCAGGTTTTTATTTTCCTCTGTACCTGTGCAAAGCCTGGCACAACAGTGATCCCATACTTTGGGATCCTCAGGGATTTGACCCTACCAATGAACAGCTGACAACAGTCAGTTTGCTTGCATTTGAAATTACTGGTTCAGACTGAGTGCCTGGGGAGTTAGTATGTATGTTTGTGCAAAAATACAGGGCAGCCAACACAGAAAGGTGTTCATACTGCATTTGCAAATAATATTTGAATGATCTTGGCTATGAAGACACAAGTGGACTGAGCAAAGCCATACATTCAAACTCCTGGTGCAACAAATGCATGAAACTTGCCTATACTTTGTGCATATAATAGCATTTGATTTTCCATCTGCAAATGTTGTTAATTCATTTGAAGGAGTATTCTTAGCTGTGCTGTTGTTGAAAAATGCAGGGTTTTTTTTTAAGGAAACCGTATAGTTATGAGGTTGTGGTTAAAATCTTACTAAATACTAGTATATAACTGTTCATCTGGGTGGGAAGAGGACTGAGAGTACAGCCTCTTTGTTCTCACTGGACCCTTGGGGTCTTCAAATCTAGGAAAAGGACCTAGATTTGCCCACAAGCAAAAAAAAAAAAAAAAATAAAAACAAAAACCCAAACAAACAGAACAGGGGAAAACAGAGGCAAAGGAGTAAAGCCCTTCAAATTTGTATTGCTTTGTAAATAGAAAAAGGGTAACTTTGCACAGGATATTTGTTAATCCCACAAACCTGCCCTGAGAGTTATAAAGTATTTTTAAATTTTGAGAAACCCTGAGTTAGCTAGTTTGCCAACTGCAGATGCTTTGCCAGAGAGATGATATTTTAAAACAGGTGTATGTATGCCAGAAAGCACAGAGATCGATATGACCAAGAGCACCTTCCAACTCAGTGGCAGAGAGAGGTTTCCTAATGCTTGCCAGTAAAATACATCATTTCTCCAGAGGATCTGATAGTGCTCTGTCTCTTGATTGATCACTCAGGAGGCCTTTAATCTCTCACCAGACTGGACAGTGGACAAAATTGCAGTTCTCTGACTGCCTCCACAAACAAAAGCATTTCTTTATTCTTGCTATGCCCTCAGCCCTGGTGTGGAGGGGCCATTAAGGGCAATTCAGTCCACATTGTGGATTTGACTTTCGGTTTCTCAGATGAGGCTGCCAAAGCAGGGAACAGTTAATGCCAATTACAGTTAATGCCAATTAGAGTCGTGGCTTTTGTGTGAAGAACATTAGTCCAGTAAGAGCTGTCCCAGACCACCAAGCTGTTTTACAAAAGCCAGCAAACAAGCCACCCAATGGAAATGATTTTCAGTCTTGAAAGTACAGCCTTTTGCCAGAGTCTTTGGAAAAGCTGTTGAAAGTAAGAAATTCCTTTCAAGGCCTTGGTAATGTTTCCACCTTGAATTTTTTTTCCCCTCATAATGCACTTCTGTGTTTTTTTACAAGTACTTTAACGTGATCTTCTAAAATGTGATTAACTTGTGTATGTGCTTGAGGCTTTCATGAACAAAACAGATTTTAAAGTGACTTTTCCTGTTAACATAAAGTTACATGTAACCAAGAGGCTGTGCCAGAGTGTACTGTGTGAAAGCTTCTATGCCAGGTAGGTTCGCATTTCACTGGAGTAGCATTGATTTCTTTTCAGTCCTCAGTTTACATTTCCAAACATATCAGTACACGAGTACTGGAGGATTAACCTTACATCTTGTAAAGAGGTTTGCATTGTTCATGATAATGCACAGCCTTTGGTATTATTACAGCAAGTCATGAGAAGGTTCAACTGTTTCATTAGCTGACTGAAAACAACGAAGTCTTAAGTTTCATTAAAATCAGATGTAATACTTGCTTTCCAAGATCAGTTGGAAACTAATGGGAATAATCCAAGCCATAATATCCCAACTAAGGCTGAGCTATGCTAATCACATTGAGGATCATACTGAAGTGAGTCTGTATTAAAATCTGTCTTTTTGCAATCCCAGTTCCTGGATGTAAACTCCAGGAGACATGAAGAGTTAAGACAAGATGATGTGGGCTTTGCTTGTGAAAGGATATATGTGGGACTACTTCCAGCCCTGACAGATTGGCTGAAGATGCACCAGCAGTTTGTGGGCTCCTTAGTTTGGAGGCTGCACAGAGCTGATGCAGGGATTAAATAATGAGAGAGGGGGAATCCCTTCATCAGCTCTTTATGTTTGAAAGGCTGGAACTCAATAACGGGGTCCTGATGATAAAAAAGGGGGATGAGGGATCTTGCTGTTATCCAAAGAAGACAAAGTAACTTGAACATCAGCAGTGCTCAGCACTAAGCTTGTAGTTCCACTTGTTGGGCAGGGAGACACACCCTTCTCGCTAGCACAGAAAAAAGGGTACACAACTGAAGGGTTATGGTGGACCCTTCCAATTGGATTTCTCTCGTCAGTCTCTACTGAACTGAGGTAAGAAATGTGGTTAGGGTTTAAGCCAGAAAATATAAACAGATATCTTTAACAGGTCCTTACATAGAAGAGAGAGCAAGGTCCAGTTTCTCCATCCCTATTGTCCAGGCACTATTTATTCTCCCATGTAGATGTTTTGGCCTGTGGAAAGGCTAGATTTGAAAATAAAGAAAGCAGAAGGAGGCTTACCCAGCCTGAAAGGCAAGGCTATAATTGTGAAATGAATAAAATAATTACCCATAATCTAAGACATAAAAAAAGAACCCTTCAAATGCTTTGTTTGGTTTTTGAACATTTATTTAACTTCAGTAGGTAGCACAGTGAAAGACAGAAGCCCTTGCTAGAGAGTGGAGAACCATATCTGTTGAGCTAAGTTGTAGAAGTTCTCATTCTACATGTTCTGAGGAAATCCATAAAATAGGGAATCCTAGGAAATATGGATTAAACCATAACATGCTTAACATTAAAATCATTCTCATAGGAAACACAACAGCCACAGCAACAAAGCAATGACATTTGAAGCACAACAAAAATCAAGAAGCTTATGACCAATTTTTAGCTGTCCCTATTAAAAGAGTTTGGCCTTTACTATCTGTTTTCTATCAGGAGGTCTCAAATGCTGAAACAACAGAGGATATTATAATTCACAATCCATTGGCCTTTTCTAGAAATAGATTTAGAACTCAGTGGAAAACCTTAAATCAAGAGAAAAAAAATCCCAAAATGTGCAGTGGCTTGAATCAGACGCAAAATCACTTGGGGTCTTTCTTCCCAAAACTTAGAAGTTGAAATCTTGCCTTTTTGTTAGCTCCTGCAAGGAAAAAGTCTGCAGCGAAGTGGAATGAAACACAATAGAACAAGCTGTGTCTGAACTCCAGCCAGACAACACACTCCCTTTTGGATCCCAAGGGAACTTCGATGTGCTGGCAGAAAGCTGATTTGTTAGAAAGTGTGACAATGATAAAGGCATCTACATAGTGAAGGAGGCCTGACTGGGTTAGGAGAGAGCTGAGAGTATAAAAACAATGCAATGTAACCTCTGTTTTGATTCAAGAACCCTTGCATGGAACGAGCTGAAGGAATTAAAATTCACAAAGCATTACAGCCTTAGTTTTGTCTTGGTACCTTTCATGACACAAAATGATATTCAGCCCAGAACTAAAACATTAAATCAGGAGATACAAAATGAAAAAATAAGAAGCAGAAAACATGACTTTTGACTAAATGAATTGGCTGTAAAAACAGGGGTGAAAATATGGTATAAAATTATCAAAGCTCTCTGCAATTTTTGCAGCACTTTCTCAGCCACAAATATGCTTTCCCACAAAAGACAGTAACTGTGTTTCTTTGTAGAGCTATCATTAAGTACAGCAGAATGCCAAGTGAATGTCAAAGCTTTGAATGCAAACTATTAATGTTTCCTTTACTCCTTCCTTCCTTTGGAAAAAAATTGAGAGGTTTCTTTCAATTACACATTTTTAACAGATTCAGATTACAAAACAATATATTCTACATACATAGAAAAATGAAGATGCCAAGAATTTCTTTCAATAAGGTCTTTCCAAAAGATCTGTTCTTTCCTGCGGAATGTGTGTATGAGACCTTTGGAAAGGTGAAGAATATTTTCAGCATACAGATGGCAGTCTGCTTCCCAATTCCACTTTGCCTGACTGGTCTGGCTGAACTTTCTTACTGATTAGTAGTGACTGGATCACGCATGAAAGCAGCTAATTCACAGTGCTGAAGCAATGGTGGTTGACTGAGAGCAAGTATTACAGCTGCACATCTGAGATGTGTTTCAGTCTTTGTGATTTTTGGAGCCTCGTTGGGTTTCTTCTTCATAATTAGATTGTTGTGAGCAGCACAGTTGGTGAAATGTAATCATCACAACTCCTCCATCTAGGACTGAGGTTGCATTACAAGAAAGGTGAGTTATGTCTACATGACACAATGCAGGGTCTGAGGACCAGCAGTGTGGCCTTGTGAGCTGCCAGTGTGCCCCTGGTGCTGTGCAGCAGAGGAAGCCCAGGAGTGCAGGCTGGTGGCAAGGAAGCTGCAGGCAGGCATCCTGAGCACTCCGTGTAGCCATGACCTCCCTCCTACTGCTCTGCTGACCTGCACGATTTACTCCAGTGTTTGCAATCAGAGAAAATGGAAGACACACACATATGTTCTTTCCACACTAAATGTAAACACTGATGCTGGGCATGCATTGGAAGGAGCTCTTCAGAAGGGTTATATGATATAGTGCTGAAGAAGAGGATTCTCTGGATTCACAACCTTTGCTTTTCAAGGTTGCTGTGTGTAGCCCTGGTCTCTAGGAATTGGTCTGCCAATTTAATTTGATTTTTAGTTCATTACCTCCTAAGCTAACTGCAAAGTTTGGTAAAATATGATGTGTTTCAAACAGTGTTTTCTTCTGTCTTATCTTTAGGAAACATGCATGTTTAAATGTCTTTATCTTTTATTAACACATTGTTCTATTGGAACTGAAAAATCTTGCTGCTTTATTTACTGACCCCTGTGCAGTTTCAGCCATTAGACAAGGAGCTGCCTTTCCGGAGGGTAACCATTTGAGGTTTGCTGTTTTTTGAAGTGTCACATCTCATCTGGAGTATTTTAGAAAAGGATTAATCACTTCCCAGTTTTGCTGAACCTGAAACAAGACTTTCTGACTGAAATTCATATAACTAAATTTTTCTGTGGCTAGCTATAAAAACCACCAAGAAGTCATGGCATCCAGCAAGGAGGCTTTAATTTGATTTTAGGGAGAAAGAGATTCAGTTTGGCACATAGTCATGGGGTAGTGGAAATATTCATACAAAACTAATAGAGGGTTTCTTTCTATACCCTATACCTGGTATGAGGTAAACTTGTTTTCATTTGCAGAAGCATGAACACTTGCAGGGTTGCCTCCTTGTTCTAAGGGAAAGTAGAATCAGTTTGCAAGAGTCAGAATCTTGCTTTTTTGCTTTTTTTTTTTTTTTTTTTTTACTCCCTGTTGCTTGCAAAGGGAGAAAAACCAACGCAGATTCAACCCTGCAGTGAAGTAAGTTATTTGAATGCAAAAATTAGGTACAGAAAAGAGAAAATAAGTGTCTGAATATGGGAGTAGAACTTGCACAACACATCAAAATGCTCTGGGGAAAAGGATATTTTTCTTAGATTATTTAATTTATTCAGATTATTTACTGAAGCCTGCCCTATTGCATGTTCGCCGCAGCTGTTATCAGTAGGTGAGGAAAATAAGAGCCTGTCTGAGTATGCCGTTAGTTGCTGTAATTCATCTGCAGTGGAGCTGGTTTACCCTGCACCTGCTCCATGGAAGTACATCAGCACATACAGGAAGCCACGCATTTCAGGACGCAGATTAACAAGTTGAATCTCACTTCACATTTTTGTGTAGTTACGATTTTGTTTCCTCAGGGGTGCAGTGCAGAGCCACAGCCTTTCCTAAGGTGTATAGTGATGGGCCAAGCACAATTAGTGCAGACCAGTAAAACCCACCATGCTGTGTGCATTGCACATGGACTCAGACAGCAAATTCTTCACCAATAAAGGATCAACAAGCTTCTAAGAGTAGAGTCGGCCAACAGTTTCCTGTCAAAAGATTTTTAAACCTGGCATGCTCTATTTTTTCTTAACAAGAATTTTCAGTGGCTGTTAAATGCCTATTTTTTTACCAAAGAGATGTGGGTTTTAGAAAAAAAAACATGTTTTTTCTAAAAAAAGTGAGTACAGACTATCAAAACCTTTCCATGGGAAAAAAAGGGAAATAAATTTGGGACTTTGGTCCAGCAAAAATCATGAGAAAACTGATTCTTCAGGTAACATGGAAGTTGTTTCCCATATATGAGCTTTTCCTGTTACTCTGTGCTGAGAGCAAGTCTTTATTTCATCATAAAAATCATCAACATCCACACATATGATAGCCAAAGTTGCAAGCAAATGATAAATAGTTTTTATATCTGAATGATATCTCATTCACAAAACAGCATTTTAAAAATGAAACTTCAATTGAACAGTTTTCCATCATGTACCTGCTTCCATAAAACCCCAATAACATGTCAGTAACTCAGTTTCCATCTCTTAAACATTTGTGGTTTAGTGCTAATAGCTTTATACACATAGAATTCTGACTCAAGCAAAGTATTATGTTAAAGGATTTACGCATTTAGCGTACTGTCAAGTGCAAATAAAAAATTGGCATTTAAATCTAGCATTTTCCAGACTGCCAGCCAAACCTGTGTTTAGGATGTCTGGCTGTAATCGTGTTGGGGCTGGTGTTTTCCTACTGTTGTTGGTTTGTTGTCACAGGTTGACTTCTGTGACTGACTCTTCAGCTTGTTATGTCAGTATGAATGTTACTTTTTAAAGTCTGCATATTTGAAATAATTTTCTTGTTTTAACCAAGTTGGGGTTTAGATATCTGAAATCAAAATTTCTGCTTTTCAGATGTATGGTATTTAGGGGTCATGGCACCTTCAAACAATCCAAGCTGACCATGATGTTCAAATAAGATACGTTTCTGTATCTTCTCTCTTTCCCGGGACAATGCAGTGTGTTCTCTCTCAGCAGTCCCGTAGCCTCCATGTCTGTGGAAGTTCCATCAGATTTCTACCTACTCTCTGACTTTTCACAGGTTATTTGAGGCACAGTTATACATCTGAAAGTATGGTAAATATTCTTTTTAATTACATGAAAAATTGTACTTCTGCACAGAAATAAGAATATAAATTTCTGAGGGACATACCTCACACTTGCTCTGTTTCTGCCCAAGTTTCTGTATTTCAAGGAGGCAATAGATGATATTTGGAAAAAAAATTATAGCATTTTTAATACTTAAGTATCTCAGCATGTTATGTGAATGCAAATACACATCACTTGCTTGTGCTGTAAGAACTGTTCTTTTGATAAGTGTTACATCAGTTTTATTGTAGATCAAAACCAACATTTCACAAAAGGATTATTTATCTTATTATATGAATTGTAATGAATATAATTCTCAAATGTCTTGATGTAGAGCCTATGCGTGTGGCTTCCTGACTGTGTTAGACAAAATCTTTGCACTTCTACTCACGTTGCAAAGATGAGAAGAAGAAAGTACTGGCTACCCAAAACAGTGATGGTTACAACCCCTGTGAAGAGGCAAGGAAGCCTCTCTGCCATGCTCTCAGCTGCAATAGCAGAAGCATGAGTTGGCGCATCGAATTCCTTCTGCAGTTGGTCCCTCAGGGGGATAAGTGTGTCCCCCTCCAAGTTTGCTAGTACTGACACGTCTACTTGGAGAGTGGCAAACTGAAACGTCTGCATGGAGTGGAGGCTGCTGCCAGGGCACATGGCCTGCACGTGAGGCTCTTGGGACCTCAGAACATTCTTACAGGGCAGTAGCAGGGCCAGCCCTCTTTAGGACTGATACAAAATGGAGTTTCCAATCCTTGCCAGATGGTTAAAACCTACACAAAAAGAAAATCTTCTGTGGATTCCTGGAAAGTTTTCTGCATTGCCCCTAGCTGGTCTGACAGACCTCCAATCACTCCCTGGGAGGAATGGCAATGTTCTTCTAGCATCCAGCCTGCCTCTGGGTTTGTAAACTTGTGCTAGAGCCACAGCTGAATATGAGGCCTCTAGGAAGTGCCAAAACCCATGATTAAAAAAAAAAAAAAGTTCCCTTTGTTGCACATACTGCAGCCTCCTGCTGGAAGGCATGAGGCACTTGTGATATCAATTCAGTGATGCAAAAGTACTTGAACACCTAGAAAACATCTTTGTCTATTCCTTGTTGCAAATGTGCTTAGTATCAAATTAAATGTTCATGACGGTTCCCCACAAGTTATTATATGTTATTTGCTGCCACTGCTACATTGCAAAAGCCTCACTGGTGGCAGAGTAGCATGAACTCATAGCATTTGATACAAAGAGTCTTTCAGAAGAAAGACATGCAAAGACTTCTAGCTTTAAATTATTCCATTCCTGTCATTCCTTTAAACAGATATGTGAGACGAATTAATCCATCCTTCCTCATCAAATCATTTCTTGTTGCTCAGCTGTGGAATCTTTGGATATTAAGCTTGTGAGACAGAGGTGTTGATTGCCAAGTCAGCAGAAACTTTAGAAGTCTGTGTCAAAACTAAGTTTGTTTGACATGCGGGACCAAAATATTTGCAGTCATATAAGGATGAGGAGGCTTTGGCCTTTGTTTTTGGTTTGTTTTTTAAGTAGTTCTGGGATAACAGTTGATGTCCTGTTTTGCAAGGCACTAATATCAGAAGACTCTTTGATGTGGAGAGGAGACTGCACTGTTTCTTGGGCTGAAACACTAGAGGTTGTTGCTTCATGATGATGATAAAAAAGTCATGAAAACTGTAGCAATCAGCCTGCTGGGAGGGAGGTCTCAGACATACACCATTCACAAACGAGCATGTGCTGCTTTGAACATTGCTTGTTGTTGTATGTGCACTCCGTGTCTCACACACTGCCATGTGTGCAGGGCTGGCAGGAAGGAGGAAGCTGGGGCTGACTGAAGGACATGCCAGTTCCTTGATTAGATTGCCTAGACTGTAGGTTTTTAATAAGCAGCTGCAAGGTCTTTTTCAGTATGCTAAGCCATGAGGATTCTTGGTGACTGACACATCACCAGGAAGGTTTGAAACTATTTGGGCAATGGCACAAGAAACTCTGGTCTTGGAAATTTTGGCCTGCCTTGCTCAGTTTTAAGAGGAATGCTTTTTATTAACTGTAAACTGTTAAGCAATTATCTATCATAATAGCTACTTGTGAGACCCCACCTAGAGCACCGCATCCAGCTCTGGGGTCCCCAGCACAGGAGGGACATGGAGCGAGTCCGGAGGAGGCCACCAAGGTGATTAGAGGGGTGGAGAACCTCTGCCATGAGGAAAGGCTGAGAGCCTGGAAAAGAGGTGGCTCTGGGGTGACCTAATTGCAGCCTTCCAGTACTTGAAGGGAGTCTACAAGAAAGATAGGGAAAAGGAAAGGGACTATATACAAGATGATGTAGTGACAGGACAAGGGGAAATGGCTTCAAACTGAAAGTAGTCTTATATTAGATATTAGGTTTATGTTAGATATTAGGTAGGTTTATATTAGATATTAGGGCAAAATTCTTTACTGTGAGGGTGGTGAGGCACTGGAACAGCTTGCCCTGAGAAGTTGTGAATGCCCCAGCCTTGAAAGTGTTCAAGGCCAGGTTGGATGGGGCTTGGAGCTACCTTGTCTAGTAAAAACGTTCCTGCCCATGGCAGAGGCATTGGAACTAGATGATCTTTAGGCTTCTTACCAGCCCAGGCCATTTTATGATTCTATGATTCTGCTACTGTATGTGTTCCAGCACTACCTATAACAGCAATGCAGACCTGACACTTATTCCAGGTGACTCATGTGTTCCCAGGGAAAGATGTTCTGGGAAAGGGAAATGAGTAGTGGTGGTTGTTATCCTGTCTGTTTTCATTGTTTCAAACAATGTTGTCTTCAGACATGTGATTAGTGGTATTGTGCTGCTGTTTTTATCTTCTGTATCCCCTCTCTCCCTTCCCTCCCACCTCCTAAGGAGCCTTCTCTTGGTGAGAGACTTGCATGAGGAAATAGGCAAATCTATACACAGCATTTGTTCCCCTTGGCAGCAGTCAGCTGTCAATCCAGGGAAGCCACAGACTCCTGCAGGGCTCTGGTTGATGGCTCTAGGAATAAAGAATCCTGACTATAGTCTTTCAAACATCAGTCACAGATCCATGGATTCTTGGGATTGAGCCCTGTGCTGTTCTGTCCTGTCACTACCGGCATCAAATTGATTAAAACTCTACAAAACAGTGTGGCAGCGAAACCTCCAGAAATGGCATTTTATCCACCAGAAAATGTATGATCTTAAATAAACTCTTTGTTTAGTCCATAAGAGGGTAACAAGTCATGCTGGTTTAACTGCTTCTGGTCCCTTAAACAGAAGAAAAGCTTTGTAGCTCATTTGCTGAGTTAGAACTCAGAGGATCTGTTCATTGTGTTCTGCTGCAGAATTCCTAAGTGACCTGAACAAATTCTTTAATCTCTGTTCCCATCTAAAAAGGCACGGTGGTAAGACTGTTTTTAAGTTTTCACTTGTAAGATTTGGCAGCAGGGGTTGCCTCATCCTACAGGGATACAAGGTATTCAGTACGAGGGAGTCTCATTTCAGCTGAGCATTACAGTCCTCTTTTGCTGTTACACAGCCCAGAACGGTACCTGTGAAATACAACTGTCCTATCATTTAGGATTAATGGCAGAAGTTACTTATTGTCTCCAAGGCTTTTCACATTGCCAGGGGATTTCTTACACAGTCCAGAAACCTATATTGTTACAGAACTAGCCAGAGGCAAAGACTGAGAATCTGGAACTGCCCAACAGGGAAAAGGGGAGAAGAACTCTTGTATTGAAACAAATCCCATCAGTACTCGTCTTGTCTGTGGGAGAAGGGAGCTGCTGTGCACACCAGAGCAGGTGGGTTGCTGAATTTGGTGCACAAAGAGTGAAGTTACTGCTGGGACACAAGCTGACTTCCTTTCATGTTTTAGGTGGGAAATGCAGATGTAATTTGAGAGTCGCTGCGTGGCTTTTGGTTGAATACAAAGGGGCAGACGGTTCCACTTAGTTCTGAAATGACATGCAGTCATATCTGTGAATTGCACAGTGGCAAATCACAGTAATCTGCCTTACGGTGCATCGAGCTGCCGTGCTACCAAACTGCAGAGTCCTGCAGCAGCAGCAAACCCTCCTCCCTGACCTAGGCTGTGTCTGCCTAAGGCGTCATGCCATGCTGAAGGGATAAGACACAAAAAGAAGTGCTTTCTGCCACTACAAAGAGCAATCTTAATGGGAGTCAAGCCTCACTAATCCAGGGCTAGCATTGTTTTATTCAGTTTGCATGACTGCATATTCTGAATAGTTATTATTATTATTGTTGTTCTAAAAATAACATGGCATTGCCCAAGTTGGCTGCATGAATGTAAGTGGAGTACACTTCGAGAATACATTGCATTTCTCCTGTATTAGCTGCCACTTCTGCCGTCTGGAACAAAAAGTCAGTGAATCTTATCTGATCAGCAGTAGGAATAGGATCAGAAAATACCCCTATCAATATCTTTTAATTCCTGTCTCTTCTCAGAGCATTTAATCTTACTTAAATAATTAAAATAGCAAATTGAGGTCCTGTAAGCAGAATGTAACTAATATGAAAGCCAACTGAATGGCTGATGAAGATAATGATCCAGGGATTCATAAATACCTGACCTTCTCATCACTTTCTCTAACTCTCTTATAAAACAGTGGAATTATATGTAAGTATAGAGCATTGAAAGGAAGAGATCAGACCAGCCACCTGATTTGAAAACCTTGAACTCTTTAAATATGGAAATTCAGTAGCTAGAAGATAGAAAATGAGTCAGAAATCTAGAAGAAATCTGTTCTTTTCTGATTCTTTTAACTCCAATATGTAAGATTATAGATCCTTAGAAGAAAGATATTGGTAGAAATTTATCTTTTCTCCAGACCGAAGATTGGTTAGAGAATTTTTCAGAATTGGAAGAGAATTTAAAATTATTCTGCTTGATTTAGTTTGTTGAAACATCAGTAATTTTTATTATCTGGATTTTTGACCAACTGTAGCATGGAAAAACAGCTTCTGTGCAGAAGGATTCTCATTTCAAAAATAGCCATGTATAGTAGTATGTATGCAAACCTAAATTTCCTTAATAAAGTAACAGACATAATTTTTATGAGTTTTTGAACAAAAGACTGCACTGTGAAGTAACTATAGAAAATTTTGCATTTGGCTTGTTAGTGGGTAGTTAAGACAAAGAGACACCTGAATTAATGACACAGAAAACGTTTCCTGTGGCAAAAAGTACAGAAGATTTGTTTGCCTCTGAACAGTACCCTTTCTGGTCTGTGTGCCTAAACGAAGGGCTAACATTTTTAGTAATACACATGTATTCACTGATAATGCTGATAACTAGCACTTGATCTCCTACCTTCAAAAACCCCCATGTCTACTATTGAAGCAGAAGGAGAGAGTTGTCAAGTCTGGAGGCTTTGTATTTGTAGTCTTTAGTCCTAATATACAATCACACTTCCAATCCACTATGTTAGAGGGGAGTGTATTACTACTTTATTTATATTTTAAAAAAATGCAAGTTAGCTAACAGCAAAATTATTTAGAAGCTCCAGGATATTAGGTTAAAATAGGAAGCAATTGAAAATCTGCAAATGAGCATGAGAGAACGTGTGATGCATTGAAGAGCATATTCATATGGTGGTTCTGTGCTGTAGTTCTACATCCATGGCAATTGTCTCAGCCTGTTTGACTGTTCAAGTGGAGAAAAGTGTTCAAGACCCCATTCCAATCCTGACTTGTCTGTGCTGCAATGGTGGAAACAACCTCTCTGTGAGCCACAGATTGCATTTCATGGAGGCCACAGACTGTGTTTGGGCTGAGACTTGCCTGCTTTACAGTGTTCACCATCAAAGCAGTAAAATGCAGATCCTGTTTGCTCCAGTGCTTATAAGGGAAGATGTGAGGAATAAGAAGTGAATGAGGAAGACCTGTTCTTGACTGGAATCAAGGATGTTAAATGAAGGGCTTTCCAGAAAGATTTGTGTGGGACCTAACAGAAGTACACTTCCCTAGAAGGGATTCTGAAGACTCTCTCTGATGGGAAGGGAGCCTTTGGCATTGGGATGCTCACTAAGGGTCAGACAACCACACTCTAATTCTTTGGTCGAGTGTTTTCTTATTGTTTCTGAATTAGACTGAGATGACTAACAGGCAGCAGCTTCGCTACTGCTACTTCCTTGTTTTTCCTTTCTTCCTTTCCTGAATGCTGACAGGCATCTTTTGAGGGTGCAGCTTAAAACATTGTTGTGTTGTTGTGGAGCTCCCATCTTGAAAGTAAAAGCAAGGGGCACCGAGCCAGCTGTGTTTGGTGAGCTTTTGACACACTCATTACTCCAGGCAGAGGAAGGGTCTGTGGCCTAATCCTGTGCGACTCTCTAAAGGTGCAGTGTTGGCTGCTGCTAGGACAGTGGAGGGAAAGTAGATGGCCTTTACTACAGCCCATAAGAATATAGCTCTGTGGCTCTCACTGTGCACTAGTGCAGCAGGGCAAACTTGAACCCGGTTGTGTCGGGCCACTGCAAGGCATGTTCCATATTGGTGTGGAGCATTCGGTGCTGGAGGTGCTGGAGCAGCACACAGGTGTAGACATGCTGTCAGCTGGAGGGGTGCACTCTTCCACCACTGAGTATTTTTCTATAACAAGGAGAGCAATTATTTTATCTGTTTAACTGCACAATGCAAGTGCCTCTTGCCAAAAGCCTGTCTTCTCAGTTTAAAGATGTGTTAATTGAGTAATAGACAATATTTGTCATGAGGGAACTATAAGTCTCAGGGATGTCTGCCGCTGAATCATGACAAGCTCTGCAAAGTAACGCTTTTTTTAAACAGCACATCCCTGCTACACTGTGTGGGTTCTGCTGTGGCTATTGTTCCAGACAGGACTGGCCATAACCCCTGGAACAGATCAGCAGTGTGAGCTTTGTTTTGTTATTGTGGTAACCCTTGTAACCTAAGAAGTCAATAGCTGACTTTTTTAGTTTAATTTATCTTATAATACAGAAATGGCAATGCGCTTCTGGTAAAGAAACCCGATTCTGTTTATTTTTTTCCAGTCCATAAGGAAACATTGTGCTCACCAAATCTTGCTTCTTCAATAATTTTGAGGCTGCAGTCTTGAGATTATGCCCCTCAAAAATCCTATAAAGGATTGCTCAGTCTAAATATTCACACAATCTCAAAGTAATTACTGTATGTTTTTAGTACCTGTCTGCATCTAGGATATCAATTCACTAATCTTCAAGAACTTTTGGAAATTATATTGCAAAAGACTCTCTTGAAACATCCTAAGCAAATTTGCCTCTCTGATGATAGATACTAGAACTTACCAAAATCACTTTCTTTTCAGATATATCAGATCAGATACTCAAAATCACTAGTCAATTTTGAGAGGCAGAGACCCTCACTGAGTGCTTTTCCATGATGTATCGTGTTGAAATGTTACTTGTTTTCTAAAGCTCATAGTAATTTAAGACTCTAGAATTATATGAGCTATAGTTTATAAATATGTATTTTCAAAAATTGAATTTAAATTAAAATCAGGCTACTCTTGCTTCTGGATATATTTCAAAAGTATTACACCAAGTTTGTATGAGTAAATGACTCACTTGATTTTGATGCTAACTTCCTATCTGCAGTCTGGAAACACTGAGAGGTGTTTAATATTCACATTAAACAACACCTTGATTGGCCTCAGTAGCAAACTTCTAACAAGCTAGTAGATTTCTAAAAGAAAAGGGCACACAGGCAGAGTTCTGAGGACCTGTGAGGAGACAGAAAGCGAAATACATAAGTCAGGTAGGCTTTGCCTGCAGCAGGAAGATCTTACTCAGACTTCACGGATGTCATCACTGTTTCAGTCATGAGAAAATGTGTGGGACAAGACCTCCTTTGCTGACAGTGCCTCAATAATTTCTGCACTTTGGGTAAAGTTTGGTGACAGGAAAGTTAAAATAGAAATAAAAATAGAAAGTTAAAATCACATTGTTGGAGGCAATGAGGGCAAAGTCCTCCAGTTAAAATCTAGCCTTGCTTGCACATGGCTGATTCTAGAACTTTTTTGTTCTTACACACCTTTGGGTTTACTTCTTAAGACACACTTACTGGGGAAAAATGAAAAATGGTACATTAAGAACAATGAAGTAGAGAATGGAAGAGGGAGAGCATAGTGAGAAGTTGACACTATGGAGATAAATGGGCAGAGAAGAGCCAGAACAGGAAAACTGGAGTGGTCAAAGAAGCCAGTATGAAAGGCTGTCCCCAATGGATATTGTTCTAGTGGATATAAGGTACTCTCATTTCTGCTTTCATGGTGTCTCTAATACAGGAAAGTTTTGATGTAGGTATTTAAGTATGATTTTAAGGAAAGAAAACAAATCTGTATTTCATGGCTTTTAAAACACAGAGAGATAGTCACACTGCCATATAGTTGGGTCAGCTCTGCAAAATGAGTCATAAGAATTTCCTAAAATTACTTGCCGCGGTTTGGATTCGTATGCTCCCATATTTAAAATATTATTTTGCAGTTTTTCCGAGGAGGGAGGGCGGAAAAAGAGGTGGAGGAAAAGGATGCCTCAGCAACTCACCTTGCTTTGAGGTGAACATCCTCTGTGACGCCTCCAAGTCGCCGAGGAACCGGGCGGACCGTCCCTCTCTGCAAGGACGGCTGTAACCTCAGGGTGCAGAAAGAAGTCCTTTCAATATGAAAAGACTTGGATCCTGCCCCAGTGTTGAGGCACCATTATGCCGCGGTTTGGGGTTTAGGGGTCACTCGAGTCCACCGGGAAACCCCTCGGTACTCCTCCGAGGAGCAAGCCCTGCCCGTGGCGGGGACAAGGGCTGCAGCTTGATAACAGATGAGGAGACACACAGGGCTGCTGGAACAATGGTGAACTAACTTTAATAAGGAAAAGTACAGCATTTTATAGGGGTCTCTAAGGAAAAACCTAGAAATAAGGTGTGGTTATTTAAAACTCTTCTAGGGGATAGGATATACACAAAATTAGGGTTAGAACTACTGATAAGTAAAGATAATTCTATTGGGTTATAGGGGTCATTAAATCTGCCAAGCTGTCTTGTCTGTTTGCCTGTTATCTGCCAGCTGCTTCAGGGAGTTACAGAGGCCTAAATCTTGGTCTCTTGTGCTGTAAGGCCATCTCTCCACAGCTCAAACTCAGCTCCCGGCTCTATCCTATCCCAAACAATTACTGACTTAGAGAGGTTCACATATCTGTGATATTAAAGCTCTGATTTGTCCAAAGTCAAATATTGTTTCTGGTTGTTTATGTCCTGGCTGATAAACTGAGCTTACAAAGAGAGAGCTTTAGTAGATGACAATACGCAACTCATTCTAACACTTCATGTTTTATATCTTTTCTTTTTGAGACATACCATTTTTCTTAAGAAAGAATTGGCTAAAGACCCTGAATATTCAGTTAAAATAATTAATTTGAAATATGTCTAAACTGTTCTGATTACTTCTGTCTTGTTCATAGCTGGACCACTGAGTTAAATGGATGCAAATTTGGAAGTGTGTAACCTCTCCCATTTGGTATGTCTGAAAATTGTACATACTAGTAGCAACAGCTACAGTCTGTTTATTCACGTTTACCTTCCATGTGCCTCTGACCAAATGCCTCTTATAAAGCAACAGAGATTATGAAATAGCATCAAAGAAGTATTAAGAAACATTTTGAGGAAGTTCTCTCATTTTTGATTCTCATCCCGAAAGCCTCCATGGTAGGTGTAGCTGTTTTATCTAAAATGCTTTTACTTTAACTGAACCAATCCATTAACTCATGAAGGAAAAAACCAGGTATTTTTCAAGCAACCCTGTAGAAGTTTATGCAGAGAGAAGAACCTTAGAAAAAATTACTGTTACTCTTTATTGCTTTCTTTAATCCTAAGTAAGCTCTTCACTTGAAAATAACTGATACTTTTAATCAATCCTGTCATTAAAGCCCCACAAAGGTTTCTATTGGCCCAGAAAAGTTTTAGTGGTGCCATCTATGTATTAAGATCTGATGTCACAGCAAAAGCTTCTAGTCTTTTAAAGGGAATTTCCCTGAAAGACCTACTTGGTTTCTTGTTTTAAATCATACCATTTAATGAATAAGAAAATTAATGGGAGTGAAGGGTTTTCCCTCATACATTAGAGTGGCCTAGCTGATGACACTGTGAAATCTGACTTCAGCAGAAGAATTTTTATTTTCTGTTTTATTCTGGTACAAGTTCTTCATGTGTATTTGGGATTCAGACAGATACCTGAATTACTTGTGTGTAACAGAAACTGAGGAGGACTTGCCTCCTGAATAGTCAGAGGAACCCAAACTGAGAGGAACCCTTCGTAATAATTGATATTGAGTTCTAGAAATTCAGTTATATTTGGTCTTGGTGAGAAGCATCAAAGGTGCAGAGAGATGGCCGGTGCTATTTCAGGACTTACCCCAGGGTCTGCATCATTCCTTCCAGTTGTGCATCTGCACAAACCTGGCTGCTGGTGGAAGTGGAAAAGTGGGGAGTGACAGAGCATGGAAGATGAAATCCACAAACCTTTCTGTTGTGTACATGAGAAGAAAGGGAAAGAACTGTGCGAAGTAACTCAAAAGATCACTGTGTAGTTAATGTAGGTGTAATATATTTGGAAAAGAAATTAAATGGTTTCTAACACTAATTAAGGAAAACAGATAAGTTTGATGATGGCAGTATGGAAAAAGTGACTGCACCATTCTGGAAGGGATGTCTAATAGCACGGCAGGGGACAACGGGTAAACGTCAAAAGACTAAGTCTTTCCTTCTCATCTGCTGCCTCAAGTTCTTGTTTAGATATGGATAATTAGACAACAGTAGTGGAAGTTTGGCTTTTGAATGCGTTTTTTGTATTTTATTACACACAAGCATTTGTTCAACTGATAACTCTCCCAAGCTGTTCACATTTTTTGGACCCAAACTGATCCATTTCCAAATGGCCTCTGATAAACTTTATTTAGGCTGCCAATTCAAAAGTGAACTCAAAACCACACAAGGTGTTTCTAAAAGATGTGATGTGTTTTGCATGCTGTGGTGAGATTTTTCACTGAGAGAAAAGAATTGAATCCAGAAACAATTGTCTGACTCCCTTCACACTCTCTGCTGAACAGAGTTGTAAGTGATTTTGCTTTCTTTGTGGTTCATCTGTGTGCTGGCCAGTATTGCTAAATCTGCTCTCCAAATTGCTCTGGCACTATTTCAGAGGTCGACAGGGAAGGACTTGAAGCACAGTTTCCAGAGAAGCTCAAAGGTATTTACTAACCATTTAACTTTTCTGAAGAATCCAAGCCATCAGATCTCATGGCATTGAACATATTGTCTCAGGTGAAGGGTTGGATTGTGTGACAGTGATGGGGAATGCATTTGGTGACTGGAAGCATTAAGATGCTGAGGAAGAAGGGTTTCCTATGTGCCCACACAAGATATTTGCAGGTTCAGAATGTGTAAGGTCCCTGAAACCAGAAACCAGGGACTGGAAACTGGATCCACAGCTAATTCTCTCTTGATAGTCTTTGTTATTGACATCTTGATTATAGATATGAAAAACTATGACACAAATCTGGCAAATGGAAGAAGCAGTTTTAACTCCCTCTTTCCTCACATATTCCCAGTGCTGCCTTGAGGACTTCTCAGTCCTTTCTTCTTTGCTTCTTCTCTTGACAAATGTCATTAGGAACCATAAAAATTCCCCATTTTGTGGAGTGTTCTGAAAACAAATTCATAAAAAGTAGAAGGTACTCAGACCCTCTGCTAACAGAGACCTTAGATAGATGTCATTATGCATTAATTTCTGCTCAACGATGATAAAGAGTATTTATTTCTCCAACCCTTTTAGCTCTTTACTAAAGTATTGTATTGTCTCAAAAATATGCATTTCTTTCCATCAAGACTTTCTAAGCTAAATGATTCATGGCAGAGGGGAAGAAAACCCCATATTTTAATATGATTATAGATAATTCAATTTCCATGCTGGTGATTAGCAATTAATTAGTAGCTGAAAACATTAATCCAGTCTGTGAACCACAAAGCTACAGTCTATTCCAATGGCTCCAAGATAGAGCAAATCTTTGGAGCCAGTTTAGTAATATAAGTAGAGCATAAATCTGACCAAAGCGATCTAATGAAAAAGTTCAAGCACAACCCAATGGTCTCTAGAAAGTTAGAATTCCAGAATAATTGAATTCAGAGTAATTTCATCCATTTGTGTGGGCTTCTGTGAAGTGGGAGATGGACAAGAATTTTATTTCATTCTGGCTCATCTAAAGAAATCTTAGACTTTTCCTTACTGATCAGATTACTCTTAGTTTTCTGTATGACATTTTATAAGAGTTTGTTGGGACTGTCTGCTATTGTTCCTCACGTAATCTTAT
This sequence comes from Lophotriccus pileatus, assembly GCA_035583135.1. Taxonomy (NCBI): domain Eukaryota; kingdom Metazoa; phylum Chordata; class Aves; order Passeriformes; family Tyrannidae; genus Lophotriccus; species Lophotriccus pileatus. The sequence goes on from JAWWES010000171.1 coordinate 27,899,179, forward strand.
GGAAATTCTGGTTAGCAGTAAGCACAATGGTTTTACCACCACAATTGGTACACATTTTCCACACATGGTAAATGCAAGTGATTTGCTAAATGCCTGCCAATTACATACTGTAACTTTCCCTTTTTACACAATTATTCATATGCTGGAGACTCCAATCAGCGCTAGTTCACAATTCTGCCTTTACAACAATTAAACCAGTTGTGGTATTGAAATGAGTTCTTGTATCTTCTACTGGCAGCTACAATTTTGGTTAAAAGGATGGTGGATATAATCTACAACAGTTCCAAAAAGGGGGAAGTACTGCAAGCAAATTCCAGCGCAGTTTTTTTGTCTGGTTATTTGTGAAGTTCCCAGCAACTTCCATCTGTCTACCCTGGCTTCCTTGTAATAAGTTAATAGTGCAATAATGGCTGATGAACGGGGAGGGAGCAGAGGAAGCAGCAGAGTTGTGCTAAGAATGGAATGATGTGCCTGTACAATGATAAACTGATCCCATTCCATTAAATCACAAAGCTGTCTCCACTCTTCTCCTCATCCCACATGAGCAGCTGAAGAAAAAATCATGGAATTGCTATCGCTCACTGCAGCTGTCAGGAAATGATACTAATTAGTTTAATTTGCAATAACACAAGCACTTAACTCTCCAAATAATCTAAGTTAGTAAGTCAGTTTTTATATTATGACAATGACATGTTTAAGAGCCTCTGGAGCAGTGATTTCTTTAACCTCTGACTCAAATGCCTTTCAAAGGAACACAGCAAAACTCTTTGTCCCATGTTACCTGCTTGTGAGAGCAATTACTTGGTAGGAAATTGTGGCAGCATTGCTTGAAGAGGAGAAAACCTGACAGCTGTCAGAAGCTGCTATTTTGCAAGGCAATGTAAAGAACTATTATTCAGAACAAAAATGCCTGTCCTGTGGAATTAATTGCCATAAGATGATACCAAAAAAAAAAGATGGTCAAACTGATTTGTTTTCCTCATTTCACGTCTTCGTGATGTTCCTGAATTTGATAGTTTCTTTTTTGCTTCATTTTCTGGAATTCACACACTTTTCTGGTGTCGTGTGTGAGTTTCTAATGCTTCTGACCAAGGCAGAAAATGTTGACGAAATATTTGAAAATAAAAGTCAATCGCAAATGGAAAAAAATATCACTATGCTGGCTTGAAAATAATGAGATTTTAAAAAACCCAACCACCTATAAATAAGTTGGTTTTGTCTGCTCTCTCTGTTTAAGCCTCTCATATTTCACTCTGGACCATCATAGGAGGTTGCTGAACATTGTGAAATTCCCTTATATAATTAGCAGCAATTTAATGTAATATCAACATGCTAACTTTAAAGTTGCAGAGTAATCAAACCCTGGAAATGAATGGGGCATTTTATGCCTCTCCAAGCTCGTGTTTCAGGCTCTATGCAAACTCAAATACTACATTAATTAAGGTATTGCTTGTGGTTTTTGTTATAGTTTTGTATTTATTTAATATGTTGATGATAGTGATGGTGTGGAGAAAGAGGAGGAATGTGCACACACTGTCATGGCTGATCTTCATTTCTTAATAAAGACTTAAATTTTGAAGCAGAATTTTTTACAGAGTAAAATTCACTGTCAAGTTCCTCAGTGACAGAATTGTGGAAATATAGGTCTCCTGAAAACAGACACAGTAGGCTGACTTGGAAGCCTTGACTGAATTGTCTTTTAAAGACAGTTCAGACTGACTTTGTATTTTAAGACCTTTCTGTAATCAGTACAGTTTCACTGCACAGAATCAATCACCTCAGAATCTCCTCTGCTTCCTGGATTTTATTTCAAGACATCACTTAGAGACATGCACTTCCCAGCCATTACAGTCCAGTTAGGGTTTGAAAATCCTGAATTCCAGGAACAGTGGTACCAGTCTTTAAAGTGTATCAGTATAATAAACAGGGGGAAAAAAAGCCTCTGTAATCAGGAAAAAAACAAAAACAAAAACAAAAACAAAAACAAAAAACAAAAAACAAAAACCCTAAGAAAACAAAAGCTTATTTACTTAAAGAAAAAAAATCCTAGAACTCCTAGTTTCTTCAAACTTCATAATTTAGTTTATCAACTGTCAATAACCAAACGCGTGTTTCTCTTTTCCCAAGAGCTGATTAAAGCTGTGGTCTCCTCCTGTAATTCATGGCATTCCATTGTGTTTGTTTCTCCTGGAATTTTCAGGCTGAATTACTGTAACTAATACACCACTAACTCTGTACTGCAAGAGCCCTGACCTTTTGAATCTCTCCTTCTTAGCAGAAAATTGGCATAGAAAATTTCAACACAATAACTGCCTTTAACGTTTTACTTTATCTTGGTCCAGAAACACATATACACCATCTTATTAAGTTAGTTTGCCACCAGTATCAGGTTGGGTTAGAGAGTTCAGAAGATGAGGAGATAGGAAAAGATGAACTGTTCCATTTGCAGTGGATTAGCAACAACCAAGAAAAGACCGAAAGCATAGTCCTTTTGGCCTCACTTTGAAATGGGACCACACTTGTGTACAAATGACCATCGCCTCGGGATGCTTATGTGCTGGTTCAATCAGTTTAGGAAGTCCATGTTGCTGTTAAGGCCACTTTCTTTTTTCCTTATGGTGTGAGGCAAATGTTGGTATTTTTCAGGCTGTAGTTCTGTACTCTGTTGCTCTTGCTGACATATCCTACACTGAGACGAAAGCAATAAGCTTTTGATAAGGGTAGCAAAAAACATTAAATGAAATTACCCTTGGCCTGCTTTCTGGGCAGCTTTTTTCAGGCAGAATGACACATATTTTCTTGTGAGTTTTGGATAGACTGCAAGCATGGCGTGTGGAGGAACAAATCAGTGACTTGAACCTCTGTATGAAAAAGCAGTACCCAGATGATACTGGCTCCCTGTGGCAGCACAGAACTGCAAGATCCCTTTGAAGAGTAAAACCTTGTCCAGCATGTGACATGGAGACTTCAAACTAAAGCTGAGCTGCCACTGGAGGACCTCACTGTACAGGACAAAGAGTAACAATATGCTGCATTTTTCCTAAAGAAATAGTTTCTGACACCTTCCTCTTTAAGCTGGACCTGGTAATTTCATGTAGTAATATGGATAGGACAAATAGGATATGACTATGGATAGTCACAGTCATTAGTTTTTCCCCACAACTTTTCTTATCCATTGTTGATCCTCCTCCTCAATATACCTATTTTTTGGTGCTGACTTCAATGTTATAAAATACTTGCTTTTTGATGCTAGATCAAATAAAAGAATAGATTACAGCTACTTTTCAGCTAGACTAGACACATTCTTGTACAGATGAATGATATGAAAGTAAACAGATAAATCACTTTAAAAAATTAAAAGTATTAAGACTGTTGATCAACAACAAAAATTCACTAATTAAATACAGGATTTTCAAAATTATACATTAAGCAGAATTTAGTATTTAAGGAAAAGCTTTTTGTAGCCTTTTCTTTGTTTATACATTTAGTTAGAATCAAAGTGAAAAGCAGATTTTTTAATGAGTCTGCTCTTCGAGAAGAGTAATGTAGCTGAATTGAAATGCCCACATTCTTTCTGCTTTTTTTTTTTAATAGGTTATTATGCTCTAAAACCACAATGAAAAATATCTTATTCTAAAGTATATAATTACCCTCTGTCACTCTCAAATCTCCTCTGCTTTCTGAGCTCGTTTAATAACAGTGAACAGATGAGAAAAAGTTACAAATGAAGGTACTATCAATTTGATACCCAGCACATAAATACCTATAATGATAGTGTGCTTGTCGGCATCCATTGTTTCCAGTCCTGCCCATTTTCTATTTCTACAGGGAGTTCCATCGTCTTATGCAGACAGTAAGAGGCAAACGGGGATTTCAGACCAGACAAAAAGGGCCCCAAGAATCAGAGAGTATGTATAACGGTCTCTGTATTCCCTGAGGTTTTAGATTGCTGGATCAAGAAGTTTTACCTTGAAGGTGAAACATTCACATCTGCAAAGACCAAGTCTGGCAAATTCAGATTGGTTTGTCTACTGACTGCAAGCTTGTTGAAAGGGTGAATTTGGCCAAAAGGTACAGGTTTACCTCTAGTTTTTCAAAAGCACAAGCCCATTTTGGATGACATTCCACTTAACCAGTTTCATATCAAGATGGACACAACACAACAAAGAGATGTTTATAGAAGTGCAGTCGAAATCTCTGACAATGATTATGGGTTGATTCATGGACAGCATTATGTTGTATGAGAAGGAGGGAGACAAAGGATATAAGTTCAAAGATATAAAACAAAGAATCCCTCATTATCTCCTTTACGGATAGTTTGGCTTATGACTATTGCCTTGCTCTTGCCACCTCTCAAAGCCTCCTGGCAGCCACCATGCAGTTGTAGCAAATATTTAATAGTAAACATTAGAATAGTGATTGGGCTCTAGTGCGCTGTTCATCTGATAGCTGTGGGCATGTTTGGTTTGTTCTCTATGCACCATCACAAATTACAAAGCTGCATTGGCATATGGAGGTTTTTAATAGGCTCAGTGTTCATGCAGGGCTGGTGGAACTGTACTGGAAGGAACAATGCTGCATGCAGCCTTGTAGGCTATATGTAGGTGTAACACTTGAGCCAATAGATTGACTCGCAAGGTTCTGTCAGGGCAAAGACTTCCATATGCCATTTCAAGTGCCCTGCCCTACATAGGCAGGCCTGGTGAGGACTTCAGCCTCTCACATTACCCTGGGAGGGCTGTACGGCTTTGGGGATTTTCTCACTTCAGACATGCTAAATTTGCATCTGTATCCTACAGTCTGTTCTAAGAGGAAGCCCTAAGTTGCACTCCAGAGTTTGCTAGAAGTGAAGAAACATAGCAGACCCAGATTTATTTTGCTTATACACTTTAAATCCAATGGGTTTTGTGACACAGGGACCATGGGGCACACATATGGATGTGCGTGAACCCTACCACATCCAAGGCCTCCCTTGCTAAAAGTACTTCTTGTGCCAGACCTGAAATCTCCCTACATCCAGTAAGGATACAAGGTGGCGCAGGCAGGGCAACTGGCAAGTTATTGGCTGCAATTCTAGTAGAAGCTGTGTGTTCCCTGTAGGCATGGGCAAGTACACACATTATTTCTCCTGTTGATTCTCTGTTTTCCTGCACCTTTCACTTCAGATGAAGACAGACTCTGAATCTTCATGGATCTAGTCTTGCTCCTTTTTTACTGGTAAAGCACCACATTGTGCTCTGCTTTTAATATATTCATTTCTTAACATTTTAAATGAAAAAAAAATTGACACTGTTCTCTGTAGCATTTGAAACATCACTATTTACAGCATAGGCTTCTCCAAATGCATTGCACTGATGTTGCCCTGAGAAAGCACAGTACAGATGGGGCAAGGCTAGGCTGTGACATTTTTTATGAGCAGTGGGAAAATCCCCTCAGGGCAATCATTTGCTTTGCTACACACAGACATTCCAGGGCAGAGTCAACAGCAGACTCTAAAACTACCTTCCTCCAGAATGCATCCTTGTTATTGGGATGTAAATGTAGGGTTTCATCAGAGCTATACAGGCAGTGCACCCATAAAAATATGTTTCCATTATTTGTTTGTTTTTACAGGGAGATACCCTGTGTATCTTGGTTCTGAAAGGAAATCCATATCGTCTAGGTTGTTTGCCTGATGGTATTTTCCAGAGCTGAAGGTATTTTTCACTTCCTTTTAGTAATAGCCCCTTAAAATATTTGCTAAGCTGCCCAAACTCCTGGCAGTTAGACGAGGACATGCCGGTGTTCTGATTGAACCTGATCTTTCCATTGAAACCTGCCCCTGTTCTCTGTCTGTCATTTCTTCGGGTATCAGAGCTTCAAGCTTGTGAATTCTATTGTAGGATTAAAGAAGGATGTCTCAAAGAATCAGACTGTAAATAAATCCTTGAATTTTGGTAAGACAAGGACTAGGACAAGCCCTGGCCAGCAGCAGCCCTGTTCCCGGCCCTTGCTTCTCTTCCTTCACTGTGAGGGTTCCTGCATATGGAGATGCAGCCACGTGCATGTGGATGCATGTGCCTCCACAGGAAAGTGAAGCTATTATGTTCTTCTTTCTCTATATTCTACCAATTTTATTTTAATTTCATGAGCTGCACAATACTGACGTGGATAATAAACTCTGAGTTATATTCACAAAAGAGAAGGAGGAATAGCAGTCTTTATTCTGTTTTTCTGTCCTTTGTACCTTCTTTCACTTTGTATCTTCATTCATTTTGTTCAGATCAAAATTCAGATTTTTTTTGTAAAAAGCATTCACTGCTTTCTTCTGTGTTAGTTTTATAAGAGAACAAGCTCTTTGACCACTTACGTGAGTTGGAGTGAAGGTTAAAAGAATGAATACTCTCTTTTCCATATCTGTTGGATTATCATCCATGTCTGATTAGGCTGTTGGGACTAGATCCAAACTCATGCCCTCATCATGCAATCTAGGTGGTAAATTCCTGGTCCCAAGGCCCAAAAGCCACAGACTGTGAGAGCTTGCTGCTACCCAAATATTCCGCACTGATTCCTTGTTTCCCCCCACCCCCTTTCATAGCAAGTTTTGATCATGTGCAAAATGTTGTCACAAGCTCTATCAGAAGAATGTCTCATTTGGCATCTGTCCCTGCTGGTTAGTACAGCAGCAGCAGTGGCTCAGCTCTCAGTGGGGAAAAGGTAGTAGCACTACATGATTCTTTGTGCATGGAGCCGTTCCTGCTGTGAACAGCATGAGCTACAGTGCTTCAATTCAGACATAACGTATGGACAGCAGACTCTGAGACTAGATGAAATAAAGGAATGGGTTATGGTTTTTTATTGATTGAATAGATGTCCAATCAATATAAACCTGAGGCCAGATTTGTGTTGTTTCTGAGCCCAGAGATTAGTATCACAACTGTGAATGCCACAATCAAATTCTCACTGATTTTATACCGCTCTTAAAAATAACTTGCAAAACCACAAGGTGATATTAGCTTCCTATAGATCTTTTTTCTTATTAGTTTTTAGGTTTAATTATATTCCTACTTGTTCTATACCTCTCCCAGGCCTGCCTCCCCCATCTCACCAACACCTGTGTACAAATGATGTACACAGTATATTGAAAGGGCCCAGAGGTGCTTTGCAAGTTGTAAACTTGATTCTTTCTTTTAAGTCATTACCTTTTCACTTGTGAAGGAGTGTGAGGAGCCAGCTAAGCCAATGTCTGGCTATGTCACCTAACTGCATCATTTCAAGGCATTTGAAAGTAAGAGAAGGTTTGGTGCTTCAGATCTTAATGTCCTTTTCTCCAAAGAAAGGGTCTTCTCCATCCCCATCATAGAAATGAACCTTGAGAGACTGCTAGAGTTAGTGGCCTTTGTATGTAGGCACACATGGGAGAACAGATGCCAGGTTAAAAGAACAAAAACAAGAACAAAAAAAAAACAAAAGCAACAAAACAAACAAACAAACAAAAAACCAAAAAAAACCAACAAAAACTGTGAAAAAGGATGGGAAAAGTCATCTGTTTCAATGACCTTCTAATTCTGCTGTACTGGTTCTCCAGAGAACATTGCTGTCAATGGCATTTACATCTCTGAACTGAAGTGGGTGTGTGGCCATGAGATGAGGACATTCATCTCCTCGTTGAAATTGTTCATTGACACAATTCCCCCAGTTCCCGTTAGTGACAGAGGAATGTTGGTTTCCAAGAGCATTGGTAAGATCTAGTTTTTGTTTTCTGCAAACTGTAGGAGCACAAGAGACAACTGTCAGGGCTAATCATGATCTTTCAAACACAGCAAGAGGCAGCATTACAATTAACAGTTGATCAGCAGTTCTAGGACGAACACAAACCGTCCAAATGAGGGTGGGCAGAGCAGGGCAAGACTATCCTGACTGCATTGCATGACACAGAGGCATGTCCCAGGCTGGCCAGTGCTCAGCAGGGACAAAAGCCTCATCTTCCCCTTGGTAAAACTCTTGTCAGGTGCTAGCCAAGGCAAGGTACAAACTGATTTTCTGTCTTTCAGAAAGGAAGAACAAAAGGTAGATTTATGTTTCACAGGCAGTTTCAGCAGTGAGTGAAATCTGTTACTACTGATGTATTTGATTCTTCTTTTAATTATCCCACAGTTCTTATGTTATGTAAGCCTGTCTCCTGTGCCACAACAGATCCTTAATACTCTCTTTTACATAATTCTTTCAGAAATCTTGTTTTTCCATATAAAGAAACCAATAAACACATCTATTTGGCTGGAAAATCCAAACTCATGGTGCAAGTCCAGGTAAAGTTTGCTTTGTAACAATGACCAGATTTTGCCAGCTGAAACTTGTGTGTGTCCAGTATTTCTGAAAAGAGCAATTCTTGCTACTTAGAGTTAACACTTCGACATCCCATTTTACTCAGGGTGAAAAAAAAAAAAAAGAGTTTAAGCTTTATTTGAAAAAGCTCTTCAAATATGGTGTATCAACCAGGAAAGCACTCAGCTATCATTTGAGATTATAAGGTTTGTGCAAGTTTGCATATCAATAAATAATAATACATCTGCCATTTCAGGTCTTGTTCCTGGGAGCTGGAGTAGAAGAGCATATATTGTAACCTCTGCAGTTTTGCTTTTGCCTGAAGCAAGATCCTGGCTCCTGCAAGAAAGCAGTGGCAAATCTTTCATGAGTGTAGTGACACAGGATTTTACCTCAGATTTTCAGTATTACAGTGGGCATCATGCACCGCTGACCAAAGTCTGTCTCAGCCTCCATAGTATTTACAATTGTTATCTATTGGGATGAAGTTCCAGTGCTCTCATTACCAAAGAAAATCCTTCCATTTGATTTATTAACATTGAAGCTAAAAATCAATCACATGGTGCCTTTCCACCCAAGCAGAACATGTATATGCACGAGTGCTCCACATCTCACCTGATCTAAGCACTGGATGAGTGGGAAAGTACACATTTCTTCCAGAACAGGAAAACCTCTGTTTCAACACCAAAACCTCTTCAATTTCTTTCCACAGTTTAGAGCTAGATTAACAATTGTAAGGCCTCTGAGTGCTGAGGCATTAATGGCCCTGATCAGCTTCACCTGAGGCTTCCCCTTACACACCCTGCCCACAAAGTCTTAGAGTCATAGCATGGGCCCAGGGCTTCTATTTAAGCTCAGCCCTGGCTAGCCTAGGCTGCTTCTTGAAAATAGTGAATTCTGTAAATCAGGAAACAAACAATCCATGTGGGAAAAGGAGCACTTAAGGTAAGATTAAAAGATTCTTGTTAAAGAAATAGAATTAAATTATGGAGAAGGTTAACTTAATATATTCCAAATATACACACACACATATATATATATATATATATAGGGAGAGAGAAATCAAGGAGTAAATATTTCTGGATTTTTTTTTGTTTTTTTAATGCCTTTTTTCCTTTATTTTTTGTTTGTTTGCTTATTTGTTTGGAGCTGTTGGCCTCACCTTTAAAAAAACATTTGGTTTTTAATTTGTTTGCATTTTAACTGATAAAAATCACAATGTCTAGAAAATGCTGTGAAGAAACTATTCTGTCAAGAATAGGGTTTGTCTCCAAATACCTCATCTGCTGGAGGAATATGGGGAAGAGGCGGTAGTGCCAAGTTGTCTTTACCTTCCCCTTTATTCCTACCTACAGCAGGAGCTCTATGGAAACTTGATGGCTGTGCTCTGCAGGTCACTGTCAACTCTTCTCAAGTATTTTTTTTTAACTGAAGGCTAAATTCACTCTTCTTCTTTACAATTTCAAGAATACAGTGTATTATACATTCTGAATAATGGTTTCTGTGTGTGTGTTTTAGCTTCTGGTGTTTTCCAGTTTCTTCAGACTGTTGCTTTACAGAACAGTACTTTACAGCATCCTCATTTGCTGCCTTCCTATGTTTCTCCATAATCTTCTAGGCTGATGGTTCTGAACTTTTTTCATTAGCAACCAAGTTGTTTGCTAAAGGCCCACTGAGAATGAAAGGAAGATGAGAGCAGAAATACTTTCTTGAAGTATATTTCCGTTTTTCACATGAAACTGTTTTAGCGGATGTTGTTCTTAAAATACACAACTGACATAAACCCAAAGCAGCTACAAGAAATAAATTTCTCACAAAGAATGCCAGTCTATGGAAACATTACAATGAACTAGAACATGTTCTTTTAATCACAAATACCCCAAACAGCATGCAATTGCCTTATTTTTGTAAAATGCTTATAACTTATGCTCTGTCAGTAAAAAAAAAAAGAAACCAAAAAATCCAAATTCCTAAAAATCATTTTGAATAATTAATTATAGCCACCTGTTTAAACTGCATGTCTCAAGACCCTAAAGCAGCAGGATCTGCAAGAGAATAATTCACTGAAAACAATAGTATCCATCTAAAGTCAAGGTGAATATTAGCTGGAAACTGGCAGATGCTGAGGAGTTTATCCAAGACTTTCAGCTTGGCCAGTGGCATAGAAATTAAAACTGGTGATGTTTTCAAGGCAGGTACCTCGGTGGTGCAGTGCTGTCTGAATGGTGGCTGAGTGACTTCATTTTTTACCCTAATTGAATGTTCCTGGGGAATAAAACTCTGCCTGTCTGTCAAAGAGCCACCCTTTGGAATTCTTGGATCCCAAGCTAGGCTTTTATGTTCTTCCAGGCTTTCTGAATTTATTAATGGCTGAATATTATTTATCCTGCCTTAGATACTGACAAACAAGATGGAGTTTCTTTACTGTATGTAAAGCACCCTTTGTTGTTGTTATTGTTGTTGTTTTGTAGGTACTTTGTATCTAGTCAGGGTTACCTGATTTCTTTTTTTTTCTTCAGTGATATTTGTTTGGTGTTTTTGGAGTTTATGACCTGAAGGAAGGAACACAGCAGTAAATGTGCCTGCTGGGCAAAATTTGCTTAAAAACTTTTCTCTTTGATATTGGCTACTGATTTTCCCTGTGCAGAAGGGGCTGCATTGTTTTATTGATACATTGATACCTACTTTTTCATTGACTACCTTGATTTAGTAGCAGAAAAAGTAGTTTCTATGAGACAGAAGTGACTTAGTATGAGGTAAGAAGGCCTGATGGAGGAGCCCACAGAAGGCAGGAAGACTGGACAAAACTTTCTTTGTAGTGTTACTTACTCTACATTCTAGTTGACTTTATCAATAAGTTTGTTTTAATTTGTACTAGGCTGAAAAAAATCCCATATTTCAGAAACAGCTCCTTGTCTCCTTTCCTTCTTGCACTAATTGATCCTCTGTGCATGTGGAGTGTGAGAAGCTGGGAAGCAGCAGAGCAGGACTCTTGTTGTCTTTCTCAAGTCTGCCTTCATGCAGAACAGAAATGGGACTCTTTGCAGGCACTTGGCTCCTCCTGAGTCAGGGAAAGGGCAAGAGCTGCCTTGGTAAGTTCAGCGTTAAGACTTTGCAACTGCAGCAACCAGATACTCACATGTCCCTCTGATTGCTAAGTGTGTTGGATTTGTTTCTTTTTACACGTGTAGGAAGTAAGGTGTCTTGAGAGGTTCTCAGTTGTGCTTTCATGATGTAGCAGGATGAGTTTGGCAGACTTTTTTCTCCTGGGTCAATAATGTGCTTCAGAAAACCTCTGAAAACCAAGAAATCTCTGTAGAAGGAGAACTGGAGCAAAACCATGTCTGTAGCCCAAACCTCTGAGTGCACTAACTTTTAGACCATCCCTTAAAATGGGAGCTAATGATATTTGAGTTCCACCAGATATTAATCAGTAAGTGCTCATGCAAAAGTTGTCAAATAACACTACTACATCTCAGAGGATAAGTTCTGTTACTTGTTTTGTAGCTTTGTCCCTACTAAGCCTTAACCCAGATCTGGCAAAACTGTTCCCAGACCACCCTGGCTCTTGTTGTGTGAGGTATATATAACCTTTCATATCACTGCTGAGTCTGGGTCATTCTTGATAACTTAAGTCCAGATTTCAGCTGGTGTGGGCTTGCTGTCTTCAGTGACTTGTGCTGTAGAGGGGAGGAATAGGTCCAAACTTGGATATGCAGAATGCATTTCATCTACTTCTTTAACACTGAAATGTGTCATATGTACTGTTCATAATTCTGAGCAAATCTTGCTTTATGTGCTTTTAAGTATCCGAGAGTCACCTAGCATCTCTATTTCCAAACTCCTTCCTCTTCCATTAAATTCTAAAGTCTTTCTAATGAACCATAAAATAGAATAAGGAATTAATTCAATGTGGGGAGGACTCCTAGCAAAGTTTCTGCAGTCTTTGCAATCAGGCCTCAATAAGGCACACTAATCTATCTCTTATGTGACAGGAGAAATAACAGATCATAAGTCTGAGATAATTTTAAAATTAATCAGTTTATAAAAATATCTATTATGTAAGTGGTAACAAGTGATTAACTAAATGAGAAGAGCATTGACTAAGGAGTGAAGAACAGTGAGGTGTTTTTCTTGTCTATTCGATGGAGGGGGAAAAAAAAAGTTTTGGAGTTCTACCTGTGTTCACAAAACTACTAATGTAGGAATGTAATATATTTTCACTAAATATATGACTGCTGTACCACAGAAAGGACAGATGTTGTAATGACATAAAGAATTAAATATTGATAGCACAACAAAGAACAAAATTCAGACTTCATTTGCTTTGATGCAACTGTACGAAGGTACATCACAGCAACGCTGAGAGGCATTTTTTGTTCATCTTCAGCCAGCTTATGTGCATTGTACTGCACTCTGCATTTTTATGGCACTGTGCAGGAGCCTGGAGTTCCAAAGCCTGTGCTGATATTTACCTCATGCTACTTCACCTTCCTCATGCAGGACTGACAGAAGCACTGTCTGTATTGGTGTGTCAGAAGGGTTCTGCCACTGAGGCTCTCCTGCCTGCAACAGCCTTCATTGACACTGTTCTACTGTCTTGCCCACCAAAACAAGGAAACCTAATGTGAATTGCCTTTTGGTGTTGAAGTCTGCCTGGGCTAACTCCTGAGATATACCCAAGACCTGCTTCAGACAGTGCTGGCTGGCTTAGGCCAAACCCCTGACAAGAATCAGTCTCAAAGTCTGGTGGCACAGGCCATTGTGCTTTGGGGCCCAGGGACATTCCTAAAAGTACAAGGTATTTCCTGGTACTGATGGATCCAAAGCTGGTACAGAAATTGTCTTGATAAACATTTATTAAAAATATTTAAAGAGTATAAAAAAAAATTCATGTGTGCCAATAAATTTGGTTTCTATTGCAGTGGAGATGCATACATATAGCAAGGACATCAAAATATTATGGTATTGAGATTATACAGAAAGTGAGAGCTCTCCTGGCACTCCAAGAACTTGAATGGATATTGAAGCTTTCAACACCTGAGCTGATGATAGGAATAACTAGATGTGCTGCTTTTTCATGGCTGTGCAGTACCTTTGCAGGAGGACTTTGTGCTCTTTTCCTAAATTGCAGGAAAACTGGAACAGAGAAGGAAGGATATGTAATTTGGAAAGAAATCGCAGTGCAAGTTTTTTTTTTCTTTTTAAATTATGAAACACTCGAAATCCGACTTTCTGTTGTGATATGAAGTAGGAATTGGGTTTTCTTTTCCTACAATTTTGCTAAACCAGGAAAACCTTTTCTGCCCAACGCTAAGCAAAATATTGCAACAAACCTCACTAACAGGTCAAAAGTGATTATGCAGCCCACCAGAATTCCTAGAGAAGAGACCTGGTGGTACAGAAAAGATTGTCTATAATTTGCAAGAAAAGAAAAAGTATGTGTGATTTTAGAAGTGGTGAAGGATAGCTGAGTAAAGGCTCAAAGAGCTGTGACTGCAGCGAGGGAAGTGGGTGGACAGATCCCTGTATACAACAGTGCTATGAGATGTGAAATTGCTAAAATAGCCCCTGCCTAATGTAATCACCTTTCAAAGAGTATTTGAGAGGCACTTTGTCAGTGAAACATAAACAAAGACTATGTTTGAAATTCAAAACTTGTCCAAAGTAATTCTTCTTTCAAAGGCTGTTTCCCCTGCTTGTGCTCATTCTAGTGCTTTGAAAAGACATCTTTTTAGAGAACAAGCTATTTTTAATTGTTTATAAAAACCCCCAACAACAAAACAAAAACCTTTTACAAAGCAGTAAGGAAAACCAAATGCATCTTTGAGCAACTCTACTTTTCTAGGAGCAATAGTGAGCACAATGGAAACTGCATAAAAGCAGTCATTTCCCAAGAACTTTTAGGAAATGCTGACACTATTTCTAGAGCAGGGATCTCATGAGACTATAGAGAGAACAGCATGCATGGTACCACTTACATTTGCCACTTACAAATGGGCTGTATCAGGACAATAACTTCAGATCTTATAATGATTTCTCATTTTAAAACATTCCAGATTGCATTACAAACTAGTGGCATGATCCCTTAGCTGTGTCTATGTAAGACTCCTGTTGGCTTCAAAGGCAGTGTTCAGGCAGTGCTGTGTTCAGGCTGACACAGGGTCATGACCTTCACCCAAAGACAAATTATTCACTATGGTCACTTCAGCTTGTGCTGAACAGGAACTACTGAAAGAAAAGAGAGCAAATGGCCCAATATTGTCTTTATTAGCTGTTGCTTAAGGCAGGAGAATAAATTAAATTTAAAAATAAAATAAATAATAAAAAAACCAGCTCTTGGGAAGAATTGAATTATGGAGGACATAAGTTAGTAGTATTGAGATAGGATCCTGAATACAGTTAAATCTGGGGTATCTCAAGTATCCCCTGATATCTCTTATAATCACAAATATTCACCTTTTGCATCTTGAACACTGAAGTTCATGAACACCACCAATAGCAACATGGTTTCTCTTGGCTTTGTGTCTGGTGTCTGACTATGAGTCATGACAAAGAGTTTCTTTTGCCACAGGTAGCCCATTTATATCTTCTTTCCTTCTCAGTTAATTCTTTCTCATCTAATAAGGCAGTTTGTCTTGCAACTTTTCTTGAGGCACCTCACACCAGGGGAAAAATGACAGGACTGCTTTCTTCTACCCTTCTCCCAACTGTTCATTGCTGGCAGAAACTTACTGATCTCTCTCACCTCCATACTTTAGGTCCTCCTTGTATCTTTTAAACAATGGCTTGTTTCAACCATCATCTACAAGTTTTTAGAGGGCGTTGTGAATGTATCATGACTGTGTATGATTTGATTTACAGGAAACTGAGGGGGTGGAAAAAATCACTGGTGCTATTTGCAGGCATTGGTGGAGATTATCTCAAAAGGAAATGTGTTAATTCGTGGGCACTAACATCGTTTTTCTTAGTTGCAATGTGAATCACCAAAAGGTTTCAAAACAAATATGTCTTTGTATATTCTACCATTTTTATGCTTGGAGATTAAAAAATTTAGGAGTCTTGTTCCAAGGAGGCCCCTGAGAAGGCACACAGCCCAGATCTCTTTAGACCCTTTATCATCTTCCTAAGAAATCCTTGGTTGTACAGAACAGGAGAGCAGGGACTGACTTATGAGCCACCAGTGGCTCCCACTGCCACTTCCAAGAGAAAAGTGACCCCACTTCCACTTGATGGCTTTATCCTGCTATATGTGTCCACTCAGATGGCCGGCTGCAACCTAGGCCTAATCTTTAAGAACTTGGGGAAGTGAGTTGTGTACTGCCCATCAGTCATGAATATATGAAAGAGAAATCCAGCCTGGCAGTTGTACCGTTACTTTACATGCCTGGTTTCCCATGAAGCCTACCTCATATTTTGCTTCTTTATTAGCTGTTGCTTCTAATTTTTGTGAAGGGATCAGGGAGCTTGTTTTAGCCACAGTGAGTATATTGTCTTGGCAGAAATGAGGAAAATGTTAAAAATGCTGCTCAATCTCCTGCATTGTACAAGTTGCTTAAATGACTTAATCGAAAATATATTAACATAAATAGACCTCAGACTTCTTCTCAGTCTTTTTCCAGGCTGAAAGCCATCCAAGGCCGCAGGGATGCTGAGGGCTGTTGGGTGAGAGCGGGGAATTGCTAGTGTTCCCGGTGCAGCCCAGTGGGGTCAGGCTGGCCCGGCCCAGCGCTGCACTCCCCTGTTTGCTTTGTGGGAGCAGACAGGCGCTGGGAGTTCCTTGGGATTTTAATGTCAAAGCTTTCCAAAGAGGTGTAAATGTGTGTGCACAGGCTGCCGGGCAGGCCTATACAAGCAAGGTGGAAATTGAGAAAGTGGTTTATTTGGTTGTTGTCCTCCTTCCGTGCAGCTCTCAGCTTCTCCCATCTCCCGGCGGTAGTTGGGGTGGCAGCCTCTGTGCTGCTGCGGGACCAGTGGGCAACAAGACAGGCTTCTACCGGCGTTCGGGGACAGTCAGAGGTCTGGTTTGGTTCGTAGGCTTTGAAGTAGTCTGCAAATATTTGTTTGTGGTTGCCTCAGAGGCAGATGCACCGGGAGGTGCTCCCAGGGCCCTTGGTTCGCAGCCCTGGTGGGTCCTGGGCAGCCTGCAAGCCACAGGGCTCCCATCCCACCAACGCAGAGCCCTGCTGTGCACCAGGCGCAGTGAGGGTGGAGGCCTGGCCCGCCCTGGTGCCAGCTCTCGGGCTGGTGACAGGTGCCTGCTACAGGTACAGGACGGGGCCAGTGAGCTCCGGTGTGGGCAGGGAGAGCAGAAATGGGCGAGAAACAGTGGGCCTGGGCATCCATGCCTCCATCCTAAAGATAGGCTGGCAGTGAGGTCTTCCTGGACCCCTCACCCCTTCCTCCAGCTGATACAGCTGCATATGCTGCAGATCAAAAGAAAACACCCGTTGGTGAAAACCTTGGATAACCGCTTCCACTTATAGGCATGCGGATGCTGCCATAACCTGTCAGAGGCACCCTGAGGAGGCTGAGGGCAATTCACGGAGTTAGTGATGCTGCTCACACTCTCCCATCCAGTTGCAAGGACTGGCTCTGCAGGGAGAGCCGACATGCTGTGATAGCGGTGGCAACGTTTGGGAAGGCCAGGAAGACTCCCCCCCAGGGAGAGCATATCGGAAGAGTGGGAAGGGCCCGTGACCTGGGCACTTGTTTGGTCGCGCCACCGGCCTGATGGTATTGTGATCTGCGGAGTTCCAGGGAGAGGCTGCCTCAGTCCCCGGGTTCAGCCCTCCGACCAAGCACAGGCAGTGTGCAAATTGCCTGTCTGCGGGGGCTTGGACCGGACCCTCTCATATTGCCCTGCCCTGGGGCGGCATTGCGAGGGGAAGGGGGCGGGAGGACCGGCTGGGCTTCGTGACACCCTAGGAATACAACGGAGGGGACAGGCGGCGCTAAGCGGGCCGGGAAGGGGTCTTCTGCTGTTCGCGCCCCTGCCTGCGACTCTCTCACCCTGCCTGAGAGGTGACTCAGCGGCACCGAGGGGACGGGAGTCACCTCCAGCCCTGTGCCCCGCCGTGCTGGCCCGCAGCATCTGCTGCCCTGCCCTCGCCGGCCTCCCGCGGACAGCCGTGTCGTGGCCGTGGCGCCGAGGGTGGCTGAGACAAAAAAATGTCAAAGCCTGGATGCTGCTGACACTTCCCTACCGAGATAGCAGGAGCAGATCCGTCCTCTCCCCATCCCGTAGAAGTTGCAGCTCGGCACCACTTGCATGAGAGCTTCCCTGTCCGTTCGGTGGCTAAGAAAGCTCCGTGTCCCCTCCCTTTTCAGTGCGGCAAGCCGGCAGGTCTGTGGGCTCCCACCAGCACAGGCGTCAGTGACTGCCCGGGGAGGTACCGCTGCCCGTCTTGCCGCCGGGCTGGCAAGGACTCGGTTCGGCTTGGGACTGGCCCGACCGAGTGCCAGAGCTCCCTGGAGCCCTGGGAGCGGATCAAGCGGGGGGTGGAGGCTGGAGCCGTCGGGGTGCGGGGTGCCGTCAGCTCGCCCCTCCGAAGCGTGCGCTCCGCTCGCGGGTGGGCGCCCACTCGCGGCCTCTCAGTGGGATCGAGGCAGCTTCGTGATCTGGCCGGCAGGGTAGCCGGCCCCTTGAACAGCTCCCCTCTTACAGGCTACTCAGAAAAAGTCCAGGGCTGAGAAACTTTGAGAAAGTTGGGCAAATTCCTCCCTGTTGTGCAGGGAGCCACATGCCATAACCCCTCCTGAGTGAGCGCACTCACGGGAGTCGCTGCACCTCCGCCTCATCCTCGCTGCAGAGGAAGATGCTGCAGCCCGAGAAATCCTGTCGTATGTGGTTCATAATAGGTTGATACAGAGTCAGGACGCTGACAAACCGCCTTTCCTCTCGATAAACGCGCACAGAAATGCGGCAGAAACTGAGAGGCTGTTATGTCCGTCTTAGTGAGGCGGGATGTACAGAGCTATTCCCAGGGACAGAACAAATACCTGCTAAGAACCAAACGCGCCACAAGTTGTTGCACAAATGAACTGATCCTGTACTCGCTAGGGCTCTAACACCCTTTTTTATGCTAAAGCATGTGACACGATCTTCAAAATGTGGTAGCTCCAAGTTACCACCTCTTTATTACTTATACAAGCTAATAGGTGAAGTGACTTTTAACTTCTTTACTTGAAGGAGGCACAAAGAAGCAGACAGGTAATTCCGCGCCGCTAATCTTTGTGATGTGATGGATAGGGAAGGGATAGGTTGACGTAAAAAAATGGGAAGACCGATTATGAAGTCTCGGAATTTATCTGGTAGTGACCATCTCAGATCTCGTGATTATTTCTTAAACTGCTGCTGCAAATATGTTAGAAAATCTGGCACCTTATCTGCCCGTGTGTGAACCGAAAGGGTGATTTGATAACAGACAACTTTTTTGAACAGACAACTGATTTGAATTATTGCCTAAATGTTAGCGTTTTAAATCGAGTATTTAGTTCGGAGAGAAGGACGCGGTAGCTATCTCTCCCGCTCCTGGGCTCTGCGGTGCCGGTGAGAATCGCACTGAGTGCCGATAGTGGAGCTCGGATTTTTGCCGTCTGCCGCGCTGAAGTTGCGGTAGTGGTGCAGTTCCGCTCGTGTGAGGCTTGCCAGGCTTAAGGCTAAAAGAGTCTCGTATACAAAACCAGTCAGAATATTTACAGGTAATTGTGACTGTCAAATACTCCGTTGCGTTGACGAAGCGCAGAGGTCTTCGAGCGTTTCGTCTTTCGTGGGATGGGGAGACTGCGGGGCGTGGGGAAGCGATCCGGGCCCGTTCGGCTGGGAGACGGGGGTGTCTCTGGCTCCCAGCGAAACGCTGGCCAGGAGGAACTAACCGTGTCACAACGCAGGGGCGGTGTGGCTGAAGGGCTCTTCCCGGGGCAGAAGTGCAGCGGTTCACAGAGCAGAGTAAGCGAGAGCTGCCGTCCCCGCTGGGGACAAACTCGCTTGATAGATGGTGATTTAGTTGGAGCGATTCCGTGACGGGGAGCAGACGAGCACTGCGTCTGCTCTGGTTTTGTAATGGGATTTCGAACGGCGGATACCTTTCACCCGTCCCGTTACAAACGTGAAATTTGTCACGGCAGCGCGCTGGCTGCGCACAGGCCGGCGGCCCCTCCGGGGGGAGCGAGGGCGGCCGGGGGAGACGCAAGGGCTGCAGAAAGACGAGGCTTTAGGAGCAGTACCGCTCGCTGCATGACAGCGGTGCTTGAGGCTGTGGACGCCGCTCTTGTGCCTGGGCACGGCGGCCGTGCAGTCACCGGGATCACGGCGGCGGCTGCGCCCACACTGCGGGGCTGGGAGGCGGCAGCCCCCGGCGGCGGCCGGGCACTTGCTGCCGGCCCGCTCCGCGCCCTGCTTGCCGCTTGGGAGTGGGGCGGGAGTGGCACGTGGACAGCGTCTTCGGAAGCTGTGGAAACAGGGAGGCCAGCTCCGCGAAGCCCTGCGGGCAGAGGGCGGGCAGGCGCAGGGCAGTGTCCCCAGGCCCCCACTGCCCCGGCATCTCCCGGGTAGGCATCTGCCTAAGTTGGGTCAAGCCACGTCCAGATCGAAGGACGCCGCCTCCGCAAGCTACCGGGGCTGCCTCGGGCAGCTTGACACCTTTTGGCCACTCTTGAAGGTGCTGAGAGCGGGCAGACAGCCCCAGGCCCGGCAGGGACCCTTTCACGGGCCAAGTACCAATTCAAGCTCCGAAACTCTTTGTAAGTTTTTGTGCATATTGGCTGTCAAAGTTTGGAAATCGCGGGGGAAGGACGATAGGATTGTTTGCAGGAGGAAAAGCGACAGGATTTGGCCTTTTCCTGCCCGTGTGACCCCTCTGCAAAAAGCATCCTGCTGAGCCCCGTCGGTAGCAGTACAGGGCTTGCAAAAGCCTAAAAACCCTGAGCGTTACCCGGTCAGCCTCTCGCAACTTTCCAGCTGCGATGATTTCGCCAGGGACCAGCCCTGTTCGTGGCGCGGCCGGGAGGCTCTGAGCTGCCTCTGCTTGCTGGAGCCGGGCTGTGGGATATTTCCAACTTATATGTATTACGGTGCGTTTCCTCGTTCTGTTCAACGGCGTTTTCATCCTTTACAGTTTAATAAAACTCCTCTTGTTTATCTTCACTCTAAATCCCCTGCGCCGTCTGCCCCTTTTCTCTGGGCTAATCAGCAGTCTTCGGTTATTTGCACCGAAAACTACAAATCCCCAGCCGGGCACCCTCAGCTGCCGACCGGGCTCAGTTCTGTCACAGGCTGACCTGCCTCTGCCTTCAGCGAGGGCGGGAGGTGGGGGCCGGCACCGGGCCCCCATGCGATCCTGCCACGGCTCTGCTCCCTGAGCACCGTTTCTCGTGGCAGGAGCCGGCGGGATCTGCTGCCTTGTGTCGCAGAGCGGAGGGTTCTCCCTACACATTTACTGGAGATTTAATTAATACGGGCGGTTTGCGTACGAAGATGAGAGTGTGTGTTAAGAGGCAAAGCTTGGATTTAGGAGGAAAACGGCACTCTCCTGGAACAGTGCTCACTAGTGAGCACTGCAGTCCTGGGCAATGAGTGCGGCGGGGCTGGGGCTGAGAGCAGCTCTTTGGGAAGCACATGGGGAGGGCACTCGGAATAGGTCCTGTTTTGTTGCGGTCTGTTTCTCCCCATTCTGTCGGGATTATACTCCCATCTGGTCTCCGCCGGCCGTAGGAACTTGGAGAGCACTTGGGAGGCGGTAGTGTCCAACGTGGGTGGGTGATGCTGTGCTTCCAGGTCGGAGCCTGGCAGGGCAGAAGGGCTGATATCTTGCTAATTTAAGTAAATCGTTGTAATTAAAACGATCCGTGCCTCGGGGTACGAGGCATGTCCTGCTGAGCTCCGCCGTCACTCGCTCTCACCCTAGGCGAGAGCGCGGTTGGAAGAGAAGAGCGGGCTGTCCCGGCATCCCGCGCCCCGTAGACACATTTGGGATGTAAAGGCAGGTGCTGGGCTGCCTCCCGGGCCGAGGGGGGTGGCTCGCTGCTGCAACCCCCTCCCGCATTCGTTCACGCCGCAACTCGGGCAGTGCGCGGCAGGCGCGACGCTTGTTTCCCACGCGGAGTGGCCACTTCGGGGTGGGAGGGGGGGCGCAGCCCGGCCCGGGGCAAACGGCGCTGTAGTGGCCGTGGGCTGCGGTGAAGGAGCAGCCGCAGCTAGTTCTCGGGTGGCGGGTTTCACTTCGGGACTTGTTAGTCACTTCTTTCTCGGATATAGGGAATTTTCCTTGATTGCAACGAAGGTGGTAAAACGTTTCCTTCATTTCCAGCTATAAGCTGCTAATTCGAAGGAAAAGAGCCACAGGGCACAGTCTCTTCGGGTCTGTGCTCCCTGCTCCTGACAATTTACACATCTAAACGGAACTATTTCAGAGAAGCCATGCAACACCGAAAAGTCTTAACAGCAGGTCTATTAAGGTGAGGCGGGTCGATGAGCATCATATCTCACGGAGGAAATCCCTTGCGGTTAGCACTGCAGTGTGTGATTGTGGGGAAACGCAATCCGTGGCCAGGGGGGTAGCCAAGATCTGGAGACGTGTGTGAGGAACACGGGGAAGCGGCAGAACGCAGTGAGCAGCCGAAGGGCAGGAGACAGCCTAGCAGGACTCCAGCAGCGGCCATCCCCGCACCAGGCGCCTAGCCGGCCCGGCCTGCCTGTGAGCCCCGCTCCCTGCGCTCGCCTTGGCCGGGGCTGCTCTGCCTTCTGGGCATGGAAATACGTTGTAATAACAGCTCCGGCCGACTTGTTCCTTTCCCTGTATACGTCTGGCTGTAGAGATTGTCTCTCTATTGTCCACAGCTCGTTCTCCGTACGACCAGCATTAGCGGCAAAAGACTTACTAATAAAACCAGTGAGGGGAAGGATAAAGGCGAGGGTAGATCTGCAGAGATACCGCTGTCCCGAAACGCTTTGGTTGGGTCTCGGGCGCCGTAAAGACGCTTTTGGTTTGGTGTTTTTAATTTTGCTTATTCCATTGGTACAGCACGAACGAGACGCGTGGACCACGAAGGGGCTGGAGGCAGGCGGCGATGCGCAGGGCAGGCAGAGCGGGCTCTCGCGGGGCCGAGGCGTTGTGCCGCCGAGCCGCAGGACTCTCCAGGCACCTCGGCAGCCGCCGCGCTCCCCTCCGGACAGCCGCCCGCTTAGGCTTGGGCTGCCGGGGGAAAGCAGCGGCTTGCGGCTAGGAAAGGACGATGGCCGGCGCCGTGCTCCCGCCGGCGCTGTCGGCTGGAGGCAGAGCTCCCCCTTCGAAGTGCTGCGGGCAGGGCCGGGCTCCTCCCGCCCTTGCGCTCAGGGACACTTTCGTTTCGTTTTGGCTTCCCCTCCTGAACCTGGCGCCGAGTGAGGGAACGCGGTAGTACGGAGGGGTGGGAATCCCTCCTACGGCAGCAAGGTTAGACGGCTCGTACCCGCCAGGGCGAGTTTGATGCCGAAGCCGCCCCGCAAAGGCGCGGAGCTGCCCAGCTCCTCAGCTGCCCAGCACCTTTTCTGGCCCGCGAGGGGAGCGCGAAAAGAGCGCGACGGGGCAGGAGGTCGGTCCCCAGGCGCTGCCCGCCGCGAGTTTGCCCATGCCAGCGCTCTGCCCTGTCCGGGTGCCGGAACCTCGACGGCACGTGCCGAGCAGGACGGAGCGGTGCAGCAGGGCCGAGGGTGCAGCGGAGGGTGGCGGCAGGGCCCGACCGGCCCCGCGGCAGGTGCTGCGCCCTTCCCGCACTGCCGGGGCCGCGGGCGGGCGGGAGCAGCGGCGCCTCGGGCTGCGCCGGCTCCAGTGCCCGCGCGATGGCGCTGTGCGAAGGAGAAGGAGCCGGGACGCGTCGGGCGGCTGGTCCCGGCCCCCAGGAGCGGCCCCGGGCTCGGGTCCCGCCGCGATGAAGCCCGGCTCGAGCAGCGAGACGGGAGCCCCTGCCTGCGGGAGCCGTCCGCCCCTTTCCGCCTGCCCCGGCGCCCTGGCGGTGCCTGCTGGGGCCGCCGCCCCCCCGGGGGGACCCTGCGCTGCCCCGCCAGTGCTGCGGGGCCGCCCCGCTCCGATCCCGCCGGCCACTGTGCCGTCGCGGCATCCCGGGGTCTCCGCGCTCCGAGGCGGTGCCCGCGGGCGGCGGGCCGGCGTCCCCCGGGACTCAAGTGTGCGGCGCCGGGGACCACTCTTCGGCCCGGGCCAAGAGCCCTGTGGGGAGGCTGCCGTCCTGCGGGCGCCGTGGCCCCGGGAAATCACTGGGCGGAAGAGGGACAAGTAGGAGGCAAGGAAGAGCGCCCGGGGCCCGGCGGATCCTGCCAGGCACGGCGGGCGGCTCTCGGGCCGGCTGCGCGGGGTGAGGGCCGCCCCGGCCCGGAGGCCCGCGCCAGCTCCGGCTGCTGCTGCCCGCCCTTGGAGCCTGTGCGGGCACGAAGCTGAGATCGCTTCCATGCGTTCTGGCTTTAAAAGCGGTAGTTAATGAAAACCAAACCTTTCCAAGGAGGTGTTTTTGTTCAAAATTTTTTTTGGCAATCCACCACTTAAGGCGTCCGTGAACTTCAGTAACAAGGAGAGCTGGGTGCTCGGAGCGCATCCACTCCTGCTCTCAACAGAGCGCGAGAGCAGAAAATTCTCGTACTGGAGTTCGTGCTGGGAAAAAATACAGGTTATTAATAATATTTAAATTTTTTTTAATAGCGAGATTGAAGACGGATGAGGAAAGCGATGGGAAATAATCATCCTTTTTTTTCAGTGGAAATAAGGACAACATATGAAATTCATGCAACGGGGGAAAAAAAGTGTTTGTAATTTAAAACAGAAAGAAAAGGATTTTATTGGGAAAAATATGTAAAACAAAAATAAGCGTCATGATTCATAAAATCTGTCTAAATTAAGTGATGTTTACAAAACAGAAATTAC
This sequence comes from Lophotriccus pileatus, assembly GCA_035583135.1. Taxonomy (NCBI): domain Eukaryota; kingdom Metazoa; phylum Chordata; class Aves; order Passeriformes; family Tyrannidae; genus Lophotriccus; species Lophotriccus pileatus. The sequence goes on from JAWWES010000171.1 coordinate 27,923,397, forward strand.
CAACCAGCAAAATTTATACAAACTCGGTTCAGTTTCCTTGTTTCACTAACAATCCCCTTTGCTTCCGCGTCAAAATTTTCGAATTATTACTGCTCCTGATCTCAATGTTATTTTTTTCAAAGAGTATTTTATGTAAACATTCAGTTTATAAATACGGAATAAACATATATTTGACCATGCTGATACTCCAGTGAACGCGCAAATGAGAAACCAGCTGCCGGTGGAGAAAAAAACGAAAGCAAGAGAAAGGTGCTGGGGATTCATTGCAAATGAAGCAATCGCTACATATATATTTAAATGTATTTAATTGTATGCATTATTCAAATGCCTTTCTGACTAGTTTAATAATTTAGAATCGATAGTTTTCCTAAAAACTTCATAAAATATTTACACTTAATAAAATATTAATCGATTAACAAGCCGGTCGTACTCTTATAGGAGCTTTACTAAAGTCCTGTAATCGTGCTGTCGCCACACGTCTCCGCTGTTAAGGAAAGGATCACTGACAAAATGTAAATGAAGTTCTTCAGACGGTGGTGTTTATAAAATAGCTCATTAATGGGCTTGGATTGAATCTCTTCATCCATCCATCCACATCATCAGATATAATAATAGTAACGAATCAGACAGGGAAGATCTTGGCTAAACCATTGGCATTTTTTTTTTTCCAGAAGTACTGAAGTCCTAAATCACCAATTCTTCTAACTTTCTGGCCATTGATCCGCGGGAATTTGTAGTTCAGCATCAAAGGTAAGAATAAAACATTATTTAATTATTCGATAGCTGGTGGAAAAATGTTAACTTCCATGTAAGAGCTGCTGCTGAGCTTTATCAGATTTAGAGGGGGGAAAAAAAGGAGAAAAGTTAGATGGGGTTATTTAAAAAGAAACCCGAGAGTTCTCCAAACTTTGAGGATCCTTTCAGAGAGGGACGGCGGGAGACCCGGCTGGCGGCAGCCGCTGGCTCTCTGCTCCGCCGCCTGAGTGTTCCCGGTACCGGCTCTCGCTCCTCCGAGCGCTCTTGGAGCCCTAGCCCTAGCGGCGGTCCCCCCGGCCCCGGCCTTCGCTGGCCCCCGCATCTTCTCCTGCTCCCCAGACTTCAGCAGGCGATGGGACCCACCTCCCACCCGCGTTCACGGCTTGCTGTCCCGGGGCAAGGCTGGCACTTTGGCGGCCAGTTTCTCTGCCCCTGCCGAGGCGGGGAGAGACACGAGTCCGTCGGCCGAGGCGGGGGAAGCCACAGCACTGCTTTTCGGGGCCGGGCCGGAGGTCGGGTGTGTGACGAAGGGATGATTTCTCTTACCCTGCCCGGGGATCCGCTGCTTCTCCCGGCACCGCTTTCAGGGGCGGCCCGGAGCCCACCGGGACACCAGAGCGCTCGGCGGGCTGTCAGTGCCGCCCGCGGGGAAGGAGGGGAGCGGCAGGGTCGGCGGCGGCCGCTCTCCCGCAGGGACCTGACCCTCCTCCCAATCCCAGGGCAGCACCGGGACGGCTGCGTGAGGGCTCGGGGCAGCCGCTGTTGCCCACTCGACACTCCCCGGGCGCTTGGGGGGCGAACGAAACCCTGTCCCCAGGGTTGCCCAGTGGCCGTGATGCTCCCGCCGGTCCCCGCTCCCGCCGTGCCCGGGGAGGGGGGGCTCCGCTCCCCATCAACCCCCCCGAAGCCCCCATTTTTTTGACCCTCCGGCGCCACCGTAAATGGCAGTGCTCTTAAGGGGGCACGGCGGGGAGGGCGGCGCCCCGCCGGGAGGCAGCGGCGGACGGGCGGCAGGGGAGGCGGGGTAGGGGGGCGTAGGGGCATCCGGGTGTCCGCAGCCACCCCCTCCTCCCCCGCCGCCCGTCCGCCGCCCGCCCCCCGTGCCAGAAGGGATTCCCTCGGTCCACCTTAACGCGGGTTTCGCTCCGCCGCCGGGCGGGCGGGGAGGGCTCGGCGGCGCGGGGTCGCCGCTCATTCCCCCGCGCCCCCCGGGCCGGGCAGGGGGCGCTGCGGGCCCTCGGGGCGCCCGCCGGTCATGGCCCCCGCCCGGGGACGCGCCCGCGCCGCCGCTGGCCCCGGGGAGCAGCGCGGTGCACCTTGCATCGGAGACAGAGGGGACTGCCTGCATGCCTGCCTGCCGGGTCACCGCTCGCCTCCCGGCACCGGTGAGGGGCTCGATCCCGCCCCGCTGCGACTTCCCGGCCGGAGCTCTGCCACCCCCGCTGGCTGCACTTCGGTAGCGCTGTCATGCCCTACCCGGAGCTCAGCTACTAAATAATTTAGCGGCGGCAGCAGCAGCGCTTCCCTGCCCGCTTGCCACCTCCTCCCGGTCCCCGCCATCAATTATTCAGGACCACCCCGGTAACTGCCTGGAGCCGGGCGCGGAGAGCAGGGCGGCGGCGGGGCCCTACCTGGGGCCGCCCGGAGGAAGCGCGACCGGCCCGCGGGGCAGCAGGACCCGCCGCTCCGCCAAAAGTTACTGTCGCCTCGCCCCGGCGGGGAGAGGCTGCGGGAGGGTCCCCGCCGCTGCTCGGCTCCCGGGGGAACGAGGGAGGGTGGCGGGAGGTGGCGAGGCCGCACCGGCTGCGTCGGACCGACCCGGACGCCGGGATTGAATGTCGGTGGCAGCTTTGCTCCTCCTCGTTCGGTCCGGTGTCCCTAACTCCGGCTTCCCCACTCTCCCCCCCCCCGCCCTTCCCCTTCTTCTCCCGGCTCCTCCTCCTCTCCTTCCCCCTCGGCCCTCCCCCAGCCCGACTGCCCCTGTCCTTGCGCCTTTCTGCCCTGGATCTCTCCTGTCACCACCGCCTCGTCCTCCCACACTTCCCCTTCCCCACCCAGCCCTCTCTACGTCCTCCCGTCGCGCGGCACCGCGCTCCTTTTTCGCGTGCGAGATGTATTATTTATTTATTGATGTTTAATTTCCTGCCAGGTGGGTCTCTGCCTCCCACCCCTGCGCTCAGCGGGGCCGGGGCTGGGGCTCCGCGGGGCGGGCCGGGCCGGGAGGAGGTGGGCTGCTGCGCGCCCGTCTGCGCCCGATCCCGAGATAGCACCGAGACTTGATTTTTGCGGGGGGGGGGGGGGGGGGGGGGGGGGGGGGGGGGTGGGGGGGGGGGAGGGGTGTCGGAGGCGAGGAGGGGTGGCGATGTTTGGGATGCACAGCCCTGGGACGGGAACGCCGCGCAGACAGACAGGCAGACACACACAGACAGGCGTGCACACACACCAAACCCGAAACCAAGGACAACCCCAAAAAGGACTCACTTTGCCTCGATGACTCAACGCAACTAATAATCGTTTCTCCGCTCTCTGTGGCGAGTCCCTCCTGCCGCTGCTGTCGCTGGCAGAGGAGTGAGCGATTGAAAGTGACACACCGGGGGCTGCCGCTGCCGCTTCCCCGCGCCGCCAGGCACTCGCTGCTGCCGCGGAGCCCGGGAGAGCGGCGCTCCCTCTTTTCCTCCCCTCGTCTCCCCCGGTATTGATTTCCTCCGCTGAAGGTGTGAGAAGTCGTCTCCCTCTCCCCTCTCCTCCGCGCCGCAGCCGGCGGCCCCGCGGCTCTCCGCCCCCTCGTCCCGATCTCCCCGCTCCGCTCCACTCGCCACCCGGGACCCTCCGGGAAGGGGCTCTGCCCCTGTCGCCCCGCGGGCAGCCGCCCCGGCCCCGCCGCCCCGGCACCCTCGGAGGAGGGCGAGGAGGGGGCTGGGGGTGGGGGGAAGGAGCAGAAGGGAAGAACGCGGCGTCAGAGGAGGAAACAAGAAAACTTTCCACCCTGGATTCTCTACTTCTGATCCATGGACAGAGCCCAACTCAGCCAACTTACAGACAGGCTATAAGCAGTAAGTACAGCGGCAGCTCGCGGGAGCCGCTCGCTAGAGGCTTCCTCGCCAGCAGCCGGCTACTCCGTGGCTGCACAGCTGGCTGGCGCGGGGGGGCCGTGCCAGCGGGGCCGTCTGGACTGGCAGCCTCTTCCCCGTGGCCCCCGGGGGCGGGCCGGGGCCACGGCCGGACCCGGGGCGCGGCACCTGGCTGCGGCGGTCGGGGGTGCTCCTGCCCACCGGCCTGCCAGGCGCGATGGGCACCGGGGCGCAGCGTTGCCCTCGACCGCGGCAGGTTGGGGCCAGGCGGGTGAGGCGAACCTCTCGCTTCCAGCGGGGTCGGCTTCAGAGGCGGGAGCGGGGCGGCATCGCGCCCGGCTTGGCTGAGCCGGGCCGCCCAGGGGACGCGCTGCTGGGGCCCAGGCGGGCGAGCGGGGCCCGGTGCCGGGCGGCGGCGCGGGCCGGCGGCCACTGAAGCGCCCCTTGTTTCTTCTCACCCCTAGGTCCGTGCTCTTTCTACTGCGACCTGCCAGCGGGAGCCGCGTCTCCGAGCATGGAGCGGAGGAGCGAGAGCCCCTGTCTGCGGGATAGCCCCGACAGAGGCAGCGGCAGCCCCGATGTCAAAGGGCCCCCCCCCGGGAAGGTGGCCAGGCTGGAACAGAACGGCAGCCCCATGGGCACACGCGGGAGGCCCAACGGCGCCGTCGGCAAGCCCGTGGGAGGTAACCGTGCGGCCGCGCTCACGGCGGCCCCGCCGGCCGGGGCGGCGGACCCGGGGCAGCGTGTGGCGGGCGGGTCGGCAGGGGCGGGGGCACCGGCAGGTCCGTGCGGCAGCTGGAGGGCTGCTGCCCGCTTTCCCGGGAAAGCGTTCTGCTGCGCGGCACCGCTGCGGTGTCGGAGGTCCGCGGGAGGGCTCGGACCGGGTGTGCGGCGCGCAACCCTCCCGCGTTAGGAGGCCGCCTGCAGAAAGAGGCCACCCCGGGCCGGGCCTGATCCCGTCGGAGAGTAACGGGCTGGGAGCTTGTGCTGTGCTCGGCGCTTCCTTCGTGCGGATCGCCTCGGGGCAGCCGCGGGCATCCCCCTGCCCCGGCGGTCTCGGAGGGCGCGGCGGGGAGAGGGCATCGCCTCCCGGCGGGCGGCCCGGCTGCCCTCACGGGTGCGGGTGACACGAGTTAGATGTGTTACACCCTCTGTCACAGCGTGGAGAATGGGGTCGCTAGGGTGGGAAAACCGGCAGCGTTTGTTTGCATTTAGGGATTTTATTTTTCTTTCGGTAAGTAGCATTTTGTAACAGTTGTAAAAGAGGACAGGGCAAAGCACCTGCGAACTTCAGCACATATATTCATGTGCTGAATATATTCAGCAAATATATTGAAATTAGTTTTTCAGCTTTCCTGCAATTTTCTAGAATACTTAATCTTTCATAATTTGCTATCCAGTTGCTGCTCTGTTTTATGTTTAGAGCATGTTTAAGCGACACTCTCGGTTGCTTTTTCTCCCTTTTGTTCCGAGGAGATAAACTTTACAGTCACTTCTCCTAAATGCTCTTCTTTTTTCGTCTTAACTCTGATGCAGTCGTGTTTAACACAGTGCAGCCTCGTGTTAGGAAAAAATATATTTGAAAATCTTGAAATTAACCAAATGTTGTGAGCAGAATAATGCACGAAAGGCCACAAAGTTTACCTTTACCTAAAAAAAAAAACCACCTCTGTATTTGTGTTTTAAAATGAGCAGACTGGTAACATACAATTGTAGTTGTTTATACACAAAGAGTTTGTGTAAATGGCGTTTCAAGAGATACTTTGATACAGTCGTCACATGACTCTCTATTACGTGAGGTTTATTTAGCGATTTTACCATTAGATGCCTGTTTTAGACCTCTTTGGCTCAATAGGCTTCCTAATTGCTGAAGTTTGCTAAGGAGCTGCATATTTTATTTAAAAAACGTAGGATTCATTTATATACCTAATGAAGGGTAAGAGAGCTCACCATTTTTTTCTGTTTCTTGAATGACTACATATTTTTTTTTTAAACTTCTTCTCTGTGTTCTTCCAATGTATGGAAGAAGAAGAAACAGCTTTGCAGTGAACGACTTGTAGTACTATTCCACTTACAAATTGGTGGAAACAGAATTTGTTGAGTAATTGTAAAAATGAACTAGCTAATCATATAAAAAGTAATATATGTAGTTTTGCATGCCTTTCTTGAGACTTAGGCATTATAGCTGCTTGATCTTAAAGACGATGTTTGAACAAAAGCTGAAATTATTTTCCTTGGGACATTTATAGAAATATACTTTTAAGGAATGTTTTTAGATGTTGCGGAATATAGATGTTACTTTCTAGTTGCAGCTGTGTTATCCAAGAGAAATTCAGCAGCTTTTATAGTTATATTGGTGGCTCAGTGTGAATCTGACCTGTTAAGCTGTAGAAGATTTCTTCCGCTCCAAAAAGAGACTTTCATTTCTGAAAGCAAACTTTTAAGAACTTAAGTGTTCATTCATTAGTCTTCAGCTCATTTATAAAGATGTTGTAGACTGGAGTGTAAAAGTCTGGGAGTATATGAAAAGCAGGAGTAATATATTTTTTCTTTCTTAGCTGGTGTTCTTTAAACAGTCTCAATCTCTGCATTTAGGCTGTTCATAATAAAGGTTATTCATTATTCCTTATTGATACTGAAAGCAAGAAGAAAATTATTCTTGTCTGAATACCTATCTAGGTTCTATAATACTCAATACTAAATTAGTTAAGGCAGATTTTTTTTTTAATAAGATAATGGTTCTGTTTAAAATTGATTTAATTATTTTTTCTCCTGGAAATACTTTCACAATAAATCAACATAGCTAATTTCCAGATATTTTGTCTTCTGCTGTTTTTCAAGTTTGATGTTTAAGAACTGGTGTGACCAAATCATCTTTTCCTGAATGCAGATCACACCTGTTTCAGGTATTTTTGGAAGTCTCTATCCTTGCAGTGATCATTGTGGTGTTAGTAGTTTTTTCACTTGAGTTGTGAAATGCAGCTGTAGACGTTTGTGGAAAAGCTTACTTTTAATATACTGACAAATTAGAAAATAACCCTTCTTTCAAATAAATATTAATAAAGGCTCTCCTAGTATTGTGTGTAGAATTTGACAAAAAGGAAACTATTGAAAGGCATAGTGAAAAGACATCTAAGGCTTCAATTGTCAGACTTTCAGTTTATTCTTCTTTCTCAAGCTTTAAAAAGTGCTAGTATTTGTTGAATGTGAATTTCACTTGGGACAAAAATGGAAATACTTTACTGAAGACTAGAGACGACTTTAGTTTTTGTTTTATTTTTTAATTCTATAAAGGGTATCTAAAGGTTTTGAAAACAGAGACAAATGACAACAATTCTTTTTCTCATCTCATTTTGGACCTTAGATATGTAAATGCTGAAATTCCTTCTTATTTGCCAGGTGGCTTTTTGGTGTAATAATATCTGTTTCAGAAGTTAATTCCTGAGAGCAGAGCAATAAGCTCTAAACTATCTAATGCTATGATGAGCCTGATGACCTTTGGTAACCAGTTTTATAATCGTAGTGTTTGCTGCAATTATTTTTCTAGTGACTTCCCTGAGAAATAGAGAAATGCTATAGTGCTGTAGGTGTTTCTAGCTTTCTCTCTGGTTTTATGAGTGAAAAAGTGTTTTTAAATAAGCTTTGGTAGTGCAGACAGAAAATCAATTGTTCTCATGAGAAATTTTGCCTTATGACTCTCCTGGTTTTTTTTTATTCCTGACATGAACGTACTTAATTCAAAGGGCATTACAGCAGCTATAATAAACTAGTGAAGGTCACTAAAAAGATAAACGATGTCTTAAAGGTTGTGTTTAATAGAGGGTTTAAAAGTTTTGGTACTGTTTACAATGTTGCTAGCTTCAGTCCAATGTGTTAGAGTCCGGTTTTGGTTTGCTTGACTAACCCACTGCTTTCTAAAATGTTTCAACAGTTACCTAAACTGTCTGTTTTAAAACCTATATGCAATAAAGCACAAGTGCTCAAGTTGTCAGGAGAGGCAGGTTTTAGAAAGGTCCCTGGGAAAAAAGGCTAATATCGCTTTAAAAAACATATGAAGTCTGGGAGAGAGTTTAGAGCAAGCAAGAGCACTATGGTGTTGACAGCTTTATATCCCTGTTGGGTAACATTCACTTACTAGAATTGGCGTCTCCTCTCAGTTAGTAATTCACTCCATAAGGATCAAAAAAAAAAAAAAGGAATGATTAATGACAAGGAAACTTATATTTACAAAATTGTTGATTGCAGTTCATGAACCGGTTTGTGTAAGAATGGATGTGCATGTATATATGTATGTGCTGATTTTGAAGAGTGTAGAAAATAAGCGTCAAAAGCCTCTGAATGCAACTTAAAATGCCAGTATGCAGAATGAGCTGTTCTGAAGTTTGGTTTTGCTGAAATAGAAATGTAGAACCAAAATACAGCCAAGGGAATATGTTCGAATTTGGAACAGGAAATGATTGCAAAACATTTTCTGGTTAAATTAGTTTGACGCAGTCTGATAGTAGTATGTTCTTATTCATTTAACTGTTAAAAACTGTGATTCAATTTACAGAATATTAATGGAGGGAAAAGCTTTCAGGCGATTCAAACTGAAGTGTATGATTGGGATGTTAATCAGTAGCTGTGGTTACTGTGCTCATATAAAGTCAGGTGTACCAGAAATGTGGATGCAGTGACTCTTCGGAGCGCTGGTGCTAGTTGAAGTTGTGATATATCACGTTAGGTGTAGTTAGAAATCAGTTTTTATATATCTCTGGGGTGACAGAAACGCCGACTGAGAATGGCTAAAGAGCTGTTTGTCAAAATCCGTTCTGTCATATTTCTGCAAAAATATTGTAGGGTTTGTGCTACCTTTTATATCTTTTACAAGGATTTCAAGTATTTTACTAGAGAGAAAATCCACTTCTGTGCTGACAGAAGAGTACAGCTTGATCAAATTTGCTCCTCTGTTCTAAATGGTTAGTTGACATTGAGCTCTAAATGGCACCCTGAACAGAGTGAGAAAGTATATTTCTCTTGTCCTTAGGAACTGAGTAAAGTGAAAGGTTAAGTTGTAGATTCCTGCCCAGATCCTAGATGAAGAATATCTTCTTGCTGCCTGAAAGAAGTATGTAGCTATTTGAAAGAATTAAGCGCATCAAGATACAGAAGCATGAAAGCTGCAAATCCTTGTTAGTTCAGGAACCAGCAGTGTGTGCATATATTTTGTTTTATCCGTGGCAGAATAACACAAATATATTGGAAAATTTTATGTAATCCAATATATAAAAAAATATATTGGAAAATTTTGCTTTGTACTTTGATATTAGGAAGAAATGCAAAATCTTGGATTTTACGTATTTCTGATACATAATGTTGAAGACACCTCTAATTTAATAGAAAAGGCAAGAAAAGCAAGATTGTGATTTCTTTTTCAGAACTGATGGTTAAAAATGAGTTTCTGGTTTTTTTGCTGATTTCCACCCCTCTCTTCCTTTTCCAATCAGGTCATGTCATGTAAATAGAATAAACAGAGCACCCTTCACTCCTGAAGGGTCAGGCGGTGTATCAACTGTATTTTTGCTGAGGTAGAAAAATAGTCTTTCTTTATGTGTTTTCAGTACCTAGTCTGTTATTAAAATAAAGACATAGTTAAAATATATGTGTAATTGAACATATGCATTAAACAGAATGTAGGGTATCCACCCATTCAGTGACCTAGACATAATTTGATGTTTAGAGTAATTTTGGAACTCTTAAGTTGCATCTGCAGAAAACCACCAACAATTTTGAATTCAAGATTTAAGATTAGCGGTACTAAGACTTTTTTTTTTTGCCCTGCAATAGTTCCAAAATGTTTCAAGTCATCTCCCGGCTTCCTCCCTGACCCACACCCATGGCCTTGTTAGTTAACTGCATGCTGTTATTCTCATTATGAACAAAAGGAAAGGAAAAGAAACCAACATCTTTGGAATAATCCATGTTAAGTCTCTGTTTCCCCCTCCCTTGGTAAGTTGAGTCCTGCCTTTTCTTAGTTTCACTGCTGTAGAACATAGTATATTTATTGTCATTTATTTATAGGGCAATTCTTTGAAAACTCCAGTTAAGGTGAGTTTGTCAGTTACTCCCCAGAAGTATTTTTGTGCCTAAAGAAGATGACAAAATCATATTAAAAACTGTAAAGATACCAATCAGGAAACATTTTCTCAAGGAATGAAATAGTGACATAGTTCCCCCTCAGAATTCAGATGAAAAATTTGGACATTGAAGGAAGGCAAACAGTATTAGACTTTCATTGTTATGAATGTAAAGGTAAAGTTTGAAGATTCCTTTCCCAAATAATTAATTTTGTGGAGTCATTATGTTGTATTTAAATACTTTTCCTGTGCTGAATATTTTATCTAGATTTAAAAGTAGAAAAAACCTGGCATAATATAATTGTAATCAAGTCATCATTTCAGCAGACAACTAGCTATGTCATATTGAAACTTTCTAGTTTGTAGCACAGACATTCAGATGATAAAATTTATTTTAAAATTTCTTTAAATGTATTAGAATTTAGTACTCTGGATAGAGATGCTAGCCTAAATATTTATTTTTTGCAGTTCCTTTCCATTATTGCTGTTTTCTTTAAAGCTGTCTGTGTGGAATGGGGAGAAAAAGGGCTACAACAGTCCTTTGGAGCTTATGGAAAGTACTTGAACCAGTATGATTTTTGTCACTCCCATTGACACAGAACATGGTAATACAATATGGGATCTATGATGTTGTAAAATGAGAAGAGTTTTATTGCAGTCATTTATTTATATTCACCAAACATCTGTGTGACCTGTTTAGGATAATTCTTATTTTTGTGGTTGAGCAGTCCCCAGCCTGCTTTTAAATCTTATTTTTAAACTTTTCAAAATAACTGAAAATCTGTAAAACTTGGGAAGACTTTCTTTTGAATCCCAAATTGCAAGGCATAGCTAAGTTAGGCCTTTAATTACTGCCCCTCATAATTTAGTTAAATTAGTAACTACTACTGCGTTTTTAGGATTAAAGGCCCAGTTTTTCAAGGTATAAAGTATTACCAAGTCCCTTTGAATTGATACGATGGGAGTTTGTTCAAGATAACCTGTGCCTGATTCAGGCTCTGTAACTACTGAACAAGTGTGCTCTCCTTTTGAAGCTCAAAGTGGTTTTGAAACAAGCCTGATGTGTTGAACAAGGAGCCGATGCCCTTTCTAGCTTTGGAAAAAACAAAAGCCTTGTGGTAATTGGTTCCTACTGTACGAAATGTCCTGGGTCAGATGTGTTGGTCCCCACGGTGGCACGTGTCACCAATGCAGATGTAAGAAATAGTCACGGCAGACAAAAGGCAGCTGAGTGATAGCTTTTGAGAAATGTTTTCTAGCCTCTAGCCATACTAAAAAAAAAAAATTGCCCTCCAACAAGCTTTGTACTTGTTGCAGAATGTTTAGCACCGGCTTCTCTGCTGCGGGGCTACACACAAATGAGTTTGCATTGATTAGTGGTATGGAAGACAGAAAATACGCTCTGCCGTTTAATTTGGGGGCAGTTGTTAGCCCCCCTAGCTGAGGCTCTCGTGGCCTTTCACAACTGTTGGCTGCTTTAACGTGTGATACGTTCGCAGCCATCAAGTCATGTTGCCCGTGTTGCCACAGTTCTGGAGCTAGGAATTATTTTTTTTTAATCCAGAGTTCCTGTGCTTTGTACGAAAAGCACGTACTGCAGCTGTTGAGTGTACTTTGTCCCCGTATTAATTTGTGTTGATCCAGATATTGGTAAGGGGAAAAATATTTCATATTTCCAGTGCTATTTCCTTTATTTTAGGGAATTTTTAAAAAAAACTTGAAATGGTATTTTTAGTTGTTTTTTTTTTTTCTTTCTTTTTAAATATATGTAGTAGCTCTACTGGTATCCCCTAGATTTACAAATATACAAGATGTTGATCTTTGTCTACTAGTAATAATTATTAAGGCTGCTGACGTTGAGAAACCCTTATAAAAATATTTCAAAGGTGGGGGGGATTGTTTATTTGGTTAGGTTTTTTGTTTGCTTTGGGTTTGTTTTTTTTTTTTTAAGTGTAATTCTTACTCTGGTTTTTAAAGATGTGAATGTCGATGTTGCTAATATCTGAGGACTTACATAAAACCTCCTTCCGGGGGGCACTTCTGCTTGCAATAAGGCTACACAACTAATTTACAGATTATTAAAAAATGAAGTGTGAACCTTGCATTGCTCTTATCCTAAACTGGATGCTAGGGCAGAAATACTGTGTCTGAACTCAAGATATATTTTAAATTTCCTATTAAATGACTATTGATGTTTCATGCAGCAATGTTAGGAAAAAGATAAGATTGTCACTATTTGTAGAAGCTGTAAGAAAGGAACAGAAAGACCTTGAAAAAAGAGACAGGTAGCTCTAGATAAGAGTTTAAGCATATGACTTGTGTATTAAATACAAAATTATCTGGCTAATAGTAAAAATGTTCAGTCATTTTGCTCTAACTGGTGTCCTTGTATCAGAGGGACATGCAATATTAAACAATTTGAGCACAACGGTACCTTGTTAGTAGCAACGTCAGCAAGATAAAGAAGCTCAGAAAAGGTTTAATAAAAATAATCGGTCAGACTATATTTTATATGAAGCTGCAGGATCTCTTGAGATAATCATATACCCACTGCATTTTCAGAGTGCAGTAGAAATGTCTCCCACTTAAATATGCTCCCTCCTTACTTGTTCGCCAAAGACACACTACTGACAGCAAATCTTTTCCAAGATACTAAATCTGGCAAGAAACGTTGCAAAGGGAGTTTCTTATATCAGAAGCATGATTTGTATTGCTGCATACAGCCACAAGGTTACTTTCTCTTTTCCTCAGCTGTACCATTCTATTTGTATAATGTTGAGAGGCGGCTGGATTAGTCTGTCTTTACTTGTGTATCACCAACACCAACCACTTCATTCTTGAGAAGTTGCTGACACTGTCAGCGTTTGGACAGAAACTTCAAATAAGTGAGGAAACTCACATATAGAAGTATTTACCATCCCGGTAATCTAAACTCACAGTGAGTATTTTGTCATAAATTTAACTGAAGGCATATACTGGAAATGAAGCATGTCATTTTCAAAACTATAACCAGACTATTTTTTGAGAGTGATATAAATTCATATTTTGAGCGTATTTTAGTTTATATGCATTTCCATTATTTATATATTAAAATTAGATGTGCACAATTTCCAGCCTTATTATTTTGAATGGTTTTTAAGAAATGTAGTTATAAAATATGAGTTATACAATACTTTGGAGTAAAAGGTGATTTTCATAATGTCTTTTCCCAACTTACAAATAACTTCTTTGCCATAACACAAACATGTTAGCAGAGCAACATGATAGATGTCTCTTTAAGTATCGTAGTAAAAGAAAATGACTTGTATTCTGAGGCTGTGGATAGTTTATGTTGTTTTGGACCCATTTCCCAAGCAGTGATCGAAAACAGATTACAATAACAATTATACAGTCAGAAGATGCAATATCCATTTCTGTTTTAATTGAGTGAAAGAATAATAAAAACATCATTAAGAAAAATGAGGTGGACCTGTCATACACTCTACCAATTTTTAGACTTAGAGAAAATGCAGAGTAACAGAAGTGTGGGCTTTTTTTTATTTTGTTTTATTTTCCTTTTTTTTTTTTTTTTTTTTTTTGTGAGTAGAGTTTGTTGCTCAAGCTAGAAGTCTAGATAGATTTCATACGGGCTCCTATGGGCAAGTATGCAGTCAGTAGGTGTACTGCTTGACAGTAATGCTCAAGTTGAGCATTATCTGAGTGTCTGGGTCTGGCATAGTGATGAATATATTGAGCCTTCCTGATTACATAAATATGATCACAGTGTCATACTGACCTGCCATTTAGATGAGCTTGGAGAATGCCGTGGACAGGTAGGAAGTAGTGAAAACTACTTCTTTGTCTTTCAAAATAAAAAGCTGTACTACTTTATGATGGTTTTCTCTTGTTTGTTTGTTTTGTTTGTTGTGGCTTTTATTTTTCTGGGGGGGTGGTGGTCGTGGTGTTTCATATTGTTTTTACCTCTCTCTTTTTTCCTGTGGTTTTTGTGGACATGAATGCCGCTGAGAGTACTTGGTCTCTTAGACCGTTGTTACCTGGCACTGGCTCTTCTATGGTCCTTTAGTTACCTGACCACCTCAGCCTTCAGAATAAAACCCAGTAGGCAGAAAGGAGCCTTGCTGGGCAGCCATGCACCTTTGTGCCTCTGGCAGAGGGGTTTGGCTGTAGTTGAAGGCCTGAGGCTGAGGGATCCTGGCTCCCAATTTTCTCCGAAGGTGAGTCCTAATGTTGTGAGCAAACGTGTCCTTTCCACTGTACCATATATGGAAAGAGATATTCTCTCTACAGTAGCCTTGGCTCTAGCCTTGTATCATACAGCTTTATAAATCAACATTTGGAATGGCGTCCGAAAGTGAACTGGGAGCCAGTTCAGCCTTTGGAGTGCAGATGTAACCTGCTTTCTTTGGCTAACACCTGTCACTTAGCACATGCATTTGCTCATTGTATCTGATTCTCGGGTGTACCTCTGTGTACATAATAATGTAGCAATTCAACTTGTTGTGCCCCCAAAACTGATACAGTTGCTGACTGTGCATCCATACAGGGTACATCAACCTGTAAGGTCTGTCTTTTGCACCATAGCCTCAAAATGTCACTAACTGGATGAAGTGTACCGGGCACACCTGAGAAGGAGAATGTGCCTGTTAATTCTTGTTCCTTGACCTCATGACCTGGTTGATAAAGATCTGGTAGTTATTAAAAACTGTTAGATTAAAGTGACCTTCTGGCTGATAAAAGTAAATATTCCTAAAAGAGTAGTATTCGAACCCGTAGTTGTCAAATGTGTAATCTCATCTTTGTGAAATTTAGAGTGTTCCCCCCACAACTCTTGATCTTATGTTCTTGAAAAAGAAAGAATACAAGAGAATGCCACTCAGAAATTGCCCTCTCTCTGCAGGGGTGGGGTATGTGGAAGATTTGAGTTGTAAGTAAAGACCAAGCCCCAGATGCTGGTTCCTGATCCGTAATGGGTAGTAGGTGCAGGCTGTCTGAAGACTCTGTGTTGACTGGTGAAAAGGGAGGCACAGGGGGAAGTTGGCTGCTTTCTAGAGAAGAGAATGGTGGAGCGGCTTCTACTCTTTCTTGGTTGTGATTATCACCTTTGTTGAATTTCCTGCTGAAGATCTGATGAAGATTTCTGTGGTCTCCTTCTACCAGAAAAATACCATCTAGTAATGATATTGCTGCAGTAGTAGCCTTACCCTTGCTGAAAGTACAGCAGGATGAATAACTCCATGAGTAACCATTGAGTTTGATGATATTTATTCAGAGAGAGAGAGAGTTTAATGTGGCTCGTCCGCTTGCGTGTGTACTTGTAACTTTTGCCCATAACCAGTTCTATCTGTTCACATTGTCACTTAGAAATGAGGTTTTATAATGCTGCCAGTATCTATCAGACACGAGGGGAGGAGGAAGTGATTACAACAGTTGCAGATCGATTCAACTTGTCTCCCTGCTGGAGGCTGCAATTGGGTTTGAAGGCAGAGGTGTAGGTGCAGTAGTTACATTAGATTCTATGTCAGACAATTATCTGGTAACATGAAGGAGGGGTGATGCAATTTCTTCCTTTTCTTGGCAGGGGATGGTTCACAGAGGGTTGGACATCAAGGAGAAAAGAACTTGCTGGTGGGTCCCAGTGGAGACCCTAAAATAGGCCCGTGTGTAGTATGCAGCACTTTTTCAGACATAAAACCTCAAAACAGCTACGAAAGCTTTTCTGTTGCATTCCAGGGTACTTATCCCAGTACCAGCAGACTAGTTAACACAACCTTCATTAAAATGCTTTTGCTAGAAGATGTTTTTTTGATTTAAAATTACATAACATGGTGGCATCTGCTAGCACCACCAAATTTAAGGGCTTATTAGCGGTTCCAGTTTTCAGTGTTTAAAAATGTTGGTCATTAAAATTAATTTTGGGTGGAACTTGGCGTAGAGAGTTTTAGCCCCTTAGGCGAGTTTTGCTATGTTGTAGAGAGAAAAACAACAGAAAGTAGTCCCCCAAACTAAAAACCCCTCACAAACCCTAAACTCATTTTTAAATTACAGAAACCAAACCCTAAAACTTCTGGGAAATTAATGACTTAAGATGAATTTTTTTTTTTTAAAAGTCAGTTTAGTTTAGAAGTGTTTGCTCCACTGGTTTTGAGTGAAATGAGTATATTTTCCATGAGTTCATATTACGAAGTATGGCTGTGAGGTACTTTTTCTTCCTTTTTAACTGAGGAACAAGTTGGAAAAACTGAGCTTTTATTTAGGAAGAACGTAGCTATATTGTCTTCACTTTTGCCTTTTGATGTGAATAGTTGAACTTGATGATTTTAAGGATTTTTGCCAACCTAACTGATTGTATAATTCTGTTCTATGTATTGGGAGGCCTGTGTGTGGTTCTGGTGGAGTGTGTGGTGCTGGTAACCCACAGGTGTTCCTGCATGCTGGGAGGTGCTGTCTGGCTCCAGGGAGCTGAGCTGTTTGTGCTGCCTCATGACGCAGCCTCCTTCAAAACTGTGTTTTGAGGTCTGGGTTATCATCGCTCTCGTGTTTCGCTCACTTAGGTGGGGAGGTGGAAGTGCGTTGTTGTGCTGTTTAATTGCTCCAGCCTCCTGGCTGCCCCATCCATGGCTGTCCCTGGGCTAACCCCAGTGGGGCTGCTCCTGTTCTTGCCCTTTGAACCCAACCGGTGTCACAGATTTGAAGGTTGGGTTGATTAGTGCAACTAGTTTAGTAAAGGGGGGTAGTTACCAGAAGCAGCTAATACACTTGGACTAATGAAAGGCCTCATGTCCCATGAGGAACACTTCTGTCCCAGACAGGCAGCAGGAGAGGCTGCGCTGGAGGTAAACGCTTTGTATCATTCTCTTTCTCATGCTCTGAATACGGCTTTTCTTTTATATCATCTTTTGAGAAACTCAAGAATTATCAAATCAAGTTATGAGTTTCATAATATGTTTCTGTGGTAGGATAGTGGCCTGAAATATTTTGTGTTAAACAAGTAAGGCTGTTATTTCAGCGAGGAGAAGGATTCTTTGGCTAGTTAAGCTGTCAAAAACAGGGGACATCTGCAGAGACGGTAGTGACTTATTTATAAGACTTCCTGAGATCTGGGATAGCTGTGATGGCTGGGAGACTGAAGCCACAGAAAGGTCTGGAAGCTGAAGAAGGATGTAAATAATATCTTGTGGTTTGCATTCGCCATTGGCTAAAATATAATATGTAAAAATGCATTTCCTGCCCACAGATTTATTGAATATGTAAAGCCAGAACAAATAACTGAGGAGAAGGAGAAAGATATTGTCCTTAGTTTTACTTCCTCTGGCCCTCCTAAGAAGAAAAATTCTACAATGTAATGTTATTTAACGTGATTTTGTTTCGTTGGCAAACATTGTATTAAAATCATCTGTGGACTGAGCTTTACCAAATTGCATCCTGGAACAAATTATTTGCAGTGGGCTTATAAACCCATGAAGAGTAGGAGCTTAACAGCATCGCATTACTGGTTATATGCAAAATCAGATATCTCTCATTTTGTCTAGAACACACTGGAGAGCAGAGGATTAGCAGAAAGTTTTTAAACAAAACCTTTTGCTGTAAGGAAGTATTTGGTGCTTTTGTTTTGTGTAGGATTGTACAGTTGCAAAGATCCCGGTACGGTCTCCCGTGTGTGACAGAGATTTCCCGCTGGCCGCCTGTCAGCGTGCGCACACAGCTTTCTTCACGTGGTTCCGAGTGGTTAGTGACAAACAACTGCAAAGTCATTCCTCCACTCCCCATTAAAAAAGATTTACAGTGAGAGAATTCTCAGCCTCATAATGAGGCTGCTGTAAGCTGGTGCTTGATACATAAAAGGCTGAAACACAGTCCATTTACCCAAATCAAGCATTTATTGTAAATAAATTAAGTGCCAGTAGCTTATATTCTGTCCAATTTAATTATATTCATAATTTATGGGGTAACTTGAAAGTGAGCCTTAATGGACATTCTTAACACTTGCTGAAATGTGTGAGCTCTGTCTCTTCCACCTCATCACTGAATTGCACCGACATGGGCTGAACCTGGGATCTACTTCAAGCCAGATCCTTCTTGAGTGTGAATAGCCATGTGTGTGTGGCACTGTGGAAACGGTATGGTTGTGCCTGTTCAGCCTGTCTCCTGCATCTGCAGCCCTCAGTTTGACTCGGCAGGATTTTCTGGGGAAGATCTCACATCACCACCAGCTACAGCTACGCTGTGATTTAAATGAAGGTGGTGGTGGGACCAGAACAAACCCCTTTTTTTCTAATACTATTTGATGTCTTTCCTCTTAGAAAAAACCTCAACCAGACGGACAAAAAAGCCCATTTTTGAATGCAGTTGATCTTTTCCAATTATGAATTTATCTTCTCTTCTTACATGTAATCTCAAAGGTATTTTCCAACTACAATGATTCTGTGATTCAATGTTTGTTCAGCTAGTTGAGTCTTGAATAGAAAACTCCTGGTTATTATCATGAACACTAGGTTTTAACTTCTGATCACTTCAGTATTTGCAGTTTACACCGTTCTGAAGTGACATACTGAAGCTTTAAAGCTTCCCTTTTAATTTCCTTTCCTTTTTTTTTTTTTTTTTTTTTTTTTGACTTGGTAGTAGTGTTAAGTTTTTGAGAAAGGAAATTATGGATTTGTGTTGCACTAGGATGCAGGATGGCATCTTCGCTGCAGAAATTCAGGTATTTCTGTAACTGAAAGCTGTCAAACTTAATTGTTTTCTGCCTTTTCAATTAGAGCTGCAGTATGTGAAAAGGAGAACTGGCAAACCTCTCCTGTGCCACACAGGTGCTGATTTCTGCCTTTTAAAGCAGTTTTCTCAGTTTAGGTTCGTTTTTCAAATTTGTTTAAAAGAAAGAGAAAGATAGGTAAATACCAGATTGTTTTATGTAAGGTCAGCTCTATTGCAGTGCAAAGAGAAATACATAAGTGGACTGCTTTCCCCTCACTGCCTTTGCTGGGTAAAGGTCTCTCTCCTAAAGAAAAAAACAGAAGCGGATTAGGTTTAGGAAATGCTTGCAGTTTGATTCCTTCCTGTGGTTACTGCCAGTTGTGGAAGCATGCTTTATTGTTAAATATATGGAATCTTTAGATAATTTCCTCAAGACAGTCCATGCTTTGCTAGTTGGACTTCCTAGTCTCTGTCACAGGGGAAGGGTCTCATCTTAGAAGTCCAGCTGAAGTTGCTTGTAATTCAGTGTTTTGAGATTTGCGTGGGAATAAATATTTGTGGATGCTGCTCTTGCTGTTGCCCAGATTTCTTTTCTTTTCTTTTCTTTTCTTTTCTTTTCTTTTCTTTTCTTTTCTTTTCTTTTCTTTTCTTTTCTTTTCTT
>JAWWES010000171.1:27942791-27953666 GCA_035583135.1 Lophotriccus pileatus
TCTTTTCTTTTCTTTTCTTTTCTTTTCTTTTCTTTTCTTTTCTTTTCTTTTCTTTTCTTTTCTTTTCTTTTTCCCTTTCTTTTCTCTTCCATGTATTGGAAAGACCAGCTTAGATAACGGCCCACGTTACAGTCTCTGCTAGGGAAAATGTTTTCTGCATACAGTAATGAAGAGTAGTTTCAGTAGTTTATGAATTTTCAAGATGATGTCCTGGTTTCTGAATGACAAACCATAGAAATTTGCTTTGTCTTCGTGGGAGATTACTCTGTGTGTGTGTCTGTGTTCTGTTTAAAAAAAAACCCAAAACAGCAAAAACTCAGCCAACAAACAAAACCTAAAAATCCAAAGCACAACAGTAACAACAAAAACTTTATTTTCCACTTTCTTCATTTGATAAAAATCTCTCCACTGTAGAATGATTTCCTTTGGGTTTGACACCACCATTTGATCTCAGTTTTTAATAATTTTGGTGGGTTTCACTCCCAGAAGAAAACATGCTTGTGCTGTGAAGTATTCCCACTAGAAATCTGGGAAGTCTTAAAACCTCATGTTACTCAGGGCAAAGAACTGGCTTCTTTATTAATTCCCTGCTAGACAACCCCTGTACAGTAAATCTTACCATAACACCATACTGTTGAAATTAATCAAGCTGATGTTTGGAAATTGTTCAAATTATATTAAATTAAATAATACCTAGAAGGAGCTCAAAACTGTGCTGATGGAAAGAGATTTTAATCTAAAAAGACAAATTTTATTGGTGCCTCTTCTTGTTGATTGATCTAAATTTTATACTTATTAAGACATGCAAGGACTGCTCCCTATTTAATGGCTGGAGAGGTGGGTGGCTGAAAGAGTAACCTGCCCCTCAGCTTTTTGGGTCCTTCTTTGTTTAGGTTGCCCAGTCTGTGATGGTTACATGGAAGTCAACAATACACAGAAGTTCGGTGCCAATAGTATCGCATTTATTACTCATTTAAAGCATGTACTGGACCAAGTATGATTTGCAAATGAAGAAAAGAAACAGTGCAGGACTTCTTAATATCTATTCTCTCTCATCCTTCTAGTTGGACATTAGAAATTTGCAGCTTTTACTCAGAAGTCTTAAAAATGAAAATGTTTTCCAGGGAGCTGTATGATATGCAGTTTGATAATAATTTTAACTGGCTTTAAGGTTACTTTTGGGAAAAATGAGTGCTTTATGCAACAGAATGTCCCAGGTTTTCACTTCTTGAAGGAATTATCTGTTTCTCTTTTAAAGAATTGATTGCTCCCCAGTGAAATAAAACTACAGATTAAAATGGGCAAGAAGGAGAAAATGTGCATTTGGACACCAATCTCTTTGATACATATTTAATTCTTTTGATTTCTCTGCTCCTTAGAAGAATGTCAGCAAAAAATACGACTCTGTTTACAAGGTCTTTTCTGTACATTGCAGCTTTTCTGTGAAAGCAGCGGTGGAGCTTAAATCTCATTTCTGATTTGTTTTAAGTATATATGTTACACAAGTGTACTGGTCACTACTAACCATTCTGTTTATCTGGGTAATAGTGGGAACCCTTTTTCACTGGTCTGCTTCGTGGGCTAGATGTGATTCTTGCTGTGTGTAGGTGTCCTTATAAAAGATGCAGGTCTTGGTTTATGCTCCTCTGACATTTTATGCAGATGACATCTCTGTGGGGTCAAAGCTCTGTGAGAAGCATGAAAGAGCTGCTTCTAAGTCAGTTAAGTGAAGAAAAATCAAGGAGAAAAAGTCTTCTGTATGATTTGAGATTGATGTTAATGTTTTGTGTGCATACCAGCATTGTGTTCATCCTTTAAGGAAACAAACTCTTTCCTTTTTTAGCCCTCAGATTACCCCTGTTTTTCTCCATGTGTGAAAATCAATGCTGTGTGTCATCCACCATGAGCTGTACAGCATCACTCACTGCAGCATCTTTCTGGAGCTGGGAGAGCGAGTGCACACAGTTTCAGTGCCGAGGGAACCTCAGCCCTTTCCACGCGTGTCCGTGGGCAGGAGAGGATGACAGGAACTCCGGCTGATCGGTTGTTAGGGAAAGAGCTGAGGAGTTTCAGGATTTATGAGTAAGGCTGGCTTGCACTGCAGCAGCACTGCATGTGAGACTTCATTATGGATGCTTGATCTCCTGCGCTCTGAGTATTACTCTAAGTCCTTCGACTGGAATGACAGTGAGCAATGAGTAACTTGCATTGCTCTTCTCTAAGGACCCTGTAGTGAGCTGGAGGTGTAACATATGCATGTAGGAGCGAGGCATGGTGTGTATCAGTGTGCAAAGAGCATGTTGGCCTCTGACTGCAGGTATTTTTCCTTCTGATTCCAACATACTGAAGGTACATTAATTTGTTTTCAGATAATGTCAGGAAATCGAGAAGCTTGGGGAAATAAATCCATTTGAGATATGACAGTTTAACTCTCCAGTGGAAAATAGAGGGCAAAGCAGTTGAAACTTCCTTGGAGTAAGATTTACTAGGAAATAGGTTGGATTACTGGTGTTTTTTTTACTAAAATAAAATTGGTATTAAGATTCCAGATGCTACAGTAAGAGGCACGAGAATGGATTAGCAATGACAGATGTGGTAACCTGCCCTTTGGTCTCTGTTTTTAAGGTACTAATAGCAGCTTATCATCAGTTACACTGGGTCACTGAGTCACTGAGTTCAGAGATGTTTTTTCAAAAGCTGTTTCTCTAGCAGGGTCCCTGCAAGCACAGGCAGCAGGGAAGGGCAGGAAAATCAACATGGGCAGGGGTCCTGAGGGTCCTTTGTGCCATCCATAAAGTGATATCGTGTATGGCGTCAGTTCCAGCTTTTGAGATCCTGTTTGTACTCAGACAGTAAGGGACGAGTGCGGGGAACAGGTGCAACTTCTGTGCTGAAAAGGAGAGACTGTTGTTTGACAAGGAAAGCATCCAGCAGGAGGATAAAAGACACTGTGGCCTCCCTCTCATCAGTTTGCTTCATCACTTTTCCTATCTTGCCAAAATGTAATTTACACAACTGATATTACAGCCTCAGCATTTGGCCAATTATCCTAATCTTTTGCCAAGACGTTAATAGTCCCATCAAAAGTGCTGTGACAGCCTGTATGTTCGACAGGACTGGAAGTTTGTCACTTAAAGAGACTTAATTTTGTTTTAGCTAGTTAAATGGTTTATGAACAAATAGAATTCAAGTTTTAACCTTTAATAGGAAGAGAAATTTTGTCACTGATTTCAGTGGAATGTGATCAGCCATGTGCTGTCTTTTCAGGAAAGCACCTAGAGATTTTTTTTTTGCATGGTGTGTTAGAATTTGGCTGCTTGAACTTGCAAAATGCATCAGTTTAACCCAGAATCAAGCAGTGAAGAGGGAGCAGTATCCGTGAGATGCAGTAACCTTCTTGTGAATTACTCAGGATGTGTTTTAAAACAAATAGCTAAAACACATCAAGTGGATATCGTAGCCTGTAGCTCCGGTTGCGGGGCTCTCACTATGAGGGAATTGTGTATCTAAAATATCTTTTAAAGTAATTTAGTCTCTGGAAATTCACAACAAGGAGTATTTAAGTCCCTTAACAGTTGTTGGTGTGACTGTATTTATTTCAGGGCAGGGTGACTCCTCTGAAGGGATATATGACTATTGGTTTGTAGATACTGACGATACTGATAGTAGAAATCTAAAAGATATTTAATGGACTTCGTGCAGGAGAACTGAAATGTGGCTTTCTCTTCTTTTTCCCTTAAAGAAATGCCTGGTCCAAGAATACAGTGATTTGTGTCTGGTCTTTCATAAATATACTGAGGGGTTTTTTATTTTTTTTTTTTTAGTTATTTTCTACTGGAAATGGTTATATTTCATTCTGAAGAATAAGATTTAGAAGAGAGCTTTCTGGTGGTATTATGAGCCTTAGACAACACATTTGGAAAACTGCTATAGGCTGAGATTGGTCTCTGCCCCGATATTTCCTAGTTTATCTAGGGACTAACAAGCTGTAGGTAACGAATTAACAAATTTCTGTGACTGCAGGTAATGGTTTTTCCTTTGGCACCCCCTGACTACAGCCAGGCCTGTAGCAGGTGATGGAAATGGCTGTGCAGTTCTGTAGGTTTTCCGTCTGTTCCCTCTTCGCTCTATGCAGGCACTGTAGGGTTGTTGCCTGCAAATTGGCACATTTCTCTGCTGCCTGTTGTATTGAATCCCTTTAAGTTCATGCCCCACAATTTACTGCCATAGATGGCTTGATCCTGTAACCACAAAAGTAAATTTACGTTAAAACAGAACAAAATTGAATCCAGACCACCGTCTGAGTTTTCCACTTCTATGGTTCCTCCTCATCCTTGGTGCTCTTTCGAAGAGAGCTGTTCTCACTCTCTTCATGCATGCAGCAAGAGGACAGCCCCTGGTCGGTGTGACCATCAGCTGCCAAGACGAGGTTGTAATTTTCAGCAAAGTCAGTGCAAGAATATTTTCCGTGTACAGTGAGAAGACTGGCCATGGTCTAAAAATGCACATATATCTCAGTTCCCCCAAGGCAACCTGCCTCTGCTGATTCCTTCATGTGTTCACTGCATAGAGAGAAGCAGAAGCGGCATTTGTATGTCAGGTTTTTGTATAGCTGAAGGTGGAGAAGCTCTGACCTGAAAGAGTAGGGACAATCATGGAACTGTAGAAAACTTCTGCTATGTTGAAAAAATCTTATTAGGAAATCTTGTTCATCCTAATGCTGACTCTTGATTCTGTTCCTGAACTGTATTCTCTTGAGCTTTTAGTGTGGTTTTTAAATGAGTCAAGTGATGAGACTTCAGTATTTCCCTTGGAAAGAAAACAAAAGCTATCCCACAGGGAAGAAAGGCAGATTTCCACTTATGATGAGCCTTCTAGGAGGTGTTTTAATATAGACATGTTTTAATCAGACATATATGACACACTTCTTGTTCCTCTCTTATTGATGCTTTGTTTTTTGTTTGGTTGTTTTTTTTTTTCATCTAGGGTTGATGATTCCCGTCTTTTGTGTGGTGGAACAGTCGGACGCCTCTCTTGAATACGATAATCGAGAAGAGCATGCTGAGTTCGTTCTGGTTCGCAAAGATGTGCTCTTTAGCCAGCTGGTGGAGACAGCGCTCCTGGCTCTGGGGTATTCCCACAGTTCTGCAGCTCAGGCACAAGGTATTCAATAAAGTTCTTTTCCCCCATTCTCTGCACTGCACAAGACAGCACCTGAGGTTGTTCAATGTAAGGAGAAAGCAAGAAAATTGGTGGCAAATCTTGGAAGTGGTTATATCAGTGTGTTAATTGTTTAATCTTAAACTAGGTGTACAACAAACCCTACCTTGTTAACTTGCCTAGAAAGCATTAGATAGATCTTGCTGAAGGGTGAAATATGGTGATAATGATCAGTCAGCATACTCGTGACAGACTTGTTCTGTACCACAAGGCAGGTCGCTGCTCCGAGGAAGTCAGCACAGAAACGCTGAGTAGAACCTGTAGGTGTACAGCTAGATGGTATCTAGTGTTCTTCTTTGTAGCAGGGCCATTTTGAACAGCGTATTGTAGCCTTTCATTTTTAAAATTATACATTGTAGAGAGTGGTTACATGTGTATACATGCTCCCTTTATGGCAAATAGTTGTAGGGCTAAATGTGCAGTCTGATTTCTCTGTTTTCACTTACCTACTACATTGCTGCAAAGCCCTGTGTAAATCTTTACAGTTCCTTCCACTTAGAGATGATTCTTTGTTAGCAGCAAAATCTTAAAATAAACAAAGCTTTCTTTCCCTACCCAAAATATCCACTTGGAAAAAAACAAACCAAAAATCCTAATCTTGAGGGAGATGGGCAGGCGGTGGTGGGCTGGGAGAAATCTTTCCAGAATGAACCTTACATTTCAAGAGGCTTTTTTATACTAAATAGGTTATTTCGGTGCTTATACTTTTGGATGAGAAGCCTTTAGGCTTGTTTCATCTCCATATCACCAATAAAACCTGTGCACATTTATAGTAGTTTAATAGCAACTTTGCCTGGGGATTTGGATTTTGTCTGCTGGTTTTAGTTATTTTGTGTAGCTGGGTATTTGAACGTGGGAACAGAGGGAACATTAGTGGTGTTGAATCCAGGAGTTCCAGGCAGTGGTTAATAGCATGGGCTCCTTGTACAAACTTCTTTCCAAGCAGGGTGATAGTGATTCATTTCCTCTGTCAGACTCAGCTCTATGAGAGAGGCTCAGGTTCTTTGTACAGGCAGAGCTCATGAACATGTGTTTATTTACATAATATGGTAATAAAAGCTCGGCAAGAAGGTAGTTGTTTTTGTTTTTAATATTAAATGTTTTGTGTCATCTTAGGAGCTCTTTTTTTTCTGAATGTAAAAGGTCAGCGTATCCCACTGTTTCCATCCTGGTGAGCCAGCTTTCTGTTTGACAGCACTATCCATCTCAGTTAACACAGTTGCTCAACATGTTGCGAGGTAACATGTGGAACATGCTGCATTAGGTGGCCAAATTTGATTCTTGGCACTTACGGAGGGGAATGGGCTTTGCAGAAAACCTGCTCCAGGGAGGCATGCCATGCAGTGCAGTGATCCACACTGGCTCAGCATCTCACGGGGGGAAACCTTGCTTTTGCAGCATCTCTCTGTTGTGAGAGTAGTGAGGAGGAGAGACAGATTGACTCACGAAGGAAATTAGTCACTGCAGAGAGGAAATGGCCACTGCGTTTTTGAACTACAGGCTTTGACAAGGAGCAGGTTCAGATACTAATCTGTCGCTTGATGTATTGCTTGAATAACTCGACTAGAAAATAAAATATCTAATTGTTGTAATTAGTCTAAAAGAAAAGTCTGCAATATTTTCATCTTTAAGGCAACAATTACTTTCCGCTAGACAATATCAGATGGTATATATATATATGTATCTTAAAGATCCATCAGCTAACAAATCTCTTGGTCAGCTTATTTACCTTCACACAGAAGGACCAGTGCAGCAAAGTCTTTTAGATATCCTGAGCAAATACTGCCAGCCATGCTGATTTTAAGATATGAGCTGAAGTATGCAGCATGTTCTGTAGTATCTTGCCTGTGCGCTAGCTGTCTGTAAGCTGAGGGATGAGGTACAGGCAGAGACAGAGTGCCAATAGATTTTTGAGGCTGTTTTGTTTAATTCAAAAATTAATAGAATATTGGGTTCTAATCAGTTAACTAGGGTTGACAGAAGCATGCTGCTAAATTGCTGCTATAAGGATTTATTAAGAGAACAATATTTTCCGATATTAAAAAGGGGAGAGAAATAAAGCTCTTTGCTTTATTCATTCTGGTTGTAGGAAGAAAAGTCTGCTTCTGTTCTAGTGCTTGGGATTGATTTCCATTAGCAATACACATTAATAAACGGTCACTTAGTTCTTCTTCATGATCAGCTGAATTACAGGATCTGCATGAGAAAGTGAAGCTCTTCAGATGCATTTTTTAAAGCTTTGAGCAATGTGCTGTACAAAATGGTGACATGAGTAGTTGTCCCCATGTCCCCTAGAGACAAAGTAAATGAGTTTATCAAAGCTTTGGTATTGTAAAAGCTGTAACAT
Source organism: Lophotriccus pileatus (assembly GCA_035583135.1). Lineage (NCBI taxonomy): Eukaryota > Metazoa > Chordata > Aves > Passeriformes > Tyrannidae > Lophotriccus > Lophotriccus pileatus. The sequence continues at coordinate 27,950,359 of JAWWES010000171.1, forward strand.
AGTATATCACCATTGTCACCTTTTGAGTTTGCCCCCCTCTTGTTTTGGATGACTCTGAGAGGAGCCGCAATTTCATTTCATCTTGTGAGAAACATCTTGCTTTCACCTGTTCTTTTTAGAACAGAGCCTTTCAGGCTGGGGGGAAAGAGGAGCGGTGGCAGTAGAGAACGCTGTACAGCTTCGCACTGCCTTTGCTGTGATTCTCCGTGGCAGTCCAGCAGAGCTGCCGAGGCTCGGGCAGGCAGAGCAGGCCTGGTGTGCAGGGCCCTTCCTAGTGGTGCCTGGCTGCATGGCAGAGCCTGGCTGCCAAAAAGGGGCCGTGGCACAGAGTGGTAGGTGGTACTTGCCTCCCTGAGGGGTCTGTGTGCCCAAAGGGGCCCTGCCATGGGCCTACTTGCCAGGGCTACAGCCTGGCGCTGCAGCGTTCTCCGAAGAGGTGGTGCTGTGTCTGAACATACAAGCTGTAACCTGCACACACACAGCTGCCACCTGGCCTGAGCCTCATGTATTGGCTTATGGTCACTTGGCTTATCATGGATAATTTTTATTCTTGGTCATTAGGTAAACAGATAAGCTTTAGCGTAAATAATCTTGAGACAAATATGTATCGTGAGGTTTACGTAAAGGTGACCCCATGCCTCACTGGAAGAAGCTCTTTATTCCCACACAGTTTGGCCAGGACACATTTATTCCACAAACAGCTGGTTGTGAATGTTTTTTGTTGATGGTTGTGGGAGCAGAGACTTTTCCAGTGAGTGCTGCCCTCGTGAAACTTCCCTTTTCTGACAGGAGCTGTGAAATATCTTCTGGAACAGCATGGGAATTTGTTAACAGCTTGGCACTGGGGTGTGAAAGTTGGTGGTGTGAATGGCAACAAAGGTTTAATAAACGTTTATGTATTTTTCTTTCATCACTGGAGTCTACACCTGACAGTAGGAAACCTGATACATGTGCCTTTCAGAGAGGAAAAGAGTCATACTTTAAAGGGGCACCTGTTCTATATGTAGTTTCTTAAAATTTTCATGGCTGGATGAAAATTTTTTTTCCATGACTGAGCTATTCTAACTGGTCTGTGTAAGAGAAGAGAACTTGTAGGAGGGATAGAGTGCTGAGTGCTGGGACCAAAGTAGTATGAAAGTAATTGCAATCTGGAGTACCCTGTGTACAGTCCTGCAGCCTTGGGACCTGCTGTGAAAGTTGATTCCCTCCTCAGTGTGGGGCGGAAGAAGAGCAATGCTAGTTTGATGCTTTTAGTGTTTACTTTCTTAAAATCCACATGGCAAAGAAAATGGTGTGATTTCTTGTGGATACATGTGGGATTTTTTGACCAGTTCCTTGTTAGCGTGTCCACAAACTGGTGTCCGTTGTCTGCAGAAGTTAGCAAAGGTGAATGGTCTATCAAAATGCGGATTGCCTTCTCCCAGGTCCTTCAGCTGGGTGTGTGGGCAGGGCAGTGTGGGGTGCCTGCCCTGACTGCTGCCTGGGGGCAGCTTTAGCGGGACACTGACAAGATAGTTGCTTAGGTTTGTTGCTGTGTGTAGCCACAACAAGGAGAGGAGCATAGGGGAGAGTGAAATGGTGCTCAGATGCCAAGTGGAGCAGAAGGAAGGAGAAAACAGTGGAGGGAAGCTAACACAGAGCAAGGGAAACATTAGATCTTTCCCATCCCTGTCGCTGTAGAGATTGCCAAGCCATGATTCTTAAGCAATGTATTGCCTTGAGCAGAGCCATTGCAAGAGGCAGTGTCTCTTATTGTCACTGCTCCAAGGCAGTGTCTTGGAGGCCTCTCTTCATGTGCCCAGGTTCTTGTAGTGCTGTGTACAGACTAAAGAGAGGGAAGACTTGTGGCTGCAATGAGCTGCAGGTCAGAGTGGAGGGCTAGAAGGAGATGCTGGCAGTGGTTGGAGCGGAGTGTAGTAGAAGAATAAGAAATGACAAAGATTTAAGTATCTTGCCTTACCATGTGGAATTGCAATAGCTGGACAGGGACGAGGGTCATACTCTATGGGGACTGTAGTTTAGTAAGCTCAGATCAGACAGCTCAGCCCTGTCAACCTTGTATCACTGGAGTGGGAAAGAGGAGAATTTTGTTGCTGCTGGTCAGTGTCTGGCCAGAGTAGCTGAGGGGGTACCTCTGCCCAAATTTCATGACACCCAGAAATGTGTCTCAGGGCTAATGGTCCTATTTCAGCTGCCTTGCCTGTGAAGCTCTGATGTTGCTTGCCGTCAGGGAACAGCTTGGTTTTGGTGCTTCTGCAGAGCACTGTGTTCTGGAGCACTGGTGGAGCTGTCCTTGCAGTGAGCTGCAACAAGAGAGAAAGGTGGCTCCTGACTGTATAGGAAGGAAACCAAGGCACAGACACAAGGGCTTTGGATCCATAGTGCACGTGGCTGGGGCAGGAAGCAACCCAGACTGCAAGTGTGTTCGTTTTCTTCAAGGGTTTAAATATGTGAACTCAGCCCTGCTCTCTGCTGTTAACTGGAGGCCCCTTGCACTTATAACCAGTGTTTCAGTATTATTTCAAAGCACAGACCAGATCCATGTGATATGATGCTGTTTAACAAATCAGTCCAAACGCCGGGCTGCTGTGTGTAAGAGTGGCAGCCGGAATGCTGAACTCCTTCACTCAGACTAGCCTTTGTGAGAGCAGCATGGCCATCTTGCCCTTTAGGGGATTATAACCATGTGTACAAATATTTGAAGGGTGTAAATACCGATGAGGGAATGGATTTGCCTAAACTGGTACAAGAGGGTAGGGCTCTGAGACGACTGGAAGGACCTGAGCAGATGATTTGTAGGGAAAGATCCTGTGAAATATTCCCACCTGTGCTGTCTCCAGAACCACAATAGCTTCCAACTGAAGGTAAAGGCAGAACATACCAGCTGGGGGCTGTATTGAACACGCACGCACAAGCTGGTTTTATATTTGTGTACAAGAAGGTTACAGTTAAAGTATGGTGAAGCCTTGCTGAACATTGCTTGATGTATACAGCCAAGTTTGTTGTAGCTGGGAGACCAGGTGTGCTATTTTCAACTCAAATGCAAGGTATCAGTGTGGGAAAAAATGAGAGGAAAGAGTTTCTCAGGTTTCTCCTGTGAATAACGTACAATAAATTACAAGGGTGCTATAATCTGGGTCGGGAGCCCCCGGTGGTCTAGTGGTTAAGGACGCGGCGCTGTTACCGCCGAGACCCAGGTTCGATTCCTGGTCAGGGACCTCCCCAGAGAAAGTCACTCTGAAAACAAACCTACGTCCTGAGGACCTCGCTGCCACCGTCCAAGCTCGCTTGGCCCCAGTAGACGAACC
>JAWWES010000171.1:27953766-27991919 GCA_035583135.1 Lophotriccus pileatus
AAATCCACTGCGCAGGCTCGAAGGCCTTGTCTGCATATGCGGGTAAGGACCTTCCCCGGCTCTTCGTTCGCAAAGACTGGCCATTATTATAATCTGGGTTCTTCTGACCCCTCAGCCAAGTGCCATTTGTATGCCTGAGTCGTGGCTCCCTGTCCATGTGATCAAAGGCCTCCTAATAAGTATTATAGTGACTTTAACGACTAGGAGAGGCACTAGCAATATAATGACTTCAATAATAAGACAATGCAGCGATCAACAAGCTAAATGTTGGGTCACTTCCTGACTCTGTCACTCTTTGCTGCTACTTTTTTCATTTTCACAGAGGCAGTGTAGTGGTCTCACCTAACAGAATTGTCAGTCCATGTAAAGCTGCTATATTTCTCTGTTCTCAAACCCTTTTGCCATGGAGTAGTCTCAGCCTGATAAACCAATGCCTCTTAAAACAAAACACCCCAAAACAAATGAAAGAGACTCACCCAGCCCTCTTCACACCTCTTTTCAGCAGTTTGGTCTTACTCCATCTGTAATTAACATCTCCTTACCTTGAGTAATAATCCTCTTTATCCCCCTTGCTTCTACTAGGGATATTTTTAACTGGTAAACTAGTCTTTCTTCTCTCCACTTTTGCGGGTGTCATTGTAAATGGCCCAAATCAAATAATTTTACAGTAATAAATGTGAGGGGTACAACTTAAACCGACATCTTACAGTAAACTCTGACATGCAATTCCATGACAGCTTGTCTGGGATTGCTAGGCAGGCTGGATTTCTTGCAGTGATACTCAGCCATCCAGATCAAAGTTTTCCTTGTAAAAGCTGCTCCTTCTTGAACTGTTCATTGCTTGAGTCGTATTCTTTGTCTTTCTCTCTCATGTTTGAAGAAAGAGGGCTGAGTACTTCTCAAATATTTATTTCCCTCCCTGTTTACAGACATTTACCAGCAAATCACTGTTTTGTCTACTCTACAAAACTTCATGACAACTGTAAATGAAATTCAATTAACAGGAACCATGAGGAAAAGTCAGAATTTAATGAGAATATTGAAAACCTCTTCATTCTTTGTGGTTTTTGATAGGCATTTCAGTGCATAATGGACACAGGATTTGAAAGACACTGTTGTTAAAGGTTCAGCATCTCATGCCATTTCAATTAAAGCCCTAGAGTTCTCTTTAAAAGTTCCTTGGAACTCTTAAGAAATCCTACATAAAAAATAAAAGAAGAAGCAGAGAATGAGGCTCCTTATATTTTTAGGGTTTGCTAAAATTAGTGTGGCTTTTTTTAATTGAAAATGTGGCATGTAAAGAAATGTTAGAAAGTCATATTTTTATATATATAAATTGAATTTATTTAAAGTTTTGCTTTGGTTTATATATATGACATATATTTATAGTTTAGTATAGAAACACACACACATTATACATGCGTACAAATATATATTTATATAAAAGTATATATATATAGGGAAAAAAAATCTCAACATTCAGTTAACAGATTAATCTTTCAGGTTACTTGTCATTCACATTCTCCATTTGTGCAGTTATTTTAAGTAGCCTCATTAGCCCAACAGCATTAACTCTGGTGAATCCTTTGTTTTTTGATAAGCTTACTGTGAAAGTTCTTAACTTTTGATCAGTGATCAGGAAGTGTCTCTCTTTTCTTCCCTGCCACCCTCCCATGCTGGTGTGTAAAAGTTAGCATGTGGTATTGGCGTTCTGATCCCAATATATTATTTACAGGATTCTTGTGATGGGACAAAACCTTCTACAAATAATAATCTATTTTTCTAGATGGCAAACATCTGGGTAGTATAAGTAAATGGGTAATTTATTAGTGTTTGAACAGCTTAAAGGAGGGTCAGTAAAGGTAGTCCTGAACAGCTCAGCACTTCTGACAGGCACTTGCCGTCTCCTATGCGGTGTGTGACTGAGCACGGCTTGTAAGCAGGAGAGGAGGCAGAGGGGAAAGGGGCGAGCAGAGTGGACAGAGCAGGCTTTGGCTGTCCCATTGAGACACCCTGTTGTCCTTCCCTCTGTGAGACCCCACATACCTGCAATGGGACTTTGAGGTCAAATGCTTTGAAACGTGTTATGTTTTGGTGACAGCTCCATGGGCTCCAATGAACTTGTTGCAGTGGCGTGTGTGTCATTTGCTTGTTCCATGGTCATAATGGATCAAACTCGGACTGTGCTATGGGTAGAAATCATTAAATCTTTTGTTCCCATCTCCCTCTTTGTTGCTCAGCGATATTGCTCAGGTTGCAACAGCAAATCTGTGCTTCAATTTGATGAGGGGCACATTCTTTAGTACCTTCCATCCACTTTATGTTTCAGGCTGTGTGCAAAAAGGTAACACTGCCGGACAGAAGTTTCTTGAAGCTTTGCACGCTTCAGGGAAAAATTTTCATATATTCTGCCAGGTTTATAAACCAATGAAGAAATGCTGGGGAAAAGGAGCCACAGGCTCTTTTATGTCACTGCAACTGTTAGAGTAGTTTGGGGTAAAATAAAAAACAAGTTCACTCCGAAAGGCCTGTGTGTACTCAATTAAAAACGCAGACCAGCATCAGCGTATGATAAATTCAGATGTTTCTTTTCCCCCTTCCCAGCCTTTCAGGTAAACCCACAAGCCCAGGAACCACTTGTATTTTTGAGAAAAATTGAGAAATGGTGTTTAGTAGTTTTAATTGAAAATAAAAATTTGTTGTCTTTTTTTTTAATGAATCTGATAATGAAGCCATGCAGTATTTTAATGTGGGAATAAATTAGACTAGAGTAGGCCTTCCTTGTCCAGAGAAGGAAAAAGAGGTGCAAGTAGCAGCCTGTTAGCTAACAAGCTAATATTTAAGCATTCAGTAGTATGAGCAGAGCGAAGCCTCGTGCTGGTTAACATGTTAAAGTAGCGCTTTTTTCCCCATTTTTTTTCCATTTTTTTTATTTTTTAGACATTCTTGTCTGCTGAATTTTTTTTTTCCATTCCCTTCTCTAGATAAGGGAAGCAACATTTTAACTCAGTGGCACGAGGAGCTTGGCTTTTTGTTTCAGCTTCAGATTGCCTTGCCACATCTGCCTTCCCCACTGGGGCACAAAGGTGAGCCCACCCCCTGCTGCTTCTTTCTTTAATCTAACAGAGGTAGGGCTCATCCCTCAGATTGGCTTCTGCTTATTAGGAAGCACAACTTTTAGAACCTATGTTTTGCCTTGAGTCTAGATTCCCTATGCAGCATTTATAATGGATGTGCTGCTGGGGAGAAAGCAGAGCTCTTTCCTCTGGTCGATCTGTCTGAAATATGTTTGTCTTCAGTGCCCCGGTCTGGATCTCACTGCACGTGAGATGGGGAATTGGTTTGAGCATGTGGAGAGCAAAGGTGCTGGCTGCAGGAACTCTTGCAGGCTCATGGGGTAAGGCAGTGATTCTCGGTCCGCTTTAACCACATAGACAAGCTAATTATGAAAACCAGTTTGTTTTTAAAACTGAGAACCTAACAAAGTAAGGGTAGAAAATCTAAAGGGGATAAACAGAAAGTGTTTCCTGGTTTTAAAATACAAAAGAGAGAGACAAACATACTGACTCCTGTTCTGTGCCTGATCGTCTCTTCAGGAAAAGTCCTTCTGGCAGTGACAGCAAAGGCTCAGTTCAGAGGGTTTTTCACTGCTCCACGTGAGCATTTTAGAAGGGACCTGGCTTTAATTCTCCTGGTCCTTATTGGAATATAAATGAAGCTGTCCATCAGCAACTGCATTTGATGTTGTTCATACTGGTTGAATTTTACAAGGGCAGTCTGCCCTCCTGCATTGTTTGTCATCGGGGGTCTGCAGCAGATTAAATGGCTACATTTAATGAAATGGAATGGAAAAGGATGAGCAAAAGACAATGCTATTAGTGACCTCCTTTTGCCTACTATCCTGCTCACTGGAAACCCACTCAGAGAGTACCAGTGAAGGTTCAAATTCAAGCTGTGTCTAAGAGAAGTGGGTCTATGTGTCCTGCTCCCATTCACTGAGCTACTTGGTTATTCTGGCTGGGTATCTCTCTCTTCCTCTCTGTACCGGTGGAGGGCTTATGGAGAATTGCTCATACTCTGTCTTCCTTTCAGCCAGTGAATACCTTTGATTTATCCAGACAACTTAAAATAATATATGTTTATACAGCTGTGATTAAAGAAAGGCATTTCTTCAGGTTGAATGACATGAGGTCGGGGCATTTTAACTGTATTTATGGGCAATTTTGCTTTCAACTTTATTCCAACTGAAAAATACTTCTTCTAGAATGAAGTATCTGTCAATTAAACAATAAAGCCAGAATAGTCCTGGGGTAAGGGAGTCTCTATTTTACTCTATTTTCATTCCCCAGTTTTGTATGTGCAGCATCTTTGTCTCCACCTTGCTGTTTCCACGTTACCAACAAAGAGTTAAGTTTATACAAGCAGGCTAGGAGGAGGATGTGTGTGCCAGTCAGGATTCTTAGCTAAATTGCTTTCATACTTTGTTTTTACAATATATTTGCTGCTTAGCCACATTTTGGCCTTTTTCCTTTCTCGAACAAAAATCATTATGTGGGATAGCTAGTAGATAGTTCCCACTTTCACAGTGACAACTCCATGCTAAAAATGTCCCTTGGCATAGGGATCGTTAACTGATGGCAATTTGTCTGCCTTTCTGAGTAGGTTTTTCTTCGGCACCAGCTATAGAATCTATGAAGTAGTCTGTGGGGAGGGAAAGTGTTTGTCTTGTGTTGAAACCGAGGATGTACCAAATGCTTGAGGGGAAAAAAAAATGTATCAAATAATGAGCTATAGATAATACTGCATCTTTTCCAGATTCTGGAAGGAGATGTTTAGGCAGTATTGTGCGGCAGTCAGTATGAGAAAATTGTCATTTTGTGAAATGTGTTTCAAACATCACTATTTATGTATCCATTTATATAGATAGCATCGATTACATATTTTTAAATGTTGACATGATGGGTCTAAAAAATACATGCATTACGAACATAAAAGTTTCCTTTTCTGTGTCTTAACTGTGGAGAACAAGTCCTATTTTTCTCAATTTGAAAGCTGTATTTGTTTGAGTAAGAAAATGGAGAGTGGTATTTTGTTAATAATAAAGATTTATTAATATTTTATGGTGAAGTTTTTAAATAAAGGATAACACATATTTTGGGGAGGGGGGTGGGTTTGTTTTTTTTAAATTTTTCTGAAATCTCTTTTAACAAAGAGCATAGCAACACCATACATTTGCATTTTCTGATCACTAAAAATCTCCCCTACCATAAATGTGTATGTGAAATTGAGAACCTAATTAAAGGATTAACAGCATGTACAGTAATTTACCCAAAAGGCATGTGTTAATTTGTTACAACACTAGAGATCTTTATGCTGTCTTTTTTGATGCTATCAAAATATTTTCCATGGAACTGGTTGAACCTGGTCTCCTTATTATAAATTCTTCTGCAGAGTAAGACAACTTAATTTCATATCTAATTGCATAAGGAATTATAAATTATCTTTTCTAAGAGACCTGTGGCACTAAAACACAGAATGAACAAATAAAACTGATTTGTTCTAGTACAAATGAAGATATATGGCAGTATTTTTATTACAGACACCATTTGTTTGGGTTGAGTGTCTGAATATTTTACAATAAGATACAAAGTGCTCTTTGTGGAGCAGTCATTCCAGCAATGCATCTTAAGGTGTTTTGCAAGTAATTGCCATGAAACGAAGAAACTCAAATCAACAAAAACCAGCCCCACCCATCAACTAAAACTTTATGCAGAATGCGATGAATCTGTTCCAAGGAAAATATGTTTTATGTGCATTCATAGAAGCTGCCTCTTGGATCAAACATGTGACTTTTCTTTTGTTTGCAAAGGAAAGACCTGTTGATTCCAAAAGTGTGCTTTAGCTCAGAGAAAAGGTGACTTGCTGCAGGTGAAATGGTAGTTTCCAGCTAGGTAAGACTGGAGCACACAGTGAGGCATTTCATGTCTGGTTTCTGTTGGGGATGATGTGTAGCACAGTGTACTGGATGTGGGCATTTCCCTCATGTAAAGGGAAAGGTAGGTCCTGCTGTGGCCAGGTTAGTGCCACATAACCCAAGGGGATGCCGTACTGCTGCAGAGTTAGGGTTTCCTTCCCTCCCAGGCACTTCTGGTGGAATCATGAACAAATCTGCCTTCCTGCCCTGAAAGCACAACCAGTAGACATTCTCCTTCAGAAACAGCTGGGTGTTTGTCACTGCAAAGTGGCATAGTAATCTGAGAATTGAATATTAACCTTATGGCAGAAATCAGCAGAAACTGGCAATTATTAAAGATTTGTGTTCTGTAACTTCTTAAGGAATTGTATGCTGGTATTGAAAGTTTAAAATATTTTATAGTAAATTTACCACTTTGTCCTGACCTGTATCAATGCTGGTGGCAAAGCTGTTTGAATGTTGCTGAACATCTATTTAACCAGATTAGATTAAACCCTAATACATTATATAGTGCAAGGAACAAATTAATATTCTACTGACCTTTGGAGAGTTGAATTAATAAACTTATCACACGGATTAATTTGGTGTTGTATAATAGAGATATTCTTTTATTTATTTATCCAGAAGTACTTTTATTATGAAGTATACTGATACAAAGCTGCTTCTGGTAAGCTGATTGTTATTTCCAGATACTAAAATACTGATGCCAAATTGTCTAAATCTCAGTGTATGTATGCATTTATGAATTTTTCTAGAAGGGGACCAAAGGGTAGTATGGCACTTCACAAAGGCAAGTAGGAAAGAAAAGTAATGATTTTTAGCTACAGAGCTTCCATGGTCTGGTTTGAGTGACATGAGACAAAAATTTCAGCATTTATGGTAAAATGTGGAGACCTGTTAAAAAATAATATGCCTAATAATCCGAAGTAATTTCAATAACAAGATTAAGGAATACTTTTTTTACTATAAAAACATGAGTTTTTTTTTCCCCTTAACTTTCTGTAGCTCTGTATTAAAATTTCTTTTTGCAAGAACTTCTTATGCTTCACAATATCGACTGTGTGTCTGTACAGGAAAATAGGAGAGGGAAAGCAAAAGAGAAGAGAGACAGCCAAGCGTTTCTATGCTTTTTGTAATAGCAATGTCACGACTTTGTTAGGAATAGCAGCATGATTTTTGGTGGTCTAGTAAGCGCTTGCATTATCTCACTGAGGTACAGCAAATCCCCTGCCCCACTCCCGTCCTTCTCCTCCTTGTTGAACAAGGTTGGGATGGAGGTTGCAGGTACAGCTGTAGTACTGACGTGGCAGTGGGACACCCCACAGTCACAATGTGGATTTTGTGGAAGGAGTGGTTGTTACAGAAAAAAATTGCCATCAAACATCTTCAAGGATTCTCACGAATCTTTTTCCTTTTTTTTTTTTTATGTGTCTCTTGTGCATAAGCTCATGTTTTGCATGTAAATGTAAGGGAGATGGAGAAATCTTAGCTGCAGATGGAAAAAAAAAACCAAAACCAGTGTCTTAATATGTAAAAAATTATAGAATTAGGAGGAGACAAATTTACGTAGCCTTTGCTCCATAATAATATGGCAAGACCTGACAAAGCCGTAAGGCTTTTTTCACAGATTTGGTTGTCTGGAAATTGTGCAATGCTGTTTAAATGGAGCGGCTTTTAACAGATCTCAATAAATTGAAAAAATAAATTTTTAAAAAATCATGTTTTCAGCAAGTATTGCATGACGGCAGTGCTAACTCCAGTGCAATTAATAGACAGTGTGTACTGTGTACAGTGTTCCTTTGAGTGCTTAGCATTTTGTCTAGATTTTATCTGGCCACGTATCCAGGAACTGGGTATGGATGCAAGCTGCTGTTAATTGAACTGTATTTAGGACTATTAAAACCATCGTATGTGCAGTATGGCAAGATATGTATCTAAATTTGCATTTTCAGTAATGTAGCCATAGTATGTGTGTCCTGTAGTAGGTGGGCAGCCCCTAATCCATGTATTTTTAGATACAAAATTTAATCAGTTTATGACAACTTATGTCAGCTTAACATTTGTCTTTTACAAAATGTGCAGTTATATTCCCAGAGTAGTTGCAAGGTGCAGTTTGTAGCTGAGCAGGAAGCAAGGTGGAATATGTTCTAATTTTGTTGTGGATCACTGGCCCGTTGAGTCAGGTCTTGTGTTGTAGCAATTTCTGTATAAAGGAAGGCTGGTCCTGGTTTCCCCTATCTCATACACCTACTGAATGTCTTTTTACATCCAGCTAGTTGTGTGATGTAGTATTTAGGAGGAAGAAGGTGCTGTCTGATGCAAAGGGTAATCAGTTCAAGTCTGGAAGCAAAAAAAAAAATCCCTTATTTCCGTGCTTGACGAATTAAGTCTTTTATATAACATGCTTTATAGAAAAAGGGCTATGTTTGTACAGAAGGAGGTGCCAGAACACTAAATAGAAGTATAGTAGCTCATCTGATGGGTGGGACAGATTTCTGCATGCTCTTTGGAAAAAAAATTAACCCTGTATGGGAGTATACTATCTAACATTAATTCTTGCCATTTTGTTTCCGGTACTTCTGGGGCTCTTGATGAGGAGAGCTTCATCTTCTCTGTAAAAATTTAATTCGTAGAGATAAAAAAAATTCTTAGAGGATTCCATCAGAAGCTTGTTAGCATGATCCTGTCTTTGGCGTGAGAACATGGAATAGAACAGAATCCAAGCATTTTAATTTGCTGGGAACAAAAAGAAGCTGGTTGGTAACTTTGGGATGCAGTGTTGCTCTCTGAGGCGCGTTGCTGTGCGGGCGCGCAGGCACATGACAGTGTGATCCTACGTGGGTCTGTGTTGGCTTCAAATACGCCTGGGGCCTTGCCTGGCCCCTTTGTTATTGCTCAGCCTTTGGCACTGAGAGCCGGTGGGGGATGTGTGGAGGTGGGGAAATGAGAGTAGATATTAGGATGCAGTAGCAGATTTAAATTAAGCAGAAACCTCAGTATGTTATAAACTTGTAAGGCTATATGTATGCTACGGCGTGTGGCTGGACCGTAGTCACGCTCAGCAAATCACTGAATATTACATGACAGTTCATATGTTTTCTAATTCTTCCCAGGAAAAAAAGAGGATTTCAGTACTGAATAATATCTTTTTAGCCTATTCCTACTGTTGGCAGCACAGCAATTTGAACTTTCAAAAAATAGCGGATTAGATATTTCCCTGAAACTACGTGTACTGTTTGGCATCTTACTGATGTTCTGGCAGAATGACGTAGGGATCGAGAGAGACTGAGGCTGGAAGCAACTTAAGGGAGCCAACAGAGCTTAGCAAAGGTTACGAAAAGCAGTGCTTTCCATCAGATGTCCTATGAAGAGAGAGATGGCAAAGGACAAGAGATACCAAAGCGAGAACAACTCACCATGAATATGATGTCTTTCAGTCAGGACAAGTCCAGGCTGACAATTTTCATTTGGGACTTTGAATCATCTGTAGGAAACAAAAATGAAAAAACTGGTAGTAGTAGGAAAATGGCATGAATCTTAAAACTTTAACATGGTGCATATCTCAGAGTCAAATATTCCTTGCAATAGTGGAAACTGAAATGCAGTGTTCTGGTACTGCTCTAGTAAGGCCAAAAATGGAACTAGAAAGGTTTGTTTTGGTGTGAAGGCTAAATGAAACAAGGAAGTTAAACAGGCATCCAGTGCTGTGATGTAGGGTCCAAAATCAGCTCACACAGTGCTGTTACTGTTCATAATTGTTAATGCTGTAGTTTCAATAAGGAATTCTTTGCAAGAAAATTAAATCATGTTTTCAGTTACAGCACTGCAAATAAAGTCAAATGCTTCTGAAGTCAGTGGAGTTTTTGATTTCCACTGATGCAACTGAGGGCAGAGTTTGAAACGTAATTTTTTTTTTTTCCAGATGTATCTCAAGCTATATTTCAAACTGGTTTTATATGAAGAAGTAAATAATATGTTGGGAGGCAGCTTAGGAGCATAGGTAACACAAGTTTGGATAAATTTATGTATGTCTCTGGTTTCTGGTCCTGTACTTGAATCTTTGCGAAGAGATTGTTTGGGGTGTTCCATCTATATAATTTTTCAGCTCTGTCCTGATACAGAAAGCCAAATTCAATACAGGTATTCTGGAGTGAGCTTTTTAGCTACAGGAGGGATAGGCCAAAGCCATTTCACTACAGAACATTTTTCCTTATATGATATAACCATTCGCAGGTTATATTTTGTTTAATGATCTTCAGAGTAACTTAATTGTTATTTATAATATATAATAATTGTTATTTATAATATATATAATATTATAATGTATCATAGAAGCTTGGGTTTGGTTCTTGCTTGCTTATGCAAATACACAGTGACTTAGACTGGGACAATAAAAGAGGAATTACCTGTAGGAATCCTTCTAGCTGCAGAATCATGGAGAAAGATGACCTATGTCCTCAGAGGATGGAAGTATGGGAGCTCTAAGACTGAAAGTGGGGAGGTACGTTTGTTTTAATATATAAAAGTTTTGACCTGTTTTCAAGTACTTAAGGCTGGAGGAAGGAGGAGAAAGCTGCAGAGTAGGGAGACATGAAGCCTGGTGTTAAGAGCCTTACAGTTGGCTATGGTGTTGCTTTAGTTGTGTGTGTGTTTGATTGAAGGTAGAGAGGCAAATATCCACCTTTTGGGCAAGGGCTGAGAAGCTGGTGTTTAACTTGACTAATACGTTTGTGTATGTAGGAAGGTTTTAAAAGAAGGGGAAAATATTTGTTAATTTGGACTATTTGTGGTTGCAATATCATAAACACTTGGGTGTAATAAGAAAAATACAGTAACTTTTTGTTTTCAGAGGACTTTTTAGAAATATTAATTCAAATTAAGAGTCATATATTTTGCAGAGAAGCTTTCTTTGTGAGGTTTTCACATAGGGTGAAAGCAGGGTAACCTGTCTAACTGCATCCATTCATCAAGGTGGTGCCTTCTTTCCTGTGGAACTTAAAGGCAAAGAGTTTTGGTTTTAAAGCATGAGGTGGTTAGTACTTGTCTGTAAACTTCTAAATAGTGTGCAAATGCTAAAGATTTTTACTTGATTAACTTTTTTCTTCATTTATTAACAAGGTGCTTATTAGGAACATTCATCAGAAGCTTTAGATATTGTAGGAGATTTATGATGTCATATGATGTCATTACAGCCATATGCTGCATTGTAAAACTTCAGAGCAACCACTGCTGTACCAGCAGGGTGAATAATGAAGCATTCATTCGCTCCTACCAAATCCCAACATCAAATGTTCCACAGGCTCTCTTAAAACAGAAATAGTGCCTGTAGGAACATGTAGTGAGAAGTGACGTTTGTGAGGGTGTAATTGGAGTACCTCAAAAGGAGTGGTAGATATTTCAATTCCCAGAAGTTGTTGTGTTAAAACTGCACAAAAGCTAGAGATTCTCTGAGGTAAAGGCTCTTCAGATGGAAGTGGCTGAAAAAAAATCTTGGCTAGCTCATGGGGAGCTTGTGAGAACGAGTACTAGAGGCCAAGTGCTGCTCTGTTACACCATCCTACGTTTGGACTAGTGCCAAAGGCGAGCGCTTTCCCTGCTGCGACTGGACTGGAGAGAGTACAGCTCGGAGGGGTATGAGCGACCAGTGACTCTACTCTAAACCACACATAAAATAAGTTTAGCAATCTTGGACTGTTGAACAATGATTCATTTTATAATATGACCGCAAAATGTAGCCGCGTTGGTAATGATTGCTTCAAACAGCTCAAGAAACTGAATGAGCAAGGAGGAGTCAGGATTACCCTTAGCCCTACTAAGTGTCCTTGTTAGGCCGGAGGTCAAGGCTTCCCGGTATAGCTTTTGCCCTGGGCTGCACAGGCAGGCAGGGGAGAGCTCTGCCTGCAATAGACAGACAAAGGTCTCATTCTTTAGTGGTAAATGTGCCTTAACAGCCACCGCTGTATACTAACACTTACAACAAAATGAAAGGAAATGTTAAGCTTGCTGCATGTTACTCGTTCAGGATGTTAACAGCTGTATGGCAAATACATCTATAACAGAGGAAGGAGAGGAAGATACAAGCAACTTTCACAGCCATCCTTTCATATCTGTAATTACATCCAGACTTAGCAGCAGTGTAATTTCATTTTGCAAAGGAGCGTGGCAGCCCTTGAAGTGAGATTTGTTGGTGTTCAATCCCACACGGTAGAAAAGGTCCATTGTGCTCTGACCTGCTTTAAAACAAACCATACTAAACCATGCATGCATGCTCAAAGAGTCCCCCCTTTTTATAGACAACTGCCATTTGTTGCAGGGGTTGCTATGGCAAACCAGGGCAGAAAATCCTGTCTTTATGTTAAAGCGAAATACTTAAAAATTTTAAGGAGACAGATTTTGAGAATATAAATTAATTAAATGACAGTAATTGCATTATTGCGCTATCTTGCCAGGGAAATAGCTATTCCTGTGAGAGTCTATTACTGTGTTAGGTCTTGGAGCAGAGTGTAATTTTCTGAATGTGCTTTAGGTTTTCAAAATCTGTTTTTGTGCTTCTCTTTAATTCTAACTAGTGATAAATAGCAGCTTAGCCTTGCAAAGGTGGTCATCATCCAGTGTGGTTGAGTTTTTAATGCTGTAATAAGACCGAATAAGCACTTGCAGTTTAAGCTTTAAATTGAGAGAAATAAATAATTATAACCTCACAAATCTGGCCCACGTAGCTGCTGGATAGCGTGCTGGGTTGGGATCAGTGTCTTTGGATTTGGGCAGGAAATGTTATGGTTCTTCCAGATAAGAGTTCTACAGTTGTCTAATGGGCCTTTTGCTCCTTGGCTGCTGAAGGTGCGAAGTGTCAGGCAGGTAGGAGACTTTTATTGTACATTTTTTCTTTGAAGAGAAAAAGGAAAAAGCCAAGGCTGTTCTATGTTGCTTGTCTTATTGACTCCCCTGATTACTTAACAGGTCTGGCCTTACTGTAGTTGTGTCTTTCTTCAAATCTCCAACCAAAGAATGAATACTAAGTTTCAGAAACAGAACTGATAAACTGGATGCTGCCTAACACCTTTTTAGTGCAATTAGAAAAGCTGCTTAAACTTTTTTTGCTTTAAATGCTGAAAACAAATGGTTCTGTCTCTTTGTTAAAGTATTTTCTTACATTTTTAAGTGGGACTGTGTTATTGTCCTTCAATAATATTTGGGGAGAAATGAAGACTAAAATGCTCACATCTCACATCTGAAAGGAGATTTCAGATCTCAAATCTGAAAAGATTTAAAAGGAGAAAGAGAACAAACCCCTCCATGGGAAGAGGAACGAAAAATCTTTTTTGTAAGTATTGGACTGTGAAGAGCCTTAGTTAAGGTGACCTTGTGTGTGAAGTCCTTTCTTTAGGTGTTCTCCAAGCATCTCTGGTCTTTGCTCAGTTGATCTCAGTTGATCAGTCAGCCTTTGGTTGGCTGAATGCGGGCACAGGTCCGTGAGTCTGCTTTGATTACGCCAAAATTGCCGGTCTTATGAATTGACCATCTGCTGTTTGCTTTTGTGGGCACTTAAGAATCAGGCAGGAAGAACATGGCAGTAGGCTGGGATTAGTACCTATATCAAAGTTCAGGAGCTCTTGAATCTTCTTAGTTTTGCCACTGCCTCTTTGTCTTCAAAAAGTCCTCTTTAGCTGTGCAGTTAGTACAGCTTGCTGCAGTTGGTCGTGCTCGTTAACAAAGGTAAATATGTGCTTCTGTCAGACTTCCAGAGTTCATTTTAGTACACTGAGAGTGTCGTTTTGTACGTCCCCTCTGGGTTCCTGAGTGGGCAAGTAGACTGTCCAATGCATCCAGGGAATGGAATGTAACAAAGCTTCTGTGTTGTGGATTGAATTTTATATGTTTGGAAGAGGGATCAGCAGCTTCCCAAATGGGAATTTAAAAAAGGAGAAATGTAAAAATGTTTATAAATATCTCATGTCAGCATCCTCATCTGGAACTGGCCAAGTCTAATGCAAGATGCTTTTCATGCCACCGTGTTTGCCAGCTACCTCTTAGGCTAAGGCATTTGTAGTGATTCAAGAGTTCAATTCTGTGTTAGAAAAAGAAGGACATTTGTGCAATATCATTAAAGGCTGATCCAATTTTTAAAATTTATTTAATACTACTTCAATCCACTGTTTTTCCTAGTATTTTGTGTGACATTATTCTTTGTTGTTGCATTTATCATTATTCAGTTGAGAGGTTTTTCACTGCTTTAGCTACCTTAAAATGATCTCATGTTCAGGGCTAAAATTAAGGAGTTTTTAGAATCTTGTTATTCTGGTTTTCACTAGTGCAGAGATTAGGTATAGATGACTGAGTGCTTTGAAAAGGAGTTTTGCATCCACTTCTCAGCTTCTCCTGATAAAAATGAAGAATTAAATAATTTTAAAAATACAAAAAAAGGTTAATTGAAAACTACTTGCAGTCCTTTCTTTTGGGTAAACGTATGTATAAAACATTGTAGCTACACTCACAACATTCATTTTTATTAGATGAAGATGCTTTTTTATACAAACTCTGCATGGTAAGTGAATAGTGTCTATGTTAAATTCTACATTTTTCCTCTATGGTTACAACCAAAATTAAACAGATTCCTTGTGTGAAATTATATCCCAAACTACTTTCCCCCAAGGTATTTTTAAACTTTTTGCCTAAATGATGTGCATTATTTTAATTACAGCACATAATAATTATCTGGAAAGTGTTGGTTATTATGTCAGTCTGAGGTGCCACTTAAGTCCTTTTCTTCTCACAATTAACAAAATAATAATTGTTTCAAAGGCGGGCAGGGATATGAACCCCAATCAAATCCTAGCAGGCATGTCATTATCGTAGCAGGGGAAAGCAAAGGAGCAGGTTCCTCCCTGGGTGAAAGCATCGGGAAGAAACGGGTGGCTGTATTTGTTTTGGCAGGCTGAAGCTGTTGTGAGCCCAGATTCCCAGCCAAAACCAAGTGAGCTTTGAGTTGACTTGAGCCATTTCTCAAATGTTGTTGTGAACTCTCGCTTTTTTCTTTAATTCCCCATGTTGTTTTGATTATATTTCTCAGTGCTGGGAACATCACAGCAGATCTTCCATGTTTTGGGATTATTTGTGAAAAGATTTCTCAGCAGCTAATAGTGATTGTTTAACACAAAATCTTCATTGGTTGGTTAAAATCTGAGCTCAGATGTGTGATCACATAAGGGAAAATTCCGTGGAGACTTGGAGTGGAACGAAACCCCCTCCTTAATACTTTTGTCTAACATATGTCACTGTATTAAAAATAATTACTTTGGTTCCTTAGAGGGAGAGAAGAAGGGTTTTTTTTTAAAACCTGCAATTCTATATTGAGTAGGCAAATAAACTCCCGAGATTGCTTTCATTGGAAAAGGACATTTTAAATGGTACCTTTTACTTGAATGTTGGCCAGTTTAATTTAGATTATTGCTTCTGACAATTAACCTCGTGTTGGGCTGCACTTGTCTCATTAGCAATGTGGCGAGTGATGAACTTGGATTCATGAGGGCTCAGCTCTCACCTGGGAAACTCTCTTGCCAGGGCTGCACTGCTGCCTATTAACAAATTATTAACAATTTATTAACAAATCCACATAAAAGCTGTCTGTGGAGGGCTGAGATTGCGGGATTAAGCAAATATATTAGTAGTTTTATCAAATTCTTTGAATAGTTTTGCCAAAGGAGAAAGTTAAGCAGCAGAGGAGGCATGGACATAAGTTTTAAAAATATGTTGTACCTGATTTTGATGTTTTCCCTTTTAAACTTGTACTAGTTTGAGACAGAGCTTCTCTTTCAAAATGTATCTGCTTTAAAAAGAAGTTTTTAAATAAAAAAGAAATAGAGTGATAGGGAGTAAGGAGACGGCTAAATAATTAAAGAATAAAATTCTTAAATTCTGTTTGAATGTAATGCTTCATCTGCCAGGAAATGATCAGTTGATTTGTTTTTCATTTAAGCAAAGCCAGTTACGCAAGTTGTGGTTTTATGAACTGATTCTCTCTTTCTCCCCTGATTCTTATTCCACCGAAGAAAAATACTTATTACTTCCACAGTCTGCTGAACTGTGTCAGACAGGGAATATTTTGAAATAATGTCATCTTTTGGTGGTTATTTAGTGAAGAAAAGGATGGAAGATCATTTTCTGCAATAGGAATAATGGCTTTACCAACTTTGTGTAACTTGAAGTCTTCTCATATAAGTATCATCAGAGAATGATGACTATTGTTAATACCCCAAGATGAAATACAAAGAATTTTCTGTCAGTTACTAGGAGAAAATAGCTGAAAAAAACTGGCTTTAAAAAAAAAAAAATGTTTTTACTTCTTCTGGTTTTTATTTCTGAGTTATAACAACATGTTGTGTACCTGTGTCTAAATTTACATATATACACATCAAATGTGTAGTGTCCAGACTTAACACAGATATACATACCTTTATATGCAGGAAAGGGGAAAAGCATTAGTACCTTAAAGTTTTTTATTTTTTCCTTATAATTTAAATTGACTTTACATTTATTGTATCAGTTCCTAACAAATAATTTATTACTTTTACCATGAAAATCAGCAAGGTAAGCAGGATTTAAGCTGACTGCTTTGTCCTCTCCATTTATATGGCTACGCACACAATATTTGCAGCCACTTAAAAGGTGTCACACATACTGTTTAGAAGTAGTTATTTCATTGAATATTTAATAACACATACATGAGAACTGATCCAGAAGAGAGTGTATGAAAAGAGATTTGTTCTGGCAGTACAGTGGGTCATTTTAGTGGAGAAATGAAATCTTTTTCTCTCCTTGGCTGTGGTGAGAGATGGCTCTGTGCAGCCGGTGGTGCGATGTGCAACCCATATGTGCGCAGTGAGGAAAGCTGTTGCTGAGGTGTGAATGTGACTGGCAGTGATTGCCATGCCCACCTGACATGTCCCTTTCTTATCTGCAAGGTAGCTTTGGCCTGCCCTGGGACTCTGCACCTTTGTGTTTTCTGGGCTGAGTGAGTGTGCCTGGTGGTGGGTACCCTTGGGCATGGTTCTTGTGGAGCAGGTGTCCCTTGCTCATCCCAAGAGACTAGATTCATGACACCTCTAGCGCTCCCTTCTTCTAGTTTATAAATGCGAGTAAAATACATGGGAAGAAGATGGGAAGAAAAGTCATGACTCAAGCTAAATAGTGTGATTCGTTGCCTTGGGGGTAGGAGGAGGAAGGGATATTAGAGGTTTGCGGTCTGGAGATTTGTTCCCGTAGAGCTGGGAGGTGGCTGGCCGTCATTCAGAGATGGGAGCAGCAAAGCGTGAGCGGGAGGAGGAAGGTGACACTGATGTGGCCCTGGGTGGGCGGGTGAGCAGGCACTGACCAGCAGAGTTGCTTGCCATGAGAGATTCTCAGCCAGGGCTGAAAGCATTTCACTGACTGTGATGAATCTGAGCTCTCTTTTAGCAGGAAAGAAAACCTATTCATTGATTTGCAAGCTAAAAATTAAAACTATTTTCTTTGTACGCAAGGAGGACCTAAAGGGCTGGCAATAAGGTTGAGACCATTTTCTGGCTGGGGGCAGTTGTTGTTGGAGGGTTCTGCTGTCTCACTCAGGCCGAGGGAGAATCTGCATCATTCTTGCCCATCAACCTGTCAAGTCTTCCTGTGTCTTGTGAGATACGCTACTGTGAGTTCCTTTTCCCCTACTGGCAAAAAACTCCTCAGCCATGATAACAGCATAATTCTGTTGTTCTGCCAAGATGGCTCTAACGCTTAGGTTGTGATATTTAGTTACATTTGCAAATATTTTCCTTCAAGGTAAAAATTACTCTAAAGATGCTTCAGGTATGACGTTCCTTTTATTTATATAGGGCATGTGCAAGCACACAACACTGCTAATGGAATATGAAGCCTTTTGTGCACAGCATTCTTTAGATATCTCCAGATGAGAGGCCTCCAGATCTTCAGTTCTCTTTTTCAAACATGCAATGAAAAACGTTTCACATAGAGTAGGTAAAGGAGGTAACAGGGAGGCCACTATTTTGGGCCTCTGGCAATAAAATTATTCCTGATTACGAAGATTGGGTAGAACTTAATTTTGAGCGTGTCTTGACTGACCAAGTGCTCAAATTTTATGAGAGCAACATGTTTAGTCCAGAATAGTTTATCTGGGGGAAGACATTTCTCACAAAAACTTATAGATTCCTCTATAATTTATCCATTTTATTTAGTATTTATTTTTTTTATCCTAGATTGCAGTTTTAATTGTGTGGCTTTGACCTTTTCCGTCTATACTATAGTGAGGATAACTCACACTGACTGGGACGCGAGCTCTTCAAATGAGTTGTCCTGTGATAAACTGTAAACTAGGGCCATCACCTGGTGAAGATAAGAGCTGATTTAGTGCTGGTAGGCTCCTCTGGTTGGATTTTCGTCCATCATAGACTCAGATGTCAAATGAAGAGAGGAGGGTATTTATCTTTTTGCTGATTAGAAAAAGAAGAAATTTCAAATGGTTTAAAGTCTGAATTATTTTTGTATTTTAGGCATCTTAGACTTTTAAGATAATACTTTAGTTATAAAGTTTCTACTTACTCAGAAAGCCTTTATTTCTGTGCAGTTTATGCCTGTCTTAAGACCTGCAGTATGTAACAACCAATAATACTCCATGTTTCCAGATGAACAATAGACTTTGGGGGAGTAAAATAGACTTTCATTAAGATGCAGATACCCACAGTGCAACCCACGTCCCACCACCTGAGTGAGTGCCAAGAGCAGAGAATAGTTATTGGCTATGGGAACTGACTGTGTCGGCAGAAACCAGATTGAGGCTTTTCCTCCAGGGTGACCTTTGAAATCAATCAGATTGTGAAAATGATAAACTTCCCAAAGCTGCCTTGCTGTGTCGTGCTAGCAATGCTGCCTCAGTGCTGAGGTCTGCTCTGGTTCCCTGTGCAAGTAAGGATAAGAAAATACCTCTGGATTTGTTGGAGGGTCATTTGGCCTGTTCTTTCAGGAATACGTGTGTATGCAGGGTCTTCGTACATAAGACTTTGTGAAGTAGTTATTTATATCTTATTTTCTCCTTTATCATGGTATTATTAGTTGAAATCCCCAGTCAGGTGTTATATATTTGTGGTACTGAAGAGAATGCAGGCAGCAGTATAGGTTGTACATTACGGTGAAATGGCATCCCTGGTAGATTCCAGAGATTTTCCAGTGTTGGTGCCATGTTCTGAATAAGACATCATCCCAGTGTATCTTTATTTAATTATATTCCCCAGAACTGTGAATTGGCCTCTGGCTTCCTTCTCTGCTTACACGCATGTAGAAGCCGTGCATTAGTGGGCCCAAGACACCTGGGGCTTTGGGAGATGATTAGAAAAGACAGTCTGTCCTCCCTTTTTTCTTGAAATACCACCATACAGCATTTTTGATCTCTTTGATTTAAACGTGAGGTAGAGTTTAGGAAAGAGAAAGAAGTGGTGAGAGCACTGAGCTGTGGAGGAATAGAGTTCTGGTACAGAAATTGGTTTAGTACATGATTGCTGGTATTAAACAATAGGATCTTTCACCAGAAGACCAATCACTGGGACTGTTGGGATAACCTATTCCTTAAAATGTCTGCAGTGCCACAACCAAAAACAACAACAACAAAAAAAGAGGCCTGAGGGTGCTGGTGTGCTGTCTTCCAGCTTGGTGAGTGGTGAAGCACTGAGCTGCTTTCTGGAGGATGAATCTCAGGAGGTCGTAGAGCTCTCCACCATCTCACAAGGATGTTTGCAGTGCCACCAGTGCTTAAGGCTATTGAGTCTTGTAGTGTCTGAGGGTGTCCCTTAAACTCTCTTGCTGGTTTTGGCTGGGATAGGTTTCTTTTCTTTCGTAGCAGCTCCACAATTTCTATATGCTGTGATTACATGAGAGTCTCAGCTGCTACTAAAGAAGTGGTAAACTGGAAAGGCTTCAAAGCATTATGTACGTGTGCTGCAAACCTCCAGATCCAAAACATGAATAAGTCTTTCCAGTCTTTGCCATGTTCACAGAAATTTATCATTTAAATTAAAAAAATAGTTCTTTCTGTCTTTTGATCTCTTTTTCACAAAATGACTAACGTGAAGTTGAAAATGCTGGCGGGATCCAATAAGGATCTGGTGGCTTTGTAAGAAAATACGTTCAGTTCTAGGAAGATGTGGGCTAAAAAAGCAAATCTAGGTTCATCTCAGCATTAGTGTGGGCTCATCAACAGTACAAGGGAAAACTGTTTTTTCTGAGTCTGGTAACAGTTCCTGCTTGCTCTGAGTCATCTCCTCTAGTGGTGAACTAGTGTTTTCTTTTTATGCTTTTGTTTTCTGTTGATAGGAAATGTAGCATAGTTCAGTAACCAGCAAAGCTTTATTTAGACTTGTCAGAAATGCAGAATTTTTTTGTTCTTGGGAAGAAAAGAGGGAGATGGGAAATTTGAGATCAGATTATCAACTGAAATAAGCATCAGTGAAGGAGGATTTCTTATTTAAGTTAAATGAATGCACCTGAATTTGCAGTGCTGTCCAAATTAGGAACTAGGGTTATTAAAATGTATTTTGAAAAGTAATACTGAAACCTAAAAGATACTATTCTCTGTCTCTCTTGCGTCTATTAATTTGTAAGGGAAGGGTAAGGTTTAATCCCTTTCCTTTTACCTGTTTGTGAGCTATGAGTGAGACCTGAGCCTAAATGTCAACAAACCCTCAGTCTTAGCTCTATTGCATATTCTTAAATATACGTGTGCATGCACATTTACATGGATAATTTTACTTCCTTAAAATTTTTTAATATACAAATGCTAGAATGCAAGCGATACCTCCCTTGTTAACTGCTTCATGGTGATTCTAGTTCTTAACTGGATGTAATTAAAGATACTGTGATCAAGCCCATGGACATTGTAGGGATCTGGATATACTCTTATAGTAATGCAGCTATGGAGAGCAGAAGAATTCTGAGTCAAATTGCAAAGGTAACAGCAGCTGGATCTTCACATGCTGCGTTCATGTTGAATTAGTGAAAACAGTTGCTTGAGGTTATCAGCAAAGTCCCCAATCTCTCTGTTTCCTCAGCAATACATGCTTTTCTACTCTGCTAGTTAGATGCTGTCCTACTAGTTTTTCAGTTGTTCATGTTGTTTTTTTTCTCATGGAAGTCAAGAACTGAATGTCTGGTGGGAGGAAAGAAAAGACAGAAGGCAAGCCAAAAGTAGTAATTTAGTGAAAAAAACATTCTGCTAGTCTTTATACAGCATAAGGAAAGCCCCAAGACACAAATCTTAAACTAAAGAGATTAAGCTGTTAAACTACATAGGCGAGAATCTGAATCTGCATTCAGTTTAGGGGTTTGTTTGTGCAGCACAGCATGCTGTGTGCCCTTATTTTTCTTTGGACTTGAGACCCACAAATTTTCAAATCTACTTGTAGTTGACTCAACACAAAGATAGTTGGCTACTGTATGTCTGCAGTCTGAGCCAGACTTTCTGTGCTCTCTGTAGCTGTTGCTGTGAGTAGGCAGGATATTCAGATTCATACAAGGCCAAACAATGTCTGTAGGCTTAATTCTAAGCCTATTATCCTCCACAATGTCCTGTTAGCAGTGCTCTTTTATAACCTTTAAAATGTGTTTTATGTATTCATCTACAATTCCATGCTATTATGCTGTTTTTCCTGCTCAGTGGACTGTCTTTCCATGTGAAGCTTGTAGGCAAGCATTGAAGCTGGGTCAGCTGAAGGAGTTTGGGGCACTGGCATCTTTGTAAAAACAGATGCAGGTTTTTCCCCAAAGAAGGAAAACATCTTCTACTTCTCCTCTTAACCATTCAAAAATATCATATAAAATGAAAGAAAGGATTCTGGAGTGTGGGAACCAAAGGCTGTTTGGCTGAATGCCCTTTTCTTGCTGGAGGTGTTGTGGAGCAGGTTGTGTTGGTGGCATTGGGCTAGCAGAAAGCTGATAAAGAAGGCTGGACAGCAAATGTTTGTGTAAAGTTGTGGTCCTTTTACACCTGTGCAGCCCCTTGTAAGTAGTGAGGTGGCAAAAATTTGGGACAAGGTGATTCAGGCATTGTTTGTGGCTGTTGATGAAAGAGCATATGCAGTGGAGAAAAGCACCACTTGTTGAGCACAGTTGCGTTCATGTTCCTTAGCAACTGAGGCAAATACACTAAAGCCCCAGCTCTCAGTCTGTAAGGCTGAGGTGGAAGCACATTTCAGGTCTCCACTAGCAGTATCTGCCTATGTTGTCTCTCTGGGAGGCACTAAATTATAGACAGGTCCTGGTGCCAAGGCTGGGATGGCAGAGAAGCTGCATGTTTTACCAGGGAGCCTGAGACTGGAGGAGAGACAGCTGTTGCCCAAAGCAAAAGGAACATGGTTATAAGAAGACAAAGCAAAGACCTCCAGGCATGGGAGCAGCTAAGGAAACTCTTTGATCAGAGAATAAGCTGAGTTGTGACACTCCTGGTCTGGATTTCAAAGACATTCAGCAGCCACTGCTACCTGGGAGGAGTGCCTGTATTCCTGTGCAGCTGAGCAAGCTCAGGTGTCCCAGGACTGAGTTGGGAATGATCTTAACATAAGTACAGGTTGCCCAAAAGAGAGTAATTTCATGCAAAACTGGGGAGAGTGCCATACTTTGGGTGTTATGTGGGGCTGATGTTAGTGATGGTGCAATCCTACAGGCATTGGGGCTACTGAATAATACTGCTGAGAAAAGTAGCCCCATTGTGATGGTGCCTCTCAGGAGAGGGCAGCCTGGTGGAGGATGAGGCTAAGCTCTGGGCTGACAGGGTTATGAAAGATACCTCCTAAGAGCTGCTTAATATCATGGATCCAGTAGCCTTTCTGTCATGAGTTGTCATGACTGAAAAGACTTTCTATACGTGCCATGGAAGTGATGTTTAGAGGAGTGGTTCTCTTTCTCAGACAAAAGAAAGGAAGAAGAGACTTTTCTCTCTTTATTCATATTCTTGCTGTCCAAGGTAAGTGCAGACTTATCCCAAAAATGACAAAAGAGAGAGATGTTATGCAGGACTAAATGTGGATTTTGTCAATGGAGGTGATAGTTTTAAAAGTAATACAGAAAATATTAAAAAACCTTCAGAATCACAGAATATTCTGAGTTGGAAGGGACACAGAAGAAGGATCATCGAGTCCAACCCTGAAATGAATGCCCTGTTGTTTTGTTTTTTTTTAATAGTTAGTACTTCCTTTGCTTCCTTGCCCTTCTATTTATTTGTGGTATTCCTGTTCTATCATATTTTAAAAATAATCCCCTGAAGTACATAACATCAACCCTTTTTTTCCTGTTTCCTTACTAATTATTTACTTTTTTTTCCAAACAGAATAGGGGTTGGAAAATTAAATAAAGACTTCCAAAATAACAAGCTCCAGAAAATTTTATTTAATTTGTGGGTTCATTCTGTTTGCTCTCGGTCTCCCCCCCCCTTTTTTTTTTTTTAAGAAGATCTTTATTAATTTAGTCTAGTAACTTAGTGCTTATATTAAATTAATCTAATAAAAGTCAGGGTCCTCACATAACGTTTCCCAAATGTGAAGCAGCATCTATTACATGAGGCACAATCTTTTTACTGTAAAATGTAAACTTGATATGTAGAATTACAAGGCATCAAACTGTTTAGTGTATGTTATTTAAGTCAAATTCTTGAGTACAGTCATGCTGGAGGAAAGGAATGGGCAATACTAGCATTCAAAAAATTGAAAACTCAAACCAAGCTTTGTGTATCAAAGCGATTTTCATCTGTGAATGTACTCTGAAGTTCAGAATTAAACCTTGTAACACAGTCTTCCTCTTGATGGTTACACCCACATTTCTATAAACATTGTGATATATAATCATAGAAATATCATATATAATAATAATAATGAAAATGCATAGTTTGTGTTCAAGTCTGTGTATTGATACGGATGTGCAAGCCAAAAAGGCTAGATAGGAGTGTTTAAATTGACCAGCTCATAGACATGTCTTTGCAGCACAAAATTTCATTCTATAAATTATGGTACACAGAGTTTGTGACAGCATTTTAAATCAGCAAAAATTAAGACTTCCAGCAACAGGAGTACAAGGGGCTTAGTGCTTCCAGAGCTTTGGGTAGCTCGGCTGTGCTTTCCCCTTGGGTGAAAGTCACCCTTTTGTGCAGAGCCCTGAAGTTGCACAAGTCTCATGAGCTGGGGTGGAGTGTTCGTCATTCAGGGAGTGTGGGTGTTCCTGTTGATTTGTGGATGTGTATATCACAGTGTAATCACATAGTTTATTCCTGTTCTCTCACTGAATTATTTATTATGGATTGAAACGAGGAAGGAGGGGGATTCTTTTGTATTGGCGTAAACATAGGATTATGTGCATTGTGTGCTTTCAATCACTAAATCACCGATATGCCAATTGACATAATACAGTCTACCTCACAGGGATGTTGCAAAGTTCAATTAATTAATGTTTTTAAAGTGTGTTGGGACCCTTTGATGTGAGGCGCTTTAGAAGTACAGGGGAGGGTTATGTTGATTATTTTTCCCATCTATTGCCCCAGTATATCACTGACTGAAATTCAGCAGGATAATATGAGCAACCCTTATAATGATGGGCAAAGGCAGCATAATATTTTTTTAAATTTCCCAAAGAGATAGAAAAGGCAGTTCGATAATATAATATAAAAACTTAATACAGTCAGATTTTTTCTTTTAATTTTTCCTGTTGCTTTTTTCTGCTTTCTGCTTGAAAGTCATTCCCTTTGCTGGATTAACAATAATAACTACAAATTATGGCTTTATGTTGCTACAGTTTGATGATATACTGCAGCCAGGGTAGAGGTTAGAAACACAGGCTGAGTTATTATGTACTGCAGGGTAGTGATTTCATGCAAACTGATTTATGGATAAATAATTCTATGTACTTATTACATGGGACAGGCAGTTTTTAATTTCTGTAACAAAGCACAGCTGAACAAAGGAAAATTACATGCTAAAGCATAGGGACAAGATGCCTCTGAAGAGGATAACCAGATGCAATCAATGTCACAAGAGCCTTTCCATCTTGTAGTGAGCCCTGCAGTAGTTGGCTGATAGAGAAATGGCTTGATGGTCCCAGAAGTGGAACTTTTATTGCATGTCTCCTTGAGGTCTTTCATTTGGAGATTTAAAAGAAATCAAAAGTATTTGGGTGCTACTGTTAATCTGCAGTTTCTTCTGAATATCTGTTGCATTGATAAGAGCTGTTAAAAAGTAAGCTGTTTGATCAAAATGACTTGATTGGATTCACAAGGCAGCAGCAAATGTTGATTGTGTTCTTCACCCAGCCCTGCGTTTGCAGTCTGGCACTCTTGGGCTGTGATCCTGGAGTCCCTGGAATGCAAGGAAGTGAATCCTAGGACACCTAGCACAGCTCTGGAACACCACAGCAAGGGAGCCGTGGCTGTGGTCTGGTATAACACTTCAAATTCAAATTTGCTCAGTATATTTTGGAGTAGTAAATATAGCCCAGGAGATCTCATGCTGGGCTGGGCACTGTCTACTCCCTCTGCCTTTCCAAAGATTGCACAGACACCGTGCTGTGCCGAGTCTGGCTGTACAGGCACATGTTCTTGTCTGAGCTGGATGTAGCTGTTCTGCTACAGCCTGCAGTGTTAGTGAACGTGGAGCTGTAATGCAAGAAACAGGCTTTGCACTTCCCCAGTTTCCAGCCTGACTGTGTCCATCAGTCCACAAGGACAGCAATCACCTGCTTGAACACCTCACCCTATACGAGTCTCAGCAGGTTGTATTTGCTTAGGCTATAGAAAATGGGAGGTTTTGGTGTGGTGCATCAGGGATTCAAATAGTCTGTCTGTTTAGGGTTAACAAGTGCTTTTCTTAACAATATTTGGTAAGGAATCGGTATTCTCTGCTATCCTTCTTTTTTGCCCTTTAACCAAAGAACACAAAATTCCTTCTCTTTCCCTCTCTGTATGTATTTGGGCATGTATTACTCAAGATTCATTTTCTGTCTCCAGAAAAAATGTCACGGAGGATATGGTGATGCTAATAGAACTTCCAAAATGTCCTTCATTTGATCCCATGACTTAATTTTAACCCTGACAGATTAGCATTTTAAATAAATTGCATTAATCTTGTGTATGCATTTGCATTAATACTACAAGTATCCATTTAAGATGTAACTCAGGTAGGCTCATAACTTGTGAAAGGTGAAATCAGGAGTGTAATCATGGTGGGAGCAGGGAGTAGTTTGAAGGGAGCCAGTGACGGGGTGAGGCATGTTCTGATCCTGTTTACTCTGTGTAGCTGCAAAATGGAATTTGGAAAATGCCCTATTTTAACAGTTTGATTTTACAGCAGTGATGTACTGAAGGATACCTGAGGTGCCTCAGTAATTACTATGGGGCTATCCAGATTAAAATTTCCCTGTGCAGGTGACTGGGAGATGCAGGACCCCGACTTCATTCTCTTTACAACCAAGAAGTGTCGTAGCTAGACTATGATATGTTCTAAACCCCAGATGTGGCATTCTTAGAAGGAGTGCACTGTGTGGCTATCTATTTATTTGCAAAGACAGATGAGGGTTCTAGCCCATATAGATAAATAATTTTTATGGGACAGTATAAGCTACATAATAATGAAAAGGGATTGCCAGTTTAGCTGCATTTTTCTAGAAAGCAGCTTTTTGTCTTTTGATGTTTATGCTCTTGATGAAAGTAGTTATTCTGGAAGTCTTCTTTAGCTCCAGCCTTGCATCCATTCAATTCCCATCTCACTAGGGTGAAATTCCAGGAATAATTCCAGTGTTTTAGATGCGTCACTCTTTCAGGTGATACTGTAAAAAAGCTCATGAAGATCCTGTGATGAGTTCTGCTCAGTAGAGAGGTCAGCCATGATGTAGAAGGTCAAGGCTTCTGCTCAATATGGTGTTCTGCTCTCCCTTGCAGAGTTATCACTTTCTTCTGCAAAGGAGCTGCATTTTAAATGAAACTAAATTGGAAGCACCCTGTCAGGGCGCCACATCACTGGCCTAAGTGGAATGACAGCAGTGAATTGCAGTGGTTACGTGCAGACCCGATACTCGAGCTTGTAGAAGTTTGCCCACTGCTCTTCTTGTGGGTAAAGGGAGTTACACAAATTTCAAACCAAGTTACTCTGCCCTTTTTCCCTGTCTCCATTTCGATGAAGCTGAGGCTTAAACTTAATAAAAGACCTGACTACAGAAGTACATGCTATTCAAGAAGCAACAGCCTGTGTCAACAAAAATCTCTTCTAAAATAGTTTTGAAAAAAAATCTTTTGGGAAAACTTGGTCTCTTTATTGTCTCTAATTGCCTAACTGGCCTGGGCTGCATTGAGCCACTTCTAGATGAGTTCTTGAGAGCTGTTCTAGTGCATGGCCATTTTTTGAGTGGCATTAAAATCTGTTGAACTTTCCCTTCAAAAAACTTTCACAGGAAAAAGTCCCTACTGATACAGGAAAGAGAACAAAATTCATTAACAGACAAGTTTTGGAAACCCAGGGAAGATGTGTTTTTGGATTTCCTGAGCAGTCTGATCTGCTCTGCATTATCCACACATAATTTTGAGAAGGTCTGGAGCTGGCAGAGAAGTGATACTCCCAGAGCAGTAGTATATTCATTAATTACACAGTGACCTTTGCTTGTTCCTGTCCCCACTCCCAAGTCTCAGTTGTGGTAGGATAAAAGCTCAACAAGACCAGTTAAAGTGAGTTCTTTAAAGTCCTGAGCTGTACTGTTTGAAATCAACCTGAGGAACAATAAAAAACGTGTATGTTGAAGTGACCCCTTGCTACCAGGCTGTTTTCATCCTGGAGTTGCTGTTATACTGGAAACGCTCAGTCCTGGATGAGAAGGGACGTTTTTAGGGAGCAAATTTTGGTCCACTCAGTTTTTACTGAGGAGTCATTCAGAGATGTGTTCTAGCATGTGGAGAAGACGTTTGCTGAACAAGCTGGCATCGTCTTCCCAGTCACAGCCCAAGAGTTTCCTTAAGTACAGTGCTGGTGCCATGAAATATGCACCTGTGAAGTCTGCCGAGGAGCTGAATGGAAACCATGGCTTCTGGCTATGGTTTGGGCCAGCTTTAATGTGCTCTGGAAAAAATATTTCGCACGTCAGATCACACTGGCTGAAAAAACAGCGGACATCAGCAGCGCTGTAGCACAGAGTAAAGGACTCGCAGCAGGTGCTAACGTGCAGAGGCACCGAGCATTATGGTAACACCTGTGTTTGTTTAAATCCAGCCAAAATAATTTCCTCTCCAGTTGCAGAGGAGGATTAAGGAAAAAAAGAAAAAAAATCTACCTACCTTCCAGTAGTAGCAGACATTCCTGTAAAGCAATTAGCATAGTATTTCCCATGGTGCGCTCTGGCTGCGCTGGGGTTTTTCTCTTTGCACTTTTTTAGTTTGGGGGACGCCTTTAGTAGCTTCAGTGCCCCCCTCAGCCATCTCTTTGTCCCTTGCCAGCGTTGCCAGGCCTGAGCAGTTGCAGATGGTGTGCTCTCTGAGTGCTTTCCTTAATTGAATGAAAAATAAAGCCTCTTGTAAAATATTACCAATTTAGATGTGACTTATGGGGCACATATGATGCTTATTTTTTCAATTACATGAAAACTTGGCGTGGTTAAACATAGGAAGCCAAGTGTTCTGTGAAGCCAGTATAGATTTCTGGATTTTTAGGTGATTTTGCTTTAAGTTATTATATACCAGAAGAGGGTGAAGGAAGTCAGCAGCTAAACTGTGTTTTCCCAGCATGTATTTCACTCAGTGGACCCTTGATGCTCATTTCATGACTAATATATGCTGTACTTATATGCATTTCTTGTTGTCACCAGAGATAACATTAAGTAAACTATCCCCTTAAGAAAAACAGCTTTTCTTGGCAAGTGGAATATGACTCAAGGAACCAGCACTGGAGACATACGGCACTGTGAATGAGTGCTGTGTGTTACTCTACTGGATCTGAGTCCAGGCACTATTTATACTGCAGCATATTCAGCACCAGATTGTTAAATCTTAATACTGAAACAGTGCATCATTTAAATGTTTTTGTTCTGTTTATGCCCCATTTTCAAGCATTGGATATCAAGCAACACTTAGTAATTTTTTGTTTCATTTGGACAATATCTCTCCTTGACAAAAGCTTTCTAATCTGCTCTTGAAATATTAGCCAGCCTGTACCAGTATGTTACAGTGAAACTTTGTGCCACTGAGGATGAGCTAGGTAACTTCCAGCTTCTTTCAGTATGTGCTGACAGAATGCCTTGCAAAGCAGTACATCAGTGGTAAATGCAAAGATTTAAGTGCTGCAGAAAAGGAGTTGTACTAAAATTATTCCCTCTCAATCTGCGTAGGAATGGGGAAAAAATATTCCACAGCAAGTACTTCATGGGCTCATTTTGTTCTGTTATTGTCTCTGTGCAAGAAGCTTTGTTTCATTGTTTCAGTGTGGTATGTATTTTATGATCATGTTTGGGAGATCAGGATAAAAAGCTGTTGAGCTGTTGTCATTTATTTTGGTTTCATAGTTCCAGAGCTGGTGAAGAACTGGGAGTAGAAAGTGAGGAAGAGAGAGCTGAAGTTTCTTGGCATCACAGCATCCTTCCAGATCCTCGAGAAGAGCTCTTGGTGTGCCTGTTATAGCAGAAGTAGTTTTCTCCTGTATTACAGTGTTAGTGTCTTTCTGGCAGTTCAGTTTACGGATGTCTTTTCCAAGATCCAACAGTATATAAGGAAACCTCAAAAGGCATCAGTTTAAACTGGAGAATGGTGTTTTGGAGGGCTGAGCTGAGCAGAACAGCAGGGCAATGTGAACATGATGAAGGAGGGAATAAAAGCAGTAGTGGCAGTCGTGTAGAACAAGGTTGAACTGCTTTGCTGTCTTGTAAAATGGCACTGTGGCTTTCTTTGTTTGGTGTCTTCCTGGAAGTCATTCCTGGGTGTTAGTCATTGTTTTTGGTGTGGGTGGGCCCTCTGCAATTGTCTAAACAGAAATAATACCTCTTCACCAAATGGTTTACCATCCAAGTTTACAGCCTTTGTGACAAGTTCATCCAGAAGAGGTGATGATCCCTGTTAAAGAATGAACAGAAGTAGAAATAGAACTTACAACATTCTCCCTCGCCCCCAAAATTCTATTTTGGATATGCGGTCAGCAGCTCGGAGTTATTTGGTTTTGGGTGGGTTTTTTTTCTTATTTTTTTTTCACAAAATAAAGCAAGAGTCTGCATAGAGCAACTTGCATCTGGGAGTGAACTCTTCCTACTTGGTGGGTTTCCAGTGGCATCCATCCACTGTGAATCGTACCCTGCTTAGATTGTGACTGTGTGCTGAAAGCCCACACATAGGAATTTTCCTCTTCAAGTCAAAAGTAATGCATTTATTTAGTGAAAGGTGTTTGTAGGCTGAAAAGTCAGGACTAGAGAGTATTTAAAGCTTATTCTAACTTAGAGAACTAGGCTCTAGTGGGATGATGAAAGATGTGAAGGGAGGAAGTCTCCTGTGCTTCCTTGAAGTAATTTAAGAGCCAGGAACATGTCAGCCACTGTCTGTTAAGAATTTAAAATCTATTCCTGTTCTTTTCCATTGTTTGTTTCAGGAGTCATCAGAACACATCTTTCTGGGCAAGAGTGCAATGAACCTCAAGGCAGATTTTGAATCTTGGGAATAAACAGTTATCAAAGGGTTTAGTAAATGGCTGGTAAAATATAAAATATGAATTTATTTCTTTTCAGGAATAATCAAGCTTGGGAGGTGGAATCCCCTCCCTCTCAGTTATGTGACTGATGCACCAGATGCGACAGTAGCCGACATGCTACAAGATGTCTATCATGTTGTGACATTGAAAATCCAATTACAAAGGTGGGTGTTTCTGAACATCTGTCCTTCTCTATTCTCTGAGCTGCTCTGTCGGTTACAGCATTACTACAGAGATTAGCACATCCTGTCTTCATTAATTTCGGATCTTTTGATGAAACGAAAGGAAAATGAAGAGAAGGGTGGGTCACCTGGCAGCTTTTTGGTGCATGTTCCAACTAATATTATATGTTTTCTGAAGTAGCAATATGGTAGCAGAGAGGGGAAGGGCAGAAACTCAGTCAAGTTTATGGGGCTTTTAAAGGCAGACCTTTCGACAGCCCCTAATTTAATGGATTCTTAAGGTCTAATTGTATCAAATAATAAACTCCTTGCCTTTTTCTAGGGGCTGCATTGTGAGAATCCAAGTCTTCTACTACCAGTCACTGAGATGGGGAGGAGGGGAGGTTTTTTGACTTTTTTTTCTCCAGTGGTCTTCCCAGCAAAAAGAAGACAAGGAAGGAAAATGTCACTGCAGCTGCATTTGGCATTTGGAAAATATTTTCCTTCCCTGAATACTAGTGCTGATTAGCAAAGCAAAAGCTCACTCCCCTTTTACACACTTATTTACCCTCCCTTCCTCCCTCTTTCCCCCCCTCCTCCCCCACTTTCTTCTTCCCCTTTCTTTCTGTTGGCCTTCAGAAGAGTTCTCAAATAGTTACTGATGTAAGGAGGTGTGACAGGTCCCTTGCAGTGCGTGGCATACTCTGGTAAGCCTACATTGCACAGCCTGCTGTAGCTGTATGGCCAGGACGTGCCAGAGGAAAGAGTAAAAAATAAGTCTGGAATAAATTGCCAACAATTCTTTGAAAGTCTGGCTTGAAGAGAAGAGGGGTCCACAGGGACATGTGTGTGTCCTTTTGGTGGCAGGTACATACCCTCCAACTGTTCAGTTCAATTTAGAATTTGTAAGTACTTGGTGCCTCACTGGCATTAAACTTCCAGACAAGAACATTTCTTTCCTGTTATATCTCTGATAATGCTTGAGGTTTCCAATTCCCATGAGCAGGTCTTTCCTTGGTTTTATATACTGGTATCATTTTTCAGCTAGACTGCATCTCTGCTACCTAGTTGTAAAAGAGCATCTAGACCCTAGAGCTGCTATGAAACTGGAGTGCAGTAACTCATTTCCTTACAAGCGTGAGCTACCAGAAGTGCATCTAGCCTATTGTCACATCTGTATTAGCAAAGGTTATCAATCCAAGATTAAGATTTCTTTCTTTTTCTTCAAAATGCCTGAATGCCTGGATGCAATGTAAGTAAAAGATAGCCCATGACTTTGAGGTAAAGATGATCACTGACGACTTGAACTCCTCAAGCACAACTGAACGTCCAGCTCTGAGGGACAAGCCAGGCTGTAAGGGCAGAGGGCAGAACCCTCTCAGAGATTGGTTGGAGAACAGGCTTTAATTCTCTCTGGTAGAAATGGCAGTGACAACCTTCTCCCAGCTTTTTGATGTGCTTCTCGGGTCTGTCCCTGTGCATGTAGACACAAACCATAAGCTTGTTAAATTAAAAGAGGCACAAGTCACATGAAGACAAAAGCTTCAGTACATATGCAGTTCTTGTAGAATGAAAGTGAGAATCAACTACACGTGACAGATGTTGGGCATATGGCTTAATGTGTTTCTGAAAGGCTCGCGGATACTTCAGTGATAAGTGCAGTATAAGAACACGTATGAAATTAAACTAATTTTTCAAAGTCTTGCCTCCACACAATGAGGGCCCTTACTGTTTAGGGATTTTGTTAGTGGCAGTGCAGCTTATATGTTTATTTTTCTATCCCAGCAGGAGTACCTTTGTCTGTAGAGTATGGCTTTATCTAGCCATTTCTGGGGCTTGCTTTAGGCAGTTTCTTTGCTCTCCATCAAGCCCCAGAGGGAATGGTTATGCACACATATAATACTGCTCTAGGAGGATTAGCTGCCGTGTGTTGAACTGCACATCTTCTGGTAGCCATGCTTGATGGGAAGGTGATAGAGGGGAGGAACACCTTGATGGGCTGGTCAAGCAGGAAACTCCAAGGTTTTGCTTGTTGCTTAAAGTTCTATAGCACTCGTACGCAAAAAGTAATGATCTCTGAAGGTGATGTTTCTATCTACTTTCTGCTTTCTGTTTTAACAGTTGTTCAAAATTGGAAGACTTGCCAGCAGAGCAGTGGAACCATGCCACAGTTCGCAATGCCTTAAAGGAACTGCTCAAAGAGATGAATCAGAGCACATTAGCCAAAGAATGCCCTCTCTCACAGGTCAGTGCTTTTAACAGGCTTAGGGAAAGAAAGATTTGCAAGAACTGAAGCTCATATTTGTTCAGTAAAGAACCTAGACTGAACAGTTCCATAAATACTAAATAAAGTCCTTGTTTTCTTTAGAAAGGAGAAATTCTAATTAATATAATAAAGAGTATCTTGATACCATGTTTTCTCAGTGGGTTGCCAGGTGAAAATTGTGAATGAATTGGTTGGTTTTCAGTGAGATTTGAGATTTTTATCTGAACCTTTTGTCATAGGGCTAATGATCCTCAAGTGTAAGATTTGAGTGGCTTCTTCCCACTAGCAGAGGCTTGCCTTCCCCACTAACCCACAGGTATCTCTCATCAGCCTCCAAACATAACAAAAAGTATGCAGTTCTAACAGTTGTGCCCCAATTTCTAGGGAACAGCAACAAAAAATGTGTATGTAATTATGTTAAAAAAAGAACAAAAACTCAGTTTCGTTCTCCATGACTGCTTTATAATCGGCAGTGAAGTCATGTCTAAGACAAAGGTTCCTACAGATGTCATGAGCTCTATTTGTACTTCAGATTGTCATAATGAGAGATTCATAAAATTTTCATGACTGAGTCCTCCTTGCCTCTCAGAAAAAACAGAAAAACACTTCAGCACCCAGACCAGGTAACTTTGCTAGGCGTGAAAAATATATTGCCTTCTAAAACCTGCATTAGAATCGTAGGTTAATCTGTTGATTGTATCTTTCAAAAGTCAGAACATCAGTAATCCCTGCTTGCTAAAAATCCATTGCTTTGCTAGACTGCATCCAACATGTGTTCTCCCATGGTTGCCTGTCTTGCATTGCATTGTATGTTCATCCTGTGATTTGTGATCCAAAGTCTGCACGAAACAAGAGAATTCCTTCTATTCATCACAAATTTGCCTTGCTGTGTTATGGTTACAACTCCAGGGAAAGTATAGAGGTGAGATACAGAGCAGAATTTAGATCCCTGCAATTATCAGGAATTACGTTCCTCATCTTCCTCAGCCATGTGGGATCTGCAGAACTAACAGGGATGGAAAGGCTGTATAAGGAAAAGCCACGTAACTTGCCGTATTTACCGAAGGATTAACAGTGACTCCAGATACGCACAGACCATTGAATACACATTGAATAAGAAAGTATTTTTCTTTTCACACAGTTTAATTTCTTAAAATAGAATTATCTGTGGAATCTGGTCAGCTAATGATGATTGCAGCATATGGTTTTCTCTGCCCAGTCTTCTTCAGTATCCAGTATAATAAACTATGCACCATTTCATATGCAGAATTCATTTGTTGTCTGGGTTCTTTTCCTTCCACTTCAGTTTCAAAACCTACCAGGTGGAAATGCTGCAGTTGGTTTACTCCTTCTATAGCCTCAGTCTGAAAGGTATTTACAAAATTACTGATGGCAGAACCGTAGTAGCAAAAATCCATTCCCCAGTATTTATTTAGTGGGCAAAACTAAAAGGAGATCTTTCTACAGAAAATTGAGCTTGCTTACTTTTAAGCATAGGTATGAGTGACCTTTGGTAGTGACTAACCCTTGAACTGAGACTGCAGAATGCAGCTTATATTATTACTATTATTAGTAGTAGTAGTATTGCCGTAAGAAGTTTCAGTCTCTTTTGGTTTGGCTCACAAAATGCAGAAGATACAATAGAAGGTTGTATAGGATCTGTCTATTACCATCATCTGAATATGCCTCTAATACAATTCCTTCTCCCAAATCAGTTTTAAAAAAATATCGTGCCAAATGTGAAATGTCATTACAACCCCCTTGTGGTTAATATATTATTGACAGCAGCAAATTGCAGAGTGGTCTCTTAGGAGTCAAACTGCAGAGTAAATGCTGCTGTTTATTAATGTGTTCACAGTGTCTCAGGTACAGAAGTGGAGAGGGGCAGCGTGGGGAGCCGTCTCTGGTTCTTGGTGCCCGAGCTCTCCATGAAGCCCAGATGGGGATTCTGATTGCTGCTAATGGGAAATGTAATCATTCACTTTGATTTAAAAATGTTCTGTTTTTTTCTGATAGGTGTATTACATGTCTGCAGTTTAGCTACCCTTAGCATACAGCTCCTATTCAAACAAATAAATCCCAGTTAACCAAGCTGGGGGGAAGGAGAGTTTGGTGGAGGGAGTGCGTGTGGCAGAAAGAAATCCAATTATTTCAGCATTTCCATCTTTTCCTAGAGATTTCTGTCTTTCCTGTGCATCATGTAACTCATTTCAGTGCTGACCATACATTTTGTCTCTGCTGGAGCAAGATTTTTGGGACGTGAGCACATCCCATATTTTTCTCCTTGAACTTATTGCACTGGATTTTCTTTGTGTGGATATTTCTTAGCTCCTGGTCTATGTAGTTTTCATTCCGCATATCTGTCATGGCCACACCCCCCTCCCAAACGTATCTGCTGTTTAATAGAATCTGTTTCTTCCTTAAGGATTTTCCCAGATATAATGTGCATTATTTAGATATTTGCAAGTGGTCAGTGGGGTTTTTTTGCCACTCTCTTCTAAATGGATATTTCCTTTATGCAGACTTATGAAGATTTCCAGCAGAAATACCCCTACGGTTGCTTTGCATTTAATAGTGAGAAATATGTGGTTTGGAAGTTGTTATAGTTCTTTTGCCTGCTCCATTTTGAGGTAGTTGAAGAGAATCTATCCTGGGATTTTTCACCAATGGTTGATTTACTGTTTGATTTTACTATTTAGTTTAAGGTTTGCTTTCTCAAATAAAGGTTAATGGGTTAATATATTCTGTGATATTTAATAGCCCCACAATTTCTGGAATGTTGATTTCTTGTAGAATCAGAGGATTTGAGGGAGAGAAAAAACGCAGAAAACCCCAAACTGATATGTAGACAGAGTTAAACAATTTCCTCACCCTTCCTGAGTGA
This sequence comes from Lophotriccus pileatus, assembly GCA_035583135.1. Classification (NCBI taxonomy): domain Eukaryota; kingdom Metazoa; phylum Chordata; class Aves; order Passeriformes; family Tyrannidae; genus Lophotriccus; species Lophotriccus pileatus. The sequence goes on from JAWWES010000171.1 coordinate 27,989,771, forward strand.
CTGAAAATTTAACTAAAGTGTCGTTAAAACCCCCCACATAATCTCAAGCTCGACTTTGTTCAAAATCCTTCCTCAGCAGAGGCTATCACCATGTCAGGCTTTCAAAACTCTATTGCTTGTTAAAATGCTGTGGAGCAAGGGAGGATTTATGGGCAGGGAATTGCTGCTGACTGCCACAATGCTAGGTTTATGTCTCAAAATATTGATTTTAATTAGAAAATTGAGCCTCAGTTTTAGAAATTGAAGCTGCTACTTAACAAGGCTCTTACTTCATAGCCTTCAGACTTTACTGCAGTGCACCATAGCACTCTTTGAGTGGAAAAGTTAAAAGAGAAAAGGTGGAAGAGCCTCTTTACTGAAAGTGAAATTATCCATTGAAGACTGAAAGTAATCTGCATTATCCAGGTATCCATGGTCTCTTAGTTTTGCTTACATTTTTAAGCCCTTAAAACTCAAGTGTTAGGAACATCCAGAGTTCTGTGGTACTGCAGTGAGTTGGGTAGAAGGCTGGATAAATCTGGAAGAGGGCAGGGATGCTTTTTGCTTTTAGAGCATTGTTAAAATTGAGTGAGCCAATGTGGAAGCCTTGGAGCTTTCCAGAGATGGCCGAGATCCTGTTTTGCACAGGAGTCTTCAGGAGCCCACGGGCCAGAGGTTGAACCTATCGGAAATAGCCTGTGGGAGCTGTGAGATCATCCTCCCTCTTTCATCTCCGAGCAGAACGGTCAAGCAATGTGCCAGGGCTTTTTCTGAGCTTCGGCGTAAGTGAGGAAGGAGGGCATAAGGAAAATGTGTTTTCTGGGGAAGGTGCATTGGCTCCTATCTGTTACTGGTGTTAGATTGCATTTCCTTGCTGGCAGTGTACGTGTACTGGGAACGATTTGACCCTGGAAGAGTTCAGAGGGGGGAAAAGAAGAGCAAAATGTTGTTGTTAAAAAGATGGCTCCTCTATAGCATCGAAGGGAGGAAAAAAAGAGAAAGGAAGAACTACTAGGCATCAGGCTGTTTGCCATTGATGGGCAGAAGCATCCCAGATATAAATATCTTTTTTATTGGTACTGGTTTCTGCAAAACCAGTCTGCACCTCCCTGCTTCAATTGCTTGTACAAGTTGCTTGGTGAAATTTGCAGAGTAGGGAGGGGTGCTGGTTAGGCAAGTGATACTTCATTTTTGTTGAGCTTTTTTGTTGGTTTTGACTGGTCTGTGTTGTAGTATGTGTAGTTCCCTTCACTCTGAATGGAACTGCTAATTTCTCTTCTGGGTGATTTTTCTCACAAGGGCTAATCACACGTTTCTATAAATTATATTAATTTAACTTATTTGCCTAACTGTTGTTCTGCAGTGAGTAGCATGGATGTTCTCCAATTCTTGGCTGTGTGGTCTTGCTGCATTTGGAAGCAGAACAGAGACATCTGAAAAGCATTATTTGGATTATGCATGCTGGAGCATCTAATCTTACCTTTAGGATCTGGTTCCTAAACCATGCTTGTTCTCACCCGGGTGCAGTGAGCATGTGTTCCCCAGTATGGCACTGCCTCTTATTATCCAACTAAAGTTTAGATATTCTAATATCACAAGTACGAAGTAATATAGAACTTCCCCCCCAGCTTGAGCTGCAGGTTTCAGTTTAGGTCCATACTGATTTTTACATAATTTTAACATAATTATGCAAAATAATAACTCTTATGTTGTACTTTTATTTATGGCTTGGAATATAGAATAGAAAATAAAACCTATGTTTTTTACTCACCAAACAGTTATTTTGGTTTTGAAGTCACAAATGGGTGATCATTGTGCACTTTCACGTCATTCACTTTCCCTGGAAAAGATTTCTAATTGTGGAAGATATTTTAAATCACTTTTTGTTTTTCTTTCTCTACTTCCAGAGTATGATTTCATCCATTGTAAATAGTACATACTATGCCAATGTGTCAGCAACCAAGTGCCAGGAGTTTGGAAGATGGTACAAAAAGTACAAGAAGATTAAAGGTAAATTGAATTTTTTGTCATTTTCCAAGTTCTTGAACTTTTACTGACAGTTTGAGATTATTTGCTTTAAGTGAAAGTGATAATAAAAGTAAATGGCCAGTCTTCGCGAACGAAGAGCCGGGGAAGGTCCTTACCCGCATATGCAGATAAGGCCTTCGAG
>JAWWES010000171.1:27997119-28083993 GCA_035583135.1 Lophotriccus pileatus
ATACACTCTAGGAATCTCTTAGACTGCCTCTTCTCTGCTGTGTTGAGCTCCCAGCAGATATCGGGCAGGTTGAAGTCTCCCACAATAACAAGGGCTGGCTATTTTGAGACGTCTGTCAGCTGCTTGTAGGATACCCTACTCCAAGTGAAAGATGTCACCTTTATAATTACTATTTATAAGAAAGGTCCAGATTCTCGTCATATTCCTAAAGTAGCTTTTAACATAAACATTGCAGTTCATGATAACATTAACAAACAAACAGGCATAAAAAGGCAAGTAAAATCAGTCTTGGCAATAGAGTTTCATATGTCACTTCACCTGTGCTTGTTAAAAATGGGTCATCAAGTACATGGATCCACTGATAAGGATGCTAATAGTCAGATGCAAAGCCTACTAGGTTCACAAGGATTCTTTCCACTAGTTTCAGTGGATTGACATTGATCTGGGGTCCCTAACACAAGAAAGACATCAACCTCTTGGAGTGAGTCCACACAAAGATGATCAGATGCTCAAGCACCTCTCCTTTGAAGACAGGCTGGAAGCATTTGGATTGTTCAGCCTGAAGAAGAAGCAGTCTCAGGGAGACCTTACAGCATCTTTCAGTACCTAAAGGGGCCTACAAGAGAGCTGGAGAGGGACTTTTCCCAATGGCATGTAGGGATAGGACACTTAAGCTGAAGGGTAGGTTTAGGTGAGATATCAGGAAGACATTCCTTACCATTAGGGTGGTGAGGCACAGGCACAAGTTGCCCAGAGAAGCTGTTGACACCCGTCCCTAGGGCCAGGTTAGATGGGGCTCTAAGTAGCCCTGTCTAGAGGCAGATGCCTTGCCCATGGCAGTGGGGGTGGAACTAGGTGATCTTTAAGGTCCCTTCCAACCCAAATCAATGTATGATTCTATGACACAGCTTGATCAATCAATGGTTTTGGATCAGGCCCAGCATTGGCACTACCCTACTCCATGTGGCAAAGCATTAGGAGGAGGCAACCAGGATGAGGTCATGCATGTACACAGTCCAAAGAGTAGTGCTGTGGATACCAGGAACTGTCCATCCAACCAGGTTCTGTGTCCCACCTAAACTGATCAGACATTTTATCTGCATCCGTGTTCTTACAGTGATGCAGGGATCTTTGCTACTGCACTCAATTCTATACCACAGATGCAGCCTGACCTTTGGATATGATTTTCATCTACATCCATGTGTTTGAATTCAGGTTCATTTCCTGTAAGGGTAAGAGTCAAATCTCTGTGTGTAGACTGTGAGAGAGCGACATACCCTTGTAAGCTCTTGGGTTGGAGCAAGTTGCCTTTTTGGTGTCACTGGTTACTCTCTGCACTCTTTCTGTAAAGACAACTAACACATCTGAAGGAAGGCTCCTAAACAAAAAGTCACAGGTCGATGTAATAAATTATAAGAATATGGGCCTTCTTCTGCCTCCTCTCCCGTTTATAAGATATAAATACTGTGTTTGTTCTTTAACATTTAAAGCAAATGCACCTCCTAGCAGGTAGTATTTTTTCTTTCCTCTGTACTTCATCCCTTATGAGCAGTGGAAAAGTATTTTAGATCCCACAGGTTTGCACTTCCACCCTGCCTAGGTAATTACATCAAAAAAATGCAATAAAAGAAAAACAAAACCCAAACCGACCTCTAATATTGCTATCTGCATATTGAAACAGTCCATATACTGATTTACAGGAGGATTTTTACCACACGCTGATGATTCTCAAATGGTCCCTGAAGCTACTCAGTGGGAACTGCCAGCTATTTGCAGATTCTGTAACAGTTCCAACCATAACATACAGTAACAAAAAATACCATCCCAATTTATGCGATAATACTTTTTGAGAAAAAAATATAACTAATATTAAAGCTGCTTCTGCACTACACCTTCTTGTGCCCCGGGTCTAGGAAACATGGACATAAATGGGACGAATTCTGGATGCTCCCCAGTATCCAGTGCCTTAGTAGTAACAAGTTCAAAACAAAATTACTCTGCTGGCTTAAAGGTAATTAAAATAACATAGCATTTAGCTATCCATGTAAGGGAATAAGAGAGTATTTTTATTCTAACATAATTGCATCAGGAAGACATTAATTTTAACAGATATAATTGAAAACCTGTGGCTGTAAGTCTGTGTTCTGCTTTTAACTGTATCTGTAGGCCCTCATAAATCCATTAATAGTTGGGTGTGATGGTTTTGACCTGGTCCCCAGCCAAGTGCCCAAACACACAGCTGCAGCCTCCTCTCTCCCCCTATATGAACACAGGGAAGGCAAGGGGAGGACAAGAACAAAAAACCAAAAGACCAAAATAACAGAACCAAAGCAATATATGTATATAAATATATATATCTATTTACACCTATGTACAGTTACAATACTATATACATATAAAAAGAGAATCCAAATTCCCCAAAACAGATAAAGAACGGATATACCCCATCAATGAAGAACTAGCAAACAAAAAGCAAATACTTTCCTTCAGAAAGCAGAAGTCTCTCCCTTCAAATCAGGAATGAAAACAACAGTCTCTCAAGGCCTCTAAGGCCTACACAAGAAGCTCAGCCGCAGGGGTTTGCCTCCTCTCTCCAACCCCGCCAGAAGAGGTCTAAAATCTCTAACGTCCCCCTTGTACTTATACCTCTGCTTACATAAAGAATACAATGGAATACTGGGATATAGGTACTTCCTTAGTTATGACCTGGTATCCAGGAAGAGGCCTAGGCCTAAACCATTACATTCTCCACCCCTTATTCCATACTATTTTTTACGTAACACCTATATCTCGCGTTTGCCTATATCCCACGCTTGTATCCTGTAATAGCTCATATCCCGCACTTATATAGTCCTTCTTTTGTCTTTCGGGGCTATCGTCATCAAGAATCTGCACCAGCATCAACTCAGTTGGAATCATTGGTCTTCCTCAGTTACAATCACAGTTCTGGCTTTAGGGCTGGTTCACTCTTCTGAGCTGTCTCATCATTGGATACCAACATTAGCTTAGTTCAGGTCTTTCTCACCTGGTGACTGACCTCCTACAAAACACAACTCAGAACACACAATTAGTTTTTCCCCAAGGTTAAATTTCCTTGAGGCACACACTGGATTTCTCCATCCTTCTTCATTACCCCCCATGTATACCCCAGTCCTTGAGCGAAGACAATCCCACAAATGTGTTTGTCTTGACCTGAGGTAGAGGTAACCCAAACAGCTTTACCTAGCATACCTCTCAAGTGAATCGCTGGAACTTTGTCTCCATCTACAATGTGGAGGGATTCTCCTTGGGCAGGGCCAGCCTGATTGACAGAGCCTCTAGTGTTGACTAGCTATGTGGATTTTGCTAAGTGTTGATCCCAGTTCTTGAAAGTTCTCCCACCTAGTGCCTTCAGAGTAGTTTTCAGCAGTCCATTACACCGCTCAACCTTCCCAGAGGCTGGTGCATGATATGGAATGTGATGTACCCATTCAATACCATGCTCCCTTGCCCAAGTGATAATTACTGGTCCTGGTCAGAGCATTCACTGTCTGACCTTTGCTTTGCCTCATCAGAGGCCTTTTTGTCATCAAGGAAAGGGACCTCAATCTTCTTGCACCTCAGGGATCGCAATTTTCTTTCCAGGACATCTGCATCAACTACATAGATGACTTTCTTACTAGCATTCTTTCGTCTTAATTCTCTCACTCGGGCTTTGAGCTTGGAAGTAGGTTCACCATCCCACTTTCTCATGTCTTCTCCCTGATTACGCAGGTAAAACCACAGTGCATTAAGTGATCTACGTTTAGGGTTTTCTCTCCTTCTGCGTATGAAGGAAGGAGATCATGAGCGACACCAGGACCAAGATCGAGATTGTGATCAAGACCATTCTACTGGTCTGTCTCTGTAGTCTCTATAGTCTCTGTCTCTGTAGTCACTGTAGTGGTCCTCATATTCGAAGTACTCATAAGATCTCTCTCTAACAGGTGGTCGTTGGTAACTGGAATCAAAACGGTCTCTAGGTTTTAAGTTGTTGGCTTCTACATCTTCTTCGACATATCGTAACACAGTACACAGTTCTCCCACAGGCCTTGATCCCACGGTTGGGTGTATCGATATTGCCAAGGTAGGAACATATGATGCATATGATGCAGGAGCACTTTGGAGTACCTTTCTCTACATAGGTAATGTGCAAAGGACACCCTCTGGCTCATCATTGACGCTATTGCATTGATTGTTATTATCATACATGAGTTCCAACATTGCTAATTCTCGTAAGTACTGGATGGCTCCTTCTGCCTTAGTCCACTTTCTTGGGGAGCACGTTAAATATTCTCTGGATGGGTACTTCTTTTTCACACTTGTGACAAGCCGCACCCAAAGACTGCATATGGTTTTCTCGTCTGCAATTCATTTGTCAAGTTCGTGATCTCCAGCAATGGATCCTAGTTGTTGTGCTTCATAACCTTCCAACAGGTGACCTTTAGCCCCACTGTCTCGGCATCAGAGCAACCAGGTAAGAATTCGTTCACCAGGCAGGCGACTGTAATCTCTTCGTAAGTCTCAAAGTTCTGCTGGGATCATTGATTGCAAACTTTCATGTTTCAAGCTCATTAGTGGAGCACTTGTACTGGTATCGGTACTGGACGCCGCCCTGAGATCATCTGACTGGCTTTGGTATTCCATTGTTCTTTGAGTTATGCTTGGGGGCACCTGTATCCATGACTTCTTTTTCACTACAGGAGTAAGAGTTGCCTCAGGTGGTGTAGTTTGAATCCCATTTTCCATAAAATCCATAGTTTGGGTTGCAGTTTCAATGGGACTAGCAGAAGTCGTGCTGGCTCCAGGTTGCGTCTGAGTCCCAGTTTCAGTGGACTTAGTAGAGACGGTGCTGAGTCCTGGTTGCGTCTGGATCCCGATGTCTGTGGACCTAATAAGGATGGCACAGTTTGAGTTTCTGTCTCAGCCTTAGGTCTTTGAGAGTAGTCAACAGCAGCTCGATAAGCAACACGCTAGGCCCCAGTACAAGGCAAAGAATTGCATATTTGGATCATCATACGAAAAACATCCTTCCACTAAATGACGTGCCATCTCGTCAGGATCAAACACTTGTTCTGGCGTGAAGTCCCAAGTAATGGGAGGTGTCACACGTTCTACCAACTTGTCAAAATTTACCCATGCTCCTTGCCATCCAGAAACTGGCCTTTCCAAGACCCTTCCCAAAGTTCCAGCGAATCTCCTGGAGGTCCATCCTTTTCTATAAGAAGCAAAGCAATACAACACCACCCTTCCAAGTTTACATAACATTTCCATTGCCTTCATCAATAATAGCATTGTTGCTAAACAATTTAGGTAAGGATCAGAGCTAATCCTAGGGATCTTCGTTACTAGGCCTTTGATGTCAAAATTAAGGAGAGGAAGAACTTGGCATATGCCATCCAGGAGATCTCTCAGGGGGCATCCCAGAACAGGTATAAAAATTGCTAAAATGACCAAAAAAATTAGTGGTAGAGCCATGTTTATATGTTCTTTCTCTCTGTTCCCAAACAAAAGGTATGTTTATGTAAACAAACTTCTCTTGGCAGCTCTCCTGGTAATGTTCCAAAACAAAGGACTATGTTTACACCAACTTGGCTGCCTTCCCAGGAATTGTTTACACCAACACACCTCACTTGGATGCTTTCCCAGAAACTTAGCCAAAACAATGTTCATTCCCAGCCAATGCACCAAAAAACCTGTGATGGTTTGGACCTGGCCCCCAGCCAAGTGCCCAAGCCTCTCTCTCCCTACATGAACACAGGGAAGGCAAGGGGAGGACAAGAACAAAAAACCAAAAAGACCAAAATAACAGACCAAAGCAATACATATATATAAATATATATATCTATTTACACCTATGTACAGTTACAATACTATATACATATAAAAAGAGAATCCCAATACCTCAAAACAGATAAAGGACAGATATACCCCGTCAATGAAGAACTAGCAAACAAAAAGCAAATACTTTCCTTCAGAAAGCAGAAGTCTCTCCCTTCAAATCGGGAATGAAAACAACAGTCTCTCAAGGCCTCTAAGGCCTACACAAGGAGCTCAGCCGCAGGGGTTTGCCTCCTCTCTCCCACCCCACCAGAAGAGGTCTAAAATCTCTAACTTCCTCCCCCTTTGTATTTATACTTCTGCTTACGTAAAGAATAGAATGGAATACTGGGATATAGGTACTTCCTTAGTTATGACCTGGTATCCAGGAAGATGCCTAGGCCTAAACCATTACACTGGGGATGAGCTGTAAGTACAGAATTTGGCTGGAAGCTTCTTGTTTTGCTTTTCTGTAGTGGATAGGTGCAAGGTTCAGCCCCAGCCTCACTGAAGTTCAAACATTCACTGAGCCTTCTGACCTCTGTCGCTTAAATAAAAATCCTGACTCTTTACTGTCTTTTGCTGCCACCTTTTGCAAATAGGTTTCATTTGTCTTGGAGGCTATGCTTCTCTGTATTTGAGGCTCTGTATGTTACTGTTTGGTAGGTGATTGGGAAACTGCAGCTAGACTGCAGCTTCACGTGTTGTGTGGGGAGAATGGGCAGGCTTTTTTGCAATCCCCAACTCTTCCTTTGAGAATGGGAAATGGGAAACTGCAGCTGTATTCATTAGTTTTGTTTCTAAGGTGCATCCTGCTATCACAATCTGATAAGCTGATTGCTGGCCACAGTAGATATTGTCCATCTGCTTTCTTGACCACTTTACCATGGGTCTTTGGATGTCAGTTTGATATCTGTTCACAGTTCCTATATTCTCCTTGAAGATTACTATTTTCCTTACCTTTTTACTCTTGTGCAATGGCTTATGCATTTTATTTGTAGTTGAGGCTCCTTTATGTGTATGTATGTGTGAATAGAAAACGTGGATCAATATTAGATTCACAATCAAAAAATTGTTAGCTGTGTTTGGCCAGAAAAAAATGTATGTCCATTTTTCAAACTATTAAGAAGGGGAAAAAAATCTATCTGGCAAAGCATTTAAAAGTGCCTAAGGGAATTAGTTTCTGGATAAGGAGCTAGTTTTTCTGTTTCTAAACATAGCTTCTATATTTTAAACAAATATTTAAGGGAAATTTTTTCTGTATGAAGCACATCAGCCTTTTTTCAGTTAAGGAGTTCCCCTTGGAAGTATTCAAACTGTGGCAATTGGGGACATGGTTTAGTGGTAAACACAGTGACTCTGGACTAGATGACCCTGGAGGTCTTTTGCAACATTTACAATTCTGTGATTCTGTGATTCTATGCTTATAAGCTACAGAGAAGATGATAGATCAGGATTAATTTCACCTGTACAATTTCTTCACAAAGCCACAAGCGCAATGGAGAACACTTTGCAACACATGGCCCAGGCAGGTACTGTGTATGAAACAAGGAATATTGCAGTTGAAGAAACTCTCTCTAGTTCTTTGTGGGAACCAGCTTGCCAATTTTCAGAGCAAAGAGTGAGATTCTCTTATTTTGCCTGATTTTAATCAAGTATTTCATGCAAAGTTTTTCAGTTCATTTTGTTCGCAATAGTCAGATGGACTGTCATACCTTTTCCATTACTGTTCCATTTGAATTTATTCAGCCTATATAGCTATTAAAGTTACATGTAACTGAGTAGCTTAAAAATTGAAAGAGGAGCTCTGTATAGATTCAGACCTGAATTGCTCATTATGATTAAAAAGTTTATCTTTTTGGTTTGTGTGTTTTTGGTGGTTTTTTTGCTTACTTTTACTTCTTAGAAGGAGAAAATTGGTAGAAGTTTTGTTTCATGTATGCTGCTAGAGTCTGCCTTCCCAAGGTTTTAGTTAAAATTGGGTCCACATATTTAGCTGTTGTCATTGCTCCTTCATTGCCAGGCAGGAGTTGTCTCTCTCGGCGTATTTGGCAGGCATACATAATACTTTGTGTTTACCAAAGCATAAATAGTCTAATTTCAAAACATAACAAAAAGTATTCAGAAATTAAAAAGTGAATTTTGATTGCTGAATAGTATTTGTTATATACGTAGTGCAGTTAAGGAGATAAGTATGAGAATAGGACATAAGATCTAACATCTGTCGTAGAAGCAAGGGCTAAAACAAATCCGCAGTAAATTTTGTCCTGTTATGTGAAACTGTATCATGCTGTTTGTAGAGAACTATTACTGTCTTAGTTTGTGAGGATAAAGGATCTCAGTTTATTAAAAAACAAAAGGTTGCTCAGTTTCCACTGAATCCACTTTGCAAGCACATTTAGCATTTTCTGTAGTTTATGGATATTCGAAGTAAATACATCTTTCAAGAAATACTCATTGTCATTCAGTTTCACCAAATGCTTACCAAATGTGCCTTTCTTTAGCACACCAGTAACTTCAGTTAGTCAATGGACAAGTTAGACAAGAATGACTTGTCCACATAGCTAGATATGTTTAAGCACTACCTGAACTGTAGCCTGAAGTATTAGAAGTGTATTTCTCATATTATGACACTGCATTTCATTTTTTCAAGCCTTTCCTAAATCGTTCAAATTAAATTGGGCTCTGTACCTAAAGAATAAATGACGTTTTTTTCTCATGCACTTTGCAGAACGAGGCTCAAAAGGATACCTTGACCTCACAGAGTTAATAGGAGTTCCTCTTCCTCCTTCTGTCTACTTTGTCACTGGCTATGGAGGGTTCCCAGCTTACAGCTTTGGTCCAGATTCCAACATCGGTCGTTTGACAAGTGCTATAATACCATCGCCTTTCTACAGAGATTTCGCTATCGTAGTTACAGTGAAACCAAACAGTGATCGTGGAGGAGTGCTGTTTGCAATAACAGATGCCTTCCAGAAAACAATTTACCTGGGACTGAGAATTTCACCAGTTGATGACAGCACCCAGAGAATAATTATGTACTACACAGAGCCTGGATCCCATATCTCCAGAGAGGCTGCTTCCTTTAAAGTGCCAGTGATGACTAACAGATGGAATAGGTTTACTGTGACTGTTCGGGGAAATGATGTTGCTTTGTTCATGGACTGTGAAGAATATCAGAGGCTTCAGTTTCAAAGGTCAGCTAGAACCCTGGTATTTGAATCTGGCTCTGGGATATTTGTTGGTAATGCAGGAGCCACAGGATTGGATAAATTCACAGTAAGTGCTGTTTGATAAATTCACATGTATCAGTGTTTAATGCATGTACTCTCTACACAGGAAAGTCTGCTTATATCCCATATAATTTGGTTATATCCCAAATAATTTGATTATATCCCAAATGAGGTTACAAATCATATAGCTTGTATTTTCCACACCTGGCTAGGCTTTGGGCAGTGCAGATATATAAACTTTGGTTTAAAATGCAAATGTTCTGAGAACCTCAGAAGTTTATTAATAGTCCAGATATTAAACTCCATGTTCAGTTTGAATATTAGAAACTTCAAAGTAAACATGTCACATAAATTTTTATGGCCTTTCTGGGAAGGGCAGAGGTCAGAGTATCCCTGTTTTTTATTTCTGAGAATAACACCTTACTATAAAGTCAATATTTTAAACTCTTGTTAGTTAGGTACTGATATTCAACATCAGAAAGAGAATTATGTCATCAAAGATAAAGGTATTTGGATGATAAAGCTGTATTTCTACAGTTTATGTGTTATCCGAAGCTTATCAGGTGCTTTAGAAAAACAGAATGGACCAAAACCACTACTACAAGGCTATCAACCCTTCTTAGCTTGAGTGCAAGCATCCTTCCAGCTGAATCCTGACTGGAAGTCTCAGCCATTGATCTTGCAAATGGAAATGTGAAAGCAGTCATTATGTGTGAGATTGACTTATTGTCAAACAGAAAGGGAAATGTCACACTTTTTCCATCTTGTTTTTGTACTTCCCTTGTACTTCAAAACTTGTAAAGTGTTTTGTGAGATTAATGTCTTTCCCCCTAAATTAGTAAAGCAGCAGCGCAAACCTGAGTGGATCCTTTTCTTTAGAGAATAGAGATGTTCTTACCAGAGTTCAGGGGTACTGACAGCTTGTGAGCTCCATCTAGTAAGCAGCAAGGATAATATGCTTTTATCATTTATCTGACTAGTCTAAACACCTAGAATTACAGGATTATATTGATTAGCAGCAAATAAGTGGTGGAAAGTGAAATGTAGGAAGATTGCCTGCTGCCTTTTTTAGACAGACAGGATGACTGAAGTATTATGGATGCCTGATTAGAAAGTAGGATTGAGAAACATTCAAGAAAATGAGACTGCTCTGGTACCCCACCAAGAAAACACATGTAATTATCAGTTGCTGAGATTATCACCAATAAATCTGTAAATATGCTGACAGGAACACATGGTGGATTACACCGTGATGCATTCCCACAAAAATGGGCTGTTCTGTATGTTATATTGGGTACATAAATTTCAGCTGATATTCTGATTGTGTCATTACTACTAACTGTGACCTGTACTCTAGGTCCTGTGCCTTTATTTCTTCATCATATTGCTTCATCATACTCAATTGCTTTTGGGTAGAAAAACTAAATGGCTGATCCCTCCTCAAACACTGTTTCTATGCCAAGAACTGTTTACAGCAGTTGCCCAAAACAGAAACAAATCACAGCAGATTGTGCAAATGAATAGATGTCAGTTGCTGGTTTGCTCTGGCTGATGGGAATTCATGTGTCTAAGGCTCTGGTTGTCAGACACAAAAGGAACATAATTATCATCAGATTTATTGAAACCAAAGGAAAATCTACCCCTGATGCTTGTAAATAAAAGTAGAAACCAGACAACAACCAAATATAGCTGAATCAGTGATGATGCCAGGTGCTGCAAACCAGCTTTAACAGGGAAGGCAGCAGAGACACAAGACCCAAAGAGGGAATACAGTATCTCATATTTATCATCCCTGCCATGGCAAACTGAACCATAACTTTCCTAGTTGGAGTAACTGGCTAGCAGCAACACTTGGGAAACATTAGAGCTCTCCATTTTGCTTCCTTGACCATCCAGGGCCACAGATTAGAGAAAGAGGAAAAAAAATACATTTTCAAAATGTGATTTGCTTGTACTTAAGCATCACTGCTTAAGTGTCTGGTTGTGACTCCCTTCATGTACGGTTTTTCAGTGAACTGTTCGTCAGTCTGACACTGCTAAATATCTGAGTTGTCTGTTAAGTTTTGAGAGAAATAGAATGGCTGAGATTAGTGAGCTGCTGCCTCAGAATACCAGCAAACTCAATATGCACCAACTGCATGAGTTTCATGGTCTTTAAAGGTACAGAAATTAGAGGATTGTTAAAGATAGAATCAGAGACTTTATTCCTTTCTAAAATATTCTAGGTCACTTGTGTTAGGTAAGATGGTTCTTGTTTTGAACATCCATCTTTCTGACCTACGTGTGCTACATCTCTAACTGTGAGATCCCAGAACAGAGAAATGTCGCTATGTGTTTCTTAAAATACCTTGAGTCTTTCTAATCCAAGAAACAATAGTTAAGTGTTTAAAATTAAATTGTTACTGCTCCTTCAGCGTGTCTGAGAAGTACAGTTTGTAACTCTGAAAAGAGAAACATTTGTTATCAGGAAATCCATCTCCTTTATTTCCTCTCTGGCAAGTTTTAAGCTGGTTTCTCTCTGAACCACTTCATCACTTATTGGTATTCCCTTCCCATCTTTTGTCTCCATTATTAGGGGGTTACACATGCCAATTTTGGTGCTGCAATGCACTTCATGACTAGAAAAAGGAGACAGTGCCTTACAGACTGTAGGACATAATTCAGGACTAGATACTTCACGGAGGCACTAACAATGCAGTGTGGCAATTGTAGTGTCATTGAGATGTGACAGCCATTGTATTCTGTCAGCTTCAATTTTTTCTACATTTTGCAAAAGAATAATGTACAAATGTATTTACTCTTTAAATTGGCATAATTATAAAAAAATTTTATGCTTCAGACAATTTTTGAGCAAATCAGAACACAGATTGGGGTATTTTGTTGCTTTGTTTAATTCCCACTCCCCAGCCTCCACCCCCTTCACACATGCTACTTAAAATATTACATCCTTGAACTGTTTTTGATGTTCCATGTAGGGCTCAATTCAACATCTGACAATCAAATCTGACCCAAGGGCTTCTGAAGATCATTGTGAAGATGATGATCCTTCTGTAAGTATTCTTGTAAACACTTACTCAGTGCCTCAGAGATTTCAAAGTCATTTTCCATTTGACATTTTTAATAAGCCTAAATGTAGTATTTCTTCTCAGAAACATTTTATCATACTTAAAACTATCTCTGTGTGTGAATCATTTTTTTTGGACTATACAGCCCTCAGAAGTGACTTTTCAAAAAGCATAATTTTATTTTATCTGAAACAGCTTTCGGAAAATTAACTAAACCTTTCATTCTTCGGAAGGGTCATTTACATGAAATGCTGCAAGTACTGGAATAAGTTAACATCATAATGACACTGAGGCTTCACCAACTGAAGAAGAAAAAGTTGGGGTTTTTTTGCATTGAAGCTGCCAATTCCTTGGAGAACATGTTTTTTTTTTCCCCTGACTTTTATAAACTTGCTCTCTTGGTTTTGCACAGGCTTCAGGGGACAGCAGTGGCAATGGCAGCATTCAAGAACATGAAGTTTCTGAGGCACAAGGCGTCCTTGCACCTTCCCATCTTCCCATGAGGGTAAATTTATTTCATTTAATTGCTTTAAATTTCTGGTTTAATATTACTCTTTTAGATGGTGAGGTCTGGATCTGATCATCAGTTTTTCATGTTTGGCGACTTCCATAGGCTCCTGTGAGAGCAACATGCATAAGAATGACTGCACTGTGCCAGATCAAAAATCTGGTATATTTGACACCAATCAGCAACCAGGGCTTTGGGAACATGAGACAGATTGGGAACATAAATATGACACTTAACGGGAATTCTCTTACTCTGCATCAATTTTTATCTCAGGAAATGCTGGAACCAAGAATATATGAGTTTAGTGGACTCAGCTGAGTTTTTCATTCTTTAATTTCTTGCTTTGTTGTTTGGATTTTTTTTAACGCATACAAATTTACGATCCTCAGATTCCTGCTGCAGAATTCCTTAGCACATTTAATGACAGGTCTTGTGAAGGATGTAAACCTTTTGGTTTTGCCCTTCTAACATGCTAACTGCAGCTCTCATTGGGTAGTTCATCAACTGGAAAATAGAGTAAACTGTTGTTCCTTACCATAACATTTGTGATTTTAGAGATACCTGATCACTTTTTGTTCCCTCTCCTTTTTTGTGCCAGGCTTAAATGTTCCAGTCCATTTCTCACAATGAAACTTTCCATCCTGTTCGTATTCTTCTTTTTTTTTTCTTTAATCTAAGTATTTATTGATTTCTCTAGAGAAAATCAGTAGGTTTTTGAGAAATGAATTTATAGAAACATGCTCACATTTCTTTGATATAACATATACATCAGCTCTTTCATTGTTGAATCCTTCAAGAATTCATGGGTGAATTCTGTTTGGTTGTCATTCACTTAGTCCGTATGTTTCCCATGCTTTTCATAAAAAGACTTCTGTTTTAGAAATATCCTCTGCTGAGTTTCCCAATAATACTTTAGGCAGAAATTTTAACTCTTCCAAGGTCAATATGAGTGCAAGGAAACCGTATATTTTTTGCTATGGACTTAAAATTCTCTGATTGCTCATTTTACAGTTTTGTTGAGTATTGACCTGGCCTCCTGCTGTGTTTCAAAAGAGATTAATTATTAAATTTTATTAATATTTATACATTTTACATATAGCTCATTAAACTCATTTTGGCCTGCCATGTGCTTTTCACAGAATCATAGACTAGCCAAATTTTGAGAGGGACATCCTGTGTAACTCCCTTCTCAAAGAAAAGCCAGGTACAGCAGGAGGCTCAGTGAGCAGCTTGTTCAGTGCCAGTGTGTTTTGGATTTCCTCAAGGATGGAAACTCCACCGCCTCTCTGTTTCAATGTAGTTTTTTACTGTCACAGAACCAGAATTTCTTGTATTTTCACTTGTGTTCATTGTCACTTTTCCCTTTGCTGGCTACCCCTGAGAAGGATCTGTCTCTGTCTTCTTTACTCACTCGTATCAGAATTTTGTACACATTGATAAGACTGCTCTGTGCCTTCTTCCTTGAGGCAGTCCTTCCTCTCTAATCATCCTCTAACATGTCAAAAGGCTTGTTGAAATGTTTTTAAGACTGTCTGGGAAACTGAATGATGCTTTAATTACACAAATAATTTTCTCTGAAGTGTTACACTGGAATATTAATAAAGAAAAAATATATATGGCAGATTATTGCCCTTTGATAACAAGAAAGAAATAAGCTTCACATAGCTCTTTTTAGTTCTTCAGACACTTTTTTGGCGGCAGATTGTCAATGCCTTGGACTGTGTAGAAATAATCTTCACTGTGTCTGTGCGCAGTCCCAGTTAGTACTACAGTAACTCCTTGTGTGAGCCAGACTCAGAATGGCTGATGATACATGGGTTTGTGAGCCAACTAATCATAAGCTTGAAAGGCCAGTAAATTACTATTCTCTTCAAAATGCAAGAACTTCATGTGAAAGTATTTCCTTGGATTGCACACCTATTTTTTTCTAAAATGCCTGGAGAATTTCAAAGGCTATACCAGCATGTCATTATGTAGTCTCCTCCAGCAAAATGCTGTAGTTTAATGCTATCGTCAAATTAGAAAAGCTTAAAAGCAGATGAGTCATGGGATTTGTATGCTTTCGAGAGTAACTGCTCATGGAGTTTTAACGGGTTTATTCTTTAGAAACATTTAGCAAGAGACAGAGAAACAAAACACAATTTAACAATCAGTACAGCCACTGACAGACATCTGAGAAAGTTTATCTTCTACTCTGAAAAACAACTGAAAAATAACAAATCAGTACTTCAAAGCAAATTGCTAAGATGAGCTGGAATGAAACAAGCCAAAGGTCATACTTGAAATTATATCTCTGAATAAAGACACTTAGCAGTGCTTATGGTGTATATCCTAATTTGTATTTTTCTGGTGAGTACTTCAATACTGTGCAGTAGAAATGGATAGCATTATTTGAATTAGTTCAGAATATTCCCACCGAGGAAAGCCCTCAGTTCCTGGGTTAGGGTGTATGTATGGATGCCAAGAGTAGTCAACAAAGAAGCCTAAACCATAAGGAGATGATTTAGGTTCCACAGGAAGTCTTGTCTGTATTACCAGAGAACAGAAAATGCAGTTTTTCTTTATAACTATTTCTCAAAATTCCAGTCTTTGTCCTACTGTTCTTTTATTTACCTTAATGGTCAGCAATAAACATAAGGAATGCTTTATAGACTGTGCAGTGGGAACATTCTGAATTGTGTGAATTATTTTCTACTGTTTATGTGAAGTATTGGTTACTTTGCATCAGCAGAGGAAGTCACTGGACATTGCATTTAAAGGGAAAATTGCTCTTCCTTTCCAAAGTTGCAAACACCCAGTCTTACTAAAGGCTTTAAAATATAAAACCCTGTAATACATGACTAGCTTAATAATATACTTTTACTATGATTCAGATAAACAAGGTGCATAGAAAAGTTTATTGGTCTGTAAAGATTAATTGAAATTGAATGAGATGAAATTGAAACAGAATGTCAAGAACAAGATGTAGAAGAGAAAAGCGGAGAAAACATGAATTTGTTTCTTTCCCAAGTGGAGTAAATAAATCAAATGAAAGTACTTTCACTAGCTATGGTGGGGATCAGATCTGGCCCACTGTGGAGATTTCATTTCCCCTTCAATTGAAGCCCTAAAGCCTATTTTCAATACGTTTCTCAATAACAAGAAGTATCCTGAAACTTTTCCTTAATTACAGAGGATGATGCTACCTCTCTTCCTTTTGCTGACAACTGAGGAATAACTTCAGCAAGCCCTTATTATGCCATTTTGCACGTATCAACCTGGTTCAAGACCAGGATGCTTGGCCTAGTAATTCTGCTCCGAGTTACCCTGGCAACTTCCCTTTTAGATTTTATTTCAATTACACATGCAGGTTTGCATGAAGTAATCTCCTCACTCCACTGACACAGCCCTTCTCCAGGTCTCTCATTCTCATTCCAACAGGGAGCAGGCTCTTTACATTCCTGCATGCAGCTGATATGAGGCTATCCAAGTGGCCACACATTGCCTACCCACAGCCAGCCTGGGGAAGGGGGGTGTATCAGCCAGGCACTTAGACCTGCAGTAAGAAGTCTACATTTCTTGTGGTTTTCTTCCTCTCTAGGAGCCTGTCAAGTGTACATCACTTGCTTTGGAGGAATGGAGTTGAAATGTATTTTGCTAGTTTTTCCCAAGATCCTTGACCAAATTGGTGTGATGTCTGCTGATAAGCAGAAACTAGATAAGTATTGTAAAGAGAAAAAATGAGATAGAAGGTGAAATAAATTAAAAACTTGTAAATGAAAGAGGGTGCATATATTGGCCATTAATAAACTTTGGTTTTCATGATAGCAGTGACAGTTAATATTTCTAGGGGAAGCACAAGTGTAATGACAGATACTGGCAAGATAATAATTGGGGAAGATCTGGATTTTTATTTTGCTTCACAGATGTGGCAGTTCTGATTACTATACTTTGAGGAAGGTAATCTAGTGATTCTTGCTTTAAAATATGTGATAAGCCTTTAGTCTAAACAGCTCTTTGGGATTTTTTTTTTTTAGCCTGAGGATACGTTGGCTGAGCCGGTGGAAGCCCCCCCAACTATATTGTCTTATTTGGAAGAAAATGATTTCTCCAGAAATCAGAGATCAGAAGAAACCTCTGAAGCAGCTAAATTTAAAGAACAAGGCACTGCCTCGGGTTTGGGGATTTCATTTGGGGAGTGGGGTTTCTAGTTCTCTAACTCTGAGTCTGTCATTTCCCTGTGTATGAAAAGCTGCTGTCATATTTTGGATGCTGACAGGAAAAGAAACTCCTGTGGTTTTGTACATCCTGTGTGCTAGAAAAGAATTGGCACATCAAAGTCTTTGAAACTGCTGTATGTTAGACTGCAATTTGTTAATAGCAAAGGTAGTGATTGCAAAGTGGTAGCAACTACAGCCAGTGTTAAATCTCACTCACATCTCACTTTTCCCTCCATATAAGGACATATCTCAGTCTCACTGTTAAAAATGTAGAGAACAGATTTACCCTTCTAGAGTGTGAAAATTTCAGTCACAGAACTATGGTTTATATTTTGAAATTATATATAAAAAAAGGAATTGGATAAAACTAAGAAACTCACCTGAGGAGCTGCTGCTGGGACACTCTACAATAGTCCAGTAAAGTGCAAGCATTAAGCAAAGGGAATGAAAGGAGAAAAATCCTCTTCATTCTGCTCAGGTCGGTAAGAAGAGAAGTATGGCACCTCTTGAGACATACCTTTGCTAACAGTCCTACTGGCTGTGAAGCCATGTGGCACCTTGAAAAGGGATTAAGATGGATATTTATTTGGTGACCTGTTAAAGTAAAGTACAACCTTTCATATAAAGCTAAATACTGCCACTGAATAAACAGCTATATCCTACTTCTGCTCCCTGCAAAGAATGTGAATCTGCCTAGTGCACCAGTAGGGTGTTTTGGATGCCAGCGTAGGCAGCAAAGCTATGAGAGTAAGACATAATGCACTGAGGAATCCAGTCCTCTGCTAGCAAGACAACTTCCATGCACTCCTAGAAAGCAAAAAGAAAAGGTGGTGATATTAATAAGGCCAAAGATAATGTTCTTATTTAAATGTCATACATACTTCAGATAGTACCTGTTGTACTTACCATTTATTTTTTGTGTTATATAGCTGACAAATAGGTGGTTGCCTAGGACTTGAGGCAAAAATTATGATGTAATGCAGCCCTTGTCCTTAAAACAGACATTTGGTTTGTAATTTTGCTCTCACTTTTCTCTTCTTTGCTTTCCTTCTAAAATTTTCAGTTATAAAATGACTAATATTAATCTTTGGTATTTTGGTCATACTCTAAATAATTACTTTCTTCGTACAACTTGCAGCATCTGTCTCTGATAAATTCCTCTGGGAAGACTTTATTTTGCTCTCTCAATAATAAGTGATTATTTTATTTAGATTCAGCTGTCATGGAAACTGGACAGGGAAACAGCGAGTCTACTACTGTCATACAGAAAATCTTAAGAGAAGAAGATGGCTCTGCTGCTGGTGTTTTACCAGAAGTAAGCGAAGAGGAGGTCTGTAGAGTGCATTTATCATATAACTTATCTTTCTGTCCTAAGAAGAGGAAAATCTAAGAATTACAGCTGTTTCTCTGAGTTGGTACCTCTAGCTCTTCCATCTTAGCAGCATGGCAAAATAAAAGCTACTTTTTAAATTCTTGAATATCTTCTCAAGATATCAGACTGAAAAGCACTTAGACTACATGGAAGTTTGCATCTATAACCATTGAAATGGACTTGAGATTTTTGACTAACAAAATGAATTTCTTCTTTCGGGTTTGCTTTTTTTTTTTAATTTTACATCTAAGAAAATGAGAAAAAAAACGAAAATAGCCAGCTAAATCCACATCATAAAAATCCACAATTTTTATACCCCAAAAAGCAAACATCTTGGTCTTAGTCACAGTCACCACCTTGCAGGTGAAAGTCCTACTTCCTTCTCTGAAATAGGACATTAAACAGAGTTACACCAAGTGCTTCTATATGAAGTACCAAGTGCAAAGAAGGCCTTCATTATCACAGTCCTTCATTATCAGGTGATCCAGACAGAAGATTGACACTAGTGTGGTTACACTAAACTGTGGGGGAATTCATGCCTAAAATGTGTCTCAGTGGTTTTCCTTAGTTGCCAAGAGACTAATCTGAAAATTTATAGTTTATTCAAATTATCTCTTTATAAACCAAATCTTACTTGAATTACCATCAGAGAGGCTGATCCTCTATTGAATGTCTTGACAAGGGAATGACTGCGTGAATTGCATTGGAGAATTGTCTGCAGCTGCTAGGTATTGCTGTATGAAATCCATGTGCGCTGCCTCTTGACAGCTGCATACTTTAACGTCCTGAGAAGAAAAATCCATTAAACAAGTAAGGAGCAGCTTTCCTAGCATTTGCAATAAAAAGATGCTTTGACTAATGCATTATAGGTAGCAAAGTCATCCTCTCCAATGAGATACTAGACTTTGAAAGATAACAGGCCTATCAATTTGTAAAGTAATGTGTAAGCTGAATTTTGTGTGATTCTTCAAATTAGAATTACATATGTCACTCATTTCGTTGGAATCCTGTGAGTTGGATGGTGTGAGCTCCAGCTACTCGAATGCTTGCCCTACTTGTCAGCATATTTCAAAATAATCAGCTGGCGGTACATTTTTCATTAATTAACATTCCTAATCCAACAGCCACCACAGATTTTTCTAAGCAGAAAATAAATAATGACCTTTCCTTCCTCTTGACTTTGTGACTCCTGTGCCAGAAGTCCATTCTTTGTATTGCTTGAAAGCGTAGTCAGTTATGACAGCTTCTCTTTGCCAGAAAACATACAGTATCATGAATGGCAGAAATTTAGAATAAAAGATCCACATTGTGTGTGTTTAGTCAAGTGTTTACGGTTGCTTCTTACAGGGTCTTCTTGCACTTCTGTGTTTACTGTGATAAATTATAACAACTGGTGGAACATTAGGTTATGGATGATCCGTTGAAGCTGATGTACATAAGGTTTTAATATTTGTTGGAGAACTTCCAAATATAATTCCTCTAACATTTTCATGCCTGCATTCACATTTTTTTAAAGCAGCAATTCTAATATCAGGTGAACTATTATTCCTGCAAATTTTTTTCCCCCAGTTTTGGGCCATTTTTCTTAAATAAAAATCCAGTCTTGATTTAAGAAGTGTAACACATAAAGCTTAAAACTATTGTGACAAGTAGTTTTGCTACTTACTCATCTTTACAAGGTTTTTTTTTCTTGAACTTATTTCAATTTTCACATCCTTTTCACTACATAGATAACCAGGATGATTATATAATATGCTAATGAGCAATCTTTTTAGAAAATAATAATTAAAAATGTGGTTACTGGCCATCCATCTCCCAATTTTTACTTGTGCCTCGTGTTGCTCCTTCCTCCAGTGCTCCAAACTCTCTAGATCCCTCTGCAAGACCTCTTGGCCCTTGGGAGAGTCAGCAGCACCTCCCAGTTTGGTTTTATCAGCAAACTTAGTAGAGGTGCATTCAAATCCTGCAGCCAGGTCACTGATAAATATATTGAACAGAATTGGCCCTAGAGTTGATCCCTGAGGAATGCCATTAGTGACTGGCCACCAGCCAGATGTATCCCCATTCACTGCAACCCTTGAGCTCTGCTCTTCAGTCAGTTCTTCACCCAGTGCACCATGAACCCACTCATCCAACACTTGGACAACTTGCCCCAAAGGATACTGTGAAGGGCAGTATCAAAAGCCTTACTAAAATCCAGAAAAAACACATCCATCTCTGTCCCTTCATCCTTTATATGGGTGACCTCATCACAGAAAGGTATCAAATTAGTTAAACAGGACTTTCCCTCTGGGAACGCATGCTAAGTGTGCCTGATGACTGCAGTATTCTTTAAATGCCTTTCAGTAGTACTCAGTATAAACTTCTTAATTTTTCCAGGAACTGAGGTTAGACTAGATCTGTAGTTCCCTGCATCTTCCCTTACACCCTTTTTGTAGACTGGAATAACACAGACTATCTTCCAGTCAATAGGGACCTTCCCAGACTCCCAAGACCTTTAGCAGATGATTGTCCTACCATGACATTCACTAGCTCCTTCAGTACTCTTAACAATCTGTATAAAATACTGTTATCTTATTCAGGTTATGATCTCACCCATAGCTTAAATAAATAGATTCTCTTCTAACACTTTTCCAGATGGGAAAAAATTCTCTCATGAGACCAGATAAAAAAAAAAATTCTGGTCTTTGGGATCTTTCCTTGTGACAAAAGACAGAAAGATCTTTTAAAAAATCAGCTAACGGTTCTTCTGCTGAAAGCTGTCATCCTGCTAATTTTAAAATGCTTGGAAAGTTACTATATTACATCCCTCCTGGTTTCATTAGCTGCTAATGGAACTCAAAGTATTTCATGTGTGCTATAAAATATGAGTAAATCTTAGTGTTTATTTCAAAATACAGTAATGACTTGAATGTTCCATCCTGTACATTGCATTTTAATTTAAATATGAACTAATGTTGATGCTTCATTCCTGAAAGGTTTTATTTTATTCCTGGAATATTTGAAATTGTTCCTGTTGTTATTCTTACTTTCTCTTGACCAAATACCAAATAGAAATATTTTGGTCTTGTTTGATTTCCATTTTTACTCTTTGCTATCAGTTTCCTTGTTTCATTTCTGTCACATTTTTGCCAAACTGGACATATAAACAGTTGTCAGTTTTGTAGATCTTGGGGGAGTTGGCTAAAGCATTCCTAAACGTGTCTATTTTAGCTCTCACAATTTTTTCCTGGACAGACTCAGTCTGTGAAAACAGCCTTTTTCAAACCTACATTATTGATTCAGACTCTGCAGATTTATGCAGGTATAATATTGGATCATGGTCATTTGCATCCAGGTAACCAACTCAGTGAGCAACTTATTTGTATGTGCGCAAATGAGTTCTAATATGGATTGCCTTTGCTGAATGGAATATACTGTTTGTATGGTGCCTATCAGGTTTGTGACTGCACTGAACAGGGCAAGGGTTCTGAGAGAGGGAAGGGAGGGGGAAGAAAGAGAGAAAAATGCGAAAAGTGATGCAACATGTTTTTCATATTTCATATTTTATTTATTCAGGGACAGAAAGGTCAGGAAGTAGAGGATGGGTCCACAGGATCTCTAGGAGGGTCAGGAGTAGAAGATTCGCAAAAAAAAGATCAAGAACCTCCTGGACCTCCAGGGAAACTTGGACAGCTTGGTCAGCCTGTGAGTATTTTCTGTCTGTCAAAAGAATGTATTTTAGAAAGGGTGATAGCCAGCCATCACACATGCAGGAAGGGCTGTAACTGCACAGCCTTACACACTGGCATCAGGTGTACTTCTACAAGGTGGGTTTTAGCCCATCAACCACCAGGAGCATCATGTCTGCATTGTGCCAATGGCTACACAAGGGCCTGATGAGTGACAATTATCAGAAAGCACAAGGCAAACAACTTATGTGCCATCAAACAGACATTCTTAGAGCAGTAATTCCACCAATTCTTTGGGCAGCCGTTGCAGCGCCCTCCCAGCTGTCAGGTTTGAACGTGCACAGAGGTGCAGAACTCACATACCTCCTTCAGTGGTTTCTGTATATCCAGCATATTTCGCACTTCAAATCCTTCTGAACCATCAGCACAAGATGCACAGGGTTAAACAGGTGTGCAAAACAGCTCACACTGTAGCATAGCGTTTGTTACAGTTCTGGTTCATTATTTTGTTCCTGCATGACATATCAAAATATAGTTAAATGCTTTACTCTTTTATTGTTTCTATGTTACAGGGGGGGGGTTGCCCTTCTAATAAGGATGTTTTATTTTAGGGCATTGCTGGTCAAAATGGGTTACCCATAAGTACTCTTTTATACACATTTTGGTTAACTAAATAAAAGAAACACAACAAAAATTTTTATGAGGCTCTGCTACATTGAGGCTTAAGCAGCAAAGTGCTTTCTTTGTCTCCTCTCTTTAGAAGGCAGTTCTCGTGCTGTAGTTGACTTCATCAGGTTGCCAAGAGAGCAAGATCCAGGTTTCTAAGAGAAACATAGCAGTCATATTCCATGCATGTCTCAGCTGCTGTTGTGCATCTGCCCTCTGTTGATCCTTTACTGCCTGGCTTCTTTGTTTCCTTACTCATTTATCTGTTGCTGCCACTTTGTGCATCTTTCCCCTCTCTAAGACCTTACTTTAGTCTGTCACCATTCCCATGCCTGCTACTGTTTTTGTATACTGCCATGTGCCATTGCTGGGAGCTTCCTGTCCCCTCCTGCCCTCTGCAGTTGAACCTCAAATGAAATTGGTATGTTGTAAGATATTAAAAAATTAATTCAGTAGTCATTCATAGGATGCATTATTCAGCCCCCTGCCTGAATACTGCCTTCAGACTTTGGTATGTACAAGGAAATACAGCTGGGTTTGAAAACATTTAGCCAAAACTCAGCTTATGTGTTATTAGCGTGGTTTTGGACGAGAATTTTATGTTTACTGTATTAACAGAAGCCTGTCTATATTCAAGCAGAATATTTTCAAAGAAAATTCTATGAAACAAATACGTTTAGAGAAAATCCTTCAAATGTAATTGAAATGCTTCAAAAGCAATTGTTTTGTCCTTGTGAAACAATCCTATTTCCTGTCATAGACATTTTGTTATATCTTGTGAAATGAACCATTGTCTTGTATTTTTTTATAGTTACTTTTGTGCCCATGTGCATCTGGGTTCCAATCTTACATATGCCTAAGCAGGTTTTCTATTGGACTGGTGGGGCTTCACTTAGCAATAAAATTGCACTAGATTTATATTGGTCATGTGTTTGTCACTTTTCTAAAAATTTGCTACCTTTTAGTCTCACAGATACATTTTTCTCCATAATGACTTTATACATTCCATCCTTAAAATTACTACAGCTCTAAAACTTGACCAGTGGAGTCCATAAACACAGCTGTCCAGATTCCCAAGATGCTATTAGGGAAAATACTATTTATTTGCCTTCTGAATTTTTTCTTCAGTGTCCTAACTGAATTCATAAATAGCCCCATTTTATAATAGCACTGGTTTTAAAGCTGGTGGCAGTTCTTTCTAGCCAAATAACAAGCCTCTATTAGGAAAAGCATATGTGTATTATATGTAGGTAATATGAAGATATATAGAAAGGTTATTTGTGATTCATTTGACTGGTGAAGTTTAGAATGGAAAATGATGTGAAATGTTATCTAGTACCACACATTCCCTGTCAGATATATGCCCTCAGGAAGCATCCTACTTGGTAGAAACTGAATAGATTCAGGTGGCTCGAGAAAAAAAGTGCTTTAGCAAATGGTGGCAACAGGCTAAAGTTAATGGTATGATTTGGTGCACTCAGAGGAGCAGTTTGCAGAAGTGTGTTACAAATACATCTCTCTATTCTCTGTTGATTATCACTTCTGTATGAAATTAGAAGTAGATTTCTTTCCAGTGTCCATTTCCTCATAGTTTGAAAATTGTCAGGGAAGATGCAGAATTTTAGCCCAGAATTTACATGCTGTAGGCATATTCAACAACTTTGCAGTATTTCAAGATTTTCTTACTTCTCAGATAAGTAAATGCCTGAGACAGAAAATTTGAAGAGGACTTCTCAGACAGCTGTCACTATTTGTTCTAATGGAACATTACAGTTTTCAAAATATTTGTCATCATTACTGTGGTGGTCCAGTCCAGATGGAGCCTTCCAAGTGTTTCCATCTGTATCCGCCAAACAGGCTCCTTCACCACTCTGTTGTGGGAAGAGTGGTGAGAGGTGGTGGTGAGGCACATTTTGTGCACTGCCAGCTGCATAGAGGTCCAAGTCCCAAATCTCCCTCCACTGCAGAAACCAAAAGTTAGAATCTAGCATCCTTACATCCAGCCTCTGCTGGAAGTATACAGCCTGTTTAACCTGCACAAAAGATAATGTCTAACTTAAAGAATTATTTTCTTTTAGGGTAAAAATGGACTTCAGGGATTGCCAGGACTGAAAGGAAAAGCAGGCCTAAAAGGTGAAAAGGTATGTGTCCTGTTAATAAACAATAATCAAGTACCATTTAGGCTTAGAGATATGTTAATTTGTACATATTTGTATTGGTACAGTTTGGGAGATAGATAAAAATATGGAATCATGGGAAGAATTTAAGCATTCTACTGTTCATCCAGGAATGCATGGTGGTCACCATAACAAAATCATAATTTTTTTTCAAGGATATGAATAAATTTCAGCAATAGAAAAAGTTGGGCTTTCACAGGAGAGCTGAGGAAGATATACTGAACACTTAATAAAGAAAAGTCAGTTGTTATGTATAACTGCTTTGGCACTTACTCCACTGGCTAAGTGATTTAAGTGAGGCAGTGTAATCAAATTACCCTTAGGAAATGAACGTAATTGAAATAAGAGCTAAACCATCTGAAGTAACAACTTGTATCTCTTCTGAGATAAAGTGAGATATAACAGGTTAATCTATTATTACAGTACATGTTGTACACCAAATTGGTGTACAGACAGTAACTCCAAGTGCCAAATTAATAGTCCCTTTCATGTGTTTACTAAAACAATGCAGTCACTTTCCAACAGAGATTAATTATCTACAGCACTTACCAGCCAGCTCAGTGCTTCTAAGATAAATCACGCAATCAGCACTGAGAATAATAATACACAGTTTCTAGGTTTTACTAATAATAACAATTCCATATGTAATATTGGTAATGAATCACACATATATCTTGGTATTCTCGATTCCACATCATAGTTCCAACAGAAATATCCTGCAATAAATGAGTTAACAGGGTCTTGAGCGATCACCAAGGTATGTTAGGAATTAGGGTCACAGTAGTTGTCCATTTTGGGCAACACTGAATCCAGAGAAGAGCATTGCTCTGGATGGTTTGAGAGGCAGACTGGTTTTGTCCCAGAAAGTACATGGACTCGAGAGCCTGTCAGCCCTTGCATGAGTGGGCTGCATGGCAGGGTGAAGCAATGGCTGCTCTGCTTTTGGAGAGCCGCCATGGGAACAGTGGATATGCACTATTGCACCTCCTCATAGGCTCAATAACCTGTGGTACAGCAGTTTCTGATAGGAAAGGCACCATCTTGCATAGTCCCAAATGGTGGCACGGATTCATTCTTGCTTTTGTTGGAACTGGCACTGTTCCTGGACAGATTGTGTCTGGAATATTGGTCAATGCTTCACAACGTATCTACACACTTGTCAGCCTTTCAATGACTTTTGATGAAGGTCAGAATCTCTGGATGCAGTCCAGAACTACGGGTGTCTGTAGTCCATTATTCTCCATTACTATTCACTCCATTTGGCTAATTTTCTATATTAATCTTTCCTGATACAGCCCCATTGCAGATAGTGTCTTCCCTCTCTACGAACACTTGCGAGTTCCTCTAGCAAAGGGTCAATTTCCCCTATAGTGTTTGCCAGTCACACTGTGGAAAAATAATGGCCTAAATGTCATTCAATAATTAGCTTCTTAGGTTTCCTGCAAATCTGCTTTGGTCCTTCTTGTGACCAGAGTAATATCTAGGGTGCTTGGTATTGACATCAATAATTAATGTTAGGAAACTGTAAAATTAGTCAAGCTGCTTTTAGAGAAAACAAACCAAACAGGAAAGGCCTCAAGATTATGGTTGTTTACATTTCTTCTATTTATAAGCTAAGTGAAAATTAGCAAATGCAGCTTTATTTTGCAGCTGCTAAGGCTGCAACTGCTGTTAGGTGACCATTCTGATCTTCAGCAAGAAGTGCTACAAGTATGTTGCCAAATGGAACAGGCCCAGGAACTGACTGATTTGCTGATGTTTGAAACTTGTAAGCATGGTCGTGTTTCCATGTAAGCATGTACAATGTTTTGGCCTGTGTCAAATAGACCTCTCACAGACAATGCCTCAAGGGTAACATTAGCTGTTGACTGTTCCCACTGTGCTGCAAGATGAGGTTGTGCTCCTCCAGTGCCACCCAGTAGGCTTTTTACTTTGAAATATTCATGCTGGTGGATTGCAATACAGTTTTCATGTTATTTCATAAAAAGTGCACAGAAACCCCATACTCAAAATACTAGTTATGAACATATCCAGCTAAAAGGAGGCCCAGGGCCACCTAAGTACTGTGAACCCTGTCAATCTGTTCTCCCTGACCTCAGGGCCAAAGAATGGTCCCCAGCCTTAGTTTGTTGGTTAGAATAGCCATTAGAAGGAGAACATTTCAGCAGCAGGAGAAGCAGCTTAGCTGTGGAGAGCTAAAGCTATACTGGGAAGGAAAAAACTTCAGTAATCTATTCCTGATTACTTTTATGGCTATTTTAGTAAGGACATCTTAAGCTTAGTTTTTCATTTTAAGATTTGGACCAATATTTCCAAGCAACGCTTCAAAGAGACACTGTAAAAATAAGTTAAGAAATGGGCACTGAAAATCCTAAGAATAGGTTCAAAAGCACTAGGGAAAACTGGCAGCTTCATATGCAGAGCTTTTCTTGGCAGTACTTTAAACAGACCCAATTACTCCAGTAGAAAGCAGGACAAAGAAGAGGATGCTGCTCTGATCCTCTTTTACACATGTGAATAATTTTTAAGTTAGTAGTTGTTCAGAAAATCATTTCATTATCCCAATCAGTGTGACTTCCTAGGACTGGCTGTGTTCATAGGGTGAGCAAAGTTTAAAGAGTTATCTGTGCACACACACAAAAATTCAAACTAGTTATGCTCTCCAAAGAGAGTCAACATTTTCTTCAGTATAGTAATATTTAAATTTGAGGAACTGCCTGCCTGTTTCTGGTTCTTCTCATTGAAAATGGAACGCTGGAAATGAATGGGGTGCTACATATTAGTGGAGAGTGGGGAACTAGTTGTCACTTTTCTACTATGGTCCATGTTCTGCACAGAGATACATCCATGAAGATGCTCCTTATGGAGGGAATGGCTGCAGTTAGGCTTCCAAAACAATGACTATGATCCAAAGGTGAGAGCTGGGGTTTTTTTGTCTTCCTTGCAGTACACACAAAGTGGAAGAAATTGCATGAAAACAAACACCAAACACTGACAGAAGCTAATGCAATAATCACTGGAAAAGCAAAGTATATGTTAAAATTAATGAAGACCATCTGTAAAATAACACACTGGCAGACAGTAAAAATAGCCCCAAATGAATTAAACACATTCTCTATGGACATGACTGAAATATCACTATAGGAACCATTTGACAAAGCCACAGGGAACAAAGAACTGAATGAATACATTTATCTAATTTATTCTCAAGCATAAAGAGCAAGTGACCAAGAGGCAGGTAAAAGTCAGTGTTTCCTGCTATGTAACTGAATATGTGATTTAGAAAACACAATTAAAATGCTCATAATCTCAGATAGTAAATTGGCAGGTTAGAGGGTAAAGCATAGATCAGTAGAGGCAGAACCTCAACTCCTGACTCCAGTGAAAAATAGTGGACTTGAGCTGAAAAATTATTAAAATTTGCCAACATCTTAAGCTGAAGCAGTTCAAACTAACCTCAGCAAAATGTCAAAGGTGATGGAAGAAAGCCAAAGTAGAAGAGTTGGTACTAATTATAAAAGAAAACTACACATATCTGAACAGAGTCTTTCATTGTGTTGGCAGTAGAAAAAGGTCAATACATAGGAAAAAAAACACGATGTGATGGTATTGGAAAAAGCATTACAGGTCTGTGGTGTGACCACACTTATGTATTTATTTGTATCCTAAAAATGCAAGTTCCACAGTAAAACTTTATCCTAGCAAGATATATACATTGTCTAATGCTGTCAATGCTGCTTGTACATTTGCAAATTCGTTGCGGAAGCTAAAAAAGGAAGAGATCTTTCTTTCTTTTGCCAATGCAAAGATCATGTTTCTTGAGAGCTTGTCTTAGAAGTGAACAAAATTCAACCCTGATCATAGCATCTAAGCCGTCACTTTTGTTGTTTCTTGTGACTGGAAATCCACGCAGATTGTAGCTAATGCTTACAGTATTTATATGGTTAAATCCTTGCTGATTTATCTTAATTCCTGTTTCAGGGTGATCCTGGTGAGGGATTGCCAGGACCCCCTGGACTACCAGGACCCGCAGGACCATCTGCTCCTTCCAGAGGATTAGTGAGTATTTGGGGGTCTCTGTCAATGAGCTCAGCTTGCCACAAAGGAATCCAGAACTAAATAGGTTTTCTATGGGAAAGTAGCCTGACTGCCACAGATAAACTCATGTTTTCTAAAACAGTCATGCAGAAATGCAATTAAATGTCTGATTAAAGTGTGTGAGTACGGTAAGCTACATAAACACCCAGTATTCTCTGACTTGAAAAGAGCAGCAAGGCAGCTCCAGATTCCTAGGGCAAGGTGCTCTAGTCCAACAGCTTTACCCAGCCAAGGGCCACTTCTATAAATGTAGCAGTAAACATCAGGTCCTGCACCACCTTAACTTTCTTATTCTCTTTGATAGTAAGTTTCAAGGCCTTTAATTCTGGAGTGAAGCGGATGAAGTCTCAGTGCATCCTTAACTCCCAGACTTTTGAAACATTAGCTTTTGTATTTTGTTAACAGATTCAGGTAGTAGTTCTCTCTGTACTTTGGTTTTTAGTTTGCAAAATGTACACAGCTATGAAACTCATCAAGAACTAGACACTAAAGTATTTTTTTAACAAAATATTTTAGAAAATGCTTCAGTATAATAATTTCTCCGTGTAAAATTCCTCTTTTGATTCCAGTTTTGGGAATCTTAGAATCTGGCTTTTTAACCAATAGGCACGTTCTAGGAAACAGTGGTTATTTGTTAGGTATGTATTTTGGGATATTTTTAATGCTGACAGGTATCTTTCTGAAGTTAAAATTTGTCTGACGTATTGCTTCATCTTCAGTTCTTAGTCATATACCATGAGTGTCCTGCAGGACAGTTGTCATTGTGCTCGTAGAATATCTGCAGGTAATATATCATATGTGCTCAGTGTCTGCAAAATAAGATGGTATGAGACACCAGAAATGTGACTGAAATATTTTTGTAGTATTATAATTCATTTCAACAGGGGCAGACTGCTGCAAGGATATTGACTATAGCTGTATTTCCAGGAATTGTCATTTTCATTTGTCACCTTTAGAAGCAATATTTTAAAACTGAATTCTCCTAATTTCAGAATAGATTGGAACCTGAAGAATCAGGTTCTGGAGATATTGACAGTGAGACCGAGATTTTAAGGGTAAGTGTATGTTGGTACTTCTCATTAACACAGTAAAGAGCTTTATTTTACTCCTCCATATCCTAGAAGGTCAATTTCAAAATGCAAATTTTGTACATGTTTAATTTACAGCATCCAGAAAGGATTTGTAGGGTTTCATTTCAAGATCTGAAAAGGCCTTAATGTATGTGAGTGAGGAAGAAATATGAGAAAGGAGGACGACAACAAAGAAGTAATGGCAAGAGGACTTTTTAAAATGAAAAAATGCTTTTAATCTGATTCTGAGAAGACAGTAAAGAGGAGAGAGATGGCAATCATAGATTCGTAGAATCATAGAAAGACTTGGGTTGGATTGGGATCTAAAATGTCATCTTGTTCCAACCCATCTCCCGGGGCAGAGATATTTTCCACCAGACGAGGTTGCTCAAAGCCCCATCCAACCTGGTCTTGAACACTTCCAGGGATGGGGTATCCACAGCTTCTCTGGGCAACCTGTTCCAGTGCCTCACCACCATCACAGTAAAGAATTTCTTCCTAATATCTGATCTAAACCTACTCTCTGTCAGTTTGAAGCCATCCCTGCCTTGTCCTGTCAGTACATACCCTTGTAAATAGTCCCTCTCCTGCTCTCTTGTAAGTCCCCTTTAGTCACTGGAAGGTGATACTATTCTTTGCTGTTTTGAATTTGGAGTACATGTTCTAAAAAAATGAGTGTGTACGAAATGCCTTACAGTGTAGCTTTCTGACAAACTGAACATCAGTAATACTGCAGCTTTCTGAGTTCATTACATTTCCTGTGAACTCCAGAATGCTATAGCTTACTGAGGCCCCTGCTTTGCAACACAACTGGTGGTATTTTTTATTCTCTCAGACTGGCTTCTGCCTCAAGACTTCTGTTTCTTTTTCTTTTTCTTTCTTGTTTTGCTCAATACCTTATTCTCAAGGCTCTTCAGGAGACAATTGCCCCATGCTGAAAGTTAGTTTTCTTGCCTGATTTAGGGGGCTCTTTAGGTGCCCTGTGTAGGTAATGAGGCAGGTGAGTGCTTGGAAAGCTCTGTTGACAGTACTGAAAGTCTAAAATAACTCTTCCTAACAGAATCCCTTAGATGATCCTAAATCAGAATTAAAGATTTCTTGAGTTTCAGTACCATGGCCCAAAAATTCAAACTCTTCATGTTTGCCTACTAATGCAAGCAGCAACAAGGATGGACTTGCATGGGAGAGAATATTTGCAAACATACTATTTCTCCTAAGGTAACATTTCATTCATTTGATTCAATTTAAATACATCTGCTCATTTCTATGAAGGATAGATCTTCAGAGCAGAGGCCATTTTTACAGCACTAAGCACGATAATACTTGACCATGAGTAGAGATTCTTAGTGCTCCAAAAACAGCATGGAGAAACCCTTTGAAATGGTAGTTGAGAAAAAACTAACCACTTCCGTCTGTACAAGGATCTCTTGGTTTCATTATGGTTAACTTCAGATTGATCCTCAGGATATGTCTAAGGTCTTTACTGGGTTGCAGAGAGCTGACACAAATTTTTTTAGTTTTCAATTTCCTGCTTGCTGATGCATGCCATGAGGTGGCACAATTCAGAGAGCAAGGGTGAGGGAGGTATGGGAACAAATTAAGCCCAGCAGCACCTGCATTCAGTTAATTAGGATCAAAAAGGAATGTTTTGGCCTTGACTGGTGTTTTTGATAAAAAGGGTCTGTGTTCTCAAAGTGAACACCGCTTAATGGTCTGCATGGTCTGCATGTTTTTTCCATGGCTGAATACAGTCAAACATAATACGAGTCTGTGTGTGTGGGATCAAAACACCAGTTTAGGATGATCCTGGGAATTTCAGTTAACTAAAAAGCAAACACGAGGTGCTGTTTACTAGAGAATATGAATAAAAAGGGGAATGCTGTAAAAGATCAGCAGACAAATCCCAAAATCAAACTCTGTGTGGTGTGCAGCCTCATTTCTTTCAGCGCCCATATTTGCCATGGGAGGTCAGTGTGACCCTACAAAAGGAGTGTAACTGTGAAACTGAAAGTGGTTCTTAATGAAGAAGAAGAAGGGTGGAAACCCAAACTGGCAATTTTATGTACCCGAACATCATGTGTGAGCTTTTTCGTGTTTCGTGTATACACAAATGAACCTGGTTAGGGTTATTTCTAACAGTGCTGCCAATTTATCCAGGGTCTTCCTGGGCCGCCAGGCCCTCCAGGACTGCCTGGTCTTCCAGGAAAGCCAGCACCTGATTCAGGTGTAGGACCTCCTGGGTCACCAGGAGAAGATGGAGCTTCTGGGGAACCAGGGCCTGAAGTGAGTACTCATACATGATTTTGTTTCTGTCCTGCAACACTAAATTCTAAGGCTTACAGTCTATATAAATCTTAAAAAAAATGCAGAATACTTTTAATTTAAGAGGTTGGATTTTATTCAAATTTTGCACAAAAAAAAAAAAAAAAGCCTTGTTATCTAAAGCACATTACTTCACAGCAGGATATACATTTGGCAGATAAATACCAGTAATCTGGACAAGAATAAGTAAAAAGTAAGAATCCTTTTACCAACACTGACTAAAGCTAAGTATTATTTTTACATTTACATCCTTCCCAAAAACAGATGAATAAATAAATGGATAAAAGATACCCAGAGGCCAGAATACACACCTGTAAATTTAATTAAAGGCTTTCAGAGCCCAATTTAAAAAATGTAGGCCATGCAAAATAGCTTGTAATTGTTACCTTTCTTGCATGTGTAGTTACTGTGGGCTGGACATCAATACCTGTACTGATTGCTTGGTTGACCCTACAAAGGCAGTTTTTCGCAGCCTCTCTACTCACTCAAAAGCATGCTAAGTCATGGATACAACACAGGAGATTGGGTGGAGAATTTAATATACATTTTTCAAGGCAAAGTTAAACGGAGGTATCATGAACAGTCTGAGCACCGTCAGCCAAAGCAAAGTGGCAGCGCCTTTTTTTCTACAGAAAGACTTCTCAGAAGTGCTTTTCCTAAAAGGGTAGGAATGCACCTGCAGGCACAGCAACCCAGGGACACTTGGCAAAGTGAGTCTGAATAAACCAAGCACTCCCCTGCGTGAGGAGGTGAGACCCAGCGTCATTGTTCCCATGCTGGAGTATCGCTGCAGTTGTGTGAATCAAGACCTCTGTCACCCTACTGGCTTCTCCAGTTGCAGTGACAACACAGAAGCCTCCTGTTTGACACCAGGCCCTCAGTGTCACACCTGCTTTTAATGATTCTCAGATTACCTGGCCACATTCTGATTTTGTCAATACCAAGGTTTTCTCAGCTGGGTCTCATCTAGCACTGATATTGCCAAAAGTGTGGAGAACTGAGATGCCTGGGGATTTTAACCCCACCACATCTTTTGTAGTGTTGACAAAACCTTCTTAGATAGCACTATTGTTTTGCATGCTAACATTGTATCCACATCATGCTGGCTTTTATTTTTGTTTACTATTTTATGATTGTTTGATATCATTTTCTATTAAAATGTATCTACATACTGTTTGGATACAAAGCCAAACTCTCAAAAGACAGGAAATAAAAGTGTTAAAACTTAATGGTGTGAGGTACTACCTGGTGCTACACATTAGTCTTTGATAATGCTGTATCATCAGTTGGTCCTAAATATTTACATATGTGTGCTAGAAACTGGGCTCTCGAATGGCATCTGCCTTAGATTCACTGTCATCCACAGGGTCCTCAAGGTCCTCCTGGCCGTGATGGAATGGTTGGCCCACCAGGAGGGAAGGGAGAAAAGGTAAGTTAAATATCTGGCTTGCTCCTACATCAGTGGAAAATCTTTGTCAATTCTAATCTGCAAAAATCATAAATAGTTGTCCCTGCAACATTAGCAGCTGGCTTCAATATTTTTTAATGGAATCCACCTGCTAATGGCTTATTAGAACACATCTCAACAGACATATTCAAAAATCCAGAATTTCCTATTGGATACTGTCTCATTTTCTGCAGCATGCAATATTCAAAATGCAGTATGAACTACTCTGTTGTGATTTGCCACTTAAAAGCCAGTCATGACTGGGCTCAGACAGGTGAGTCTGTAGGAGGCAAAAGAGAACTCTAGCTAGTCCAGCCTGCTATGGACTGACAGCATATTATGTGACAGGTGAGGAGAGTCTGAAGGAGCTCAAACCATTTAATCTGGCAAACAGGAGACAAAAGCATGGTTGACTTTAGCTGGACACCAGAGGCCCACCAAAGCCTCTCTATCACTTCCCTGCTCAGATTCTCTCTCAAACAGAGAGAATGTGATGAAAGGTTCATGGGTTGAGATCAGGACAGGGAGATCAACCAGAAATTACTGTCACAGGCAAAACAGACTCAATGTGGGGAAATTAATCTATTGCCAATCAAAGGTCAGAATCAGGCAATAGAAATAAAAACATATCTTAAAAACATCTTCCCTCAACCTCTCCCTTCTTCCCAGCTTTAACTTTACTCCCAATTTCTCTATCTCCTCCACCCCAGCCAGTGCAGGGGGATGGGAAATGGGGATTGCAATCGGTTCATCACATTTTGGCACTGTCACTGCCTCTTCCTCAGGAGGAGGACTCCCTACACTCTTCTCCTGCTCTAGGATGGTGTCCCTCCCACGTGAGACAGTCCTCCACAGACTTCTCCAACAGGATTCCTTCCCACAGGCCACAGTTCTTCATGAACTGCTCCAGCACAGGTCCCTTCCACACACAGTCCTTCAGGAGAAGACTGCTCCAGCATGGGTCCCACGGTTCTGACAGGAGGCTGTTTCCAGTGTGGGCTTCCCTTCCTTCCTGAAGGAGGTCATAGCCCCCTTCAGGCACATCTACCTGCTCCAGTGTAGGGCTACTCCACAGCCTGCAGGTGGATCTTTGCTCCACTGTGGGCTTCCATGGGCTGCAGGCACACAGCCTGTCTCACCATTGTCTTCACCATGGGCTGCAGGGGAATCTCTGTTCCAACTCCTGGCGCACCTCCTCCCCCTCCTTCTGCACTGACCTTCATGTCTGCAGGGCTGTTCCTCTTGCGTATTCTCACTCCTCTCTTATATGGCTGCCTGTGCAGTGTATATATATATATATATATATATATATATATATATATATATATATATATATTTGCATGCCTTTATAGATCTTGACCTTTTGCAAAAATGTTGAGTTTTTTAAGAAAATACATTTCGTGACTTGTCTGGATATTAGTTGTGGCTCTGGCACTGAACCTATTAGGGTCATTCAGGTCAGCTGTGAGGTTCTTGACATTACTGTATTTTTTCCTTTGCTTACTTTTACACTTTTGTCTGTGTATTCATTTCACTAGAAATAGGACTTTCCCCACTTTCTTAAATAAAAAGGAAGGAAAATAATATCAATCACAGGCAAGGTTATCAGCATCTAGGTAACACACATGACCTGACGATCATTTCTGACTCAGAGACATCCTCTTGGTCTATGGCCGGCTGTGCTATTTTATAAGTTGAATAGTTCATCGGTTAGCACTGATGATGAGGAAGAAGTGGCATGTCTCTTTAAATATAAGTTAACAATGTCAAGATTCAGCAAGAATCACGGATCACTTGACTGCTCTTTTCCCCACCCACATTAGCATTTTGAATTTCAGAAGTGTCCCTGATGTTAAGTGCTAGTTTGGGGGATTTGTGCATGTGCATTTTTAAGAAACAATTTACCGCTGTCGTGCATTCCAGGGGTGTATGAGTTGTGGCCCTCTTGGCTATTCCTCTCTGTAAAGAGAATTAAAACACACCCTTTGAGTTTATTTTTTTTACTTAAGCATAACTTTTATCTAAAGTAAATGCGTATATGAATTTCAGTTTTGCAGGATGTCTTTCATGGCTTCTGGCTGTTTTGGAGCAGTGGCTCTCACTGTTATCAGTGTTTGTGCTGTGGCACAGGGATATGTGCAGTTGTGCAGTTAGTTGAATGCCTTCCCAGCCACAGCCAGTGCTGCATTAGGGAACATAGGTGAGACAATAAAGGTCGGAAATCCTTCTGTGGAGAAACTGCCTAGCCACTTGTCCTGTGTCTTGTCCCTGCTGTGCTAAGCAAACCTGCTCAGAAAATGTCACTCAACTTTATGTTTTGAAAATGTTTTTCTGTTGCCAGTACAGTGATTTCATAGAGTATATAACACTGAGAGCAGAATTGCATTCTCTTCACTTGAAGTATCTGAAGAGTTTATATCTCTGCCTTAGTGATGTTCTGTCTCCTTCCTTTCACCCTCTCTGATATTATGATATGTATATGTATTTTCCGGAGGGATTGCACAAATGACTAGGTGTTCTAGGAGGTTTGCACCTCCCTTTTGAGGTGCCCACAAAAGGTTAGTACTTCTGTCATAGTAGTTTAACAGGAAAGGAGATATTTGTATATCAGATGAGAACTTCAATCCATCTAAATCAGTACTGCCTTTGTTTCTATCAGACAGCTCTAGTAATGTTTTCCCTGCTTCTCATTTTCCATTTCACCTGACCAAAATTCTTGCATTAGACTAGGTGGTCACTAAAGCACCTTCAGTGTAGTGCTTTTCTCTGCTAGATGGATCTGGCATGTCCTGTTCACAAACAAACTTAACGTGAGTATGAAGAATTATGAAGTTTGTACTTCTGTGTGCCTTCCTGAGCCTGCACAGTAACCCCAAAATAAATCTAAAAATAAGATGATGATGCTTGTCTTCTGACAAGCATCTTTGGAAGCAGTGCAGACCAGGGACAGCCCATGGGAAGAATATGACTTATTATGTTTAAGCATAAGTAACAGAAGACATTTTGGCATCTATGTGTCCCAAAGGGTGACTTGGATCTAGTCTTGAGGATAAAGGAATGAGAAGGTCAGCTGCAAGGAGAGAGTCGGTGATGCTATTACACTCTGCTCTGTTCACCTGAGACTGGTGCTGGTTAAAGGCCTACTTTTAATGAGTAAAAAAATAGTGATTTGTGCTTTGGTGGGAACTGAACAATTTGCAACAGAACAAAGAACAGACAATGGCCTTTCCTGTCTGTTTTCCATTAGGCCTTTGCTACCCACAGCCAGCGGCCAAACAATTTTTGTATGTGCTCTATAGCTATTTTGAGGTTATGTGCTATCCTGCAGGAGTAGAGGAAGGGAAAGGTTTTAAAAGTTACAACTTCTTGTCAAGTCTGCCTCTCCCATCGACCTGCTTTTTCTCCAGTCCTGACTGCAGGAACAAGTGGCCCAGGCAGAGATCAGGCAGTGAAGTCAGTGAATGACTCTGGGTAAATATGAAGATTAGATGTTAAATGATAATGAGACTCCTCAGACCAGGCCTTTGCACTGAAGTGGTTATGTGAGCTGTGATTAATAGAAATAAGTAATTATCCTAATTATAGATGAAAAGATACAGAATTACCACTTTAAAAGCACCTCCTGTGCTCTGGAGTGTTTCTGTTATTTACAAAGTGGTAGTTCATTTTTATGTAGCATAAGCAGGAGGGCACCCTCTGGGTACAGTGCCCAGCCCTGACTCTCCAAGGCAGAGGGTGGTAGTGTGCTGGAGAACATTTCACCCCCCAAGCACAGCTCCAAAGTCCAGGTCTTGCTTCAGTGAGCAGGATGGTGCTAAGCCAGGAGAAATTGTGGGAACCTTTCTGTCTCAAGCTTAGTGCAGGGTATACCAGAGTTCACAGAGCTCTCCCAGCTCAGCCATGACCACTGCTAGAAACTGCTTTTATGATCACCAGGTTTTAAATAATAAATAAAACAAAGAAGCAAACTCTGAAGCACTGGAGAACAGCCCTGGGTGGTGACATCCTGTCACAATTGAGGCATGGCAATTCTGCCGGCTAGTAACTTATTACAAAACGTTTCTTTACCAGCTTCTTCCTACTCTGGGGCAAAGTGCCTGTATGCCTGTGGGACTGAAAAGTTCCGGACGCGCTGGGTCATGGACGCTGGCGGGTCCTCTGTGTCCCGGCTGCAGTGCGGTGCTGGGAGACATGTTACGCTCTTGCTCTCCCTGCTGCATCCCTTATTGTGCACAGGAATTTGGTTTCTAGTGCTGTCAGTCAATTCAGGGCCACTCTTAAGCCTTAAATGCCCTACGGGATGTTTGTCAGAATGTTCCTATTAACAACTCAGTGCAAATAAAGTGTGAGGGGAAGGGAAGGTGGAGAAATAAATCTTATTTTAAATCTTTTGAGCTGGTTTTATTTTAAATGAAAAGTTGCATGCAGACCACCCCAAGCTATTGTGCTGTGGACTGTGTCAGCTGCTTGACTGTGCAAGGAAGACTGGGGTAGAGGTTAAGAGCATCACACAGGGGAAGGGTGCACTGAATTCCTTTTGTGCCGTATCCAGGAAGTTTTAACTCAGTATGGAGTAGAAATACATTGACACACATGGTAACCATTATAGGACCAGAACGGAACATTGAAATACAACAATTTGCTGCTCCCATTCTGGGGATTATGTTGGTTTCTGACTGTCTTGTAGAGGTAGTGTCGTTGTAGGGAGGTATAGAAAAATGAAGGGCCGATGCTGTCAGCTCTGGGAGCTGATTTCTGAGGTTAGCACAGTACTTGTTATCCAGACACAGGTCTCTACCTACCTAGTGATTTGCTTCAGAAGGGTGGGTGGCTTTGCAATATGACAGGACTGTTGTAACTGGTTTAAATGAGCTCTTCAAGCAAAGAACTGCAGAACTGTATACCAAGCATGCGATGCAATGAGAAAAGGAAAACACTGCAATGTCTTTTGCTGTGGTCACACCACAGATGGAGGTAGGTAACAGCCTCCTGAACCAGCTTTTGTTTAACTAGCACAGGCATAACTAGCAGAAGCAGTTTATCAGCAGTATTTGAATGTAGACAGTGCGCATCCATGGAGCCCCTTCCTTCCCAGTTTAAGGTCCTGCTGGCCTGTCCTCACTGCTTTATAACTCCAATCAATATATTCAAGTACCAGACAGTTCACGCAGGACTACAAGAGCTGTAAATATATTCCTAGTTTGAGTGGAACAATAGCAAACGAGGGAAGGAAAAGGAAAAGGCTCTAATCAGGTATGAACATGGAAAATGAAGGATGCAAATGGAAAAGTCCTGTCTCAGGAAGATCTGAGGCAGAATGTTGGTGTCACAGCAGTTTTGTGGCTCCTCTGTATCCCTTTTTTCTTAGAGCATTGCTGGCCTGTCTCCCAGGACAGTGCCACTTCCATTTTGAGGCTGTCTCAATCTTGTTCCTGTTCAGCCCTGTAAAACCCTGCTAATCCATAGTTACTAAAGAACAACAAGATACGGGCAATGCGTTAGAGAAGGAAAGAGTCTCGAGAAGTTGAGTAATGCACATTTTTTCCATCCAGCATAACTGCTAATGATAACCTTTTATTATTGAAGTGGTTGGAGTGACTAGAATCTGGTTTGTTTATAGGGAGTACATGCATGGCTGTATAGTCTAATGTGATCAAAAAAGGAAATTGATAATAAGGGAAAAATACACCTATGGAAGTAAGTCAGGTGATGTCTCCATGTAATTCCAAGTAGCACTGCGGAGATTAGCAGCCTACCAGCCTTTTCATCTTAAACTTTATTTTTATAGGGGTTTATAACTTGGCACTGAAGTCAGGAGTGGGTGGAAACTTGGCAAATGTGGTTCAGCCCAGAAAGTGAATGTTATTTATATTTATTTCTCACCAAGTTTTCAAAAACACTTGGTAACTGTTTTTGTGTTCTAACAAGTAGTAATTTGTTGGTTTCAGTAACTTGTCCTCTGTGTGCTTCTTAAACTACAAATAGTTCAGAATTTATTTCAGCTCTTCTTAAACTCCTAGTGGAAGGACTCTGGATTTGTAGGGGTGTAAACGATGTAGCAGGATGCTCCAACTATTTCATGTACACTGAGCAACATCTTTATTGTAGTTATACCTGCCAAGTAGCTATGGCACCTTTGCAATAATTACATTTGGTTTTGCTGGCAAATGTGTGTATATAATGGAATTACTCAGGTGCAGCCTTACTGCAGAGAGGCTGAGGAGAAAACAGTATGGCCATGTGGGTTCTGAGTCATCCGTGTGCTCTGGGGCTGTGACAAAGCAGCCCCTCTTTTCTACTCCCCTGCCCACAAATGACAACTCTGTATCGACACTGGCTCAGTGACAGTCCCTGGAATTAGCACTGCTTGTATTTCATACTTCACATTGAGTTCATGTCTGTTCCTAATGCCAGAGACTAGAGGTATAGAGCTTTCTGTGCCTGATGTCAGGGATGCCTACGGAGCATCATGAGGAGCAACTTTTGAACACGGATTTTCAGTATTTTCAGCAAATTGAAATACTGCATTATGTATCTGACAGCCTGAGAGTAACATAGCAAAATGGTCATTTGCTGACTAGTGTTTGTGTATCACACGTATTGCATTGCATTTCATAGCTGAAATACACCACACAAGTAAGCACGCACTTAGAAATTTTCTCAGCTTGAAGCACTAGCTTTTTGTGGAAAAATTGAATTAATAATTTTCTTAAAAATTAATTTTTATTTTAAAAGGTTTTTTAAAGGAAGTATTTTGTAGAAGATTAAAAATATTATGGGGTTTTCCTTTAAAAGAATGGGATGAGTAAGCTAAAACTTCTTACAAGGAAATCCTGGGTATAATTCACCTAGTTGTAAAATTCAGTACTTGTGATGTTCTGGAGTGACAGTTCTAAAGACAGTAACTGTGTTTGTATGCGTTCAGGGCATTATTCCCTGTCAGCCTCAGATTAATTTTGGATGGTGAAAAGAGCTGTCTTTAGAAGGAAACAGAGCAAGTCATCAGTAAACTGTTGTTCTCAGTATTAACTGTGTAAAGCTTCAAAGCTTCAAAGATTAAGTTTTTTAAAAGAGTTCAAAGCCTGGTACAGTTGTTAATAATTACACAAGTCATAATAGTATTATGGCATTTATGAAAGAAAATCCTATCTTATTATTTGCTGAGAGCAGTACAGGGGTGAGGTAGCAGTTTTCTAGTTGTGTGATATACATTCCTGAACACTTTTATATCACAGCAATACACAAGTGCCTATCCAGTTGCATGTAGTGAGGCTCATGGAATCTGCAACCTACTGTAAAATGACTTCTGATTACTTAAGATTATCTAAGTAGGAGTTATATTTATGTGCTCTATAATCTTAATTTCCTATTTCAAATAGTACTTCTAGAGGAAATTTGGGTTTGTAATATATGGACTTAGTTTTGCAGTTACATGAAAAGGTACTGTGATACTGCAGATATAACACATTTAACAGAGACAATACATATCAGTATATAAAATTACAGTATATGCATTTTTTGCGTACTGTTTCATTTTTTGTATCATGGTGCCACATAGGGATCACAGGTCTCTGTTGTGCTAAACAAAGTTTTTTTGAAGACAGTGAAGCCATTTCCTCTAAAGTGGGCATCCATGCAGAGGTGCTTTAAGGTCTCTGGATAGACTCACACTGATGAGGCTTTGGCTCTTGGAACCATCGCTTTAGATACTTCTCGTGTGTGAATTGCACGGTTTTGTAATATGCTTTCACCCAACCAACATGAGCCCAATCTGGTGGACCTGAGTGAACTGAGCACATACCACACAGTGCAAGGTGGAGATTTTGTTGGAAAAGATAATAGTTGCAGAGTTTATAACGAGAAGCTGTTCCATGATCTGCACAGGGAATGGTCCGGTTTCCATGGGGTTTGTGTGAGTGGATACGAAT
Organism: Lophotriccus pileatus; assembly: GCA_035583135.1. Taxonomy (NCBI): domain Eukaryota; kingdom Metazoa; phylum Chordata; class Aves; order Passeriformes; family Tyrannidae; genus Lophotriccus; species Lophotriccus pileatus. The sequence continues at coordinate 28,038,714 of JAWWES010000171.1, forward strand.
TTGAGTTTCTTTCCTTTAGCTGGATGGCAGCGATTCTGAAACATTGACCACTTTTAAAAGTTGCTCAATTTTCTGTGACAGATTCAAATGTTAGTGACAGTATCACTAGAAGTGTCCAAGCTTGTTTCTTTAGGAAATGAGGCTGGAGAGGATACTTCCTACTGATTTATAAGGAGGCTTCCTGAGTAGTGGATGAAACCTCAGAAGTCCAAAAAAAAGTTAATTAATGTTGTGAATTTTACTTTGTGTTGCTTTTGCTTATGTTTCTGTGAAACTTCTATGCAAGTGTAGACTTACAAAGTAAAGCAGGTGCTGTTGTGCAGTCACCTGCAATAATCCTTGCCCTAAGTGCAAACTGAAATGACAGCAAGCGAATTTTTCTCTTTTAACAGTGGAAAGAGTGGAAAGAGAAAACCTTTCAGACTATTGTGTTCTTGGTCAACGTCCCATGCACTTACCAAATATCAACCAGCTGGCAACTTTGGGAAAAACTAACGAACAGTCTCCTCATGGCCAAATTCACCACAGTACTCCAATACGAAACCAAGTGCCAACGATGCAAACAATGATAAATCCGGGGCTCCTGTCTCCTCAGCTCAGTCCACAACTGGTGAGGCAGCAGATAGCAATGGCCCATCTGATAAACCAACAGATTGCTGTCAGCCGGCTGTTGGCTCACCAGCACCCACAGGCTATCAACCAGCAGTTCTTGAATCATCCGCCCATCCCTAGAGCTGTCAAACCAGAGCCATCAAACTCATCGGTGGAAGTCTCTCCAGATATTTACCAGCAAGTCAGAGATGAGCTGAAGAGAGCCAGTGTGTCTCAAGCTGTCTTTGCAAGAGTAGCATTCAACCGCACACAGGTATCAATTTCTATTCTATAACCAAGAAGTGCTGAAGGGGCAGAATTGTGGCTCTTGTGGGGCTGTATGGTTGTTGTAGATCAAGGCAGGGGTTGTGCCATAGAAACAGGTCAAACCACTCTCCGTTTTTTCCCCCAGTCTCTTTGTCGGTATCGAACAAGGCTGTTTCTTCCTGGAACAGCTGTTTGTTTGCGTTTGGCCACTCCTCTGCTGTTACCTGAGCTTTGGTCTCTAGCAATCATTCTGCTCGTGTGAGTTCTTCCCTGAGTTCCTCTCTGCAGGTATAAACTTCCACATCCGCCCCTGCCTGATGGTCAGGAAGAGGTAACAAGAGACTCTGAGAGTCAGAAGTGTCTTTGGGCTTCTGTCACTTACTCGACTCCGTCCTGTGGTACAGCTGGTTCCACAGCTAGTGCCAGAGGCTGCTCCCACAAGTGTATAAGGCAAGTGTGCATAGGCCTGAAGATTGACTGCTGGGAAAGGTGTCTGCCATTTGTAGCAGACTGTGTTCGCATCCATACATCTGACACAGGTTTTCTCACTTGCCTAGTGAAATGCAGATGTTGAAGTGATTGCATAATAGCATGAGCTTAAGCCTGGCATCTGGAGTAACCAGGGTGAACCTGTGTTCAGAAAGACAGGCCACTTACATTTATCCTGCTGCTGTTCAAGGCATATAACACATGATTTCTCAATTGTGATACTCTGTAGCAAGGCTTAAGAAATGGAAAGTGGCTTGATATTTAACATTGGTACAAATTCCTTTTGTTTAGTTGGAGTTATTCTTTGAAGTAAGATTTACCAGCAAGAAAAAAAAGTGTGTGTGTATGTCTCTTGGAGGTCTGTCCCCTGCCCCATACAGTGTCTTTGTCTGTTCTGCTAGATTAATGATTTTCTTTGGCACTGCCATTTTGGAAATGCCATGTTATGAGGGAACTAATTAAAGTATGGAGCACATTTTATTACTTCCCTTCTTCCATTAAATTCATAAGATGGCTGCAGTCAGAAAAAACATTCACTTCCAATCAACGTGACTTTGAGTTCTGGGGTTAGCCTTGAGGATATCAAATGAAAACTACATAGGAATGTATGAGTATTTCCTCTTTAAAATGCTGCTTTTAATTTGGAAAAGCTTTTCATCCCTCTGGGATCATAACCTGTTGTATATAAAGCCTGGTATAATCAAGGTAGATGGTATTGACAGAATGACATATTCTGAACTTGAGCGAGAGGTCAGCAGTCACATTGCCGGTGAGGGCTTTGCCACTGTCACTGAACATGAAGCTCTCCCTCACCCAGACTGGGAGAGCTAGGTTGGTAATGCCCAAGTCTGCTATTAAACCAAAAGCTAATTTCCCAATGAGAAAGAAATTACCTGCTTCTTAGCCCTCCATCATAAGTAGTATGAAGTACTGAATGGTTCATGACACTGATTCCAGAACAGGCGAGTCTTACAGCATCCATAAAAGATTTGCTCATCTCACAACTGTGTTTCTTTAGTCTACAGGGCTATAATATAGAAGACCAGTGATCTTACACACAGTGAGTACATTATGTCCCTAGCAGCCATCACTGTAGCAAGAAAGTATAGGTACCATATAGAAACCAGCTTATGTTTCCTTATGTTTCCTCAGCTTTCAATTCCAACTCAAAACAACCTCCTCTCACATCAGGGACTGTTCAGGGTATTAAGAAGAGGTGCTCAGACAATCAGTGTTGCACTTCACTGTAGGAGGTATAGGATATTCCCATGCATCCATGGTGGAGAAGCAAACTCTGTAAAGGCACTTGAAGTGGAAGTTCAAGTCTGCTCTCACCTTCCTGCATCCTTCCTGCTGCCTCCGAGGTACAAGGAGGTGTGTGTTTCTCCCTGGAAATGTTTGGGTTTGTTGCATTTCACAGAAGTGCCAGCATTAGGAACTGGAGGTCTGTTGTTTCTCATGATGGTACCAAATAATAGATGCTGTATGCTAGCCATCTAATAATCGTATTAATCACCACATTATGGGCCACTGCTTAATCTCTCTTCATGGTAGCTCTGTAGTGCACATTAGCCTATAATTAAGTATAGCTTCATGAAATATGTACTGTGAGGCTTGTTTAATAGATAAACTATTCTCTAATTTATTTTAAAGTCCAATGACCTACATACTCAGTGCTGGAAAGCCCCCTCTTACTAACATTATTTCTCCCCTGAGACCTTCCATCTGAGCAAATCTGTTAAATGAAGTAGAGGAAGCTTTGATCCAAACTAGGCTAAATCCATTGGAACAAATGGCTGACACTTGTATGTATGCACGTGTGTGTGGGAAGGAGAATGTGAGGAGCATCAGAAGAAGGAGAGAGCCAATTGTATGGTTTGTAAAACATCCAAATCTTTCTCTTCAAGATGGAAATACATTACTGGAGGCCACATATTTGCTTATACCTGTGGCCATGTGATCTGCACACATGGAAACAAAGCACTTCGGGCTCTGTGACAAGTTCTGTGCATTTCCTGGGGCACAGTGCTCCCTCTGAGGGGAGGTCCCACTCTGAGATGGGGGCTGAACACCAGGCCGTTTAGTACCTGCTGTGTGCACAGGAGAGCTGCATGGGATGCTGAGCTAGGAGCTGGCACAGGCTGTGTGAGCCATGAAAAGGGTTTCTTTCAGACAGAAAGTTCCAAAGTGAACATTTTTCTGTTTATTTGAAACTGGGTATGAAGGACCCTCGAAGTGTATATGCCTAATTTTTAGTAAGTGCCCAGGGCTAATCTCTGCCTCTTATTTTATCTTTAGAGATTCAGTGTCATAATTTTGACTCATGTTACTGTGGAATCTAAATGCCTATTTATCAGCATAGGGGACAGGTAGAAGTGCACCCACAGAAATAATTCAGGTTTTTAAGGTGGATTTAGTGAGACTTTCCAATGAGTAAGAAATTCCTGCACAGCCTTCAAAATATTTGAAATGGTGGTGCACACTACCATGTTTGTCTAAGATGGTGTTGCCTACAACCTGCTCAGCGATGAAAAGAATTGTATCTGTTGGAATAACACCCTCTTTAGGCTCTCTGCAGCCTTGCCTGCTCTTGTGGCATGGAGAGAGCTTGCCATGGCTAAAACATGTAGCAGTATTACTGGGGCAGGAGGTTCAGTTTCTTGCTTGTGTAGTTAAGTCTGATTAATACTGAAATCCACAGGCAAAGTACAACTGTCAGAGGCAGAGCAGATGCACCTTGCACTTGGAATTGCCCTGTGCACATTTTTAAAAGCAATCAAAGCTCTCAAGTGAAGGAAATGCCTGCAATATACAGGCTGCAGAGAGTGAGAAGGTTTCAATGCACATAGGGGGCTGATGTCCCTCACTGGTCTCAAACAGTGTGGTGAAGTCAATAGCATTGTCAGTTAATGGGACTGAAGTTAATAGGACTGTCAGTACAGTGCAGTACTGCTCCAGTGCAGGCTGGAGTTCTCCAAAAACACCTACCTCTCTGAAGCATGCATCATCCTTACATCAGCATAAAATCTAGGTGACTAGTGGCCTCTAAAAGTATGAGCACACTTTGTGTTGGCCAGACAAGATACTGTGAAGTGGGAGGCAGGCCAAATGCGTTACCAAGGCTTTACCTTCTTCCTGGAGGAGAATACACTCATGGATTTTGGCCATCCTCAGGGCAGCGTCCTTGTACTGTCTCCCTCTTGCACTATGATGTGTCCTGATACAGCATTCAGATTGCAACCAAAAGGTTGTAAGAACCAGAGCTTACCTATTGCAGGTTGTAGTGTTTTGATAAATGGGTAGGTAGCGGAGGTTACAGAAAAAATAGGACTAAGAGAACTGTTTTAAAGGAAATGCATGAAAACTCTCTCTCAGATTTACCTTGTCCTCCTCTGGAAAGTTTTTTTAGCAAATCTGGAGGTGCTGAAGTGATCTGTGCTTTTCAAAATCCAAGCTGAAAAACAGGTCATTTGAATCCTGTCCTGAATAAGGAAAATTGACATACTCTTCCTCCTCTCCCCACTTGTTCAGCATCCATCTTTGCTGCAGGCTCATGGGGTTGCAGTCAGGACAGTTTATCAGGCTCTTTGTAAGAGTCCAGACAGTCTCAATCACTGGATCAATGAACTGCTTCCCTCTTCGGGAGTGCCCAGTGGACTGCAAACCCTATAGACTGAAGGAGTATTTCTGTTTATATCTTCCTCTTTTTTTTGCCAGTGTTTTGACATAATAGCCAAAACTAGTAAAATGTTTGGGCGAGTGGCCAGTGCTTGTTTCACTGAACAGCCTTCAAAACTGGAAATATCCCTGCACCTGAGGCGTTGTAAAGGAAACCATTGCGGTGCCAGATACAAAGAGAGCTGAGTAAAAACACCAGGCATGTTCAGGCTGCTTGTATCTTTCTTCCCAAAGAGCACTGCTCCCTTCCTCCTGCCCTAAGTAGCTCTGTGTGAGACCATTGGCTTCCCAGCCCACAGATGGGAAAGCAGCACTTACCGAGCTCGGCTGGTGCCAACTGTGTCTTTTTGGATTAAAGGAAGTAACAGCCCAAGGAGGAGGAAACTCCACCAGCCTCAGATGTAGTGAAATTTATGAAGAAATAAACTAAACTGATCCTTCTTTTTTGAGGGTTTTGGTTGCACGTTGGCTTCAGGAGTGAGTTGAGGCATAGGGAAACATAGGATTGATGCTGGGTGAGGCCCCATCTGCTGTTGCAACTGCAGGCAAGTCCAGGATTCTGCAATGAGGAAGAGGGAAATAACACTTCTGTGGCATGCAAAGGTGTCACCAGTCACCTAAAGAAGGGTTGAGGGCTCTCAGAGCAGGAATGTGGTTAGTAAGGAAGCTCCAAAGAAAGGTTATGGAGGCAGGCAAGGAGGGAGGTGGGCGGTGACTCCTCATTTATGTCTAATTCTGCTTTCTTTGGCAAAATTCCCCAAACTGAAGTGGGTTCAGAAAAGAGTTCTTTAAGAGGCATTAAGATCAGAAATATGGTTTGTTGAAATAGCTAACTCTTCCACCTCTATTTGCTTGTGAGCCAAATCCTGGACAGAATTCCTTTTGCAAATAATTTTCTCTTTAACTCACATGAGAGGAACACAAGCAGCTTTAATTCTCTGCCTGGTATCTAGTGAGACAGTCATGCTGCATTCATCGCTATGGTGTCTGCCCCATTGCGCACAGACTTTCAATTACCAAGGCTTCTGCTTTGGTTTTGGGGGGGAATTTTTTGTTGGTTTTTACCCTCGTAGAGAACTCTCTCTTAGTGCATGAAACAGTTTCATCCTGCCTGCTTGTTTTATTCTTGGGTGTAATGTGGCACAAGCAGCGTTCTGTTGTACTCACAGGAAAGAAGGCAGTCTGTAAGGGAAGTGCTTAATTTAATAAATTGCAGATTTTTGGTACATGCGATATTTGTTCCAACAGTGGGTTTTGCATTGCCCAAAATTTCAGTTTCAATTAACTTAACTGTATTCAATAGACTGAATGAAAAGATCTTAAGTAGCATGTGAGTCAGGCTTTCAGAATGTGTGCTTGTAGGAGGCGGCTGCTGCCTGCTCAGCTGATGCACAGGAGTCCTGAGCCTTGGAAGCAAAGGCATGGATACATACAGTGTGCACGAGCTGTGTGTCTTTGCTCATTTTCCAGCATATTTCAGTATCAAGCTCTGACGTGTCTCACATAAACGGTGGCACTTGGTGGCTGCAGTTGGTCGGTCTTTTTCTGCCTCCTTTTCCCCGTGCATCCGCATTCAGCTCCACATGCACATCCTGTCTTCCCTCATAAAAAGAGATACCATAATAAAAAAGACGCTTTATTAAACTAATGCAATAAAGGCATTTTCTTTGAGGATTTAAACACTTCATTTTTAATAATAAAAATCAAATTGTCATTGTTACACCCCGTATAAGTTTTATTCAAATCAGGCTCTAAATGCTTTGTGCCTAAGCAGCTTTCTCCTGAGATGTATGTATTTTAGCATTAGTTAAATGAGTTTAAGAACAAGGCTCATACTCTGGCTGTAGGCAGTGAATCTAGACATCGGAAGATTTCTTCTAAATGAAGGACTAATGTGACGTGTTCAGCTACACCAAAGGGTACTGGGAGAATGCTGGTCTCCCATTCATGGAGTCAGTCAGAGTCCTTTAAGTTCTGAAGTTCATATGAACTGACACAAATGTGGCACTGAACATGTTGCCCACTGAGACAGAAGAGTCGGTCAGGGAACAGGGTATAAACACAGTTTTGTCTGATGGAAACTGTGACAGAATGGACATGAAGGTGCTTGGTTTGGCTAACCACTCGAAAATTTCCACTGATTATCTAAAGCAATTTTGCTCAGCAAAATTGGACTGGACATATTGCCAGGATAAGCATTTCTGAGAGACTTCCAGCACTTCTGCTTCATATCCTAGTTGGAATTAGGAAGAGATGCAAGGGACTGGAAACAAAGCAGTGAGCATTTGAAGATGAGCTTGAGTCCTTAGAAGCCTACCAAGTACTTCATGTAGAGTTTCTTGTTGAGTGCTGTATACTTAGAGGCAAAGAGAAGTATTTTCAGGGTTGCTAAATGTATCTTGTTCAGCCCAGAAGATGATATTGAAGATGAGACCTGGAGTAAATGCAGAGAGGCAAAGAGATGTCATGGTAAAACCTGTCTTCATGTGAGAAAAACACAGCAGGTGCTTTATTCCTTGAAGGGTTATGAGAAGTTGGTGTTTCTGCTGCAGAGCTTCCTGGGCTGACCTACTGCCTCCAGCTTTCACTTGCAGATAGCAGACAACTGTAAATATAAATGGTTATTTTAGCTGGGCAAAGCAAGTTTGTTGTTGTATGCTGAAGGTCCAGTGTAGTTCAGTAGCAATGAGAAACCACCAAAGGGTTCCCTGAGTGCTGCCTTCCATGCTGGAAATAGGCCTTGTGTGCTGAGGGGGGACAGTTTGACATTACTGACCTTTAAGATCCAATGTTGAATTTTAATAAATCTCTACATTTTCTGATCCTGCTCAGAGTAGCATCTATCCCTGATGGAAAGCAGAATAGCTCTTCCACTGAGACTGTCAGTTACAAGTATAGTACTTGGAAATACTTGGAACTTAAAGTACTACAGAAACAATATTTTTCTAGTATTTCAGCATTTTCTCTGTTGCTTTTGGCCATAGCTGAAGTATGGAGAGGCACAAGTAAACCAAAAGTCTGAAAAAAGTGTTTATGTTTTTTTAGTCCTTCATATATATAATCTCTTTATACAGAACATAAAAACTGAGGTTTAGCACATTAGTTGGGTTTATTTAAGTTTTTGCCTTGGCCAGTGTTTTGGTTGTCCATAGTCTGTTCTGAGCCTCTTTAACCCCAGTGTCCGCTTTGGTAGTCAATAGGCTTAGGTCTGTACGAGAGGGAGCACATCTCCTGTCCAAGTCGCCAGACCTGATGTGTGTGAGGCCCTGGCCAGTGCTTGGGAGTCTCCTGCTGCCTGATGGCCCTCATCCTCCTCAGTGCCCCTGACACTGCTGTCTGGGCTGCACTCCAGCATCACTGCCTCGCCTCCATCCAGATTGCTTTTCAGAAGCTCTGGTTGCAAAATTGTCCTGTGTTCGGTCTCTGGTAGTGCGGTTTGCTGTCCCACTGAGATCTCATTTACACCCTTTCCAGGCCTGAGCAGGAGTGCTTTGGGAGAAGGGCAGAAAGGCTTCTCTCACCTTCTGTGGGCTTTGGTCAAGGGTTTGCCTCGAGAGCTGGTCAGCTGGTCCACTGGATGTTGGAGTCAGTTTGAATAACATTCTCTCTATGTTGTACTGCATCATCTTTCAGAATTTGCTTAAATTTTTTTTTTTATTTTTTATTTTTTTTACCAATGAGGTATGGGTTGCTTGTCCTGGAAATCCTGTAGTTAATAAAAATAAAAGAAGTTCACAAATGGGGTTTCACAGAATTAATGCAAAGCAAACCCCCACGACTGTGACTTTGCTGGCTTGCAGGGACTGCTAGTTTGAAAAAACACTGTCAAAATTACTCCTACCTTAAATAGATTCAGTAACTTTTTTATTTTGATTGGACATGATCTTCTTTCTCCACCACAGGTATTATTTTCTTAAAGTCAATTATGGATCCAGTGTGTAATTTTAAAAGTGATGCAAGTTCCAAGGGTAAACCAGACTGTGCAGAGGCCTTGTCTCGGGGTGAGCACACACCTCGTTTGCAAGCACAGCCTGTGTGAACATTAACCTTCATCAGTTGTCTCTTCAGCAGCCTGTTTAAAAATGATTCAGAGGAGTGGAAAAGCAAAGATATTATCAAGCTACATGTCCTAAAATGTATCCTGGGAGCCGTGTTCGGTGTAGAAGATCTGTTTGGCTATTTAAAATCATATTGAGACTTTCTAGTCCCTGAAGATCTTCTTTTAGGTTTGTTGGTTACTCTGCAAACTGCCAATTTTTTGTTTTTATTTTTTAATATGCAAGATGTAACTAAGAATGAGCTTATTTAGCCAATGGAATTTTATAACAAATGTATGAATGCTGCGGGTTTCCCTCCCTCACCCCCTCCAGCAGAAACATAATTTGCAGAAATGAAAACAGTCTCTGGCTGGCTTTAGGGTTTTCTCAAAAATAGAAACAGTAGGGTTTGTCTGGCTGGGCCAGTTTCCTCACCACACACCTGGAGTATATCACTTTAAGAAAATATATTATGCCTCATTAAATTACAATTAAATGAAATCATGATCATTTTTTTTTCTGGAAGGAAGATGTTTAGCATATTGAAAGCCTAATTTGTTGCAGGTGACAAAAAGGCTGAACAGATTATTTAATATAATTTTATTTTTTATAATGTTGCTTGCTGGTTAGTTTGCATATACCTCAGAATAATATTATTGTAAATGTTATTGCTCTCAAGATACTTTATTTTATTGTCCTACCCTATCACTCAGCTATCTAGCTGCTTCTGTTTACTGGCATTGTTTATCTCCAGTTGCAGGAGGACATGGGATTTTTCCCTTGTGAATCAGTTCTCTTATTAGCTCTCCTGATGTTTACATGGTTCCTAAGCTGCCAAAGCACTTAGAGGAGCTGCAGAAAAACCCTCTTTGCAAGCAGGTTTTCCTACCTGGAGCAGGGCCTGGGGAGCAGGGCTCACCCCTGTGAGGGGCTGCCTCTGTCAGGGTGCTGGGGAGTTCTCATCTCTGGAGCAGGTGCCTGCATGAGGAGGGGAGGCTCCCTCAGCCTGCTGGTTGAACACCAGCACTGCAAAATATTGCTACATCCTTGCAGCAGGTCAAGATAAGATCAGACCCTCATAGAAGCAAGAGGCACAGGCACTGAGTCTACCCCCTGATAAGATGTTTCTGGTGATGCATCAGAGCCTTCAAGCATAAGAGTTGGTATGTCAGGCAGTGAGATACCTCTTAGTGCCACGACCAAGCCTCTTGTACCTGTGAGCCTCTGATTTACATACAGAGTCAATGACTGCACAGAAAAGTAATTGCTGGTATGCTTTCACATATGTTTCTGCTTTCCATTTTTGAAATTGGACCATAAATTTAGCCAGACTAAGATGGGAGGGAGAAAAAGCTGTCTTAGAGTCAGCTCTAGTAGCTTTCAGGATCCTTTCTTTCAACCTAAACTCATGATTTTTGGAAGTTGAGCTTTTCTTTATATATCCTTTAAAAGATGCAGGGAATTAGGAATTTAGAGAATTGGTTGGACCGATGTGTCATTTATTTACTTCATTTGGAGAACTTTTTAATGCCTTTAAGGGAAAATTTTAATAGAGACTTGGTGTATCGATCTTGGAATCATGCAGGTCGTGGCTTCAGTCTCCTGTATGTCCTTATTTTAGTTAATCTCCCCCAGCCTATAAGCCTGTCAAAAGGTAGAAGGGTTTTCAAAATGTCCTTAGCTTTTCTGAGGGCTGCTAAACCCCAAGGAAGAAGCCAAGCATGAACATGCAGTTGTGTTGAGGTCACACAGAATATCAGAGAGCAGCCCAACACTGCAATTTCTTCAAACTTTTTCCCAGTGCAGACCTTTTTCAACAGCCAGCTTCTCTCTGCCATCCCGTTTCTGAGTGGAGCTCACCATGGTTCAATTCCCAGCTCCAGTCCTTCTGGTGCCCACTCTGATAATTGCAGAAGAATATAATTGGGAGTGTGTTAGCTTGATTATGTAGATGAGGAGCTGAAAAGATGGAGCTGTGTGCAGCCTACCTTCAGGTTGTGTGTGGAGCTTGTTTTGAGCGCTGCTGGTGTAAACACTGCTGAAGTAGAGCTTTCATGTATGTATTTTAGTGTAGGTGTTTAATAGCAGAAAACAGATAAATGCAGGTACAGATATGTCATTTGCTGGTCAAATGGTTTTGTCAGGTAAATAAGATCAGTACATACTAAATGTGTTGGCATTTGGTTAACGGGTCAGCTGCAGTGGAATCGTTTTAGTAAGGATTTTTGGAGGAGACTCTCTGACATGGAAGACAATAAACTAAGAAAATAAACTAATATTACAGGGCTCTGAGTGCGTGGTTGTTTTCTAGTAACATTTTTCTTACAAGAAAGGAGTAAGCCTTGACTTTACTTGCGGGACAGCTTGCCTTGGTTGAGGCTGTAAAGTAACTGCAAAATGCTCGTGTCAGCAGTGCCGGGGAAGTCGTGTCCGGGTACTGCGGGGTCCCTGTGCACGGGGCTGCTGAATACTGCTCCTCTCCCAGCAGCAGGTCAAGGAGAGCCCTCCAAGCTCTCACCGCGATCTCCTAGGGCTTCGGTGGCTGGCATTCCTGGGAGCAGTGGTGCAGACAGCCTCTGGATCGTGACAGGAGGGCAGCGGGAAGAGTGTCAGGTTGCTCAGGGAAACGTATTGATGGAATAGCCTTTTAAGTGTGGGATATGAGGGGGTGCCTGGGGAAAGCTGGTGGCACACAGTGTCCTCCCCTAGTTTCTGTGGGCCCTGATCCAGACTTGTGTGCCATGCCTTTAACTTCTAGATAATCTGTTGGAACTGAGTGCATACAGTTATGCATAAATTTAATCCCATCATTATATTTAAGCCTCATTTAACGATATTTTCATCTCTCCAACTCTTTTTTTTTTTCTTTTGCTCCTTATTTTTTGGAAATATTGTGTAATGGCTTTTGTAAAAACTAGATTAATATGTTCATTCGTGATTGCAATGTGAAGCCTGTGGTATTTTTAAATGAGGAATGAAAGAATGGGTTAAATCCCTAAAGTTAGATTCTAAGGGTTTTATTATTGCTCCATTTATCTCCTTTCAGAAATGACTGTCCAAACAGAAACGAACGGACTGTAATATCAAAACCCAGCCAAACGTTTTTCTTTATAAACCTCCTGTACTGTTTAAATGTCGAAACTAAATTTACCAACCTTGGCAGATTTGTCAAAGATGAACAGGATTGCCAAGTGTTCCCAGCTTCAAGTAAAAAGAGAGAAAGATATTTAACAGCTCCTAAAATATTTGCAGCAAGCACCTGGTGATAACTGCAATTTCTTCTACCCAATGCACCTACCTTCCAATCCATCATCTCCATACTCAGAAGCTTATTACAGTGCCAGAATAGGACAGTCCCAAAATAAACCTCAGCCCCCAGAAGACAAACATTTTCCTACAAAATATCCCCTCAGGGAGAGCCCATGAGATTCTGATGTAGGTTCTCAGTATTGCAACCCAGCTGGTTACACTAAACAAATTTTAAAAAAACCAAAGAAACCCACCAACACATGACTGGCTTTTTTTTTTTAATTTTTTTTTTTTTTTTTTTTAACAGGGCTTGTTGTCAGAGATCCTGCGTAAAGAAGAAGACCCTAGGACAGCTTCCCAGTCCCTTCTGGTAAATTTGAGGGCAATGCAGAATTTCCTCAACTTGCCTGACTCAGAACGGGATCGTATCTATCAGGATGAGAGAGAGAGAAGCATGAACCCAAATGTGAGCATGGTGTCTTCAGCTGCCAGCAGCCCAAGCTCCTCCAGAACGCCCCAGGTAAGATGCAGTCCCTTGTTACCTGTTTGTTGTGTGGATTACTCCAGGGAAGGAGTTTCTCTCCACCTTTCCCCTGTCTGTCATTCCCCTCACCCAGATGAGTTACAGAAAATTTTTGTAAGGTTTTGGAGTGGCTGTTAAGAGACATTTAGTGGATTGCAGCAAGAGACTGTGATGATCATTCAAGCTTTAATCAATGCCATAAATGCAAAAGAGTATGTAACATTAGTGCCTGAAACAGTACATATGAGCATTACATACAGGCTCTTGATATTTGTCCATTAAATTACTATTGTAGAATATATTACAGAAAAACAGTGTATGTAGCTTTTTACATGTGTCTTTTAGATTCTTCAGAATACAGAGAAAATACCTGGGCTTGTGGAGAGGTTCATATATGTTGCAATAAAAACTGTGTAGGGAACTGAGGTCGATAGTGGATTAGATAGACATTGTTAGAAATCAGAGTGCTCCGTATTCTGCATAGGAAGTCACAGTCTTTGAGTTAGAGGCTTTCATGAGTAATTATTTGAAGTACAGAAAGTGGAGATGGCAGAGTGCTGGGAAGGAAGATGATACTTTAGAGCCCCAAAGCGGCTGTCATCTCACTGCACGTGTTTATTAACGTGCTGTTGCCACCCACTCGTCCCTGGGTAGGTTGTTCCTTTGCACTAAGAAAGAGCATCCACATACTACGCTGTAGTAATCATCCCCCCCTGTACCAGGCTGCTTGTGGTCCCAGACGTATACTCTGGGAAGTGAGAGTGGTTGCACAAGGGTGATAAGTAATCCCTGTCATGACATTTTGCCTAACTTGAGTTTGAACTTTCTAACGGTGCAGACATGACGAGTCAGTTCTGGCACTTCTCTGTTCTTTAGTAAATGGGCCCAGATAACCCTTATAATGGTATCACTGAGGACTTGAATTCTGTAGCCACAGCTGCTAGAAGTAAGTAAACAATGTGAAGGGAGCCAGGTTTCACATGCAAGCTGATCATCCCTAAGGAAGGTGTGCTGATTCTGTAGAAACTGTTGAACTTGTTCAGTTTAACCCAGGCATTTGGGTGCACTTCACCATCAGTACATCATCAGTACATGATGTAAAGAACTGTTTTCACTGAAAGCAAGTGTATCCTGCCAACCCAAATTTGACGCTGAATTTTTATTACACGGGAAACTCATTGTATGCCCCTTATCTTTTTAAATTACCCTTAAGTGAAAATAAAAATATACAGGGAACTATTTTATTATTTAAATAATGTACCCACTGTCTGCATGTGTTTATTCAACTAAGAATTATCTTACTCCTACTTATATTTATTGCAATAGGTTTTGCAACTAGAGTCAAGTACCAGAAGGAAATAGAGAGTTTAGATGCAATCCAGTGAGAATAAAAATTGTTCTGTTGCCCCATCTCATTCCTGTGTTGAAATATGCCATTTTCCCATGCTCTAGCCACAGCTAGAGTGTAATTTAAAATAATGAAGATTTTGCCTGCATTTGTAAGAGCTAAGTTTTGCTAGAAAACCGTACTCTAGATGTATAAAACAGCCTATCCTTGCCTTATTTCAGCTCGAAGAATCCCACAGAATATTGTGAGATTTTTAATCTGCAAAAGCAACACACAAAGGTTTGCGTACCCAGTGCTCGCCTCGTGCCCGCTGGATAACATTTCCCCAGCCCTCTGAGGGCCAGCACCCGTCAGCACAGGTGCTGTTTTGACAACTTGGACACCTCTGCAAATGAGGCTGCTTCCCAGATCCCGGGCAGGCAGCACGGCTACCGTGCTTCCCCATATGCCCGGTATTACTTCTGTGATACAAATGCCGTCCTTGCCGGCAATGCAGTGATTCCTGGCAGCGTCGCCTCCCCAGGAAGCTACCCTGGAGCAGGGTGCTTTGGGGCAGCAGCGGTAGGAGCAGTACCATCTTTTCAGGAATTGTTTTAGGGAGCCGGAGAAGGTGATGGAATGGCATTTGGAAACATGGTTTCCATAGATACTGATCTGCAGCAGTGCTTTTGGGATTGAGTGTGCTGGGTAGGAGGGAAGCAATGGCAGATACCTGTGGAAGTGCTGGTGCTGGGGTAGTCATGCAGAAGGTGTAACGGTACACAGAGTAACCTGGCTTGGCTCTCCCTGACTCTGAGCCAGCCCCAGGCCACCCCCATGGGATGTCCCTGGCTCAGGACCTGCCTCAAGGTGAGAACAGCAGACTGATCCAGCAAATGGGTACGAGTGCTGTGGGGAAGAGGCTCCAAGCTGTTAGGGGTTGTTGTGTGCATGCAGAACACCAGCACTGAGGGCTGGGTTTCGGTGCTCTGGTAATGTGGCTGCAAACACTTCTCTTTCTTTTTCCCCAACTGCTTGCAACAAGATGTTTCAACAGTGATAAATTTCTTCTTAATATGAAGGCAATTTTTGAATCTAAGCCTCTAAAATAAATTACTTTATTTTAGTGACTGTGATACTTTGGTTTGGTACTTGCCCTGCCTATTTCAGTGGTTAAATAAAAAATGATGCAGCTTTCAGGATGTTCAGGGACATGGTGTTTTTCAGGTGTGGAGCTAGAAGCTTGGGAAACCCGTGCAAGATGGAGCTATATTTTAAATCTTTCTTTTACATGCTAATTTTGTTCTTCTCAGGATCTCAGACCTCTGTAATGGCCTTTGAGGCCATGGGGACCTTGGCTGCTGTGTTAGCCAAAGGCTCCAGCGCCTGGGAAGGTTTTTTTAATACCCGACAAAGCTCCATTAAATGAGTCCTGACAGACTTGGACAGTCCTCTTCCTTCCCATGATCCCTTTGTTGTTTTCTTATGTTTCCCACAATTGCCTTAACTCCCATGTATCTGTAAACATTGAATTTCTGAGTGTGGTGTCCCTGTCAGTCCATCCATCGGTCTGTACCCAGCACGTGCTCATGGCCTGTGGATGGCAGCGGGTTAGCTCTGGGCTCCCAGGGCAGGGGTGCCTGTGAGCTGTCCCAGCCACCCCAGCTGCCCCTGCCCGAACACAGGGGGCTGGACTTAGCGGGAGCAGGAAAATCTTACTACCTTTCTACTGTGTGTCCTGCCTACGACAGGCAGGGAACAAATCCAGAGCTATGTGCCTACTGAGCCTGTGGAGTAGGACAGGGAGAAGATGCAGGTTGGTTAAAGCTTTATCTGGAAACGGTAAGGAAGAATGATTAGTCTAGATTATTGTCTCAATTGAATTTGGGCTCTTATTTATGTGGCCTTTGGTACGAAAAAGATGTTAGGGAGAGGAAGATTTGGAGGACAATAAAACAGAAAGAGACGTTCAGAAGGTTTGTTTTGTCCTAGTTAACCTTCCCAGTACTTGGACATGTCTGCCTAGTTAAAAATGAACATTTTATGTACTCTAGTAGGCTTCAACTGTGACACAGAAACAGGAGCCAGCTGAAAATGTTCATAATGGGCCCAAATATGTGTGTCACCAGGGTGTGTGGGTGGTTTGGATCTATTGGGAAGTGTGAGCTTTGCCACCTAAGTTGTGTTGTTTCTTAAGACCTTCACATCTCAGGAGAAAACAGAGATTTTATATCAGTATGACGAATGTTTCCCTTAAAAGGTGTAAGGGATGCAGTGATCAGCCCTGCTATCTCTCCTCTTTGAGCTCAGGAAAGCAAATGAGATCTGTCTCCATGGGGCTCCTGGTGCTGGGGGCTCTCAGTGAGCATCGCACTGCCCTCGCTCCCTCACCTGCCAGTGCGTTCTGGGAACCCCCACAGCTGAGGGGCTTTAAAATCAATGTCTTGTAGCAGTAATAGAAGCCTTGATAGAAGCCTTGTAGAGGTAGTCCAGCCCAGGGAAAGTTCTGGCAGTGTCCGTTATTGTCCTTCATTTGTCACAGAAGCTGATGGGAAATCATTCAATTAAAAGGAGTGCAGCGGAATACACAAAATCTCAATATGAGTTTAGGAGAATGAGGGCAGCACATCAAAGGCATGCCAAAGCCCAGCTTTATGAAATGATTTTTTTTTTTTTCATTTCCACTGATTTCCTAGGTGAAATTAGGTGACTGTCTGGCTAGCATAATGATGATAAGGCTGGGAAACCATACATACTCAAGTGACATACGTATAGTTTTAATAAAGGATGAGGGAGACTTGAGGGAATGCATTAAATTGAGTAATAATTTATTATTTAGAGACCTCTACCCATTTACTCATTTTTTCTGGGAGAATTGGCTCTTCCTCCAAGGTGTAGGCCACTTTTAGAGAGGGGGGAGAAGGTAGAGCCTGGTGGCTGGGCTGCAGTAGCTCACTGACAAAGCCAACTTCAGCGACTGCCTGCAGCCAAGTGCCCCGGCTACCTATCCTGTTGTTGAGCTGCTCAATAAACACGCTGGGAGAGGGAGAGGGGGAGAGTTGACAGGGCCTTGCATTTCCTATAGGAATGCACTGCAATTATTTCCAATCACAATTAACCTGATTAGAATAATGGACAGGAAGTGTCCCTCTGTAGCTAATGCAGTTTGGCATCAGCTGACTGAAATCCTTTGATAATTTCTGCACAGATGGCTGGGCTGAAAGCAGCACTTTTTTAATTATTATTTTCATGGTCTCTTGGTAGGCCAAAACCTCGACACCAACAACAGACCTCCCCATTAAGGCGGACAGTGCCAACGTCAACATCACAGCTGCCATTTATGACGAGATCCAACAGGAGATGAAAAGGGCCAAGGTATCTCAAGCTCTGTTTGCCAAAGTGGCTGCCAATAAAAGTCAGGTGAGTAGTAAGAGGATTTCATTGTTGTGGGGCTTTTTGGGGTTTTGTTTTTAAAGCAAACTCTGGGATTGAGACTAGACCCACCTCCTCCTCCCACCAATAATATTACATCTGTTCCTACAACAATAATAATCTTCATCTCTGGGGAACCTATCGTGTTTGGCTTTTGCCTGCTTAAGTGGTTTCCTTTTCCCTTTTAAAAGAGGCTGAGGGAAGTGTCAGCTCACAACCAAGCTTTTTCTCCCCTTTGGTACAAACATGTATGTGTTTTCCCACGTGTGGTATATAACTTACACCTCTACTAGTAGGACAAGGAACTTTTAAAATGGTGGTATCCTACTCATTTGGCAGGTAATGAAATTGTTTTCTCAAGAGATTAACTGAGGCAAGGCAATGGGAAACGGAATATTAGGCAGGTGTTTCCTTTTTTGCATGTTGTATGTGCTGCATACAGTATTGCCATGTGAATAATTCACATCAGATCCAATCATTTTTACAAAAAGGCATGAGGAGACACTGCAGTAAGTTCTCCTGGATTAATTTCTACCTTGGGTGTAAAAAATACATGCAGGCAAACCTAGGTCTGGGTGAAATTCTTGAAGAGAATCCATTAATTTAAAAATTTCATCCAACTCTTTAAAAAAATATAATGCACCAGAAGGGATTTTGTGGAAAGGAGGACAGACAGCTTTCTTTGAAGGGCAGCAAGTGGATTGGAGATTGTTGGAAGGAATTGTTTAGTCAGTGAAAAGAGCTGCTTCTGATCCTGTATGAAATTACTCAGTTGTGCTAGGAGAGGGCATCAATATGCACACAGAAATGCACAAATGTGTATGTGACAATGAGAGAGTGGCATAGAAGTATCTAGGTGCATGCACTCTGAAAGATACATTCTTTTTCTCTGTGCAAGAAAACAACATTGTAGTCATTAAAGCAGATGTAAAATAAGTGGTTGAAAGGCTTATAAACAAAGCATCAAAGGCTATCAAGCACGTGGGACAGCTTTGTCCTTGTTACAGGTATTTGTGCCCTGACACATGGAGATCTGATTAATTTTTCCTTTCTCATTTAATCATTAATTTTCTTTGCCTTTTGCTTTCTCTTGTCAGGGTACAGGGGTTACAATCCCTCTACCCCCCAACCAAATCCTGGGCTCAGTATGAAATACATAAAAGGAAAATACCATGGAACCCTCTTAAACTGTTAAATGCATAAAAATCTCATGTACCACATGGCAAAATATAATGAGAACTGGAGCTGTTAAACGAATAAAGCTGTTAAAAGCATAATGCCACTTGGCACAACTACTGTGCATTTAACGGTTTTCCACTGTGTAATAAATGACATATGTGGTAAACGTGCAGTAAATATAAAAACTGCACAATTGATTTTGCAAACGTGCCCCTTATTCTTTACTCCATGCAGATATCAAAGTTCCACCCAGAATCTGGACTGGACAGCTTTTAATAAGGAGAGTTTAACACAGACCGAATGCCAGCCTCTCTGAGGTTTGGCTTAAAATTGCCTGCAAGCTTCCTGTCATTATATCCAGAGGCTTCTTGAAATAGAGAGGGACTGAACCACCCAACAATAATTTGGGTGGCTCACCAGCTTTGGTCTCTGCCAGCTTGAGTGCACTTCTCTGGCAGCATTGCACAGCAGCGCCAAAACAAAAATAAGATCCGTAGTCTTTCGCATGGAAAAAGAACAGGGTAGATTTTGAACACCAGATGCAAAAGGTTAAGAACAGGATCCACGAATGTTATTGTTTAAAGCAAAGTTACTGCACATAAAGATTTTGTTTCTTCAGCAGCAGCAAATAAAGAAGTGTTTCTGGGACTGATGTTTCTTTTGTTTCACAGCCCTGCCAAAGCAATACTGGCTCCCTGCGATGACGCAGCATTTGCCATGCTGAGATGTCATTGCACTCTGCTGGAGCATGAAAGTGGTTTATGGGGCATTGGAAGGCAGGGAAGAGAAGCCATAGCCAAGGATCATAGTGGTGTGGGGTCTCCCCCTGCCCCGAAGCCCACCTGTGTGCCTGCCCCTGAGTGGCTTGGTGTCCCTGCTGCAGACTGGGTATGCTCTGTGGCCCACAGAAATGCCAAAAGCAAGGACTCAGCTGCTTGTGCAGGGTAGAGCCATGGTGTCATGGTCAGGGTGTCACCTTAGGTCTAGCTTGTCTGCAAAATAGCAGTTGGTTGTTCCCAGTGTTTGCACAGTCCAGTTGTGCCAGTCATGACCACTGCTGGTGAAGATGCTGCTGATTTCAGCAGCTGAGTTTCATGGTGGGAAGCACTCACTGCCCATGTTTGCAGAAGAGAAAGTTTGAAAGAGGGGTAAAAAAGAGTCTCAGAGTCTGAGGCTTTTCTTGGACTTTCCGCCAAGGTTCGTTCACTTGCTATTCTCCACAGGCCTGGCTTGCGCTGTGTTGGCTTCCTCTATTATTCCCTCATCCCAGACTACTGAGAGGCTTCCAGTTTGCTAACAAGGCATGTGTTATGTTGGGCACTGCTGTTCTGTCAACAGCAATCCACGGTGCTGTGAGATCTTCACAGTTTTAGCAGGCAGTGAGGCTCTGACAGGGCTGTTTTGACATTTTATACACAGGGCTGTATGTCATGTACCCCAGAGAACTTCCAGAGGCAACGGAGGCCTTATTTCGTCTTCTGTCTCCGTACAGGAAGAGTGGTACCCACTGAGAGCAGTTATTTCAAGTGGCATCATCTACTGATGGAGTTAATTGATCTCTAATTTAACAAGCAACCATCTTCATTCTTAAGTCATGGCAGAGTCTCAGTTCAGCAACTAAAGAGAAGGGCAGTTTCTACAAACTGAGTTTGCAAATCACAGAGCTCCCAAGTCAACATAAATGCAAGGATCAGGGCCTCATGGAGGTAATAAGGTAGTATGGTGAGAACTTTTTCAGGGAATCCACCTTCATAAAGAATTCATGCCATTCATTTTAGACACTGACTTGTTCAATCATCACTTATTTACCTTAATATGCATTTTATTCCTTGCAACTTATATATAGATATTTTTAGCCTTGTTTGTGAAGTGATGTGCATCCCTTTGTATTTTTGAAGCCAGCAGGAACTGAGAGCTCAGTGCCACAGGACAGCCTCCAAAGCTGTCCTGCTACTATAGTTGCCAGCTGTTAGGATGTATTTGTTGGACAGCATGCTTCTCTGGGGTTGCTGCCTGCTTGAGCCCTTTGTCCTTTTAGTGGCTAAACCTAGAACCTGTATCAGCACATTGGGAGTGTGGCTGGAACACCAGGATTTGGTTTCCAGTCTACACTTTGGGCTCTCCTAGTTATATTTAATTCACAAGAAGATGGGTTTTTGGTGTGCCATTTCAGAGAGGTTTGCGTGGCTTGTGTGTCTGCAGAGCTGTGCAGTGGGACAGTCAGAGACTTGGATTGCTGCACATTTGGACTGTTGGTCATTAAAGCTGATTCTACATTCAGCTCCACAACTGCTTGATAGTACAACTTCAGGAAAACCATTTCCCCCATTACAGCCCTTCTGTAATGCTGTGCAGCAGCATCACCCCTTTGACCTCTGATAGTGAGAGGCTACATCAGAGGCTGCACTGTGCTCAGCAGACATTTGTTTCTTAGTCTGTGTAAAATGAGTTTAGGAATGTAGTTCTGTTCATAATAAACAGTCACTATCAAAATAAATAGTGGGCAAAGCTGGCTGGAGTGCTTGTTGACAGTCTGAGTGAGGGAAGAGCTGGTATAAACATGGAGACCAAACTCCACACAGTTCTCCCAGGGCAAGAGACTCTTCTTAATCAGGCTGGGGCAGCATGGGGAAGTGGGGTACATGCTACTGGGTATCTACCCTGGGCAGGGCAAATGGAACCTTCACCAGCCCAGTGAAACAAAAAGTACAGCCTTGAAACTGAAATTCTTTGCAAGGGACTGGAATTTGTTCCGGTTGTACCACAGTAAAGCAAGAGAGACCCCATGGAGCAACATTTGAAAAAACGTTAAGCTGGCAAAGTTCAGTCCCTGGTTTGTATCTTTGCCCTGTTTAAATGTGGGCAAACACAGAATAAACTTGACTGAAGGTTGGAGGCTGGGGGCAGAAAAGCCCTTCATTTGAGGCCCTTCAGGTAAAGAGAAATCCAGGCCTATGGATGGAACCACAGTGACAGTTCTTCACCTTTTGTCTGACTTTTCATGTTGAGATCCCTGCCTCATTGCCAGGATTGTCTGGGAGCCTGTTCTCTGGTCCAGGAGGGTGTTAGTCCACAGTAGGGTCACACTCCAGATGGGACTCAGCACCATGGCCACTTTCCCATGCCCTTACCTCATTCCTGTCCTACAAGAAGAAAGTGCAGGGACTGAAAGGAATGAGCAGCATCACTTGGAAGAAGGGTTAACTCTAGGAACCCTTTATTTCATCCTTCCCATTTCTTCCTTCCCAACTTATATTCCCTTGTATTCATTTGATATGATGGGATGCCTTCTCTCCCCGTTTTAGGTTATAATAGGTATTTTCTGTGCCCTTAAACTAATTAGCTTCTAGTGATGATGAACAGCAGCTAGAAAAAGCAGCTGGTGGTGAAGATGTGTAGTGTATCTAGTGTGTGCATATAGGGCACTTCTTACTGCTGTAGCATCTCACTGCCTTTATGATGCTGTGAATCTCTACAGCTGGGGCATATCTGTTGTACTGATATTTTGATGTTCTTGTTACAAAAGATATTTCTTTCCTTGACTGAACTTGGAATTTCTTTGAAGTACCTTTAGACTTGAGCTTCTCCTATACAGACTTTTACATGCAGTCACAGTGTGACCCCCATCCATGGCAAGCTTGAGAAGTGGGCCCCTGTGAACCTCATGAGGTTCAACAAAGCCAAGTGCAGGGTCTAGCACCTGGGTCAGGGAAACTCCCACTATCAACTCAGGCTGGAGGATGAAGGGATTGAGAGCAGCCACGCCAAGAAGGACTTGAGGTACTGGTGGATGAAAAGCTGGACAAGAGCGATGAAAGTGTGCTCACAGCCCAAAAGGCCAACTCTGTCCTGGGCTGCATCAAAAGCAGCATGGGCAGCAGGTCAAGGGAGGTGATTCTGATCCTCTGCTCCTCTGTGCTGAGACCCCACCTGGAGTGCTGCATCCAGCTCTGGGGTTCCCAACACATGTGCACCTGGTGGAGTGGCTCCAGAGGAGGCCCACAAAAATGATTAGAGGGCTGGAGCACCTTTCCTGTGAAGACAGGCAGAGAGAATTGGGGCTGTTCAGCCTGGAGAAGAGCAGGCTCCAGGGAGACCTTATTGCAGTCTTTCAGTACTTAAATGGCTTATAAGAAAGATGAGAACAAACATTTTAGCAGGGCCTCTTGTAAGCAGGGCAAGGGGTAATGGTTTTAAACTAAAATAGGGTAGATTCAGACAAGAAATAAGGAAGAAACACTGTTGGTGAAACACTGGAACAGGCAGCCCACAGAGGGGGCAGATGCCCCATCCCTTGAAACATTCAAGGTTGGGTTGGGCAGGGCCCTGAGCAGCCTCATCTATTGGAGATGACCCTGCTCACTGAAGAGGGGTTGGACTAGAGAACTTTAAAGGTGTCTTCCAACCTAAACTATTCTGTGATTCTATAACAGCACCTGCAGCAGTGCATTTGCCTCTGCAGCTGAGTGAATAAGGGACAGTTGTGGAGCTGGGGCTTTGCTCAGGAAGTCCTTGGTAGACCTGGGAGCTAATGGTGGGATGCTTGCCCTAACCACAAACCCACACTTCCTCTGTAGCGTGGGGAGAAGCTAGTTTGAATTTGGCACACTGGAAATATCCTCAGTGCACAGCATCCTTCCCTCTAAGGCCAAGAGCTGTAAGCAAACTTTGTGTTCTCATGAATCTAAGGTACACCAGGGCTCATGAATCTCATTCTTTTTTTTGGTATATTCATGTTTTATAAGGCTAGCCAGAAACTGGCCCTCATGAAAGTGCTTCGCATTTTGCTATGAATTTTTGGGGGAGGAAAAGTACCAAGTGTTTCAGAAAATCCAGGCTATTGAGTGATTAACCTTGAACTGTATCAAAATGCTCCAAATAAAGCTTCTCAGGTTCAGTCCCCCTCCCCCGGCCCTCATCAAGGATTCATTGAAGCCATGACAGAACTCTCCATTACAGTTAGTCTTTTATCCATTCCAGCTTTCTTGATTAGGTTATCTTGAATCATTAGGGGGTTTATTTATTTTAATAGACACTTATTGGATTCATGGAAAGAGAGTTTGGCGACTGAGGAACAAGAGCTGAATATTATCTGGCTCATTTTGCACTGCAGAGTCCCAAACTGAGTAGAGGGAAGAGAGGCTGAGGTAGTTTGTCCAGAGGACTCCTGTGATCCCGTGTAGAAAGGGAGACTTCTCTGGGGAACGCAGCATTACTTTACTAATCTTTCAAGACTTGCATCAATCATTGCTGCTTTTTTTCCCTTTTGTCACATATGCTGACATTTTCTGCACTGATGATGTGGGTGAGGAAATGACCTTTTACATTTATTTTTGAGATTTATTCCTGAATCACTCTTACTAAAAACTCTCTATTTGCCTACTCATGCTTTCACTGGAGACCCTAGAAAATGTCAGCGCAGAAAACTAACTGTATTATTTCTATTATTATTATTATTGTTGCTATTAATTTTAAAGTAAGTGCAGGGAAGCACAAGGTCAGTTTAGCTGCAGTGTTATCCATGCTCAAAGCAGAACGGCTGCCTGTGACTAACTCACTGTGGACACCCAACTGCCGCCTCCCGCGGTGGCTTTTGGCACAGATGCTGCTCAAAGCGCAAGCACTGGCCTGCACCCCAGCACAGCTGTGAGCCTGAACTCTTCCCATGTTCCTTCTTGTCCTTAATCAGAAATTTGGTCCTTGGCAGACTGCAGGCCAGCAGATCTGGAGGAGGCAGTTTCTGGGGCCAGTATATTTGTGCATACCTTCATTGAGTGCGGGAAAAACTGACCTTGTTGTAGCCTGGTACCTCCGGCTGCCGGAGCAGCCTCCCCTGCTCCAGGGGAAGCCTACCTAAAGTGAAAGGGTAAGCTGCTAGCAAGGGCTCGGGGATAAGTGACATAGAATATGGCTCGGGATTGCTGCACCAGCTAGCTGTCCCCGGGGGGGGGGAGGGTTCGAGTGTGTCAAGGCTCATGCTTTGGTATAGTAAGCATGCTGTTTCTTTAACAGCATAAAAGCACAGTGCGAATGGCTGGCTTCCTGCAGATTTTTGTTGTTGTTTGCTTAGCTATGTGGAAATGTATTTGATTAGAAGACAGAGAGAGAGAGGTTAAAAATAGGACATTAATATGATATTATTTGTTTTATCAAATAGAGTGCTTAGAAAATGTTTTTCTTGTCTCATGAGAACAACAAAAATAGAGGCCAGCACTTCTCTGCAGCTCCCTTTAATGAGCCAAACTGGGCAGCATCCTCGATGCCTCTAGAAGTTTTGGGGTGAAATGAAGGAAGTTCTGAACAGAATTCCTTGTAACCACAAGCACTGGGTGTGCCTGAATGTAGAGCCAAAAGCATCGTTTAATTGTGCTGTTTTTCCTCCTCTTATTTTTAATGGGAGACATTCCCATTTGAGAACCTTAGAAGCTGACATTAAGGGCTGGATTCTGCCACCCATACTGACACTGGTGTGTATTGAACTCTCCTGGTAACTCTGTGACAGCCAAGGGGGCTGTTTGTGCGGTGGAGCGAGACCTGTGATGTGCAGGGGGGGCAGGATCAGAAACACAGCATATTATAGGCCTGGGGAAGGGTGTGTTATTTGTTAGATTTTCAGAATACGTTCACAGAAGTTGTATTTACTTGTAATGCAGTGAGTCAGATAGATACTGTGGATGAGTGGGAGAAAAGGTGGTGAGATAGTGTCTCCTTCACTTTTCATTCTTCATGCCAATAATGTAGCTATAGATGAAAATTCACTGTGAATGGCTGTAGCTCCAAGAATTTCTGTATGTTAGCATTTCTTAAATGAAATAATTCTCCTGGAAAGCTCTGTGTAACATACACAGACCCCAAAGAAATAAATAAAAGAAAATAAAAAAATTGTAACCAAAAAACCCCAAGTTGAGATTTTTAACAGTAAAAGGAGATTTTGTGTATTAATAATTCATGAGTTCTCATTGAACATGCACGAAGAAACGGTGCTATTCAATAGAGAATACTGTCATCTGTCACTGTTTTATTTGACATTTACACTTTTTTTTTTTTTTTTTTTTGCCTGGTACTGCAAAACTTTCTTGGATGGCGTGCTAAGATTATTTAAATAAATAATTAAAAAAAGCCCATGCAGACTTTTCATCTGTGCATGGGGAAGGCGGTTACTTGCAGTCATAAGGAACGTGCGAGTAACGCGGCGCTGTGTTTTCTCACGTATTAGTCCAAGCTACTGCCTAATGAACAGCCCCATAGATGGATAGATGGGGTCTTGAATGAGTGCCCGAATAAAGAAAGCGAAGGGTAGAAAAAGAGCAATGAAAGGCCAGTTTTGATACAGAGAAGTGTGTGCATGCACGCAGCGGGTACACATGTGTATGTGCGGGGGTGAGCAAATAATGGCTGTTGTGAAGAAAGCTGCCACAAATACATCGCTGCCGCTGGTGCAAAAATAAATATTTATAAATGGGTATTGGGGCAGATCCAGTCCCGCTCAACATGAGAGAAGACAGGAGGGCATTTAGCACAATGACAATTCAGTTAGGTGCACCTTGCAATTTCTTGCTAATATTAGGCTCATGGAAATCTTTCTGCTCTGTAGGTTAGTTATTATTTATAAAAATCACAGAACCAGCTGATACATTCATAAGCTAATTATTGTAGCAGCTGGGTACACATGGTGCAATATGTCTGAGGCTGTGAAGTATCACAGATTTCTTGGGGCCTGCTGTGGTGGGGGTGTGCTGTTGAAGGCTAGATCCCTTAATCTGATCAGCCAAGCAAATACTTTGTGGGGAAACTGGATTAATATCTCTCTAAATACCACGGATGTGCTTCACCTTCAGAACCAGGCTCCTTTAAACGTGCCATTAGCTTATCTCCTTTGGGGAATGGAGAAGTTCTCAGGTGTCCTCAGGATGGCGGGATCTTTGCCTGGTGCCTCCCTTTGCCAGAAATTAATTTGGTTTGCTCGTGTCTGCACACATGGTCACACTGTGGTCTAATCTTTTCCCTAATAGCTCCAAGGTCAGGACCTCAAATGTTGCCAGGCAAATTGAGCACTATCCTTCTTAAAGACTGATGGCAGAGAGTGCCTAGTCCATAATGAGGCCTGTAGTGTTGCTCTAAGTGATTGTAATGAGTGCTGATTATAACGGGACAGATAAATCAAAGTGCAGCAGTTGCCATCGGGCTACCCGGTCCAGCCCCGGGAAGGGAATTGGCCCTGCTGAGCTGCCCCTGGGCTCTGCCAGAGCCAGGCACTGTGCAGTGCCTTGCAGCCCTCGGGGAGCCCCAGGAGCTGTCCTTCCCCAGGGCCTGCCTGGCATGGGCTCCAGCTCCACCAGGTGCAGGGTTTTGTGTGTATTTTCTGTAACACAATGGGTCTTCATGCTGCAGCATCCCCCAGGAGACGATAAACATACCTGCTTGAGACATTTGAAAGAGTTCAGTTGGAGACTTACTTGGCTCACTGAAAACAGGGAGAAACAGGAGCTTATTTTTTTCCACAGATGGTTTATTTTCCATTTCAAAAATTATTTCCTCTGTATGGAGGAACCCCTGAAAAAACACTGTGGATTTGGGAGACTTTCTTTCTATCTTTTCTCTAAAAGAGAGAAAGTTTTCAGTGGATTTTTGAGCAGTGGAAGGGGACAGTGGAGAAGTGAGGGTAGGGGATAAGGCCATACCACATTAAAATGCAGACTTCACCTGGCTAAAAGATTGCCTAAATACCAATCAAAACACTCTGAAAATATAATACAGGTTTTCTTTCCCTGAGTAAATGACTAGATATCTTGTTTTCATCCTTGCCCCCCCCAGCCCTCCTAGTTTATTGCAAGAAAAGATCAGGTCTGCACAAATGTGGCCTCTCAGTTGTAAAAACAAGGCAGTGTTGTGTTACAGATTAGTTTATAAATCCCTGGTGGCTTCACAGTTCAGTGCCTACAGCTGCTGCAGATGGGCCTGGGTTTTTGTCTCTTCGCTGTGCTGCAGCCGGCAGTTGAAGGAGAAAATGGAATGATCAGGTTATTAACATGTAGGCCGTGAGGAAGAGGCTGCACAATGAGAACAGCTGGTGTTGCTGTCTTGGCTGATGCAGCGGAGATAATCAAATCTTGCCTTTTTGGGGGGGGGGTGAAGGCAGAAGACACAGTGGAGAGTAAGACAAACAACAGCTTATGATATTATGCACGGGGTTTAGAGTGCACAGTAGAAGTTGTCAATGGCTTACAAGTTGTAACAAAAAAAAGCAATACCAGAAAGCCCCCCCATGGGCTGGTAATGAACCCGACTGTTCAGCTTGCTCCGGTCACTGTTCAGAAAAACACAGTTTTGGCTGCTTCCTGTACCAAACCTTTTTTAACACTGATCAAGCTATCTTGTAGGTATTGTAAGGTGCCTGTCAAAGTGGTGTCAGTATGCTGAGCTGTAGCTCGAAAATGATGGGTTATAAAGCTACTAGGTAAAATATTTTGACAGGAGTCAGTAAGGCGCGTTGACAGCATCCTCGGCATTATCTTCTCATCTTCTGTCGTTTGCATCACATCTCCCGTGCAGGCACAGGAGGGGAGTCACTGTCTCCAGACCCAAGTGGGCTGGCTGCTGGCAGGACGGACAGGCTGGCTGTGCCACACTCTGGGCAGGTGCAGCAGCAGCCACCATCCCTGGGTAACCTTCTGGGGACACTGGGTCATCGCTGCCCTCACCTGAACAGCTCTTGCCATTGGGCTCTCTCCTTGCCTTTGGCATTCAGGGTGGTTTCTTCTTTCTGGAGCACTGGCGCTTTCCCTTCAGGGATCTGAGCAGTCAGTCCGAGTGGAGGGGTCCTACAGCTCTTTACATACAGCAGTAACATTTTAAAGGCATTTCAAACTAACCTTAAAACAGTACAGCATGATTAAAATCTACTATTACTATGATCTGTAGTTGGGTTTAGAATTACCTCTGCCTAGTATCTCATTTCTCTAGTAACATCTGCAGGACTCTGCTGCTTTTATGCTAAATACCAGAGGATTCCCTTTCTGTGAGGTTGTGTCTTCTCTAAGATTCAATTATTTAAAGTTTTCAAATTTCAATGAGGTTCAGAACTGGGGTAGTCAATGCAACAGAGTGACAGCAAATCAGAAGTCTTTACTTGATAGTATCTTGTACTAAACATTTTCAGTAGTGATTAAACTTCTGGTTCTGCAGCTGCAGGTTGCAGTGAGGGCTGTTAGCAAGTCTCAGGAGGTGTGTCTCCTTTTCTCTTGCTTAGATGAAGAAATAAGGGGGCTCTGAAACAGAAGTGAAAATGGATATTTGTTTCAACTCTGGTTTCTATAGGAAAAATATTTATATCCAAGCATTTTCAACCTGGTATGAATATGATGGGGGCAAGATGCTATGCTGCCTGGCTCCTACTAAGCACTACGACTTGTTTCAGTTTCTCCAACTTGAAGGAAATAGAATATATCAAGGATTTGTCAAGACCAAAGGGCAGCTGAGGACTGGGGGAGATTTTGTGTGTGAGACCAGCAAAACTTGCACCACAGAGCTTTAAATGTAGCTGACCTTCCACTCACATCTGGTTCCTTGGTGTTCTGTGAGTTGACTGTGCTGACCCTACCGTTGCAGGGCTGGCTGTGTGAGCTGCTTCGCTGGAAAGAAAACCCTAGCCCAGAAAACCGCACGCTTTGGGAGAACCTCTGCACCATTCGCCGCTTCCTGAACCTTCCCCAGCACGAGAGGGATGTGATCTATGAGGAAGAATCCAGACACCACCACAGCGAGCGCATGCAGCATGTTGTCCAGCTCACTCCCGAACCCGTGCAGGTCAGAGCAACAACTCAGGGTGTCTGTGTGGGAGGTAACACAGGGGGTTTGAAGAGTGTAACACGGAGAAGTGCTTTTTATGTATTGACTGAAACTTAAAAGTACTTCTAAAATGACCATGGTGAGCATTTTGTGGGGAATGGGCCTTCATTTCACAGCCTCCTTAGGATTGTTTTGCTCCTCTATGCAATATTTGTGGCTAGTATGAATTTTTGGTTTGTACACCCTTGTCCTATCTTTGTCTCAGATGTTAATAGAATGAGACATAAATAGATACAAATATGTATAGAGAAAATAAAATTAAAATACTGCAAGACTTCTCATCTTTGCAGTTCCAGCTTCAGTCAGAAGAGAAAATCAGCCTTATGTGTATTCCTAATAACTAGTAACGCATGCCACAAAACCAAACATCTGCAGATAGCCAAGACAGGCTCAGGAGATGTTTTTCAGTCTAAAAAGCTGAGACAACACCTCCCACATCAGACCTTCCCTTTGAATTGCCACTGGTGCTCGGTCCCATTCACCTGATCCCATTGTGTGACCACTCTGAGTATCATCCATATAGCTCTCTCTGATCATCTGAGTTCCTCCTCCCACCTTTGCTCTCCCCAGTGTTGTTTGACGGTGGATTGCACCGCTTTGCTACTCTTGCTGTGAACCTTGGCATTGAGCCTCTATTCTTTGTTGTTGCTCATGTGCTGCTGCTTGCTACCACTGCTGCCAGCCATCTAGTCACTTCGTTTTAAAGCAAGAGGTTTTTCTGTCCCATTGTCCTGCCCCACCGGAAACACTTAGGTCTCACTCAGATTAATTATTGCCTAGTTAATGCTTTGTCTCTTCTCGTAACAACTTCCTCCTTGCTTTCCTTTTGGTCTTTGCCTGGAAGAAAAAATCTGTTTCCTGGGGTTTGGATTCTCAGAGCTATAAAGTAGGGGAAGTGCTCTGAGTAATTAATGTTTCAAAATGTTTGTGGGATCTTGGAGGGAAGGAGCTACAAAAGGGTAAAGAGCCGAGCTAAGGTGGGAAGACAACTACAGCTGCGTAGATTTGAACATATTAGCCCAGTTCTGATGCTCACAGCAAGTGAGAATATCCTCTAAGGGAAGTTAGAAGAAAAAGTTTCCCTGGACTCTTGTGGGTGACCTTGATGATTAGCCTACTTTCTAAAGCCTTCTGCACATCACTTTTCTGCATCATGCAGGTTGGCTCTTGTGAGTGACACGTTACATGTGTTGGAATGCTGTGCATTTGTATTTGTCAGCAAGTTACAAAGCCATGGATTAATTTTTTATTACAGTCAAAATATGAAAAATAAAGAAAAATAAATGGAACCAGCTGGCAACCACATACAACAAAACTCTGGAGACCCTCGTATGCAGTTGATACAGTAGGCTTGTGTTTTGGGGGTGCTGCATTTTAAAGCTATGCCTGCCCATGCAAAAACCACAGTAGGTTTCTGAGTGACACACTAGCAGCGCCAGGCACAGGAGGCTTGCTGTCCACCTGCTCCCTACTCAAAAGATACCCATCATCAAGCAACTTTTTTGTGTAGTTTTCGGTCTCCGGGACTTGAATTGTTTCAGGCAGCAAGGTTTGTTTTTTGGCTTTGCTGCAAGGGTCACTATTAGGTAATTAGCCATGAAGAATCAATGACAGCAGCCAGAGATGTAAAGCTGAGGTCCTCGCACTTGCAGTCATTGGAGATTTTGTGACACTTTACATAAGGGTAGGGGTCTTGGGCCCCGCTCCTGGCCCAGCTCCAGGCCGAGTAATTACATTCTGCCTATCTGAAATTCCCCCTGTAGTGTCAAGTGGGAAAGCAACTCTCATTTCCTTCTCAAAGCAGTGGCGGGTGCAGAATGTCTGCCTCGGTGCCTGGCTCCACTTTAGCAGCAGGTGGAAACGTGCAAGAGCTGCAGTCACCGACCTACTTTGCTTTGCTACTGAAAAGTGTGCTGTAAGTCGAGCCCTTACCTGCAGTCTTGATGTCAAAACAACAGTCCTTTGAAGAAGAGACAAACGGCAGCACTGTGAATAACAGCAGGTGCAGTACAGTAACACCTAAGCAGGCAGGACGCTCTTACCTCTGCTTCTCTCTGTCCACCCCATCTTTCTCTTTGCTCTGATGGAATTGGCATGCGTACCGTTAACTTCTGTCTGGTGCTTGAACCTCCTGCTCCTGCAGCTGTGAGACTGGGAAAGCCTGAAAACAAGCTGCCCTATACTGCTGCCAGAGCTCCCTGCCACCATGACTGAGCCCTCTCTGGGCTCAGACATTCGGGACGTGTCCCTCAGTCAGACTTGGAAGAAGATCCTGGCTATGATCACAAGAGGCATGACTAGGCAAAAGATAATGGATAAATTTTAGCCTTTTTCCTTGGTATGGCTTCTTGGAAATGGTGAAGATTTCGTTGTGATGAGTTTTGTGTAACTCAATTGCTGATTACAGGATTAAGGACACTTCAGTGAGGGAATCACCCCATGGCCCGGTATGGTTTCTGTCCTCTAAAGACAGGCTCTGTGCAGTGGGGCGGCTGTTGTAGTGCTCTGGGAAATCAGCTGCACACAAGTTGTCTCTTGGTATTTAAGGGATAGTTGGTTTTTTTGTGAGAGGTTCTTGCCCCCTGTTTGGTATTATTAGCCTGATCTCACTGTTTAGCTTTAGGTTCAGGGTTTTAAAAAGAAACATTTTTATTTTTTCTCTCTTCCGTTAGATTTTTCCTGTCAGCCATATATTAATCCATTTAATCAATTATTTTCCTGTTTCTGAAATGAAAAGCATCTACAATGGAAGCTCAGTGCACAAGAAATTCCTCCCTGCACACTTGATTTATTTGTTATTGTGCTGAGGAGTCATAAAATGTGAGCCCTGTGGAGCTCTGTGGCATGGCTGTGTTCTGTGGCAGCACTGGGTGGGACCATATGGATGTGTCAGAGTGTGGATTTTCCTTCACGTGCTGCTTGCAGAGCATCCATGCTACACCTACAAGTTGCTGCTGTGCATGCAGGCTGAGCTCACCACAGTCTCGCACTTGGTTTTTGAGGAAATTCAGGTGTGCACTGAGTGGCTCTCCCTCCACTTCAATGTGGTGTAACCACAAAGTGCTGCTGTAGGACTAAGGAGAAGACCTGTGAGGTTGCACTAGCTGGGCTACCACAAGGATACCACCTCTGATTTACGGAGTGCCCGAGCCACAGTTTCCTGGAGGGTGGGAGGGCATGCTGGAAAGCGTTACTGTATTTTTGCCCTGTTCTCATCCTCTTCCACCACCACCAGGTGTGGGATCCTGGCTGGACCTTTGATCTGGCTTGGTCTGGCTTATAACTGTGTGCAAAGTACTCTCTTTGCATCAAGCAGTCCTCATGCTTCTGCGTTTAGCTCCCTGCTCTGCAGAGGAGAGGGTACCCTATCTTACTTTCTACCCCCTGCTAAATCCCACCGATCCTGGGCTGTTTGCTGGCATTGGACCTTTCTGGAGTGTTAATGCTGACAAGTGCCTACAGCTGCTTCCCATTGCCAACCAGGGATTCCGTGTTTGTTACAGACATGCTGGGACACAGTAAATCTAATTTCTCTCCTTCTCCCACTATTTGTCTGCTGTGTCCAAGGTGACCACTCCAGAGAGTAACCATCTTGCCTGGCACTTTAATGTAGTGCTAATTCATTGTTAATTGCTGGGGCAGAGAAACCTGACTCCATGGGGAAGAGTATGAATCAGGCAGTTGTCTCTGGAGTGTCGGGGTGGATAAGCCAGTTCTTCGGAGTAGTGAGCCACCACTACAGCAAAGTACCTGCTTTTCGGAGAACAGGGAAACCTCGCCTTTCATTTCCCTCATGAGTTGACAGATAGGTCTGCTGAAGCTGGTAGGTACATATTGATTTAAGAGCAATCAAATGTCGCTTTCTGATACATTGTTACTGTTGTCACTTTTTTAAAATAACATCCTTCCGCCCACCCTTTTTTTTTTGTCAGAAGTTTTGATTTAGACAAATCTGGCAATTTTTTATTGTTCAGATCATAAATCATGGGGGAACATTAGTAAATAAAAGAAGGCATAGTAGAAAGCTCTAGGAAAGCTCTTTTGTATTGGAGTTCACTGCAAACATTGCGGTCTCTCTTTAAATATGCAGAAAATAACATACCACAGAAGTAAATTAGATACTAATTTTGTCATTTTGTGAGAGATGGAAAGGAACAAGTATTTTAGAAATGACAATGAAATACAAAACAGCAGAACATGGAGCCTTCATAAAAATGGGTCAAGGCAAGTGGCGATGGCAGTCCAATGAAACTAATTTCATATTCTCTTTCTAGAAGTAATAAAAGGGGAATGAACACCACAGTAGTGCTTTCTAATGAAATATCTGATTCTAAACAATGTCTTGGAGTTCACGGGTCACAAAATGCATAGCATGCAGATGGAAAAAATAGTGAGACCTAAATTTTCTTTTCTTAATAAATAATATTAATTAATAATATTTAGGCAATCATAGATGATGAGTGAATCAAAAATGTATTATTCCATAGGGGAACACGATGTGTTTAATGATCTATAGGATGACGTGCACAGTGAGGTTTTGCCGTGTTTCAGTGAGTTACAGCTGAGGATTTTGCATACTGGAAATTAGGACTGAGTTGCCTATGAGACTTGGGCAAAAATTACTTTCCCAGACTATGCTAGCTCTCTGACAGTGGTGCTTACTGTTTTATTGAGATATTTTTTTGTGAGGGTGGTGTGCCCTGTGCTTCATTCTTAATGGCTACACCCTGATAGTTTTGCTTTTTGATAATTTCTCTGCACCCAACAGACAGACTGCAGGTGCATATCCACTTCTTTTTGACTCTCTGAGCGACTTAATCCGTGGCTGAGTGTGGTGTCTGCTCAGAGAGGGGTGGTCAAGACTGGTGAGACAATTTGTACTAAACAAACCTAGATGGACTTTAAGAGGTATTTCTATTGCAGACTTATTCATTCCACTCAAAAAGCTCAGAGCTTTAGTTTGAGAGGGCTGCAGCTGGAGTATTTTTTTTTCTTTGATTTAGAACTACAGAGGGAAATGCATTGTCAGAACGAGGTCTATGAATTTTGTAAGTGGAGAATATTTGTCTTCCTTGCTTGCTATGTTATCTGGAGTTTCATTCTCTTTCTCATCAAAATTAGATAATAACAGTCAAGTTTGGTATTTCCTTTCAGTCTAAACTTGAAAAACCACTGAAAATAATCTCAAACTCTGAAACTGCTATTTCTGTGCAGTGTGAAAGCTTAAGGCAATATGTATTACAAATGCCACTTACTCTGCATTTATCTCTGTTGTGTGTGACTGTTTTTGGGTGGGGGTAAGGGACTCTCTTCAAAGCAAGCAGTACAGGCAAAACCCTCAGAAAGCTCCCGCTTCTGAGCAGTTTTCTCATGCTTCTCCAGTACCCGTGGCCTGCAGTCAGAGAAGCTGCATTTTGAAACACAAGCCGGGTCTGTGTGCTCTGGTCTTCCATCCTTTTGGTGCACACCATTTTTCTGATGGATCACAGCAGCTCAGGAGCCTTGCACAAGTTTGACAGAGGAAACAGGAGCACATATCAGACAATGAACCCTTTACATTTGACTCTGAGGTGTCCAGTAGATCTTCTGGTGATTGATAGCTACCACAATTGCAGTGGAAAGCCACTGAGCTGTGACTGCTATAGCCAAACCTGTGACTGTGCCATCTCAGCTGTTTCTGTTTAGTGTGGGTATCTAATGTGGCTGAAAAGTGCTGCTGATTTTTATTAACATTAGGCCTGCTATTCACCTTGAATGATAGTGGGGAGTGTACTTGCAATGAAAGCCAAATTGCTTCTGATGTGAAATTAGTTTAGGTTTAGTGTTCCATTTAAACCTATAAATGGGAGATCAAGTAAACTGCATAGTTTTAGGTTTTTCTGCGGTGGCAAGTTTAGTCTTGTCAGTGTAGAACACCCTTTCCATAATTTGTTCAGACTCCTGAAACTGCGAGACCACCTCAGTGCCACCTGCTCCTGGACAGGTTTCCTTTGATCCAGGATCAACTGAGACAGGGCAGGGATGAGGTGGGACTTCGAAGTGAGGGAGACCTGCGAGCATGGCTGACGTTTTTCTTCTGCAGCTTCTTACAACAAAGATGTCTCTGAGAGTACATCATGCGTGAGGCTGCCCCAGAGCAGCTCTGTTTGGGCTGCTGTGGCTTCCATGGCAGGATGCTCTAGGCAGAAACTTCCCTTAAAATCTGAATGTGCAGATTTAGCACTGTGGAGACTTGGCAGTAAGCAGCAGGGTGGTGGTTTGTGTTGGTGTTGCTCTGAGAAGTTATCGTTTTAGCAAATGACATCACTGTAGCTCTGGCCCCTGTTGTCTCACCCTTTTACCTTTCACACACAGTTTGGCCAGATTTAGCCCACATTTCTTACAGCCCTGGCCCTGTTGTAAATGCTAAGCTGCCAGTGTTGTAAGAAGTCATGGTAGGTTGAGGATGAGCAAACATCTAGAGCAAGATCACTAAATAAAGCTCTTTAAATTCACATAACCTTTGAAGCTTGCCAGCAGCAGGCAAACCTTGAAGGCTGAAAAGCCTCTAGATGAGTTCCATTTATGCTTGAGAATTTTCGCAGTTAAAATTATTGCTCTTTTTTATTTTATTTTAATGCTCCCTAAATACTCTGTGTCCCTCACACTTGTTCATAAATTATAATATCAGGCTTTAGAGATGTGTAAATGTTTATAGGCTATTGGTTGTCTGCAGCATTTTATTCTTGGGCTCCTTACAGCAATCCTAGGATAAAGTCAGAGCCCTGGATCATTGCAGCTGGCCTTGCTCTGCAGACAGGCAATTGTAAAAATTACATGGGGAGGAAAACCATTGTGCTACCAGAGCACATTGCACTGTTTGTCCACTAAAGATCTATGAGACCGAGTGTGCTGCTCTTCCTCCCGCGTTGCACAGTGTCCCCCAAGAAAATGGTGCAGCTTCTGCGGAGTGCTGGGAGTTAGGCTATGACAAAGCAGCACATAGATGGTCAGTCTACTCACCCAGGGCCAGTCTTTTTTAAAAAAAATTCTTTGATTTGTAATTTCCTTTTTTTTGCGTTTTTTCTTTTTTCTTTCTTTTTCCTTTTCTTTTTTTTTTCTATTTTTTTTCTTCCCCCCTCCCCGAATAGCTGGAAATACTCAGACTGTAACATGTGTAGGGATATAGGGTTTTTCTCAGGGTTAGTATGTTGTTCCATGTTTGTGTGGACTTTTACAGGAATTGCAGATTGAAAGGGGAAGTGTTTCTGTGTGTATGCACTATTCTCACGCATCAAGTATCCAGAAGTACAGTAGCACATATTTTTTCTCACAGTCATCTAGGCTTACAGTGTTTCAAAGAATATTCCAAAATATCTTGGCACAGACAAAGCGAAGCTGTTTGCAAGATCCCTAGCTGTGGAACAACAAAGGCTACATTCTCAACACACATCACACATGACTTTTATTAAAGTCTTAAACAAAAATCAGAAAATGTATTTAGAAAATTGAACTTCACCATTTACGGTACTACGCACATTGTGAAAGGAAGTGGGTATCCTCTTGTGCCTTCTTTCCAATGACTTTTTCTCCATTTCTACTCACTTCTTCATGTTTCAAATTAGAAGGTGAAAATCTTCAGTACAAATAAAAACATTTTAAACCCAATTATTTCAGACTAACTCCTATTGCGGTGCCTTAAAAAAAACTTGGTGTTCAGAAACCAAGGGATACAAGCATGCCTAAGGTGTCCCTGGTGGAATATTCAGAAGTTTGAAACATCTAAAATAATTATTAACCACTTAGCATTGCATATGGCAAAGAGGATGTGGTAAATCACAGAACGCATCCTGGATATTACAGACTCAGCCATCTCATTAACTCTGTGTCAAAAAACAGTCCTTGGTTTCCAGCTGGGGCTAAATTTAGTTTTATGGTTTTTGTACTATCATAGTATGAGAAAATGTTGACACCCTTGAATTTTCTAGTTGTTTTTTCTTAAATTTATGGTTTGGAACTCTACATTATGCACTTATTAGGCCATGCTCATTTGATGTGCCTCACTTGAATCCAAGGCACGTGGTCAGGGAGAGTTGTGAAGAGCCTCCTGCCTTCCTTCCTGGTACAAGTCCCATCACATGGATATTGAGGAAGCTGAGCACATTCTGCAAAGAGTCTTAATGCAGACCTGTAATTTCTCTGGGCTTTTAAAAGGGTTCTGTGTCTAAGTCTTATGGTTAGATCTGGAAAACATGGATATTCTCAATCTTGCTTGCAAAAGGCTTGGCAACCAAGATTTTTTTTTGTGAGATTTTGGTAGTTTTTAGGGTTGAAATGTGCAGAGTATCACAGAAGTCACTTGTACCCATAAGGAGTAAGAGCTTGCTCCTCTTTCAGTGCTCTGTTGAGGGAAACTGGGTAGTAACTGTGAATCCATCCAGTTGTAGCAGAAAGAAAGAGACACACTAAAATTCCAGGACTCAACAAGCCCTGTAAAAAGATCTGTCTGGACAGCGCTTCACTAGTTAAGTGCTAAGTTATTATTATTATTTATTATTTATTTCCTCTTCTATTTTTCCTCATACTGAACAAGCAGGAAATATCTTTGTTCTTTCATTTTAGAAGTGAAATAAATGTATTCCCTGCAGCATTTGAAATTTTAATAATCCATAATAAATAAAATCATATCTAATAACATAACTGCTTTCAATTGGCAACGCGATCTCCTAGATGCATTGCAATGG
The DNA here is from genome assembly GCA_035583135.1 of Lophotriccus pileatus. Taxonomy (NCBI): domain Eukaryota; kingdom Metazoa; phylum Chordata; class Aves; order Passeriformes; family Tyrannidae; genus Lophotriccus; species Lophotriccus pileatus. The sequence goes on from JAWWES010000171.1 coordinate 28,077,057, forward strand.
CAGAAACATAAATAGTTGCAGCCTCTGAAAGCCTACTTCCTATTTGCTAAATATACTTGGCTTGCTTTAAATTCCTTTGTGTGCAGTCATTAATACAATCCTCTTTGACAGCATTTAATTAAAGTGCTTTTCTCTATTAAATTCATTAAAACTTTTTTTTTATATACAACTGTTTCCCAGACACTGAATGTTAAGGACCTGTAGGCCTCTCTTTAAATAACTTCTCTCTCCTTGTTGTAAATTGTTAATTAAATTTAAGTTAGACTGTTTAAAGATGGCTTGGGAAAGAAGGCCAGATTTCAGGATATGGTCTCAATCATGGCTGATTTTTTTTTTAACACAATTTTTTCCATGTAGTTATAGGCTGCGTGTTATATTGTTTATGAACATTGCTGTACTTGCAGCTGGAACCAAGCAAAGAAATACCCTAAAAAGCTCATTTCCATCTCACTTCAAAAATTTTCATCTTTTTCGTGCAGTTTCTTAGCCTAAGAGTATTTGTGTGGGGGGGAGTAAGGAGGGAGGAGCTGTTTAGTATTAATAGATTATTGACAGCTTAATGTCTTGGCACCTAGACAGCCCATAAGGTATAATAAACAGGAAGCTGTCTGATGTGAGCGCAGTCAATAGCGTATTCAATCAGAACCTTTCAGTTAATTGCTGGTTGACCTCAGACATTTCCTTTAAGTGAAACTGTCCTTCGCTCAGATCTCATCTGGGTTTCAGGGTTTAATTTGAGAATGCCCTTTCCATATGGCAGCTTGTGCATACGTTCCTGGTGGATTTTTACTTTGCTCCCAGACGGTGTCTGCCCGAAACTTTGCAAATCTTGTAGCCGTGCACTGGGCTGCCGGCAGGGCTGGGAATATGCCATGGAGCTGGGCTGCCGGCGGGCACCGGCAACACGGATAAAGCAGACAGGGTTGTAAACTGACATCAGGGCGGATTTTCAAAGCAGCTGGACTGTTGCCTAGAGTGTTTTGGATGGAGCTAGGCATGCCTTTGGTGCCTGGAGAGGCAGCATGGCGTTAACGAGACCTGACCCGGCCTTTGCAGATGTGATGTGCCGCAGCCCAACATGGCTGCCCCGGCAGAAGGGTCGGCACCGCTGCCTCCATCCCACCCATAGGCACAGATTCCCCTATTCCTCTGCACAAGTGTAGACCAGGGCTCATTTGTATTTAGTTTCCTGAATTCCTGTACTTAGCCATTCTAATTTTTTCAGACTGCATATCTTGATGAGATCTAGATAAGCTACAAAGGCAAGCAGGCAGGAAACCACACGGGCAGTCCCTGACCCTGACTAACTGGAAGCCATCTGCTTATCTGGGGAGGGAACCTCCATGGAAATCTCTTCTAACAAATGTGCTGCTTTTGGGTTTTTCTTCCTTTCCCTCCAACTGTTGACTTTGAGCATGTGTGTTTTCCATAGGCGAGATCAGGGAGGATGAGCTGTGGCAGCTCTTGCTTGCAGCCCTGGCTCTGGATTTCCCAACGCAGTGAGTAACTGCCCTGTGAAGGAAATGCTTCTGTACCAGAGCGAGTTTAATTTACATTTCATGCAGTCAGGAGACATTTTTTTGTCTCTAGATTTTGCAGTGATTGTTGTCTTTTAGCCGCTTATCATGCATTCAGACTGTGGTTTGCTGAAAGGACTATTATTACTTTTAATCTCTAATTTTTCCCTGGTTTTGATTCATGGCTGTGGTTCTCTTTGTCCCTTTACATCACACAAACTGCTTATGCCTTTTTAATGGCCTGATTAGCACCAGGGAAGCATTGCTGACTTGGAGTAATGTTATTCCTGATGTTTCCTTGTTTAAATGAGATCAGGAGTAAGAATGCTGCATTATTATAGTTTGGGATCCCTTGAAATCCAATGCAGAGCCCTGACTGAAGCAGGTTTTAAATTTTTTGGCTTCATGCGTGTTGGAAAGATGAGGGGGAATAGCTTTAAGATGATGCCCCCTTTCTGTGAAGATCTGAGGGTAAGAGAGGCTTGGAGTAGTTCTTTCTGGAGAGAATAGAACAAAACCATGGCAGGACAGAACAGAACCAAGAAAGAAATCCCAAGGTACGTATGTAAGCCTAGGGCCATCAGCAGCAACACATACGCTTCACTCCCAGGTGTCTCCGGCCAGAATATATTTGAAAGTACTTTCTGGTTTTATCAGACTTACTGGCCAAGCTGCTAATCAGTGTTGCATTGACCAAAGGACTCCCACATGCAATAAAAATCATAAGCTTTATTGGATTTTGAGATAGAAAAGATTCACATCCATCTTGTTTTATAAACCGCACTACGTTTCATGCTTTCAGAGCTCCCATCAGTACAACCCTTTGTAAATACAAAGGTGAAGGAGGTAGGTGGGTAGATTAGATGGCTATGAGTTGCTGTTCCTTGGTACAGCCTAGAGCTATAGCAATGCTAGAGCTGAGTTTAAGGGGTTGCTGACATTTCTGAAATACTGAAAGAAAAAAATGTGTTGGTCCTTTCTAAATTATTATTTTCAGTTCAAATTAAAAAAAAGAGTTTGCGGCAGTTTAGAGCAACAAGCAACACAAGCAACATAATGTTTTGACAGAAAATAGGAAGAATTTGAAGAGCAAAAGTTGCTCTGAATAAAAGCAACCAGAATATACTGTTTCATGAAAAATGCCTAAACAACTGCTTGAACTTCGTCAGAATATTCAGCCCCCTGCTGCCCCAGGCAAACAGCTTGGCAAAGTAGATAGACTTCACTTAGGCAAGACTTTGATGTCACTCAGTTGACGTTTTTGACTGAAAAATGTCACACAATCCTAATCTTACGGAAGCAAAGAATGGTGTTTTACGTTTCTAGCAAAACCCTGGAGCTTCTTGCACACAGACCTACAGTAGCTGCAGGCTTGTGTTAAGAGTGAGCTTTACCCCTGTGATTATGTGTGTGTAGCCAGCCATGGGCTGAGCAGTCCACAGAGCTCCCCACAGCAGCCAGCAGCAAAGCCAGGGATGGGTCCCAGGGCCATAACAGTGTCATCTTCTGCTTTGTCCTAATGCTGCCTCAGTAGCAATATGTTAAACCATTTTATTAAAAATGAACAAAACCCTGTGAGTATAAACTTCACACGCTGTTTACTTTCCATAAAACCATTTTCCTCCAGCACGCAGAAATCTGTAAAATAGGTACGGTTCAGAGTAGCAAGACATGGAGCTCGAAAGTATGAGAATAAGATGCCAGTGTAGCTTCCTCCTCTCTCTTCTGGACATGCCCACCTTTTCTAGAGCTTAATCAGGAAGATGAAGGATCTCAGATCTGATTCTCTAAGGCATCCTGTCTTCAGTGACCTAATTGTGCAGGAGACTGTACTTTGGTCATTTGATTTTTATTTACCCAGCTTCTAGCTAAGGGTATAATAAAGCACATTATGGCAGTTGCATATGTGGTAATGCTGGATATTTTGCTTTTACCATGGTAGTTGATTATAATGCACTTTTTAAGACTTGCTTTCTAAAAAAAGAAATATTTATACTTTTATGTGTTTGATTCACACAGTATAGTTTGCACAACTCCTGTTATTAAGTGCATTGGTGGTTACATCTTGAAAGCTGTAAAACATGCTGAGTAGTGTTTTATCAGCACAAATCTGCTATTTTCACTAACCATAACAGTCAGGTTCTCCTGACTTCTAACTGCTCCCATTGTAAAAATTAGCAGTACAGTTGGATATTCCTGAAACCCCAAATAGCCAACTGTAAGGACCTGAAACAGTTTGATGGGACGAATAATTACCCCCCACCAGAATCCAGTGTCTAATCCAAACATATTCTTCCTGAAATAATGCAGTGCCTACTCCTGGTCTGAGTAACTGGAAAACAACATGATTATAGTGGCGCCATTCGTGCCACCATAGTTAGGGGTTTAGAGCTTGACCTCTAGGTTGGGGCTTGTCAGGGAAGATCTTGCTCACACTGCCCACAAATACTCTTCTGATTTTCAAAAGAAGCAGAGAACATGTGTAGCGTTAATTAAACAAAAAAGTGTAGAGGATACCAGAAGTATTTTGTCTGCAGAAAAGCAAAGAAAAAAGCCTTTTGTTGCCTCTTTAGTACTTGTGGCATTCTGCCAGCTCCTCATTAGGAATACCAGAGTTGGGATGGGGAAACTCAGAATCGACATGAAATCTTTGACAAACCCTCCATCCAGCCACAACCAAGCTCAGGCTCTATTTGGAAACTGTTAAGCAGAGTCTGCACGCCATAGAACCCCAGAGAGCCTTGATAGGGCTGCGAGAGAAAGAACAGAAGAGACAAGTCAGAGGCCCACAAAGCTTATGATCTTGTTTTGAAGAAAGTAAATTTTAACTGGAAGGTTTGTGGCCCTCAGTGTGTACGCGGATGTTGAAGTCCCACTTGAGTGGGACTCCAGTTAGTATCACCATGCAGAAGGGCGGTGTCAACCTTTATAGGGCTGTTGCTTTTTCCCCTGTGGGGGAGGGAGGCTGCCTTGCTACCACAGGTTACAGGCAAGAGAGGCTCACTTGGCTTCTTCAAGGCCAGCAGAGTCCTGCCTGCCTGCCAGGGATGCAGCAAACTGGCCCCCGTGCCAGCTGTGCTGGCTGTGCCCCATCTCCAGACAATGGAGCCATCCATCACCAATGCCTTCAGGAGAGAGTCTGCAGCGACATTGTGCAACACTTCCTGACCGCATCGGCCGCTCTGTCACCAGCACCCTGGTTTGTGCCAGCAGAAGCCGGAATGAATCCGGCCTGTTGTGTATTTACACAGTAGGTATGTGCCAGCTCCACCTGTGGGCTGACAACCCTCCCCGGGTGCAGCCAGGTATTGGAGAGAGAGATGCCCATTGCTGGCCACAGTTACTCTGCAGTAAACCTAAGGATCTGGCTTAAACAAGCCCAAGATGGGAAATTCAGAGCTAATGCATGAATGTTCATCAGCATGAGCTCATTTATGCTGTCCCATAAAATCAACCAGTTCTCAGGCACTTGCACAGCAATGAAAGTTGTGCCTGTGCTTTTGTGGGAAGAGTTGAGTTAGCATTCGAGGGAGAGCAGTTACCCCAGGAAACACCGGGACACTGTTCTGCATTGTCAGAGTTTTGTGATTTATTTTTTTAACATTATACAGACAAAATAGTGGCTATTGTGTAGGCACGTGCTGTCTATTAACAGAGATCAGGAAAGGGAAATAAACCACGCATTACTGAAGAATAAGATCATGATTGTGGTCAAGTGATGGCAGAAATTTTTTTTCTCTTTGTCAAGCTGATTTGTAAACATTCTTCAAACAACTGTGCAGACAGCAGTGCCACAGCTTCTTGAAAGGAAAGCAAAGAGAAGAAAAGATTCCACTGCACAGATGTTTTACAGTAACCTTAGACCTGTCCCAAAGTTATCTGGTCATTTGCAGTTGTCATTGCGAGCTATGCTGCACATGTGGCCTCTTTGCAGCGCAGTGTAATCAGGCTGTAATTTATATTTTATCTCCAGTGATGATAGCTCTTAAAAATGTTTTGTGGTGTATTTGCTCTTTGATGCATGCTAAGCTCCTGTTAGCATTAATGGGAGCAGTGTGTGCTGGGGAGGGGGGGAGACACCTTCCCCCTGCCTTCAAGTCAAGTTTAATTGTGTTTTGCTTATACTTATCACTTGGCATGGGATGGCAAAAGCAATGTACAACTGAAAGTTTTGTTGATTTTTTTTTTGGTTTGGTTTGGTTTGGTTTGGTTTTTTTAAATTTTTGTTGTCTTTTTTTGTCATCTTTTTGACCGTTTTTTACAATTTGGTCCTGGAGAAGAGTTGCAGGATGGGGCTGCTATTCCAGAGGCTGAGTGTTTGTTCAGTGTCTTGACATGCTTTCAGACCACTGCCTGTTTCCTGCCCTTAAGCAAGGCACCCGCCAAAGCAAAAGGAAGCATGGGGCAAGTGTGCTCCAAAGATGTTGAAATGTATCACTGCAACCAGCTCACATTCTGACCTTGAAGCCAAACTTGCCTTTGACTTTGGGTTCCCCAAGGAACACAATTCTCTCTTCACAGTTCTCTCTCAGTCCGCTTTTGTGTGGCTCAGAGAGTGACTTGTACCTCAGATATGAGAGATTAGGATACAGGGTTTGTCTGATCCAATATTCTGGCTCCAGTGGTGGTCAGAAGCAGATGAAGGCTGATAGGAAAGGCCTGAATATTTGGGGGATTTTTTTACTGTGTGACTGCTTTGTCTTTGCAGCTGAATGGGACCCAGGGCTGCTGGCTTAAAAGCTGTTGTAGCCACCAGTTCTGGTTGGCTGATTTGGTCTGGCTTGCATGAGACGGGGCACATCATATCACAGACTTGTATTATAATTATCTCTAATAAGGGTGTTTACTCTTGTGAAGCAATTACTAAGGTGCATTGGAAAATGCACATGATGTGTGCCAGCATTTGAGCTAAAAAATTAAAAGAAGCTCAGATTGAAGTTAGATGAAAGTGAACATATTTATCCATGTCAGACTTCCTACCATTTTGCACGCTCACATTGATTTCTTTTGACATGGTCTTCTTTTATTGAGTACCATATATTTTTTTAAATCCCTTACCGATAACAGTATCTGCTAAGGGCAATTGTAAAAAGAAACTAAAGTATATTAAACCTGCCTGGAGTCAAAATGTAATCTAACACCTGTAGTCTGCAATTTGTCATCACTTCATAGATACTTTTTCTTTTTTAATAACAGTTTTGGATTTCCCTGAGTTTTGACCTTAGGATACTGTATAATCCAAGAAAAGCAAGGAAACTAAACCACAGTCTTTAACACAGCTTTATGCTGTCAAGGTGTGAAATCACTCTGAGAATGAGCCCAGAGAAAATACTTCCTTTGGAACTGTGACTAGTACTGTAGTGTTTACCCAAATGAATGTATTTTTGCGGGGGGGGGGGGGGGGGGGCAGGAACAGTAGT
>JAWWES010000171.1:28084003-28104840 GCA_035583135.1 Lophotriccus pileatus
CCCCCCCCCCCCCCCCCCCCCCCCCCCCCCCCCCCAGGAAGAGTAGTCTAAGAACCACATTTTGAATAGGAAAGAAATGAACACAGGTGCAAATTGTAACTTCTGCTACAGTTTCTTGTACAGACATTCCTGAAAACCTGTGAAGAGTCTTGGCACAGTGATTGCGTCTAATTAATGTTCTTACCCCTGCAAGCCCTGGCCTGGGAGGGTGCAAGCCTGTTTATGGCAGCAGCTTGCTCTGTTCTCTTCTTGAATGTTTCAGTATGTGAGGAAAGTGAGACTGTGGCTACGGAGTGTAAGGCTGTTTATTTGAATGGATAATCTTCTGCAGATTATTGCTGTAAGATCTGCTAAGAAGGACAGTGCCTCCTTCTAGGTAGGGGTATGATTGTTGCAGAGGTTTGTCTCTTAAGTAAACTCTTAACATGATAGCTAGGCACTGCCTGTGGGCTCTCAGCTTGCAAAAGTGAGGTGTTGCTCAGTAAAGTGCATCTGAACACCTTTTTTAGGCTTGTCCTCCATCCTCCCTCTGACTTCAGCTATCCATTGCAAATGAACTTTTCCAACAGGCTCGTTTACATGAGGTATGTAGTGAATTGTTTTTTCGTGGAGTCAAAGCGGTGGCGACTCTTTCTGACTAGTCGTGAATGCTTTAAGGGATGTAGTAGAGGACTGGTGTTGGGTGTACCAAGTGCAGGTACTGGACCTACATTTGTAATGTGTGCGTGTTCTCTCTGGCTTTTATTTTGGGCTCCTTAAGCAGGCTAAAAATTTGCCATCTTTGGCATAAAAATCCTTGATGTGATACATCAAGGCTGACTACGAGAGCAACATAAATGTGAAGGAAAGCTAAAAGGTGAGACCTCTTCGCACCGTGCAGAATAGATTCATAGAACCATTTTGTTTGGGAAAGGCCTTTAAGATCATTGAGTCCAACCACTAACCCAGCACTGCCAAGCCCACCACTAAGCCAGGTCTCTAAGCGCCACATCTGTACACCTTTTAAATACCTCCAGGGATGGTGACTCCACCACTTCCCTTGGTAGCCTGTTCCAGTGCTTGACAATCCTTTCAGTGAAGAAATCTTTTCTAATATCCTATTTAAACCTTCTCTGGCAAAGAGAAGGCAAATCCATTCAACTTTGCTCCTTGCGGGTTTGGGTTATGAAAATTGATATTGGCCAACACATGCCACTTGAGGTACCTGTTAGTGCTCACTCTGTCTGTGCGCAGAGCAAGGTGGTGTCTGTTCAACAAGAGCAGTCTCTGTTGCAAATGCACAGTGTTTCAAGAGTGTGACCTTTTAGTCAGGGGCGTATCATCATCATCTCAGCAAATCCTAGCAAAAAGGAGCTCACATGACTAATCCTCTCTGCAAAGGGAGGGGCAGAACCGCACTATGAAACAGAAGAGCTGGAGTTTTTCCCACAGAAATGCGGTTTCTGATTCCAATGTGCCCCAAAGGCTGCTCAGGCAATGGGAGGGGGCATGTCACAGAGTGAGTGTTGCCAGCTGGTGCCTCGCTGCCGTGCCCGAGTGTGTGTGCATACCCCGCTCAAGCATATCCTGCTTGGCTCCCCTCAGCAACTCACCAATTTCACGTGTCTAGTTCCAGCTAGGAAGTGGGTGGAAATGGAAACAAACATCAGTGGCATAGTGAATCCAGCCAAAATTAAATACAGTACAGACACAGACTGCAATTGCATGACATTCATCTTTCAGTTTGAGTCCGCTCACCTCTCTTTGCTGTGTGAAATCAGGTTTCTTCTGTGGAAGCATCCTTGAGACATGGATCCTTGAGACATGGGGAATGCATACGTGTAAAACAGTTCAGCGATCCCTTCCCCCAAATAATTCTTGGGTTTGCATTTTAGATAGACCACAAACCCTTAGCTTATTACAAATAATCCTGATCACCCCCGTAATGATACACTACATTATATACTCTCCTAAATTTAATCATTCAATATCTCACTTCCTTCCCTGTAGGCATGTACTATTATATTTTACACATGGCTTCCAGCTGGTTTTCATTGTGGCCTTCAAATCATATTTCAGTGCAGTGCAATCTAAGACCAGTCACTTTATCGTTTAAAGTCAACTTCCATCACAGTCATTTTCTTGCAAGTTTTTTACCAGGACAGGTTAATTTATTAGAAAAAAATGAGTTTGTGTGTGAGGTGAAAGTCTACCTGAATGAACCTTCATGAAGCAGCATCTTTCAAAGCTGCTCTGTTCTGAAATGCTGATTTGGCAGCTGTACCTGTAGAACTTAAACATCAAATCTCTTGAAGGGATGGAAGGAATAAGTCCTGTGGGCATGGAAGGAAATCTGTATCTTCGCATTTGATTTGAAAGTAGATGAGGAAGGAAAGTCAGCTCCACATGGTAGTGGATGTGAAGGAGGAGGAGGCTGCCCTGCCTGTGGCTGGGGAGTGGTGAGGAAAGGGATGGAGGATGGAGAAGGCAGTGGGAAAGGGAGACACGGGGCACCTATGCCACGATACACACCCTTCCGAGCCCGGCCCCAACTTTCCTAGGAAAAGGAAAGCTGAGCATTTCTCTCAGAAGCCTATCATGTACATGGTGGTAGGTCAGACCATTGCTGGGGGTTTACCTGCCCTGGAAAATGCGCTCCACCCTGTACTTTGTCACAGAAGGTCAGTGATGATTCCTTCGTCTGAGCAGCACTGACCCGAACCCCAAAGTGTTACGGCAGGGTGTGCACAGCAGTGCATGAAGCCAGTTGAAATTTTGCCTGCAGGTTTAAGAGCTTAATAATGACCCAAGATCTGAAAATCTGGAACTGCCAAAAATGGTCCATTTCCTCAGTGAGACTGTGACATGCAGAACCAGACATGAAGTAAGCAAATCACCCAAATTGATCGGCATGCTTTTACAAATGTAGTTTAAAGCAAATATTTAATAAAAAGGTAATTTAGATTTCATATTGTGCCGTGTACCTCAGCAGTCTATCAAGTTTGCACAGAAAAACATTCTCTTTTGTGTTAAATAGTCCATATTGTCCGAAGGTATTGCAAAACTGACCACAGCCTAAACCTGAAGGAAATTTTGTGCATTTATCCACCTCTCTGTAAAGGGCAAATTTGTGTCACTGAAAAATGTAGTGTGGCTGAAATCCTTTGTTAATGCCACTGGCAATCCAGAGCAAAGCCCCCAGAAGCTAGCAAAATGATGAGGTTTATCTATTACAAGAGCATCTTCAGGTTTTTTTATTAATTAGGATAACAATAAGTGAAATAAAATACAACCTTTTTCTAATATTTTACACTGATAACCCCTGGGTTATGTGTTTTCTCTTCCGGAGAGGGTGGAGAGGTCACTCCAGAAAAGGAAGGGTTAATTGAAATCATTCTTTCCCTCCTGCTCTCAGCCCTCTCTTTGGTTGATTGCTTTATAGATGCTGTAGGCATCTCTTCATCTCCTTCAAATTAAACATTTTACTGCTGCTGATCCTGTATTGTTGGATTTTTTTCATCATTATATTTGATTGGAAATCTTGTAACATTTTTCAAGCTGGATCATTTCTCATGCTATTTGTCAACTGAAAAGAGAAAAAAGCCCCCTTCCAAGTCCAACAAGAATGAACTGTGTAATTCTCACCCTTTCTGCGTGTGTTTCTATCTCTGTTACTGCTACTCGAATCCAGCTTCTGATTAGCAATGCTCCTTGCGGCTTTTCGTGTGACGCTGTCTGTAAGTTCCTTGGCAGTTTATTTGTGGTGCTAAATCCTTTTGATTTTGGCTGCTCTGGGTCTTACAGTGTCAGGGGACAGGGCCAGAAGGCACTGCAGGGGAGATAAGTAGGTAGGGTCTGTGTGACAAATTTATGAGGTTGGGTCCTTGGCTAGTGTCAGCAACCCTGGCTCCGCTGCTTTCAGTGCTCCCTGCTGATGTAGGTGTGGATCCCACCCTTGTCTGTAACCCCTCTATTTGGGAATGTCAGTCCTTCTCTTTGAAAACAATCCATGGACAAAAAAGAAACCCTCAAAGAGCAGCTGAGTGATTCCATGCATTGGACCATTATGCTCTTTTATTCCAAGAGATGTAATAAAACGTAAACCAGAGTATCTGTCATTTCCATTTGAGTTTCTCCTTTCCCCCACTCCTTAGTTAGCTCCATTCCTGTGACACCCTGAGTATTTGTGTGCTTGGGAGGAAAATGTATGTACTGGCACCGAAACATGTTGGCAGTCTGCCCACGAGTGGCTCATGTGGCAAGCCCTGCCAGTCACCAGTGGGACACATGCTCTTAGCTGCTCCTCCAGGCACTAGGGATGTGGTGCTGTGTCCTTCCTCTGTGCTCGGTGGAGCTCCAGCCCCTCTGGGCCGGCCGAGTGCCACCAGGGCCAGCAGGAGAAGGGCAGTGCCCTGGCCAGGCTGTCACAGCATCTCCCCCAGGCTCGGCTCCCCGGCCACATGTACAGTGGGCAGTGTCTGGGGACTGCGACCTGCTCTTCAGAAGCCGTGCCTGGAGATCGCTGATGTTATGAATCACTGTAGCACCAACGTTTGATGAAGGAAATGAATAAGGGGCTCTTCGGCATAGAGCCTTTTTATTTATTTGCATAACAGGATGATATTCCACAGCGGACTTCCCTCTTGCAGTAATAGCTTGACTAGTGTAGCATTTTGCTGGGGGCTCAGCAGGTGCGTAACATTCAGTGCAAGTTCTCAGCACATTTCCATTGTTTATCCTTGTTTTTTCCCTTTAGAGAGCATTAATGTAGGGTTGACTTTCTGGATGTTACAGTTTGCAGCAAAGACATTTTCTTCTTGGTTGAAGAGCCAGAATTCCCTCTTATTTGTGGAAGAAAATAGTTACCCGTATTGATTTTGTTAGCTCTGAGTGTTGAGTTCTAATAATTATTTCCCCGCATCTGAAGAAACCTCTGGGCAAATCCAGCCCTCAATCCCGTGGGGGATTTTTTTCCTTAATCTCTCATGTATAGATTTGGTTTTAAAGAAAGCATGTGGAACTCCGCTGTGTTTTGAACAATTCAGAGCAGGTATTTTTTTCCCTTGGAATAAGGGCTGCACAAGGCTCTTTCTTAGTCATTTTAAGTGGCTGTTAGGAAGATTAAGAGCTACATATGCTTTCTTTAAACTTGCCGAAAAGGAGATACTGCTGGTGAAAATCTGTTACAAGACTGCAAAGCGTGTTTGCCCAGAGGGTTTCTCAGAATGGAGAGCTATAATTATTTGAACTCAGAACTCCTCAACTGGTGAAATTGCTACAGATGTAACACAGAGAAATCTGTTCAGGAGACGCATTAAAGCCACCTATGTGAAGCTACTATGCTGTCACTCTTCATAGAAGGGAAATCTTAACAAATCTCTGCACTTTTATTATTTTTTTTTCCATAAAGCAGCTGTGATGGATTTTAATGCCAAATCATTATTCACGATAAAGTAGCACCTGACAATCCCATGTGTGTCTGGGCCTTTGTGGTACTTGGCATTTTGAAGAAATGGTGAGAGTCTGTAGCCTAAAAAGACAAGAGGAATCAAGGAGGAGGAGAAGAGGAGCAAAGCAGGAGAATGACTTGTCTGAGATGGGACACCTGGCCAGTGATCCTGAACCATGACACTGTAACACCTTTTGACTTAACTTTTATTTTGGCTGTTTTATGTTTCTTTTTATTACTTGCATTTTGTATTTCTTATTTATTTTGTGGCTTTATATTTATTTGATTTTTTTTGCCTTTTATATCACTTTCTCCTTTCAGTCTATAGTTACTGGTGCAGCTACCTTCAAAGGGAGAAGGGTAGTGGAGAATGGATATTAATTGTGCTTTTCCTCACCAAAACAAAGTAGATCCTGTGTAAAGGCCCATACAAGTGCCCTTATCTCAAGCACCAAGGGGGTCAGCATGTACGTGAAGTCTGTGTCTGTTTGATCTTATAGGTGCTGCACAGACAGCAGTCCCAGCCTGCGAAGGAGAATTCCCCACCTAGAGAAGAGGCTCCTCCTCCGCCCACTGAGGACAGTTGTGCCAAAAAGCCAAGGTCCCGCACCAAGATCTCCTTGGAAGCTCTAGGTATCCTTCAAAGCTTTATTCATGATGTGGGTCTCTACCCTGATCAGGAAGCCATCCACACTCTCTCAGCTCAGCTGGATCTCCCCAAACACACCATCATCAAATTCTTCCAGAACCAACGTTACCACGTAAAGCACCACGGGAAGCTAAAAGAGCATTTGGGAACAGTGGTTGACGTGGCAGAGTACAAGGATGAGGAGCTGCTGACAGAGTCGGAGGAGAACGACAGTGAGGAAGGCTCTGAGGAAATGTACAAAGTGGAGCCTGAGGAGGAGAACCCCGACAAAAGCAAGGCGGCTCCAGCGGACATCGACCAGAGATAATGTGAGATAGGGGCGCAGAAAGCAATACATCGATCCAAGGATTTTCTGGTTTTATTTTTGATTTTTTTTCCCTCTTTTTACCTTCTGTTTGTTTGTTTCCGTTGCGCATGATCCATGTGCAAACCGAATGAATTCCGCATTGCCCGATCAGACATTGCCTTGACACAGACACTCGAGTGTTACACTTCCTACATTTGACTGAAGCAATTGTTGTAGTCACATAGGATTATGCCTTCATCAATCTTGCACTTATGAAAGGGACATCTAGCAAGTAAATGGGAAGAAAAAGTCCTATGAAATTAATGAAGGAAAATTTACAACTTCGTGTGTGTATATATATATTTACATAAAATATATATATATTAAAATTGCATGGGACGGAACTTTACAACTTAAAAGTATAGACTGTGAAATGAGTTCTTTAAAGATGAGACTTGTTTATGTATTAAAACCACTTCACAATGAGTTGCTTTGGCTTTTTGATAAACTGCCACCTGCTCTCAGGGTGTGGTGACTATTTTTGAATTCCTATTTATTTTCTATGTTTGTCCCTGATTTTTTTTTTCATTATTATTATATGGCTTCCTATCTGGCAACTTGATGGGTAATTTTTGAGGTATTTAAAGACGTAAATCAACACTGCCAAAAAAAGAAGAGAGGAAAAAAAGAGAGAAAATGGAAAAACAAATCAGGGCACCTTAAAAAGAAAACTAGTAAGTTAAATACTTTGAACACAATGCACACTTAAAAGGATACAGCATGTTCCACTCTTCAGATAGTCCTTTCTGTAGTGAACAGATGAGTTTTCATGGGATTCAGAATAGCTGAAACTGAAATTCAGTGCGTAGAAGACTTGTCTATTAACGAGGTCTTTATAGAAAGAGAAAAGAGATAAATGTGTTGAGATTTGATGTATGGAATTCATACTATCAACCACATTTTACCGTGGATTTTATTTACCTGTTCTCTGTTTCAGATCTTAAAATTTATAAGCTTCCTTCTTGTTGTTGCTTTTTGTTTATACTGAAGTGAAAAACACACAGACACACAGACGTAAAGTTACATTGCGACACAAAATGACACAATCCCGAGAATCCTGTCCAGGTAAATTGCAGATGAGACTGAGGGTTTGCGTTGCTGACACCCCATTCGCCTTCCTGGCCATCCTCCCCCGCGTTTCTGTTTTAGCTGGGCTTCTTCCTCTGTGTCACATGCGTTTTGTGCCAGAGAAATGTGTTTTCAGCCGCAGGTCCCACCTCCCCACAGCAGGGGCACTTCCCAGCCTCCCAAGGCACGTGCACCTCCTGGGCGAAGGGTCCCGCAGTGGCCTGGTAGCAGCTACATTACATAAAGCAGAGCTAACACTGACTGACTCTCCCGTGGCGTGAGCACTAAAGCTGCAATCTACTATAGCATCCACCCGCTCTGAGGCATCACTGTCGAAAGAGACGCCAAGTAGCATTTACTTTTCACTTCCATGCAATGATTTCCGAGACAGAGACCTCACCTTGCAGCTGGATTGATTTCAGACGCCTGCTCAAACTGCAGCCGTAACACTACCAACAAGGCTTCTGGCTTTTTGCTTCCTTTTTTTTCCACATGGGCTTTTCACATAACCTTGACAAAGACCTCATGCAATACACCTTTGAAAGTTACTTTCTGTTTACTACACCAGACAATGTAATATAACTGTTAATACTATTTATATATTTGAAAGGTATAAAAGGTAGGAGTTAAAAAACGAAAAACAAACCTCTACATGTAGATATTTACTCAGAACAGACAATATACAGGGAGAAGACGTTGCAATACAAGCTAATTCTAGCTGCTCAGTAACCTCTGGAGTTTTTATGAGATTTTTTCAGAGCTAATGTTTGAAACATGAGTATCTCTGCATAAATTTCATATACCTTTGCAAAATTATGGTGGGTTGCTTACTTAATGCCCCTTTTGCTCTTCATCCTTTAGTTCTGTAGTATGCTGCAGCTTTAATCAGAATTTCAGTGGTTGCTGCTTTATGTTTCTCTCAGAGC
This sequence comes from Lophotriccus pileatus, assembly GCA_035583135.1. Lineage (NCBI taxonomy): Eukaryota > Metazoa > Chordata > Aves > Passeriformes > Tyrannidae > Lophotriccus > Lophotriccus pileatus. Next base: position 28,092,421 of record JAWWES010000171.1, read on the forward strand.
TACGCTTTCAAAACTGTCTTCTTATCCTGTAGCTGAAATCACTCCATACATTTGAAAGGAAACTGAATTTTGCCAAGCTAAGTAAGGTTGTTCATCTGATGATGGCATCAACATTTGGTATCTTTTACACTTCAACCAAAAATTTTATTAGGTATTTTTTCAATGCTGAGTCTTGCCTTTTTATTTTTAATTTCACTGCCAATTTTGCAGTGGTTCTAAGTGAATCTGTGGGCATTTTAGCCTGTGGTCTTGCCAGAACTTTGCGAATTACAATGCATATATGTCTATTTATTCAATATCCATCATATAATATCTATTTGGAGAAAGAAACTTTTCTTGTAGTGCCTCTTAACAAAGCACAATTTTCCGCCTTTTTTGTGAAATAAAAATAAAAAAAAACAAATTGTGTTTTATTGCGGTATCAACAATGTGAATAAGGATTAACATATTGTAAATGTTCTTTTTTCCATGTAAATCAACTTTATCTTCGTTATCACTAAGTGATAATTAATTTTTAACTTATGTGCATTGTTAGGCTGTTAGAATTTTTTGGTTGTTGAAATAAAACGCATTCAATAAATATGACAATTTGTCAAGTAATTTACTGGGCCTTTTTTCTTTTCTGCTGAGTTCAAGTGGAACAAGGTCGGCAAAATGGAAGGGGCATATTTGCCTGTTGAAATAAGAGTTGATCAGTGTTACTGGGGTTTGAAAACCTGCATAATGCCCCTGGGGTCGGCACAGCTGGCAAATCTCTACCCCCCAGGACCGATCTGTTGTGTTACTGGCTTTCTGTGCACATGTATGTGAACGCATAGGGAGTCTCTGATGGGATCAGGAGGGGGCTGTGGGTGCCATCAGCCCTTAGGAGAACATACTCAAAGCACACACACAAAGATCCACTTCCAGTCTGCTCTCTTCTTTTGCTCGTAGATTTTTTTTTCTGTTTATAATTAAAAAGCCACAAATGACTGCGTGTCAGGAAACTTTTGGAGCACACATGTCCATGGTTAATGGACATAATAAAAGGCTTTATTATATTTATAGCAGGGCATCCTACTGAGTGTGTAGAGGAATGCCGGAAGGATTGATGTATCTGAGAAATGTATGAAATGTTTTTGGGGAGAATACAGATAAATGGAAAAAATTGCTCAAAATTCTTAAGCTAACAAAGTGGTAAGTGTCTGGATTCAATCCTAGCAGACAAATCATATACTGCACGTCAAACTTGAGTTGTCTAGGAATTGAGGTAGAGCAATTTTTAAAAGTTTTTATTAATTTTTCTATAGTTCCAATGCAATAGTTCCTCCACTTTTTTTGTGGCTTATTTATATCCTGTATAAAATATCCATGTCCTCTCTTGAGACAAAAATAAGGAAGAGGGGGGAATAACCACCCAGCCACCTGCTTGCCACTTGTATTTGATTTGAGACCAAATGAAAACCAAGCATCTTTCTGTCTGCTCAGGGCACCTGGAAGCTGTGCACAACAGCATTTAGTCGGGTGCTGTTTGCTGGGGTGCACAACTGCTCTCCCTATACTCACCTCTGAGAGGGTCCTGGGCTGCCTGTGCCCCTTCCATGGGCCTCATGACAGACGGCATGAACTGGCCTTCAAAACTGCACCTGTGCCCCGAGCAGATGCTGTGGAGCTGCTGGTGGTGTCATACTGGGTGTCCTTTCTGCCTGCCAGTAGGACAAGAAACAAAAGGAGAAGCAGCTCTCCACTTGTAGAGAATTTTATACATGCACTCTGTGTGCATGTAGCTAAATAATATTTAAAGACACACTCACACATATTTTAATTGGGGGGAAAAAAATCCTATAAACATATGGATTCTTCTTCCAAACCATAAAAAAACCCCAACATTTAATAGCTGCTATAGCAGAAATATTTCTATTAATGCTTCTACTTCTCTATGCTTTACATGCTGCTGCTCCTATTTGTTGTTCATGTTTTAGTCATCCAGACATATGTATTTCCAATTTCAAACCTGTGTGAGTGAAAAATAAACATGTTAAGAGTAGTTTAAAATGTTTTAAGATTATGAACATACTATTGCCTCAAGTTCATCATTGCTTAGATAAAAGTATCCACTCAATCTCTTCCCATTTACTCAGTAACCAAGTATGTATTTTAGACTAAAGGGATTAGAATCCTCATCGATCAGATTTCTATCCTGAACCTGTTAAACATGGAGGGATAAAGGCTGGATACATTTGATGGTGAGCAAATGGCATCTTAAAATCATAAACGAGTAATTACAAAAAATCTCTACTTACAGTATAAAGTGCAGTGATTAATTAAAGATGGAGTTTTAACTTATTTATAGCCATTAAAAAAACATACTGGTTTTAACACAAAATAACACAAGCCAAGTCATCCAGGGGAGAGACACTGGCAGCCTGAGACTCGAGGAGCAGGCAGTATGAAAAAGCCAACAGGGAACAGCAAATGCAGGCCTCCCTTGAAACCTTTCGAAAAGTTCACAGAAGCAAGGATGGAAAGAGGTGGCTCTGGCATCCCTGCCAAGACCCCTTTTATTTTTGCTCGCATACAGACAGCTCAGGAGTGTGAAAGCCCCGTCTCTCTGTATGGCAGGAAACCTGTGGGCTCACTCCTTGGCTGCGGTGCAGGCAGTGGGGAGCTTTGCCAGCTGGGGAGCGTGCTGAGGGTGAGTCAGCCCTACCTCAGGCAAAAAGATGATATGGGTGAGAGAGACAGCAGCAGTTCAAGTGCAGATTTCTGCAGGTTCCCCTCCTTCCAAAATTTTTGGTTGTTGATGGTCAAATGCTGGTCTTGCTCGACTGGCAGGTGTGGGTCGCTAGAGCCAGGGGGAGTAAAGGTGGTGGGAGGCAGAGTGAAGCTCGCCTGCTGAGCTGGTGACTTGTGGCTGCTGTCCCCTGGCAGGTTTGGCTGTGTGGAAAGCTGTCTTGCTGCTGAGCAGCTCGACCCTGCCAGGGGTCCCAGGCACACATGGCACACTGCGCTCCAGTCCTGCAACTGCTGGCTCTGTCTGCAAGGTTGCTCAAGACAACCATGCCCTCTGTCCTGTGGTAGTGTTTCAGGAGCTACAACTGGTTCCTCCTAAGAGGAGTGGTGTAGTTTACCCTTTGGAAGGGATCTGGTCTTGATTTGAAGACCTCAGGAGCTGGAAAATCACTGTTGCCCTCAGTAGTTTGTGTGAATGGTGGTTTCTCTCCCTACTAAATCTGTACCATATTCCAAGGAGGATTTGGCTTTCCCTTACTGGTTTTGTCTTTTGTTAGGCTTTTCTCATCTGGGTGAAAGTTCCAGGTAATGAAAGACATTTTTTTAACTTAGAAGTAGCTGTTACAATCAAATGAATTTTCTTGAATTGAGGTCTTAGTGTTCAGCTGAGGCTGTTTCAAGGAAAAATCTATTTTGGCTAGTGACAGAGTTCCCCCTTTTACTCCTTTTGAGAGCCCACCAAGTGACAGAAAGAGGCTATTTGCTGCTTGTGATCCCGGAATGTTCACAGATGGTACCTGTCACTGTTATAATAGCGGGAAGTTTCGTAGTTCTGGGGCAATGTGCATCATGGTTTCTGGTCCTGCCAGTGCCTGGTGTGCATCCTCCTAGGAATTTACCTGGCTGAGACCTTTGCTGGTCTCAGCTCATTTGCTGGCAAGAGCTGTGGTGAAGTGAGCAATAGCCAGTGAGAACAAGTCTGATCTGAACTACCATGAGGAATGAGTGCACCTGTGGAAGACCACAGCAGGTGGCTTGGAGGATCCATGCTATAGGCATGTGGAGGTTTCCAGACCTGCTTCTGTTGCAGCACCAGACTAGACGTGCCACCAACCAGTGTCTCCTCACTGAGTGACTCTGGGCACAACTTTCAACTTGGGGCTTTCTAAGGGACTGACTTCCTTCATGGTAGAAAGTGCCAGCCAAAGACAAAGTGCACATGCATGGACCACAACCCTTCTGAGACAGAAAGATAATATCCCCTGTGTGGAGCCCTCCAGAGACAGACACTAGTCTCAACGTTGTTGAGGTGTTGTCAGCAGGCTGTGCCCGCCTGTTTCTTAACCCATGTGCTGCATGTCGATATATCTCAAGTTTAAATGGATGTGCTTCATGACACGATAGGACTGTGAAGTACAAAGTTAAATGCTGGCACTACCTCAAAGGACAACCACTCACAGAAAAGCTATTTTCTATTGCAGTTCTCATCTGTTTCATATCACAGTTCTCTGTGCACTGCAGAGCTATTAAGGTAGCATGAAACAGTGTTGGAGGTAATGCTGCACCCTCCTCAAACACTCAAAAGTCAGCTGAGCCATTTTGTCCACAGTCGTGGAGAGACTGCAGCTCTTCTGTCCTACATTGAGACTGTGCTTTTCTTTAGAAGGATGAAAAAGGGAGAAAGAGGCTGCTGGGAGGACACCATGGAACCTTGCACGAGCTGGAATTATACTGAGAGCAACAGAGCTTCTCTGTCATGGCCTTGGGACATCTGCTCCTGGGTTGAAATCATTGGATAACCTGAGCATGAGCAGCAGTGCCTGAGTAGCAACAACCACCATGTTGTCCCCTGACACCTTCCTTACAAATACACTTGAGAGGTGACCTCTCTATGTCCCGAGTTAGACTGGATCAGTGAGAGCACATGCCCTTGGCTTTGAGAGGAGAGAAACCACTCTTTCTTGCTTTAAAAAACTGTACCCTGCCTGCACAGCTGCAGTCCATGTTTACCATGTGATGAAAGTATATGCTGAGACTCATCGTGGTCTCAGCTATTTATCATCAGAGATGACCAGAGAAGTGTTTGGAACGTATTATCCCTCAGGAGGGCAAAATGCAGCAGACTGGTCTCCTGGACATGAAGGGCACTCTTGCAAGGAAAGTGGAGCAGGACATGACCAGCAAATGCAGTCCCTCACAACAGGGCCCAGCCATCGGTTTCTCAAACCAACCAAATTCGCTCTCTTTGTATTTAAAGGCTATTTGTCCCTTCTATTTGTATTTAAAGGCTGTTGCAGAATATCATTCCCTTAATGGGTCTATTTTCACAAGCCATTTAGTATCATTTGTTCTGTGTCAACATTGTCCTTTCATTTAATTTCCTCCACCCAGCGTCCCTTCCTGACCTCCGGCCACCCACCACCCAATTTATTCACAGACAGCCACTGCACCCCCTGCGAGCTGGGTGTCCCTGTGCCGAGCCAGCTCAGCCCTGCCCCAGCACAGACATCTGTGGCTGCCCTGGCTCAGCAATGCCAGGCATGCCTGGTGTTCCCAGCACTGCCCCCTGGGCAGCAGCAACTCCTCGGGCGAGTTCATGCTGAGGTGTTATGGTGGTGCTTGTGGTGGCCATTTACACTCTCCCCAGTGGCCATTTTAGTGGTGCCAGTGCCCGGGAGGGCTGGGTGCTGGGCTGCCCAGTGCCTGCCATGCAGGGTACCAGGGTGGGCATGGGGCCATCCTGCCCACATTTTCTGTCTGTGGAGCTGGGGATCACTCTGGCAGGAGGCTGCTGGGCTCCGCACCATGGTGCAGGAGCAGCCCCGTCCCACCAAGCACCCCAGTGGGCACTGGCAGTGCCCTTCGGAGGTGACACTCAGCCCCAGCAGAAAGGGACGTGCTCGCAGCTGCCCCACTAATGAACGGCTGGGACACAGTCCCAGGCAAGTCCGTACTCCAGCAACCCCCTCGGTACACAAATGCCCCACGCAAGTGAGGTAATGAAAGACCACAGCAAATCGCTACCAGTGAGAGAGGCACACGTATTGATCACAACGGATGGGCGAAGTGGCTGGAGCCATCAGTTTCTGTCTAAATACAGGGAGATGGGAAATGAGCTCCAGTGTAATGCGGGTGGATAAACAGCATCACTCAGCCCTTCATGAACACGAGCACTGGGTGCCCTGCCCAGGCAATTCTGGCCCACAAGCCAGCAAGCCTGGAGCTAAGGAGCTTCCACGCTGGAAAGTGGGTAAGACCGTGGGCCTGAGAGGGGTAACTGGGATCTTTTCCTCTTTCTTGTTGTCTTTAAAAAATGCTTGTGTGAATGCTGGTTTGATAATTGATGGACATGGTCTTGGCAATCTCCTTTTTAAGAGCCATCCCTTGTCACATAAATATCATCTATCAGTGCCCATTGTCTTTATAGTGATCTTAAGCAAACAGTTTTATTTCCAATCAGGACATCACACATTGATCTAAACACTCATCTGTAATGGATCAATTTACATTAGGAGAGCAGTATTGTAGCATTGTTGTTCATTATATTGAAAGAAGTATATGTTTAGTTACAGGCTAAAATCAATTAAACAGCCCCATGCCTTTTGCTGTGAGAAAGTCAACAAGCCATTCTGTCTTGGACAATTATCCAGCTATAGCTCCTCTAAAAAAGGGCTTCAGCATCATCCCCTTCTTCTGAGTTCTCAGTTTCTCCTTTAGAGACTCCTTTTGTAATGTTCTGCTTGTTGTGCAGTCTAGTAAAACACTCTCAGCTCAAATGCACATGAGAGAAATGAAAGCAGTCTTGCTCTGCTGTTGTGGAGGGGTCTTTCCCCGGGCCACACAGAGCCAAGCATCCGAAAGGAAAACCTGCACTCTCATCAGAAGGCTGCCTGGTAACACGTGATATGAGGGAGATGTTGAAAAATGTAGACGATGCTGTTTGTATCTTCATGAGTGAGGTCATTATCTCTAAGAGTCCCTGATTTCAGGGGAGGAGAAAAGGAGGGATTGGGAGGCAGGGAGGAATTTGTACATTACACTGCTGTTTCTTGCCTCACTGCAAGAGAGAAGACTGCAAGGAGCGCTGGAGGCTTCCTGACAAAGGGCACATCATTTCAGCTGCAGAGATCACAGGAACCTGCAATTTCAGAAGCAAAGCACATAGGGGAACTGCAGGGCAAAGCAATGATGAGTTTTGAGGAGCAGATCTCTTGGGGCTCTGGTGGACGGAATGGTGGCAGATGAAGGTATTACCTGCCCCAGCCCTCTGTCCTCAGTGTCCTCAGTGTCCTCAGTGGCAGAAGAGAGTGTGTGCTTGTGACCGGCCTGCCACGTGCTGTCACCGCAGCAAGGCCAGGAGCAGCTGGACTCTAGGCTGCCATGCAATTGCCAACTGGCTCTCACTGGTTTCTGCCCACTGTCAGCAACCGGCCAACGTGGCAGTACTGGGAAGGCCAGGCACTTTGTGGTCAGAATCCAATCATGACCTGGCCTGTGCTTGTACAGCATTCCTGGTTTATATATTTGTGTGTAAGTATATACGGTTTTTTGTCTTCACATTTTGCCCACTCCTTTCCTCCACTCAGGCCATCCCAGGTCTTGTCTTACTCTTTCATTATATGCACAAAACACTGCTGCAATACTAATAATAATAATGAGAAGGAATAGCAGATATTACAAAGCTTATTAGGAAATTGATCTTTGATTTGCTCCTGAATGAATAGGCAGACCTCGAAACTGCTGAAGCCATTCAGTTAATTGGTTATTGGCTCTCTTGAGTGATTATATCCACCCTGGTTCCACCAAGTTCAGCAGGTCTTGTGCTGGTCAATTAGCCTTTGGCATCCAGGAAGGGAAATGCTTCATTCAGGTTTTCTCAGAGACTGTTTGTGAAGCATAAGGTGGACTGAGCAGGAGAGGTTTCTCATGAGCACCAGGGGAACTTATTAGCGCTCATGGTCAGAATCCTGCTCTTGAACTGGCACCAAAAGGGCATTTTTGCCTGCACCCCAGCCCTCTGAAAAGGTGGATGCTGTTCAGGAGGACAGCAAAAACCAGGGGATTTTGGGAGGGCCACAGTAATTTTCTGCAGCGTGACCTTCAACCCAGCACGTAGGAGGGCCTGGCTCTCCTGCAGGATGGGCGATGCCAGCAGAGCCTGCAGATCAGCTTTTCTGCCGGCTGTGAGGATGGAAGCCCTGTTGCTTGGTCACAGCTGGTCTGCAAACTCACTAATCACTACTGCTCTGATTCCCTCAGCATTACTGGGGCTATGCAGAGCTGAACAGCTGACGCCATTTAGTGGCTTTTTCTACAGAGTGCTCAGTCCTGCCCTCACCACTATGGCTTGCCAGAGGGCTCCAACACTTGCATTGCTACGATGCAGACCCTGTAATAATAGTTGGTTATATCCAGAGAATTCAGTTCAGATTTTAAAACCTCATCAAATAGTTAATGACTGACTATTTCAACACAGCAGTTCCTGCAGGACTTGGGAGAGAAGAGAGAGAGGGAGACGAAAAGTTATTCATGTCCCATCTGTCTGGAATGCTTGTCCCCTCCCTCCCACCCACTGAGTCACTTCCTCCCTTTATATATCACTTAAAATTTTTCCTTTCCCCTTTAGCTTATGATTAACAGGCATTCACCCTCTGCAATTTTTTTTTTTTTTTTTAATGATGCAATGTGAGTTAAGGATCTATGGATAAACAGAACACATTGTCTGGGAAATGCATGTATGGGGTAAAATGTAGTATATACTGCACATACGACCATGTAAATGAATATATCAATCACTGCAATATCCATCTGGTTATCCAGCCTTCCAAACCGAGCAAAGGAACTTGCTATGCGCTGCCCTGGTTGTTTTGCCCCTGCTGCCCAAAGCGCAGTGGTGTGCAGGGAGAGGCACATTATTGGAACTGTGTGGTGGAGGTGTTTTGGAGCAGCAGCCATCAGCCCAAGTTGGGCTTCACTCAACCCTAGGACCTGACCCAGGTGGGTGTGTGGGATGGGGCCACTTACTTAAACGCTCCCAGGTGTGTTTGTGAGGAGGTTTGGCTGGCTCAGCTCACTGCTATGCTCACTTCTAATTAGCAGGTGGTGAAGGGCTCTAGTGGACAGAGAGAGGTGGGCAAGGAGCTTTGCAGGCTGTGGGTATGTGCTGACCTGGCACAGCAAGCAGGGGAGAGTGGGCTATTTACAGCCTTCTAGTGGAGGAGCAGCAATGGCTACAGAAGAGGGAAATGCTGGTGGACTCATCCTGGAAGCAGGCAGGTTAAGAGGAGGAGCCTGGGTGCTTCCTGAGCAAGCATGTGAGATGGTGGTGGTAAGTCCCTAAGCTGTAAAGTAGAAGGCGGCTAGGAAAGGGAAACTTGAACCTTCTCAAACAGGTTATTTGTGTTACTTGAGCTTTCCCAGTGAATGCAGAGAACATGAGGTGCTATGTTATGTACTGCAGAAACTTTGTATGTGTTTTACCTGTTTCAACTTCTTGCATGTGGCTCAAAGAGGAGGTATTTTATCTACTTGGCATCTTATTATTGTGGTGATACAGGACAGTTTTGTTCTTTGGGGACATCAGGTTGACACCACTCATTAAAAAAAAATGCTTTCAAGGCAAACACTTGAGCAGCTATATGTGACTGGGAGGAATCCCCATCCCAGAGAGACACCAGCATCTCTGTGTTCAGCTGCTAGTTGTCGTTCTCTTTTTGTAATCTTTTGTAATAAGATCCCAGCAGCTTTTCTGGTTCCTGTCAGTTGGCCAGGAGTTGATGGGTGATGCAATAATCGAGGTAGTACGTCCACTCTGAGATGCACTGCAGGATGGGACACAGATGTGTCACAGAGCCTCTGCAAAGAGCCAGCTTGGCTCCTGCTGGCGGCTTTAGCTGCGTGTGGGTCCTGTTGGCTCTCTGCCAGCCTCCCAGTTCAAGAAGCTCACTGCAGGGGTGCCTCTGTGCTGGGCTGGCACTGATCCATCAGTGCCTTGTTTTGGCTCTGACTCTGTGTCCTGTGAAAGTGGCTGTCCTGGTCCCAGACCTGTGTGCTCTGGATTCATGAGCCATGGCCAGGCCTCTGGATATTTGGTATCTGAGAACTGTCTTCATTTTATACACATGGGTGGTGGTGCTGGTGGGCTGAGACAGGTCCAGGTACTGAGGGTGGGCCTGTGTTTTCTGTAGCTTTGCAAATCATGGACCCAAGTGCACTGAAACCCCAGCAGTTTCCCTTGAAGAGCAGGACTGGAGAGGAATACATGGGTGTTGTAGCTTTTATGACACCTAATAGATTGTAAAATGGCCACTGAATTTTACTGCATTTGTGGAAGACTTGATGAATCCAGGGATGGCATGCTGGAAGTCAAATAACCACTCATGCTGCTGTTGCTGAGTGCTTTTCCTAACAGGGAATTTTTCTTGTTTATTCTCCCATGCCTTTGCTCTGATGGGTAGCAATGCATTCTTCAGAGATTTTCTCCTCCAGCTTATTTTTGGAAGCAATTTTACATGTATGGATGTGGGGACGGTATAGCTACCCTTGCATTACAGGGCAAATTAGTATTTCATTTGCCCCAGGGCAACCTTTGGAAATAAGACAATAGCCTCAGTTGTTTATTTCCCTGAGAGATGTTAATGATTAACTCTGAAAAGAAAAGTATTTCTTCTGTCCTGCATAAACTTCCTAGTTCTATGCAACAGCAAGATATGTTTAGGTAGTGCATGGCATGCAAAAAGCTAAGCTCTGCAATGTTACTGTGCAGATAGATTTGGCTGCTGGGGAACGACTTCAGCCTAAGATTTTGGTGCTGCCAGCTGGCAGAAGTGATCATACATGTAAAACCTTGAGCTGAGCCAGAGAAACCTGAGTTCAAATCTCTTGCCAGGGACTGTAGGATAGAATGATTAACCTGATTTTATATTTTTGGATAACTATCAAGTGCCCGAATATTTATAGTAAAAAATGTCTTCCATATGTGCTGATACTGCATCCATGGAGTGCAATAGCATGATACGGTTATTGTCTTACTTGAAGATGCTAATTATAGCTAATCCTATAGGCACATGAATCATGAAAAACTGGCCCAATTTCTGCCAGCCTCTGAGAGATGCATCTGACTTTGTTCATGTGAGCAATGCAGGTCATCAGAGAGCTCAAGGCAAAATTCCAAGAGTGCTGGGGATCCTGAGGTCTCCTTTCAGGAGAAACACTGGCGCTTGATATTTAAGCACTTAAAGTTGCAGGTGGGCACTTTACCAGCCTTATACCTTCAGAGACTTACTTGTAGGTGCCTGGATGCATCTTGAAGTGTCAAGATGCCACTGAAAATAAAATCTTGATTCTACAAGCCATTGTTATGTGGCCCTGTGCTCGTCCATGTCAAAATTGACAGGGGGCTCCTAAGGTCCTACATTCATTTGGTGCCTGCTAGACTGGCACGACAGCCAGGCTTGGAGCACTGCTGGTGCCTGTTGGGCTGTGTTGTACTGGGGATGCTCAGCTACTGCCCCAAGGTCAAGCTCTGAAACGTACCTTAATGTAAAGAACTCTCTTCAGTGCAAGACTGTAGAGCTACTCACTGGTTGGTAAGAAAAAGCAACAGAGGAACTGCATGGAGGTTATAATGTTGTAATAAGAAGGCTATAAAAACAGAGAAAGAGAGACTAAACCAATGTTCCAGTAGTTTTCTCTTCCCCTGAAATAGAGGTGAGCCCGCCCAGACGTCTTCCTTCTAAATACTGACTACTGCATCTGTTTTAAACCAAAAATAATACCTTCTGATTGGAAACGTTTCAATAACATTATTTGTGCATTTTATTGAGGCAGAGGTTGCAATTATTAGAGTCACCAGGAATTTCAGACATTTAAACACAGCCTTTATTTCTCCAGAGTAAACCACATCCCTGTGCAATTATTCTTCTATCTAAATGCCTTCAAACCAAGTCCTAAACCAGATCTGATGTTTGTTGCTGGTGGTCCCTCTTACAAACCGGCCCTTGAAATGAACATGTGGGGTTAAACAAACGCCAAGGAGATGGGACTGGTCCCTGTGGATGCTGAGGGAGGCAGAGCCTGTGCAGGATGTAGCCCTGGGTAGATTATGCAGCTCTGAGCAAGCTGCTGCTGGTCTTGTTGAGTACTGTAGTCTGGGCCTTGCAGACTTTAATAGAATAAGGAGAAGGGTTTGTCTGGTCATGGAAACTGCTCCTTCAGCCATGTGATCTCTTCATGGCTTTTCACCAGGAAGCAAACAACTGCATCTGTGGCAGAGAAGAGACTCGTCTCAACAACCAGAATGTGCCCCCCAGCATGTTCTCAATGTTGCCCCCTAATCTTTTCAGCAAACGTTTTTGGAACTTTAACTAAAAAACTGAGACTGCTAAGAGGCCTCTAAGAACTGAATCCCCTTTTGTTTTCTGGCCTCTCTACATCCTCTATTGGCAGCATGGAGACTTCTGCATTTTCAATATTTTTATGCTTCCAGGACATCACAAATAAGAATTTGGGTCTGAAAGTCCTAAAATTAAAATTCTGACATCAGTAAGAACAAAAAATCTTGAAGTCAAAGGAGGTGTCCAGATTACAGCCTAGGCTGGGACATAAGGAGGTGAGAGTTTATTTAGGAGGTTGTCCTAGTTAGAACAGCTGGGACCAATTCATCACTGGATGGGTGTAACCCAAGCCTGTGTATTCTATAGCCTTCCA
>JAWWES010000171.1:28104940-28149940 GCA_035583135.1 Lophotriccus pileatus
TGTTATTCTGACTTATAATCTCTCTTTTGAGTTGAGCTCATTTCCCCTGCTGGGTAACTTTTAAACCAGCACAGAGGTGACAGCAGTAATAAAAGAGGAATCCTCCTCACCTGGACAAGGAAGTTTCAGCACCTGCCTATTTAAATCTCTAGCAAATGCTTGCTGGCTTGTAGGGAACTGGATTAGGCTTATGGTGGAGTGCAAGGATGACAATCCTAACTTCTGTCTTCTGCTGTCTCTGTCACTTGGATGTGTTTTTCCCTATGTACTCCATAAGAAAAGATGCCAAGAAACCTGAATAATGTATCAGATGCCAGAGAAAGAGGAAGTTGCCATCTCACCCCAAGAGCCTTGTCACGTGGCACTCTGATATTGGTTGTGCACTTCTCCAAGGTCTGGTCCTATGTGAAGTGTTTCCTCTCCCTTTCCCTGGGATAGCAGCATATTGACTGCTCAACCCCCATCCCCCGCTTCCTTCACAAACCCCCAACAATTTTCAGGAGAAACATTATTCTTTCTTATTCTTGTGATGATGACGAGCCTGCAGTAATGAAGGAGCAGAGTGAAACACAGCCCTTGTTCTAGTGAAAAAGATGGGTCTCTAGCCATTGCTCATCTGATGGCAAGCAGGTTTCTGGCAAGAGTGTGTGTGTATTAGTACTTAGAGTTTTGTCTACATAGTGGGCCAGGTCTTGAGTGCACTGTCAATTAAGGGCAGTGATTCAAAGTGATTCACAGCAGATTATGCCAGCCTGTCTCTTGATGGAGTACACTCTGGTCCTGCGCCTGCAGGTGCTGCACAGACTGCCAAGCCTGGAGCTAGCCTGCAGTTATGCTGTCAGCCTTGCTTAGATCTAATGCTTTATGACAACCGTCTACCTGTAATGTGATAATGGGTTGAAAACCTCTGCAAAATTGATAGGGTCTCTTGCAAAGAAGGAGAAACTTATAATGTGTCAGGCCTGATCCCTTTCTTAAGATCCACGTGAACTGCAAAGATTTCTTTGCAGCTGGCAAGTCTGACTGTTCTTCTACCTCTGATGAGAGTGGCTGTGTTGGTGTCTGTGAAGCTGCTGGCCTCTTACTTTCTCCCAGTCGAGGGGAAATCAACCTGTTGCAATTTCAGGCACTTTAAATCTGTTGTTAACAATTAATCCTAAGATATGCTTGGGTTCTATCTCCTAGGGCTTCCTGCATTCTGTGTCTGTACTTTCCATATTCTAGATAATATCTTCTGCCTGCAAGATGTTTCCAGAATTTACACAATGAGTTCGTTTGTTATGTTTAATCCCTAAAATACAAGTAATTGTCTAGAATGATTAACAGGTTGTGTTCTAAAAGAAATTATGCTTAACATCATGTAACACAACCTTTATAGAAGTGGCCAAATTCCTAACCACCTTTTGCTGATGTGATCTGGGAATAGCACCAGTGACTTTGTGCTAGTTCAGTGTTAAGTGAGAGCTGTGCCTAAAATATCCTGATGAACTTTCAAACCCTCTAAATTAGCTATCCAAGTAAAACCACTGCAACTAAGAGGTTGCAGCCATGGGAGAGGTGGTCCTCCTTGCTGTGGAGAGGCTCAGGCATGGTCCCTGTGAGCTACAGGTCCTTTTCCCCATGCACCCTAATGCGGTTGATGACCAAAACGGTGACAACATTGTGCCTTGTTGGTGCAGGACTTAATGGCAAAAAAGAAACTCTTTAAGGAGCCAAAATGCTGTCATTTTAGCTGGTGTAACTAGTTTCAGCCTGTCCTCTTCAAGCTGCTCAGCTTCCACTCCAGATCAAACTGGCCCAGGACTGGCATAAGGTACTGGCAAGGTAGGCACTTGCATGACGACAGCAGAATAGCTCGGGTCTCTTGATGTACTTTGGCTGTGCGGGAGACTGGCAAGCACAGATGGGGGTGTCTGCTGTGGATAAATGCCAGACTCTTTGGAAGGGAGCAGGGAAATTAACCTCAGGGCCTGTTTTTTGGCATGAGTGGTCCAGCCCTATCCTTGGGTATTGCTGCTGCAAAGCCAGGAACTGGCTCTTGAGGCTGTGGACTGTGCTCTCAAGATCAGAGTCCCCTCCAGAGAAAACAGGGATGTTTACACAGAACACAGCTATCCTAACGGCCATGTGATAATTAAGAGGCCTGAGGCTGCTGGATAAACTCTCCCCTACGACCTTCTCATCCTCCAGAGTATAGGCCCCCATGGTAGCTCTGACCCCCATGCCATTCCCTGCCACATCTGTAGGCTTATCATGCTTCTTAAAGAGCCTGTAAACCCATTAGCTCTGGGTAAATGATCCCTGGGCTGTCTTTAGAATAATTAAAACCACAAGGCAAATAGTTACTCTGGACTATCAGCAGCATATCAACAAAACTTGTATCTCGAAATGTGTGTTCAATTTCTGTTATTAAAAGGCACCGAGCCATATGTGAAACATTATCATGCGTCTTTGTGAAATTAGCAGAAGTATTTGAACAACCATTTTGTCTCTATCAAAACAGTGCCTTATTATTATTATTTCATACTGTGTAGGAAGGTGCGAGAGCCTTTGGAAAGCAGGAGGGCTCAGGCAGGCAATCTGATTTCTGCAGCCCCTACCTGTATCTGTTTGCTGTGCAGAGGTGCACTCTGTCTGAGAAGCCCAGATGATGCTGGCTGTGAATGGGGAAAGAAGTACAACGTGAAGAGCCCTGTGCTGGTTTTAATCCTGAAATCCAGGACTGCTGGTTTTATTGAACTCCTTAATTGCTTTACTTTTGAGTGAGGCTTTCACAGTACTTGCCAAATTCAGTTCCCACTGAGGTCAATAGAAGTTTGACTGTTGATTCAATGAGAAAATAAAAAAGACCGATGCTGAATGTGCTTTGAAATTCCCACCTCTTCTGCTTAAGAACGTATGTCAGAAAAGTGATGTCACTTCTGACTGCTTATAAATTTTCAAAGTATCATTAGAACTTGAAAAAAAATAAAATTCTAGGTCTTAATTTTTTGAACTGGCTCTCTGAAAATGGCACCAAGACTACTTAAGACAAGACTTCCTTAAGGAAGAGGAATAGGAAGAGGGGGGGCTGTTTCTGATTAATAGTGACCAATAACTGTGGGCAAGGTCAACATGTGGCATATAGCCAGGCTTGAAGGAAAACATGGTGTAAAGTGTTTTGGCATTTAATGAACACTTTAAAAAACTTCCAAAACAAACCTCCAAATTATTGCTCTGTTCAGCAGTGGATTTGCTAATTTACCCTACCATACAAGTCCCTCCTGTGGACCAAGTGTCTTCAGCCCTGGCTTTGTGTGGCATACAGAGCATTTTTAACTTTTAATGGACGTAGTTGGAGTCATCTTTCGCATGTGTCTGTTTTTGTGCGTGTCTGGTTTCAAGGGTGGTGAAGACAAGCAAGATCATATTTGGAGAAGAGAATCTGTACGGAAAAGGCCAGTGCTTCCTGCCAGGCCTAGTTATCAGCCAAATGGATTGAGATAAGGCAAACATAACTGAAATAAAAATGAAATCGGTTGAACTAGTCTGCTTAGTTGAATTGAACAACGACACCCCTTGATTGTTGAAGCTGAATCAGCAAATATAAAAAAGCCAAAGACAATCAACCCTACAGTTACAACCCACTTGTGGTTTCCATGCTGACAACCTAGTCACTAAGTATAAATGGTCCTCCCACTACTGGTTTGTCTGAGTCTCAGGTTATATTCAGGGATATGACTGCATCACTAGCCTTACAATCTTAACTTGATTTTTTTTTTTTTTTTTAAACTCAACAAATACATTGGAACTTTCTAACTGTGCCAAGTATTTCTGCTAGAAAATATTCTGGAGGATTCACATAATAACAAACATGTGAAGGATTTCTGATATGAAAGACTCTTGCTTATATTAATTTTTTAGCTCCAAAGGGAGATTAATTTTTTTTCTATAAATGCTTAAATTCTAAACCCATATATCTCCAAACATGCAGTGGCCAGAACTGCAGGCTCTCAATAAATCTATATTATAGATAGTAGGTTTAGCATGCATAGTAATATGTGATATGAGCTCTGATTACACAGACTCGACACTCTTCTTTATTAATGTGGAGTTTTTCTCTTTTTTTTTCTGGAGAGCTGTGGATCCTGACTGAAATTTGACGTTTTGCTTTTCTGAGAGAATCTCTTGTGGATCCTTTTTGAAGCAGCTTGGAAAGGCGTAGGGTTTTGTGGACCAAGCTGAAAACCAAGGGAACAGAGAGAAGCTTCAGGATTATCTATTCAGTTATATTTATGTATTAACAGCTGTTAATATGTAATTTCCACTGGTAAATAAATGTATAGTCATTGCTTTGTACATTAGGATTCAGTCTCTTTGACACATTGTGCAGTGCCAAATGCAGAAAATTTAGGATTTCTGTTATCTGGAAAGGCAGCTGAACAAAAATGTTTTCAGAGACACCTTCTGAGTCCATAGCAAATAGCACCTGAAGCTTATATAAAATAATGCAGTAGGTGCCAACACCTTTCTAAACATAAGTTATCACTGTTAGCAAAAGCTAGACATATTTTGGGGCGTCAGAGAGCAATAAGGAGCCTGAAAGCCTTTACTTCTTGTAAGTTCTGAAGGCTCAGCAGCCATCAGAAGGGATTTTTGCATGTTCCCTTGTGTGACATCAAACTTGCAAAGTGCAGCAATATTTCTGCTCTCACAGAAAGACCTGTTGTACCCAGCAAGTGGTGGTACCACCAGCAATGGTGCCACCTTTGAATTAAAGAAACACAATCCAGGGCTGTTGCAGCTGGCCACCAACCTGCACGTGCTGTGGCATGAAATGTGTTTTGGCTTCCCCTGAGCCTTGTCCAATGCCCTTGTGCTGCTCTTGGGTGTTTCGTGGGCTGGTTACCAGTGAGTGGTGTACTGCAGCCCATGCTTTCCCCCAGCACAAGCCCAAGAAATCCCTCCTTGTCATTCATTCTGTAATGCAACTGGTAATTAATGGCAGGATTGAACAGAAGAGGTGACTGAACAGATCAGGGACAGAGCATTTCTAGGCTTGGAAAAATATGGAGAGAAGAATTGATAGAGAGGTAGGGAAAAATCCAATGAACTTACTGGATAAATATCCACCTTCCTTTTCTTTTATTACCTTAGTGGGTATCTAGGCAATGGAACTGGGAATAGCTGCAAAAGAACAAATTAGTTGGGAGCAAGATGTGTATTTCAACCAGTTAATGCAGTGGCTGGCAATGAGTTCTTTCATGGGATTGTCAGCCAGGAAGGGGACAAAGCTCAGGGCAAAAGAAGTGATTCTTATGTTTTCCACCTACATTGGGAATGACCCAGTATCCAGACTCTGTAGCTGTACCAGCTTTTGTTGCCTTTTGGACCCTTCTCCACAAATTCTTTCCATGCCCAAAGCTGGAGCCACAGGTTGTATGAGTGCTGCTGCAGCTGGGAAGTGACCCATCTGGGTTTCAGCTCCCCCTGCCCCAAATGCAGGTGTTCTGAAAAGTGTGTTTAGCTGTTGTCTATTGGCACTACTCATGTGGGTTCTCTAACCTAGTCTATATAAGATAAATTTTGCTCTGGATGTGGTGCCTTAACACGAACATCTAAAAGGAGCAACAATTTCATCAATTTATCCATTATAGCAGTTAAGTGCCTGAAATATAGAATATTATAATTCCCAAGAACCAGGGGTGAGGTATTGAAACATCTCCAGCAGGGACAAAGTTAACAGAGTCTGATAAGCTGCAGTTTGGTTCTGATTGCAGTGGAGATATCAGTCTGGAACACTGCCCAGTGTGCTGCTGCAAGAGACCTGTAATTAGCATGTGACCGCTGCTGGTAGCATATCTGAGGGTAATAAGAACGTGACAGACATCATCTCTTTTCAGTTGTTGCAGGCTCTTGGTATTTAGCTCTTCACAAGGCTGTTGGTAGTCCTTTAATTAAAGCTCCCAATTATGCATTTGACAGAGATTCTGTAGGCCAGCAAGTTATAATGTTAGATGCCAATTGATTACGAAATGTCTCTGCAAATTTTCAGCCCTGTGATCCACCCCATATCAATATCATAGTCGGATGTCTTCTGTAATTGTGCATAATCAGTGTTTTATTAAATCCACAGCATACTTGTGAAATTATATGCTGTGTGCAATCGTTTCCAGAGAGCTGGATCACAGCGTAAGTGATGCATGTATGGGGAAGTGGAGGTGACTTTTATTGGTAGCACCTACAAAAGGGAGGAATGATTAAACCTCACCAGAGAACACAAGGGAATCTCTCAGGCAAACAAGTCCTTTGAGATGTTCTAGCTGGAGCAGCTCACCTGCAGCAGGCCCGTATTTAGGAGGAGTGAGTCACCAGGGATGTCAGGGGTGCAGTGAAATAGTGTTTTCATCACAAATCCAAAACATAGCATGACAAAGCTACGATGAGGAAAATGAAACCTATCCCAGCCAAAACCAGTATAGCCCTCTGAAGGGAGAACTTGGAGTTGTCATGAAAAGCTTGGATTCTCTGTGCTTTACTTTGTGTGTGCTATTTACAGTCCAGATGACCTGCAGGCAAGCTGGGGGCCTGGCATTTGAACAGATGCATGGAGCAGCAAGCTGCAGCAAGCTGTGAATGGGACAGCAGCTGAGCTGTCTTAGTGCCTTCTACACCAACTAATTAGCCTGGGCAAAGCACCCTGCTGGTGTGGCAGCACCACTTCAGGTCCCCAGTGATCTTGGGTATCTGCCCTAAACTGAATTGCACAGTTCAGACATTCACCATCTTTGCCAAGTGCAACTTGATGGTGGATAATCAGACCAAGAATGTTCTGTGTTTCTCTGTTTGGGGAAGCTGTAGATTCTGCTTTGCATTTACCTGGAAGTAAAGGGCACAGAGGCTTTCCATGCTCTTCCCAAACACAGGGGAGTTTCAGGTTCTTCTCTCCAAACCTCAGTAAGAGGCAGGAGAGCCCTGTTAATGCTGCAGCTGTATCAATTCACCTCATTTAGAAAGTATCACAAATCAGTGTGGTTTAGAAAGAAATGATGTGTCTAGAAATTATCTCTTCATTTGTGTTTATTATAATATTGTATAAAAATGCATGCTCAATTGCTGCTGAATTGCTATAATTAATTACATTATACCTTGAACAACTGGTAAAAATGTATACATGTTAGAGCCGGACCTGAAACTTCGTGTCTGAGGGTGCCTATGTTCTACAGTGGTTCAGGCAAGACTTTGAGGCACTAAGTACTTTGCAATAAAAAATCCTTTGAATGAGCTTGGACTCCAGCAAAGGAGGTAATAGACATCACCACCACCCTTCACAAAGACCCCCACAAAACTGAAGGCTGAATGTCAGTCAGTGAAATGCACTAGCAGGAGTTCTGTTCTCTTATTGCTACTCAAACCTAGGTATATTTGTAACTTTGCTTATAATTCTTACGTATTTTTGAGGGTTTTACCAACTATTGACAAGAGAACCATATCTCTGCTTAAATCCTAGTCAGAGTGTATTTTCTACTCCTACACTTGTTTCTTTGGAGATTTGGTTTTCCTGTTCCTGCAATGCAGTCTTTAAATCTTGAGGACTGAGTACATCAACAAGTTACCAGGAGAACTAATGGTTAGGCTGTACTAAAGCATAAACTAGCAAACATCTTGCACTGAGCCAGGGATGCAGCTCCACTTTCAGGGGAGTCCCAGTGGACTGCAGTGAGATTTCTGGGCAAGCACAGTGGCTGGGGGACACTCAGCGCAGTAGCCCTTAGTGCAGATGTGCACTATTCAGCTCCTACGGCCTTCCTGTTTTGGGGAGAGGATGTGGGAAGTCAACACAGCCTGAGAAGATGGCTAAGATGACAGTAACTAACTGGAAAGTTTGGTGAGGTCCCATCTACAACCCCATATCCAACTTGCTGATGTGACTTAACACCGTGTGTGGATGTCGGATGTGCCCCTGCGCTCTCCAGCTCACATACCTCCAGGTCACTCTGTAAGAACGCCCACTGGGTGCCTGGCTCCCTGCACAGACCTTTGGACTGCTATTGAGCTAAGACAGTTCTGTTACAAAGGCAAGTCCCTCCCTTCTGTGTGGAGGGTTCTTGTAGCCCCCAGAAGCCTGAGCTGTGGTCTGCTTTACAGAACTTTTCCCAAATCCATGCTTCAAACTCTGTTTTGGAGTTTTCTGTTGTCCACTCCCCATGTGGAAAACGAGGAAATTGTTACTATCTTCGTCCCTGTTAGACTTGCCCACTGTACGGATGCCCGTGGCATCTGTAGCCCTTAGGGAACCCATCACAGTTTCAGAGTGTCAGAGGAAGTGCTTCTTGGTGCAGAAATTTTGTGACACCACCAGACATCACCACTAGCTTTGCAGAGACAAATTCCCCGTAGTGCCAGCCAGCACAGCAACATTCACCTGGAAGCCGGGGCTTGCAGGTAGTGTTCCTTCACAATCAACAATATTGTGTGGGTTCACAGATTTGTGGAGAGAGGGGAAGTGTGCAACTAACACGGTCTTCTGCTTCATGCTCCAGTTGGCCTCAGATCTCCCATTTAGCAGAATAGGTATTTTTAATGTGGTTTCAAATTGAGGGTCACAAATTACTTGTCAAGCAATTTGGCCATATTAAGTTGCACTTTAGACTTTCAGTCTCAAAGGTGAACATTGGAATATTTACGATCTTCTAAGGGAGAAAAACAGAATTTAATAGAACTTGCTAAGTAGAGCAAATGAGGCTGCAGTACACCTTCCCTCTGTTATATATTAAACTGGTGTTATTAAGTGTTAACTTAACAGCACATTGTATGGACAGCTAAAAGGGGCCAGGAAAAGTCTTTGTGTAAAACATGTAAACAGCTAGGGATTTTTTTTATTGGAATCATTAAGTACACTAGAGTTAAGTCCTTTGTTTTCATGGCTGGTTTAAATTAAATTAGCGAAATCGTGATTTTTTTTTTTTATAATATAGTGGTTTTGATACGTGTCAAAAACTTTAACAGAATAACCTATGTCTGTTTTAAAGGTTTTCTGATTTTTAAAAAATTAGATTTGCTTAACTTTTCTCTGTTAAAAAGTAGGGACTGACTAAGGCTAGTTCAAGTGAAGCATATTTAACATGTCATTTTCAGTGAAACTCATAATGCAGTCCACTCTTATTCGGTCATTTTAAGTACATGAGTAAGGGTGGAGATGCATACCCACTGAGAATAAGCTCTTGAGATGAGCGCCATGGTACTTAAGTGACCAATGCCCATTAAATTTCAAATATTTGGGTATGTAACCCCGTAGGTTTTCCAAGGGAGTCCTCAGCTAGTCTTGCCTTAGTGTCTGCACCTAAGCAAACAGCACATTTAACAATCTCACGCAGACTCAGGTGAATGCCAGACTTGCCTAGGCCTAGCAGCTTGCAGAAAGCCCTTGAGGAGTGAAGTTTGGTGGTGGTGGGATTGGAGTATCCAAAGCCACGGCACTGGAATTGCCCTTTCCACTTCACACTAGATTTATCGGTGTCAGACCCATCTGTGGCTGAGCCACGTTAAGAGGGTCTGCCTTCTTTCCTCCTCTGTACGGACTCACATTGCACTCAGCTCTTGTTCCTGTTTTTCCCTCCTTGATTTATCCTTCCTTTCTCCTACGCATGCACCTGGCTGTTGCTGCCTTCCCTGTGTGCAGATGGGGCTGTTCAATAGCTTGTGTTTGTGAAATTAACTAATTTAAAAACACACATTTGTCTCTTATAGAAATATGTTTATATTGCTCTTATGTACTTTTGCATCAAACCTGGATGAAATCATCCTGAGTCCTGGGAAGGGTACTAGCATCTGCTGCATAGGACAGTCTGCTGGGATCCAGTGGATGTGGTTAAAGTTAGAAGCTCCTACCCTAAAGGTGTTGTTGACTGGGCAGTAAAGTACCTGCACAACCTCATCAAAATGATCTTAAGTGTAGGTTGACCTGGTGAAGCCTTTTCTGGCATTGGTCAAACACTGGAAGTATGTTGCACAGGTAATTGAGGGAACTTAAAGCATCTTTGTGGCAGCAGTTTTTAAAAGGTGGTGGTTTAAGAGTTGGCTTGTGGCCCTTTCTAGAAGCCTTGGTGTGAGTTACCTCTTCAGAGGTCATGGTTCCCCTCTATGCTCCTACAGCAGCTGCTCCTGCATGTCCTGCAGCTGCCTGGGGAGTAGGAAAGGCAGTGGTGAGCAGAGAGGGAGTGAGAGAGTAATCTTCTTTCCTTGGAGAGGATATTTGAACAACACCTAAAGCCAAATACCATAATGGTTGCATGTGGAGGAATGACAACATAGAAAATGTCCCTGTCCTTTCCTTCCCTTTCTGGAAATACTTCAAAAGGAATGAAATGGGCAATCAGTAAATGATTCTGCAAGATACATTCCTGATCTATCAGCAAAGTCAAATGAAATTACCCAAACAATTTAGAGATTAGGAACACTGCTGAGCTGTAACCCTTCCTTGAGGGGGGTGCACCCACAGTTTGTATTTACTGAAGCATGAAAATAAAATTTGTCTCAGTAGGAGATGGTAGGACTTTCCAGGCAGGGCTGGGTTTGCTTCAGGAAGGTCTGACATTTGTACAGGAGGTGTTCGATGGGCAAAGTCGGTGTTTCCAAAGGTATGCTAAAGAAAGAGCCAGGACAATGGCAGTAACTGGTATCCCAGATAATTTTTATGGAACTCTCTGCAGAAACATCTCCCCACAGAGCTGCTTGATGGGTTCCCTTGACTTTAAACAGACTCCATTTCATGCTTGAAACAACAGGATTCTTTGTCTTCTGTGTTTCTTCGAGGTTGGGACTGTCTTTCTAACATACAGTTTGATGTTCAGAAATGTACTTAAGGCTACCCTGTCCACACAGTAATAAATCATGAAGAAGCTGTTTAAGTAACAGATTCTGCATTGCCTTCCTCTTGTACTGGAGGATGTGGAAACATCACAACTCAGAGATTAGGCAGGTCCCAGTCCCTGCAACTGGACTTTGAAGGCAAAGCATTCACGCACTATCAAAAAGGAGCTTTCCTTGAGCAACTAGTTTTGGTGTCCAGAGCCTTCAGTGAGGTTGGCTTGCTCCTGCCTCAGACACAGCAAGTGGTAAGCAGGGCAGGCATTCAAAAGGCTCTCTGGAGACTTGAAAAGCCTGAAAGAGTGAAAAGTTGAAATATTTGTGATTAGCTGAGGAGTAGTCTTATTGTCTGATGCATCATTGCCCCTTTAATTCTCACTTTGGTTTCTGAAATTTATTTTATGTGTGTTTGATTTTTAAGAGGAGCATCGAGGTACTACAGTGTAGTACTTTCAGTGACTTGTGCCACTCTTGTCAATAACCTAAATATTTATAAATGTCTCTTCCCTGATAGGGTATGCAAAAGCCTTTGCTGGTCTGTGGAGGGGGAATAACTGAAACAAATATTTCTTTATTTTTATTCCCTGATACTTTCCACACAGTGGCAATTTTCTGCCCTCTTCAGTTCTCTCCAATAGCTATATAGAAAAGTTTTGTGGGGAGATGCTTGAAGCAAAACACAGGATTCCGAACATCCCCTACTTTGTGGATATTCCAAGTCAAACCAAATCAGACTGACTTGAGTCTACCGTCTTGCCTTTTCTTTTTGCCTTTTTTTTCCCCCAGCAGTTAGCACTTCATTTTTGCACGATTTGGAGGGTGGAATTCTTGCCTAGAGGAAAGGTCGTAAGCAGTGCATTGCAGCAGAACTCTGGCTGCTGCGCTGTCCCTGTCACTTCTTGCCCAGCCACTGAAGTTTCTTTTGCTGTGAGACTCACTCGCTGTCGATATATCCAATGGATGTGAGGGGGTGATGCTGTGCCCTGTTGGCCACAGCGGGTGTTGGGTCACTTCAGGAGGGTTCCTCAGCAGCCAGCAAGGTGCTGCAGCCCTGTGCTGCACTTCTCTGCTTATTGGGCATGAGTGTGGGCTGAGGCTACTTGATTGCTAAGGATGTGGCAGCTGCTTCCATCCAGCAAAGGGCTGGAAGGATGGGATGGCTGTTTCATGGAGTTTGCAAGCGTCTTGTCCCAGGCGAGGCCAAATTCTCCTCTTGTGCACTCAAAGTCCACGGAGTTAAACGCAACCTACAGTGGTGCTGGAAAACTCTGACCTCTACAACTAATTTCCAATTGTAATCCTAAAAGAAGAATGGTTGGCTAGTTTGGGTTTTCTGCCCGTGCTTAAGTGCTTTTTGCTTTCATTACAGGGTGTCAAGTTGTTAATATTTATGGAGGACACAAAAGAATGAAAACTCTGTTTCGTGTTCAATCTGACATCTTTTGGCACCAAAACCCTCTAGTCATGGTAATACTTGTGTTTCAATTCGGCAGTGCTCTTTCGAGATGAAGTCCTTTAAAGTGTGGTTTGGCTCTGAGGAGGGATTCTATGCAAATAGTATTCAGGGGGTCTTTATTGTCTCAAATATTAATAATTTCCAGATCAAATGTAAATTGCCTTGAGTTTGTTTTCTTGTTCTTTCTTCCTGTTCTGTCAGCTTGGTTAAATACATCATGATGCTTTTAAAGTCAACCTGCTTTCTTCCTTGGCAAATGCCCCCCTGCACAGTGAGCTTCTGCAGAGCTTCTCCAGCTCAGTTATCGCTTCCACTCTGCAGTCACACAGGACTGGGAGCAGGGGCTCTCACAGGCCTGCCCAACCACAGCTTGGCCTGGGTTGTAGGTATGGGATCAGAGGTCAGTAAGTAACCAGTTCCCTCTAGGTAATCCTTGTCAACACAAGGGTAAAAGGAACTTACAAATGTAACTTAAAACAATCCCATGAGGAAGGCAGAAGAAGCAAAAAGCGGCTCCTGCGAGCTGAATCAGAGCCATGTGCTTCTCCAAGTGGGTGCATTCAGGCTCCAGGGCCACATTTGCAGGGATGTGGGACACTGTAGCCCATGAGCCTAAAATGGGACAGCACTCTGGCTTGCTCTTGGAAAGCTCTGCCTGACCACACACCAGCACTTGTCCAGATCTGCTCAGCCCAATCCAAACTTATGAGGTTCTTCCAAGGGACCACTGAGGGATGATGTCATTGCTGGCATCATGCTGCAAAGCCCAGCCCTGGAGGCCTTCTCTGCAGCTCCAGAATCACAGCCATGCATACTAACGTGGGTGAAGTGATACTGCTTTGAATGGTTTTGGGTCAATGAAGCTTGTTCCTGTGGAAGTAAAGGAAGAAGACCAAAGCTCCCTTAATACTGCTTTAACTGTGTGCATTTTATGGCTTGGCAGCAAAATTAATCAAAAAATATCAACAAGATTCTCCAGAAGGCTGTGGGGAAAGAGAGATTATTACTGAAAAGGGTATTCCATTCTCTTGTTAAAACAACCCACGAATTCTCAGAAAGTTAATCGAATACTGCAAACTGTGCCTGCAAGCACAGGTATAGTGCATGTGTTCAGAGAAATCATGTTTACATATAAGCTCCTTGTGGTGTATCATTTGTGGTGTATCTTTTGCGTGCAGCATTGAATCTATGAAGTATAGCAAGGATGCACTGTGAGGAATGGTTTACTTTTGAGTATTTTATAAATCTAATGTAACTGTTGAAATCACAGTTGTCTGGAAAAATTCTTCCAATAAGCACTAGGTTTCCTGCTAAAATTTCATTCATTATTTGGTATACTAGCTTAGCCATGCACTGCATATTCATAAGTCACTACATGTGGAATACTCATTTAGACCAGACCTCTCCCGAAGTAAAACCCTTTAGGGTCCTCTAAGAGGACGTGCTAGATGGTTTCAAATTCTTATTCACTTTTTTTTATAGTTCATAACTGCACTATATTCTACTGTTGATCAGATGCTCTTGTCTTAATAGATTTCTTAATGAGGATTTGTGTATGTGGCAAGAAACACATTGTAGTGGTAATACACACATATATTAGTAGTAGGGCAAATACAAAGGAAATAGCAACCTTTGAGCTAGAGGCTTGGGTTGTCAGTCACTTCGATAACCACTTGTTGTTGCCAGTGACCCTGGAAGTACCACTGTTAACATTAAATGTCCTCCGTCCAGGACCCTCTCGCACACGCTCCGTGGCAGCATTTAATGCACTCTACACCAGCCGAATGGGATGGAACATAAAAGTTAATTTGCAAACTTTCACATTTTCTGGCATATTTCAAAGTCCATCCAGACACTTTAGCTGGGGTTATTGTGCCAATGGATTGTGCCCTTTGATCCGGAGGAAACCAAGCTTAGCTTCTGCCCCGCTTGCCTCCTGCTGTGGTCTGTGTGAGTCACTGATGGCTGTGCCTAATGTCCAGGAAAAGAGAAACTGCATCTTGATTTAGGTCAGTATTAGGATCCTGTTATAAAGCTTAGGCTGAAGTGTTATGGGATGATCACACAGTTTAATTGTCCCTCCACATTTTAGTGACCAAATGAAATAGCAGTCTGGAAGGGCCTGTCCCCTAACATGTGAAAGATGCCCATCTTCTGACCCCTCAACAAAAAGTATAAAGAATTTATTGGATGTTAAGGGCTGCCTTTCTTCTGCTTCCTGACATTTGATACTGAAAATGCCTCTAAGTGTGTGATCAATGCTTGGTTTGCTGCATGGGAATGGTTATAGTTCGAGGGAAGCCTAGGGGATACTTTATGAGCTATTAAGTAACTCATTAACTAGGAGGTTGTGTACTTGACACGACAGACCCAGGTAGGCTGAGGTGTCTTCTGATGCAGTGTGCCAGAGTTTAAAAATGCAGCAGATAAATGTTCATCTAATAGCTCCCATCTCTTCTCCTACAGACGGCATGTCATTTAAACGTCAGAGGCACAATTTGCCTTTGCTGCTGGGCCTTTCCTAGAAAGAACACCTATTTTCCCTATCATTGACATTCTTGCTAGATAAAGCTTTCTGTAAAAGTGGAAAATGTGTAACAAAATATGATTGTTCTATTCTTTCTCTCTCTCTCTTTTTTTTTTTTTTTTTTACTCTAAATCATTATGTGTGAACATATAAGCTATTCTGTCAATCAGTGGCGGTTCGTAACTTTACCCTGCAGCTCCTGATTGAGGTGTAGAACATGTCACTGCTGTACTACTAACCCCTCCCTTCTCTGTTTTCTGCTATCTCAGCATCTTTCAGTTGTAAGTTAGGTATAGGGAAGAATTATTATAAATAGGTTATATTTACAGACAAACTGAAGTGCAGGGCATCACAGGGTGTTTCTGTGCTGCAGCTGAAGGAAAGAGCTTAGATATACATACCCTCATTATCAGTAGCTTCTTGCTCTGCTATCTTAAGTCCAGAGAGCTGGTAGAAGTATCAGTGGCATTTCCTTTCAGTCTTCCCTTTTTCATTTGCTGTATTAAGGAACTCTTTCTGCTCCTGTGCTCAGACCAGCTCACTGCAATGGCACAGGAACAACCATAAGGTCAAAGCCATAGAGGACCAGTAACAACAGAAGTGTGGAGTTCATAACTGTGTTGGGCCAGGGTGGGCTCCCCAAACAGGGGTGCAAAAGCCTTTGCCCCATCTTACACAAATGGTGGCGTGCACCTTGCTGGGGGAAAACGAAAGGTAAGCGCTGTTTTGTGGGGTGACCAAGAACAAGCCCAAGTGCAGAGCAGCTCCATTCACCAAGTGAGTGCTGGGTGAAGCCATGTCAGCATCTGAGCTGTATTTATGCAGTTTGGCCAGGAATCCCCTCTATGGTATTAAATTTGTGGGGGTCTTGGCACAGTCGCAGTCCTTTGGTTAAGTGAGAGAAGAGAGAAAAGAAGCTGCTCAAATTATCCTGCAAACACCAGGAAATTACCTGCATCTTTTTCAGCCTATTTGGCTCCCAGCTTTCCTAATCCAGTTGAAAGATTTTATAATGTGTACTGCAAGCAATTCACAAAAATTACAGTTATAAGACAAAGCTATTTATTTTATATTATAACATTCAAAAATATTCTCAGTTGATAATATCAATATTATCAAGCCCAGCTATTGCTAAACTCAGGCACACCAAATAATCCTAAAAATTGTGAGACTTTAGAGTAAAAGCCCCTCAAATGCCTTCCAATTCCTGGGTTTTCAGGTGCACTGTTCTTCCGTTTTAAGAACACAAACCCCTCCTCCACTAACTGGGACAGCTTATCAGTACGTGGTTTAAACAAATGCAAGTTAAAATTCTTCTAGATTTACCTGACTCACAGTTGATGCTGTAAGATGCTTGACAAATACTGCAAGATTCCTGTTAAGTATTCTGGCAAGATCCCCAATTGCATCCAGCTGATAGATATGCATTGGTTTTTGACTGTATGAAGTATTGGGAGGGATTCTGAGGTGGTCAAACACAAGTCTCCATGCCTATATATGATGAAAGACCATTTGGGAAAGGTGTTCTAGGAATAGGCTCTGGCCAGCACTGCTGTCTTTGACTGTTCACTTCTGGTGTGCTGAGCTGTCACCTCTGTGCTGAAGCAGCCAGCTTTGCCCCGTGATAACCTGTTTGGTGCTCTACCTCTCAGTCATTCCTGCAGAAGCAAGAGCCTGGAGGTGCACCAGGAATTCGAGTGAACTACTCTGACCTTGGACTATTGGTGGTGAGGAGCCAAAGTTCCCAGCTGACAGGAAGCGTAAGTGTTTAAAAATTAAAATTCTCCTGTAATCAAAGTGAAAAATGAAAATCTCAGCATCTCACGTGAAGCAAATTCAGGGAAATGTTGATTATTTCCCTAGAAATTGTTCTATTAGATTTAATGTTAAATGCAATAGTTATATTAAATATTGAATGGATGGCTAGGAAGGGTCAAAGTAAATATTTACTGTAGCATTAACTATATTATATGATTGCAATGGAATGTTTGGACTATTTTCCCCATTACAGTTTTATCATAATTGACATGTTTCCCCAAACATTTTGGTTTGAGCAAAATGATATTGATATTTTTCAGGAAAAACTGTTTTAGACAGCATTTTTCCAGGCAGCTGTGGCATACAGGGTAGAAGTCAGGCTGACCTTGTCCCTTCCAGTGTCCTGCAAACAGCTCTTCTGTTGGGTTGAGTAGAGTCTTTGATAATGCTGGGGAGTCATTGTACCCAAGGGGTACTTGGATTGAATCAAGTGGTGCCATGAAAGGAATCTGGGATTGCTTAGGAAGAGAAAGGAAAGCAAAATGCTTTTGCTACAGACATAATAACAGAAAGGGGAGATGTTAGACCCAGCTCCTCACAGGCATTCACACTGGAGTCTTTGAGCTAAATCCGTGGGATGGAGGCGCCAGTGTCTTTAGGGATGTGTTGGAGCCTTGCAGGGCTGTGGCAGGGCTAGCCCAGCCAGACATTCTGGGATGGGCCGTAAACCCTGCTGGAAAACCCTGGACAGTGGTTCAAAAATGCCCAAGTACCAGTTTGTCATAAACTCAGGCTGATGGGTCCACATTTTTCTGATGGGGTGGGCTGGTCATCCCTCAGCAATCACCAAGCAGCTTTGCCCTGCTACGGCTCTGTGCGGGAGTCTTACAGGAATGCTGGACCCCTCTTGCACCTGCCTGCCTCTTTCCTGTGCATCTCACATCTGCTCTCCCTGCATTTCCTGGCTTATGGGCACCCTCCCATAGATGCAGGTTTCCTTGCTTGTTCCCTCCGAGTCTTTCCCACCTCCCAGGCAGCCTCTGAGGTAGCTCACGTCTGGGCTTATCCTGTCAAGGCATTATCAGCTCTCTGTGCTGCAGCAGGCACTGCAGGAGGAGGTGCAGGCAAAGCTGATTTGTACCAGTTAATGGTGGGCTTAATAATTTTCCACTTCTGCAAGGAGGCAAAGCCTTTCCTACTGCTCCTGCTGTCTGTGTGTGGTGGAGTAAACATCTGTTGGGCAGTTCTAATTTGCAAGCGAGGGCAATTACCCATGGCACAGGTGTGTTATCCTCTGAGAGCTTTTATTTCTCTCAAATGTGGACATGTCTGCAAATAATTTGAGGCACTGCTATTATATAGCCTTACACCCTATGGAGAATAATTACTGAGCTTTTTTTTTCACCTTACTGTATCTTTGTTTTATTCACCAGAGGAAAACTCCCACTTATGCCCCTCCCATTTGCCACATAAAAACTCTCTTTGAAGTGGGAACATAAGTCACAATAAGTTTATTGTTAAAGTAAATTAGCACTGAATGAGAACACTGTATGTTTATAAGCCAATACATTTTGGAGAATGAGCTATTAAATTCCAGTAGTTTGGCTCCTGTTTTTGTGGTTCACGGCTGGCTTGTGTGAGCGTTTGATAAGAATCAGTGGGAGAATGAACTGGCCATCTCCTGCAAACAAAACACTTTTTTTGACCTCTCTGTCTGCAAAATACAGAACCTTCAGAGTTCTGTTTCCTCTCATTGCAGGCTGCATCTGCAGATGATTGGAAACATACCTACAAGTCCCAGGATGTTCAGATAGAAAGCTCTGGAAGTTCAGTTCAGCATCAAGCCCTTTGAAGTTCATTCCCATCTCTGGAAATGACTGATGGAAATGACTGATCATCTGAAACTTGTTAAGAACCTAATCCATGAACTCCCATTTAGCCTAGTGGCTTTTGTATCAGGCCCTTGCAGTGAGCTCTCCTGAAATAAGGGACATTCATTTTCCATCTCAGTTTTGCTCCATTATTTATTGGTATCTGAAACGGTCAGACAAAATCTAATTAACATTTTCTTTTCCTACATTAATTTAAATATTATTTAAATGGCAGCCTGTCATAAAGTGACGTCTAAAACAAGGCAAAAATAACAAGAAATCTGTGGACTTCAAAATTCCAAATGAAAGAGAGATCTTTGAAACATGAGCTAGAACTCAGAACTAGTAATCTGGCCATTTTCTCGATCCCATGGCTCATCCAGCTCTTGAATGTGGTAGCATGTTTGCCTGAACAGGGGACAGAGGGAACATGGAATGAATTGCTGGCTCCACATTTTCTGGCCCAGGCTCCCCTTGTTTTGCTATGTCTTTAGATTGTGCTGTTGCTGCAGAGCACTCAGCAGAGTTGGTTATGGGAAAATCCCACTGCTTGCCGTACCTGGCTCTGGAGTGAGCAGTGGTAGGGACTCGGTGACCTGGCTTAGCACATTGGAAAGCAAAACATCATCTCAGGATCTGGTGAGCATGGCATCATCTTAAAATGGCCTTGTGTACATCTGCAGTGAAAGCTTAGGAAAAAACCTGACAACTTAACCACTTCTCTTTCTGAGGGTTGTTTAAAGCTGGCACAGGAAAAACTGGAGACTTTCTTGGTTTAGTCTCTGAACTCTATTTGTGCAGCCTCTCTTGGTACGGCTGTTACACGCAGGGTGGAAGAAACCTGGCTTTGCCTATCAGACCTGTGGTTGGTGTAAAAGAAAGGCTTTCTAATTTTGTTAGTTTTCCCTGAGGTGGCACATTGAAGATGGTATGAATATACACAACCTTATTGTGAATTCACTTTTTAGAGTAGAAGCATACACTGATCTTGATGGACGAAAAAGAAAATCTATCACACATATATATCTGAAGAAAACAAACCTTCTCAAGTGAAATATTGACTCACTGTGGACAATGTTGAAGCTAATATTTGGACATGGTAATGTGAATCTTCCTTTGGGCTAGGAAAGTGTCAACCCACTTGGTGTGTTGATTCCTCACAGGCAATTCCCCAGCTCCAAGGGCACTTTGGAGACCACAAACACAAGGCTTGGGATCCAGGGCTGGACAGTGTGAGCTGATTTTCCTTGGGCCGTGACAGTTTCTTAGGGCTGCAGTAGCCCATGGCAACTGGCAGACACTGCTGCAGCCCTCAGGTTGCTCTAGTGAGCACAGGGAGATCTATGAAGTGAAATATTTCATGCTGTAGGAACTGAAGTGCTAAATGCAATCCACTTGGGAGCACAAGGCCAAGTAAAGCATTAACACCAGAGTAAAGACAAACTAATTCAGGAATAACTAATATTGTTGACTTTGCTTGCACAAAATGTCACTTTCTTTGAGCTTTTATTTTCTCTCCCAAGAGCAGGTTTTAGGGCAAACACAAATATTAGTCATCGTTCTCCTATTAATTATTGTTAAAGATTTAAAGGATCATAGACTTTGAAGTTAATGCCCCATTCAATGTGGGAAAAGGCAAAACTGTACATCCCCAGTGGTGGTGTTCTTTCTGGCTGGCTGGTTGATAACAGACCAAGTGTCCTGCCTTGCGACATCAGCAGCACGTTGCGTTACTTGGGGGCAGTAGCTGTGAGATGGAGCAGGTTTCAGGTGAAATTTCAGATTTCACGTAGTGACTGAGGCAGCGAGCTCGCCTGCAGGAGTGCAGCTCACATGGATGTGTGTGTGCTCCTGGACGTGCAGGTGAATGAACATAGCATAGCCCTCCTTCTAAATCCTGGTGTGGCAAGGCCTGCTTTCTTGCCTGTGTGCAAGGCTTTATCTTTGCTTATCCTGTACAATGATCTCTTTCATGTCATACATACAAAGAACTTCTGAAATCCTGGATTAACTTTGGAATAAAGTTTTGATTTCCTTCAAACATGGCCTGCTCTACTCTAAAAGTGACTCTGTCCAAATGGCATTGCAAGACTCCTGGATTCACATTTGTCAGTTCCAGGTTGGATTTCTTTACTTTACAAAACTGAAGATCTTGGTAACTCTCTGCCCTCTTCTCTGGATGAAGCTGAGTGGAGTTATTCCTTTCTTAGGAATCTCTTACATCGCCTATGTGATTGCTTTTCATCAGCTGTATAGAGATATTATGAGGGATAGAGTTTGGACTCATATTTAGGGTTATTACAGGAGGTACATCTAGGGAAAAAGGACTCAGCCCTGCTAACAAGATTTTAGGAAGATCTGAAGAATGGACCAGGTTTTGTAAACTTAGTATGTTTGTAATACAAACATTCAAAGCAGTATTGAATCTAAAGCTATGAAAAGGCAAACAACTTGGCTAAAAAATTGATTATTTTTACCTAATCAGTTTCATTTGCCTCAAATGCAATTTTGAAGCAATCAAAGACAACTATTACTTTGGATCAAATTCAATGAATAGTTTTGGCTATAAGTGTTGAAATGATTTGTGTTATATCCATAGAAGTTATACCTATCAAAAAACCTGCTTTGCACTTTTGGAAGCATGTCAGTTTGGGGCATATATAAAGTAGAAATAAACTCTTTTTCTGCAGTGACAATTCAAGTTTACAAATTCAGATTTATGAATTGATGTATTTTTCCTAATGTCTAAAGAAATAGGACAGAATATTTTTAATTTTTTCTTTTTTTTTTTTTTTTTTTTTTTTTTTTTTTTTTTTTAAACCTAGGTGATTTTTCTGAAAGGGCTAAGAAAAGATAAACATTTTTCCATCAAGAGCAAAACATCATAAGTGTTCTCCTGTTCATTGTAAATTTTAATTTTTTACAGTGGACACAGCTCTATTTGTAGTAAAATCCAGGAAAATTACTGCCTAGACGTGGGATTTGCTCCCACATTGCCTGCTTGCCCTGATTACCCCTCTCCAGTGCACTCTGGATTGATACTGCATCTGGCTAGACTTGCTTGTATATTAGAAGGAAAGGCAAGGGGACCCTGTAGCCTGCCCCTCCTTTCTAGTACATGGGAGTCCATGATGCAAGTCATTCCCTTTACTGAAAAGATCTGTAAAAAAACCCAAAAAACAAATGACAAACAAACAAACAAAAAACCAAACCAAACCAAAACCAACAAAAAAGCCAAACCAACTTTGTGCAGTTTGAATTGATACCACAATCCTGTTTTGTGCAGCAACGTTTGTAAGAATGAAACAGCATCTCTCACTTGTTTCTGAACTCATCTGCATGTTCTGTGACAGTGACAGGCTTGGAAATGACTGCTGATTACGACAGGTGAAGTCATGAATACAGAGGGACTGGGGGAAAAATTGCATCGCAATCTGCCATCCACCCTGGAAACCAGAAGGGAGGGGATGCTCTGCCAGCATGTCCTCTGTACACTCTGTTTAAGGGCAAAAGGGGAGCTGGACTCTCCCAGGGATGAGCGCTGAGCTTTAGCACCTTCCAGAAACCAGCTCTTCAAGCAAACGCGAGAACGTCCTGGGGGCAGCACTGGTTCCCCAGAAGGAGCCGGGGCAGCAGGAGACCATCACCTGGCAGTCGGCAGGTTGAAGCAACACTGCAGAGAGCCACTTCGCAACGGGCAGGTGGACCAGACAGCAGGAGTGCAGCACCATTTGCTCCACGACTTGGCATTAATGAGACACCTATTGGAATTCTGCACGCTCTTTAAAGACCTTCTGTGCGGAAAATCGTTATGTTTACCGTAATCCTTTGCAAGGGAAAAAAACTAACTGGAATCTTTCCCACTGTACTTAGTTATGGACTTCCTAGGAGGTTTCTGGAGCTGTGTGAGTCACACTGCTTTTGGAAAAGAGGTGTCGAGAAATAGACAGCTACTGCTGGCAATGCATAAACTGGAGAGTCTCATGCACAAAGAGGGGAGGGTTCAGCATTAAGGGCTGTTATTTGACTTGACAGTCAGGGTTGGGTTTTTCCAAGTAGTTTCCCTTTGTGTGTACATACTCTGAAAAGCACTGTTGCTGCACATGCAGAACAGAGTTAACATTCCATAGATGGAAACACGCAGTGGGGAACACCTCTTAGAAATGCAGCCACCACCCCACCACCCCCCAAGACTAAGGCTCTGTTTTAAAGGATCTTAAACATCAAGTATGCTGAGCTCTTCCTAAAAGACTGGCTATTGGATTAGAAGTGAAGGGGTAGACTGAGCTGTTCAGGCTGTGTTTAAAAGTGCTTTTTCTTAGACCAGCTTAAAAGCTTTTGGCTTCCTCAGTGGCATTCTGTGTTAAGAGCACAGTGCTCTATGGCTTATGGTGCAGCTGGACAGGTGGCAAGGGATAACTTATGGGGCCTCGTTGTTTCCTTCTCAAGGAGACCTCCACTATCCATATTTTTTTAAGCAAATGATCGCTCTCCTGCCCCAGTCTTTTGCCTGCATTGCCATTGTATTATCACAGCTCTGATCTACAACCCCTGATGGTTCAAATTTGTAACTCTGGCTCAGCAGCTGGAGAATTTAAATGTTGTTTCTAGAGCCCTGCCCTGGAGAGCTGGCCCTTGCTGACTTACATGGGCTTCACTGGTTCAAAGCACCAAAGGAGGCAGCCTCAGCCTTGGCACTTCTCGCTGACCTACCTACAGAGAGGTATGGAGAAGAGAACAAAAACAGAAAGGCAGAGGAGCAATTCTTTTGTTGGGGGCTGGGATGCTCTACCACTTACTGTAGCTGAGAACAGGCTGACAGCATCCTCTGTAGTACCAGAGCCAGAAGGCTGCGAGAGAAATGTATAATCTTATGCCTGGTATGGTAGGGGGAGGGGAAAATGTCTTTTAAAGTGTAATAACACCTAGGTTTTATAATCCTGCCCAGCTCAGGCTTGACAATTCTTCCGATAGCCCAAATACTATAAATTTAGTTGAAGATAACAGAACAGATGGGCAAAACATATGGTTTGTAGGTAGTGTGTGGTGGTTGATATTTGTGGTACATTAGGGGAATTTATTTTATTCTCTCTCTTTCCTTGTATAACTTTTTTGATACTTTCTTGAGTTCTTTGTGCCTTTAGGTGAGCTTAGGGCTTTGCAAATGTCTTATGACTTAGCTTTGTTCAACCAAATTATCTGTTGCTTCTTAAACCTCCTTTAGAGATTTTATTGTCTGTGCATGTTATCTTCAAGCTCCAGTTTGAGCCAGTAGGAGCTGGACCACTTAGAACCCAGTCACTTATTCCATCTGTCTCATTAATATTTGTGGAGAGCTTGAATGGACATATGATACTGTACTGAGACTTCAGTGATACTTCACTCAGCTGCATTACCAGTCCCCACCATGTGCACTGGGCGCCAAGAGCTGCAGCACATGTGGGAGTTTGCCATGGACGCAGAGAGTGTGACTGCACGGGCTGGCTGGGAGCAGCGTGGGACTGCCTGGGAAGATGCCACCTTCCCACCAGTGCTGTCCTTTCCCTGCTGGGGCTACAACTCCCCACCATCACTGCCTGCAGGAGGAGGACACCTCAAGTGGTGTGTGCTGCTGCCAGCAGCAAGAACTGCTTCCCTTCTGGTTTTGTTTAGAGAAAGCCTGCCTGTTCTGCAGGGGGCTGCTGGAAAAGCACCAGAGTATTAACCCTCTGATTTATCTGCCAATCTCCTCCCCAGCAAATCTGAGTGTTAGGCCAGAGATAGACGCAATACTGAGCTTATTATATGGTGCTAAACCTAGGCAAGTCAGACTAGGTTCAGAGCACAATTATACAAATGCTTCAAGTATTTGCTTATGGAAACCTGAGAAAAGCTGAGTAAGAATGAGTCATGGACAGATTTACATCTAAGGGGAAGGAACTTCAAAGAAATGTAGAGGAGGCAATGCATTTGCCCACAACCTTATGATGCTTGAAAGGAACCCTCTTTTCTCTCGGAAAGGACATTTGAAAGCTGGTCTTTCTGTGTGGCCATAGTTTGAAGGGAAGGTGAATGTCTTCGCCATATTAAATGAACAGGGCAAAGTCCAGTTTCTGATAAATGATGATATCAGGCTTGAACTAAACTCAGTTTCTACTGTCAGAATTTTCTGTCCCTGAGCATCACCTGAGTGTCATGAATTCTGAGATAGCTCATTGATTGACCCACCAGTGTCTATGTTGAGTCTTGAATGTACTCTCATGATGCAGAGACAGTGTCTTGGACCAGAGGTCCTGAATATGTGTAAGGCTTGACTTGTTATCCACTGATACACCTTGGTTAATCACTTGCATGCCTGCCTTCCTGGATGCCTAGAAACTGCAAGTGTCTGTACTCCTCACATTCAGTAACAAAATTACTTGCAGTAATACTATCAATGCATTGCTGACCTAATGTGTCCTACTTTGGTGAATTTATCCAAAAACTATTTGTAGGTTTTTTTACCTCAGCTTGAGCCAAGGCTCTTCCATATTATCTCAGGCTCTTTGAAGCGGCCTGGTGGTGCCAAATCTGTCATTAGAAATGTGGAGTCTGTGAACACCCTGGTTAAATGAATACAGTAAATATGTTTTGTAAACATTGTAAATGTGTTGCCCTCTGTGATAGATGACATGAAGGGCATGGCATCAGGCTTATTCTGATGAGAAAGCTAAGTGTGCCATGGGGAACCAGATGCAGGGAGAAGCTGAGAATTTAGGTCAGTTTAACTGAGACAGGTTTGGGTTGATGTCCATGCTGCTGAGAACAGGACACCAAAAAGATATATTTTTATCCAAACTGGAAAACTGAGGAGAAGATTACTACTTTAGCTGTGTCTGGAAAGATGTACTGCAAATTAATGGAAACCAAGGATACCATCCTGCCGCACATTTGGCATTCCTATAATGAATACATGCTTGATGCAAAAATCTGATCCAGCCAATGGGATCAGTCCTGGGCTCCTATTGACAGGGGTGGGTTTCGGGCTTGGCTTGTGGAATTGACTGGGACAAACTCACTGATGTGGATTTGTATTTCAGGAGTGGTCAGGTTCCAGCTGGCAGAAGGTCAGCGTGAGTTGTCACTGAACGCACAGCTCAAAGGCTAAGGGAAATTGTAGGAGAAAGATTATCTTGGCAATGCAATTTGAAACT
Source organism: Lophotriccus pileatus (assembly GCA_035583135.1). NCBI lineage: Eukaryota > Metazoa > Chordata > Aves > Passeriformes > Tyrannidae > Lophotriccus > Lophotriccus pileatus. The sequence continues at coordinate 28,130,573 of JAWWES010000171.1, forward strand.
ACCAGAATTTTAAGGCTATTACAGTGTGAACATGCTGATCAATGAAGATCCTTAACTCTGGCATCTCCCCCTTGAGGCCGGACTTTAAAATTACAAAATTCTGAGATTTAAAAGAAACTTCAGAACCGCATTGAAGACCCAAAGCTGTAGTTCCTAGAGGAAGGGCTTGTGACTCCCATGCTATCCTGGTGCATTGTATCTGCCTGGGTGACCCAGGAAACGAGGGAGTTGAGTTGAGGAGAAGGGGCTTTTTGTTAATATCTATTGATACCAGGGTGAGCAGAAATAGGATTCAGAACTTGGAAAGGTGAAGGCTAAATAATAGGCCTGATATTAGCGGATATTATGGGCCTGATATGATTGTGCCATGTTGTTTAATCCATCTCTGAAGGCCTACAGAAAGATGCTGTGGCTGGAGACAGGATGACTTGGGGGGCTTTAGGGATTGGGTTTGTTCTTTTGGTTGACTGGAGAACAATTCTGCTCCAACACACAGCCTTTCTAAAATCCTAATATGTTTACAAAGTGACTCTTCAAACCTAGAGTACATTCTTAGGAAGGGATTTATTTATGGGTCAGAAGTTTTAAAATAATTGTTCCTGAGTTTCTAATGGTATTTTATTTATATATTCCACCTTAGAAATGTTTCTTTTGGAAGGACGCAGGATGTATAACTATTCCCTTGGTCCTTAAGTGAGCTGTTTTTTCAGCTGCAATTGTGTCTTTTATTCTTAAACTCACCCTTATAATTAAAAGGATATGACAAGCTTTTGCATTCCTAAATGCTGACCCATTTAAGGTGATTGGTTGTGCTTAATGTCTTTTCTCCACTTTTCTCTTTCCTGAGTTTTGAGCTTCCAGGTAGCCAAAATTATCTGTTTGCTACTAATAGCTTTTCCACCCACTTGCCCCACCTAGTTAGAGGTTCAGTAATGCAGCAGTTTAAAATTAGCCAGGACCTGATTCTGCTTTGGCTTACACTGACTCTGTATGGCTATAGCTCCATCAGGGAGGAGGGAATCAGTCTCAATCTATAAACGTTATTTCTCTGAAATATTTGGCAGTGACTCCTTTTAACCTTATTGCAGAAATTTCCTTTTCAGGACCATGCAAAATGTATTTTACATCTGATAGGGCATTTAATGAATCCTAGGTTCACTCGAAGTTTTAATAAATGTGTCTTGCTGAGAACTTTATAGACAGGCTCATTGGCAAGGGAGTGGGACGGAGCAGAGCTGCAGCCTTTAAAGGCCTGAGGCTGGAATCGCCATTGCAGCGCATCTGTTTGAAGAGGGGTGGTTGCCTGCAGTGCAGTAAGCAGGTAGAGAATGCCATCCTGATCCTGAAATGATTTTCATCTGCTTTGCACTGGTATAAGTGACTGCACTTAGCCCGGGGAGCTGAGCTTGGCATGCTTGTCTGGGTGCCAGAGAAAATCACAACTGAGAAGAAAAATATCAGCACCAAAGGATACAAAGAGGAAGCAGAATTAATGCTTGTTGGCATTGCTGTGGAGAAACAATAAAATCACTAGTAACAAAAACTATAATGAAAGAGGATTTAGCTATTGCCTTCATAGATGGCTGTGGATCCCAGAATGTTTGGCTCTGGAGAGGGTTTGGTAGCAAACGTACTCATGACTGCAGCTGTCCCTGGTGGTCCTGATGTGCCTCGGCTGGGTTCTCCCTCTCCCTGAAATCTTTCATGCAGCTGCTACCTCACAGAGCTGAAGACTTGTGGGCCAGTTTGCTTGTTCCCTTCCTTCGATGTGGTGACTGTGATTAGCTATTAAAAGAGGCTCCATTGTAAGAGAGATGTGAGCTAGTGAATGGAAGGAAAATGTTGACTTTCAATTCCATAGCACTCATAATCTGTTCAAGACCAAAAATGTCATTTATTACTAAAGACTTGTGTTTTTGCTGTTCTTTGTATTGTTGCAAAGACAGTCTAATTATGTCTCTATTTGGACTTATTTATACTGCCTGTACACATCCCTCTCTTTTTCCTGCTCTTTAAAAAGGGAAAGGCCAGGAGAATCTGGTAGCAGAGTCAGGCTGTCTCTATCTCGGGGAGGACAGCTCATCTGTTTTCCCCACAGATACTCTGCCAGCAATGCCATTCCCTCCATATTAGCAGGAATATGTGCCTGGCCCAAGGCAAGGATGAGTCTTATTTTCTCTCAGACCTGTCCTGTCATCATTTTGGCCCACAATGTATTTTTCTCTTCTCATAAGTTTATCCTATAGCTTAAATTTAGTCAATAGAAAGGGAAGAGGAAAAGGGCATCCAAAAAAGGGAGAAAGGAGAAGGATATAGAGGTGTGGGGAGAACGGTGTTCATGGCTGGCATTCAGGGTAAAGAGAAATGAGGTGAACAAAGCAAATCGTACAAGTAAGTCTTTATCTGCCTGATGCTGAAGTTGTGGCTTTTAATGTTTGGAGAGGGATCCCAGGTCTGGCCAGGGCACAGGCTTACCTTGTGAGGCCATCCTTGTGTTCTCATCACATTAGCACAAGGAACCATAGTTCTCCTGCTGTTGCTGGATTTCCATATAAAAGTGAGTCTAAACAGGGTGTTTCTGTCCACCCTAAGTAAAACGAAGGCATAATAATTAAGTCAATAGAATCTGTCTTCAAGAGAAAGTAAAAGAGCCACTTTGTGTATGTATGTGCCAACGCCCAGAACTCCCTTGTAAAACAGAAGCAGCAGCTCTTCTCCCAGTCCCTTCCTGGTGCGAATGCGACAGCGGGTACAATCTGGGCATTTCTGCTCACGCAGAGCACCAGAAGAGTTAAAACAGAGAGGCAGATACTCGTGAAAGTGAAGAGGCAGCAGGAGCTTGGCATCTGTTTTGAGGAAGGAGCAAGTATGAGTAAATATTTGAGGGGAACAACCATTTTAGTCTTTTCATTCAGGGGACCAATCTACTGGGTTTTGCTCAGGCCAGAAGGATGGAGCCCTGTGTTTGTCATTAGGACTAGGTAAACAGGGTTCTGTGGATTTTGTACTTTTACGGCTGCTCTGTGATAATTTAAGAGAAAAAAAATAATCCTTTATAGTCCCTGATTATCAGGGTACAGTTTATTAGAGATATAAATGCCAGCAATTTAAATGACTCCGTATTAGACTGTCCTTGAAAAAAACCCAGAATTTGTAACTAAAAGGACAGTGCAATGTACTCTTTATGAAACAATGATGCCATTTTAGATGGAACAAGCTCTGTATATTTATCATTTTAAAGCCATTGCATACTTCTAAGTAAAATATCTGTGCATTGTTTGCCTACCTTCTTTGTGAACAAAAATATTTTATTGCTAGCTATTATGAACTCCACAATCTCTACACAGAGATTATAATGGACGCTATCAATAATCTCGGTTAACATTTCAGTTCTATTAGCTTACTACACTGATAGCATTCATTGTGGACTGAATGACAGTCAGAAACATATCGTAAGAATAACTGGACAACCTGTACCTGTACAAAGAATTATCCTACAGTGCAGATTTCTGAAAGTATTGCTCTTCTTTATACTGCAGTTTGATGCTGCCATTTCACTGTGCAAATGATTGTAAAGAGGGGAGGTTACAGGAGGACGCTTGTGTGGAGCTGTATTGAATGCTGGCTGCAGTGGCTTGCCTGTACTTGATTGCCTTCCAGATCTCTGGGGTTGGGCTCTACCTGTGCCAAAGAGTGTGTCGTCTAGTGGTTCCCATCCTTTCTGGAGCCAAGCCTCATGTTCGAACCCTGGCAATGTCCCATGCTTGCTTGGATTGAGCTCCAACTGGATCATGGCTTGGAGTCCTAGTTTGCTGCTTGTGCATGTATGTGTGCACCTGCTTTCTGATGTGAAGTGTTAGCAAGTACAGTTTGGTGTGCTAAGGCAAAATCTGTCAGAGCAGGTTGCCCACCTGAAGTCAGTTTCTTAAATGTATGGCAACCACATCTCTGCTGTGACTTCTGGGACCCTGGAAACTCCGTTGCGGTTTAAAAGGGAGAAATAGTGTTGTCTCCAGCTCTTTCAACTCATAAGGGGACTGGTTTTTGAACTAACTCTTTCATTTAGACTGGTAATTGGATTAGTTTGTGAACTGCATCCTCTATTCCCTAACTCCATTCGTGAGTATATGGGGTGTACACTGGAATAGTCTGGGGCTTCTGTGCTCTTACCACTGTCCTCAGAGGTGTTCTGGTCAGAACCTCTGTCTCTTGGATCCCTGTGTGGGCAGAAAGGTTTGTCTTGTCAGCAGCTGCAGCATGAGGTGTTAGTTGGAGGCCTGCCTCTGGAAAACAAAGTTGAACTCCAGTTTCTGGGTTAGTGCTGAGGGGGGAGCTGTGATGTGTAGCTGGGCTTCTAGCAGAATAATAGAAGTCTAAGGTCCCATTTTTACTCTAGTGTTCAAAAGAGTGTCGAAGATATTGCCATGCAAATCATGAATATTCGGATTTCCTTCACACTTGATTTATTAACATTGCTTTGCTTTGCCAAATTCTAGCTTGAGTTGAAACCATGCTGCAGAAAGGCAAATTATCTCGTGTTTGCTTTAGCCCAAAAGAGTACACAAAGCACTGGAGCTCTCCAAACCCACATCAAAGGTGAACATACTCTCCACTGCTCCAGACAAGTCTGTCAAAAAGGATAACCATTTGCCACTGCATGGAAAGATACTTAGCCTGCTAATGTAGCAAATTACTTCTGCCCCTGTTGGCTTGGAAAAGACACTTGAAAATTAAACCTGTGTAGTCTGGGCAAAATGCAGAACAGACTCGTGTGGCAAACAGCTCCATGGAGAATATCAGAGCAAAAGGATGTAAGAGAGACAATAAAGGTTAGACGGTACTTGCTGGTGCCAGTGTCTTCAAATCTGCAATAAAAGAGGATCTGCTCAACAGGGAACTTGCTCTGCTGCTGCTGCTCACTGTACCTGTGTAGGAGCAAACCATGGAGGCCTTCCAAGTACTGCACAAAGCAGGAACTTGTTTTGCCTAAAATCTGTCCCACTCAATTACTGTCAGGCTGAGAACTGGACTTTGCTCAGTTTGTACAGCTAGCCTCAGGCTCCTGTAAATTACTTTGATCTACATGGATCCCTGAGGATCTCTTAACTTGTGAGTTGGGCTCCTCAGCCTGTTTCATGAAATGGGAAATCATGTCTTACTGATGGGGTCTTGCTGCCCCTTCTGATAACAGCAGCCTGTTTCACACTCCTGATCGTAGGATCTGGTGCTTCTCTGAACAGTGACGTTCCTACAATTAACTATGCACAGTAAATGCCACAGATGAAACCAAATAATCTATTTAAATTAAAAATTCATATTATTACTTTTTAAATTTCTTTCTGATTACTTTAATTTTCTTTCTGAAATCATCACCTCATTTGAGGTCTATGGCATTTCCTGCAAATGATGACCAGCTGGTGTTAACAGCCATTCATTGTACCAGAGGTTATCATCTCTGAGCAGGGTTTTTATTTTTTTCCCTGGGAAATTTCCTGTCTTTAGGTCTGTACTGCTTAAAAGATACTATTCTTCAAATGTCAGCTGGCATACAGGGAAGCTCTTCTGGCTTACTCAGTTTTGTCTGCAGGCAGGGTGGGCAACTTTCTGTCAGTTTTGTTTCTGATGGAAAATACATTTTCACAATGTATATTTGCCTCTGTTTGAGTAATGATGTTGACTTTAGGGGTTTTTGGTTTAAAGGTTGTTGGGATTTTTGTTTGTTTGTTTGGTTTTTACTTAGCTTAAAGCTTAGAGCTAAAAGTTTATATTTGTTTTCTGTGTGGGAAATGCCACTTATGGAGATGGCTCACATTTTTTGCAAATATTATATTGTGAAAATGGTGGCGGGGGTGGGGGGGAAGGAGAGAAGGGAGATTATTAAACCCCAGTGTTTTCTACAGAGAAATGGTCAATTTTTCTGCAGCTGAAATGTGTATTTTCTATGGTTGAACTATTTTTTTCTAGTGGAACTGATATATTTTCCTTTGGGGCAGTATGAGCTTCCCTTGAGCCCAAGTAAGCTCTTGGTGCCCCCTGGGACTTCAGGTCTTCAGACCATGTGTCCAAGGCCAGCGCTAACCGTGGGGTTGCCCTGCCCTCATAAAAAGCTTCCACCATTGCTGGTGATGTGTTACAGGGTTTTGTGGGAAAGTCAGGCCATACAAGCAGGCAAATGAGGTTCTTTGGCTCCTGCAGCAGCTCATAACTTGAACTGTTTCACAATGATACATTTCCACAGGTGTTTTCTGTAGGCCAACTTGCAAAAAAAAAAAAAAAAAAAAAAAGGTGATTTTTGTATGCCAATTTAGCAAAATAAGTTATGAATACTGTCATTTTTCTTAGGCTTAAAACTGTGCTTTTCAACTCAGAGAAGAGCTCAGGTTTAGATGCTGGAGTATTTGTGGTTTAGCTTCGTGGTTTCACCATTGAGGATTTACAGTACTGTAAATCTTGAGTAACGTCATGTAAATCCATAGTAATGTAACTATATTTATTTCCCTCCATGGAGCTGTTTAGGTTTATACCAGTGAGACTAAGAACAGTATTTGGCCCTTTAATATCTATCTCCAGATAATAAAAGTCATATGAGGGTTTCAGTAAAAATTTGGCAAACCTACTAAAACAAGCCCAACAAACTACGCAGGACGTAGATTAATTTCCTCCACCAAGCATCTGGGTTCAGCATTATAATTAGCAGCAGATCTAGTGATATGCCAAACAAAGATGTTTATGTCAAATAGCTATTTCTGAGAAGGAAAAAAAAAAAAAAAAAAGAGGGAGAAAGGAGAGCTTACATTAATTGAATGCCATTAAATCAGTCCACATTGCTAGCCTGAGTGGTAAGTGTCTGAAGAGGACAAAGTTCCTGTTGGTGTTTTGGAACCTGGAGGTCCCAGCTGCTGCCAGAGACCTAGGGAAGGAGAAAAGAATTAATTACTCAGACCTTTGAAGAAGTTCGAATCGAGCTCTGCTTCCAGAAAGAGATAAAGATCTATGTGTGGACTTGATAAAGGAAACTCTGATCTCCCTGAGATTAGGCAGTCACTCTGTAACAAAAACAGAACTGCAAAGAGTTAATGTAATGCAGAGGAATTTTATGAATTTCTGGAGAGACTGAATGAAATTGCTGTCCAAAATGATCAAGATTAGTCCAAAGGCAGATTTGGCAACTCTTCTAGGCTGTTTTAGCACAAAATGACCTTGGGTTTATAGCTGTGTCACACTAATGTTTGAACCTTCAGTTTGTGTGCTGGAGGGCTGTACTCTGTCAGTGGCAAAGGATGCTTTCACTCATTTTTAACCTACAGATATTAGACATCATAAAAAGTTCAATATACCAGTGTGATGATAATATATGTGCAAACTTCCCAGCTAGCATTCTGGGATTATTTGTCAGGCAGTAATTAGAATGATGCATTTTAAATCTTCTGAAATGATGCCAGGAAGAGAATTGCTTTCCGTTTTGAACAGTGTTAGTAGTACAGCTGGAAATGCTGCCTAATGGAAATACTTTTAGACATCTCTTAGTCTGTGTTTGGTTACAACCTGCCCAAGGACCACAGGCAACCTCTTGTTTTCACCTTGCTGTGTCGAAGAAAAATTACTTAACAAGTGGTCAATGCTGATTACACATAGGAAAGAGTCCAGATTTTAATTCCACTGATCTGTACTGCAAGGAGTAGAAATGGTACCAAAGTTCTAAATACTCGAGATATTCAGAGGGATCTGTAATTTTGTCGGATCATCATGCAGGGGAAGGAACAGTTCTCCTGCAGCCACTGAGAGAAACCCAATGAATTTGAGACCCAGTTCTGGATCCTAATTTAGAGAACAACCATAATGTTCATGATGTTTGTCATCAGGATTTTAGTTCAGCACAATAAAAGGTAGAGATCTGTTATTTTAGATCTATGATTTCTACATATCAATTCAGAGATAAGGTGAGAAGATTGGTAGTCCTGTCTGGATTCAAACTCTGGCAGAATAGGGATCAAAATCCAGTATTAACATTTGAAATAAAGCTTAAAAAGTGAGACTTCAAAATATTTTTTACTTAACTTTTCACAAGGAACTTTATTCGTTTATGAACAAAACTGCCATGACTACAATGAAACAAACCTTTATTTCATTTGTTTATAACGTACATCCGGGAATGAAGGCTTTGGGTCAGGTCATGTTTTTGTGATTGGAGCATTAAGTTATAATAAAGTCTGACTCTAGCTATATTATCTCCTGCTAATGCTTCATAATAGCAGTAGTCTATAAATCCTGGGATTTAGGGAAAGTTGATGAATGAACGGATGCCTGCGTGGCCTCTCCTGCCCAAATCAATACAAAAAGCTCTTCGCAAAGTAGAATAAAAATAAGTTTGTCTGTTTAATATTCAGATGTTATCTTTCGGTCACCCTAGTGCAAGTCAAATTTATGTGTTTCTGTGTTTTCCACTAGACTGATCTTGAGATTTCTGCCTTTCCAATAATTACTCTTAGGGAACAGTGTAATGGTTTGTCACATGTGCTTTATACTCAGGTTCCCAGCTGATGTAAACTAGCACAGCAAAGCTACCCTATGCTGATTTACTGCAATCCCGAGTAAGACTGAAGGAGATTAAAAGGGAGCCATTATCCAACAGAGTAGAACCAAACATATGCATATCGGAAATGGTTTTAATTCTGAGCTCAGTTTTGTTGTTCTGCTCAGGAATAAGTGCGCATGGGTGTCTCCAAGGGTGAGGATCCATGTGCTGTGCTGTGAAACCTGGTATCACTAGGAAGTATATACAGGATAAATTCATCTGCAGTCACTCTTTGGCTCTTGATCTGGAGCTGGCACACTGTATAAATTCTTAACTGGCTCTTGCCTGAACACTGAAATCTTCTACAGGGATGAACTTTCCACTTTCACTTTGGGATACATGATCTCTCCAATAGCTGCAGTTGCTTCTGTGCTTCTCCACTTCTTTCCAACCACTTCTACGGAAATTCTGCTGGAATCACAGTGAGGATGCTCACATGGTTTTTGCCTTCCAACTATCAGAAAGAACCAAGGGGCACTGCTAGTGCCAAGGCTGTGCTTGACTTTTGAGAAATGAAGGTCCTCTCTCACTGCCTGTTCCTGACTTGGTTTTCATGTTCCCACCTTGGCAGCGCCTCAGCCTTGCAGGGCACCTCTCCCTGGGCTGGCCCAAGTACCACAACACCACAGCTGCTGAGCATCAGAGGCCAGTGCTACCCGCTGAATGTGAGGTGTGGCAGTTCAGACGTGTCTCCTCAGGAGCCTGACCAGCAACGGTATTTCTGTGGAGCTCAGGATGGTGTTCATCCCTGTACTCAAAAAGAGACTCTATCCCTGCATATTTTCAAGGTAAAGGGGCAAGGTGGCTCCTCTTTGTCTCTTTTCTACAGTGCAAGGTGAGCCCCAGTTTGATAGTTGGCGTGCAACTTCATTTCTTCTGCCTTTTTTTTTTTCCTCATTTTTCTCTCTGTAGTGCAAAAATAGTATCAGTAACACATTTATATCCTGCAGGAAAGGTAACATGTGGACAATGTTGCAAAACTCCAGGTGGGAGCTGTGGCTGTCGTACAGAAATGACATATGTACAAGTTACCAAATATACACAGAAGCTTTGAAGGAGAAAGGTGTGATTTCAGGGAATATTATCTCCTGATTCCTAAGACAAATGGGAAATCAGGTTCCTTGCCCCTCCTGGGAGTTTGTGTGGTGCTGGAGTACTTACAGTTAGCTCTGACCGTCCTTATGTGAGCTGAAGACACCTTGCCCGTGTCTGGCTTTCCTTAGGAGATATGGATATTGCTCTGCATCTAGGTGAAAGTGAAGATTAGGAATAGGTTTAATGGTAGGGCAGATGAAAGGCAAGACTGTCATGACAGAGCTCTCTGGAGGCTTCCCATGCTCCCTGTCCCTGGGATGGCTCTGAGTCATCTCCTGCCATGCAGAACTGCTTCTTCTGATCCAAAAGCCACCATCTCCTGCCTGAGTGGCTCAACCCTGCTTGCTGCTGAGCCTACTAGTCCCTGTGAACTCTTGTCTTCAATATGTGGTGTACAAGGGGTGGGGAGTGACCAAGGCTGAAGAGACATGAAACATCACTCTAGCACACTGAGCCTCTCGCTAGCTGTATGATCCATTTTTGCCAAAGAGCTTCCTTGCAGGCAGGGACAGCTGCACGAGATGACAAGGATTTTGGCATCCCTGTGCCACTTTCCTGCATAGGTCATGGCAGTGGAGCTGGACTGATCAGAAAATGCAAATCCTTTTGTGAAAAGCCTTTTTTTTTTTTTTTTTGGTGGAAAACTTTCAATGAAAATTATTTATATGGGTAGTAAATCCTAAGCATTTTTAAAAACTCACAGACAAAACGTTTCATCCTAAACCAGAAATATTCCCACTGAAGCTAGTGTCTGTCTTCCTCTTGGGAATTGCAGCTATGTTCCCATTCTCTTCCATGCACAGGACTGTAATTGGTCTACACCTTCCCCAATGAACTGTAGCCAGGGACTCTAGGTGTGACAAGCTCCTCTTTTTCACAGGCAGCGCTCTACAATGAAGCATGAAACATGGAGGTGGGATATCCAAACCCCAGTACCGATATGGCACTGCTGCTCTGGTATGAATTAAAAAAATATCTGTTTTTTCTTTTTTACTCCCCCCTCCCCCCCATCATTCTGGAAAAAAAAAAATGTTTCAATAAAAATCAAGATTTTCTCCAGAAGAGAAGAAAGCCGTTGATAAGGAGGAAACATAATAATTATACAGAGCCAATTATACATGTTGTCCACCTGTTGACTCTTGTTCCATCAATGGCTTCCTCGTAGTGTCCATCGCTTTTCTGTCACTCAACAGAGTAACTCCCACTTTCATAAGATGTAGCAGTGAATGTCAGGCTCACAGCAGGAACTGGTGTATCTTCACTTCAGCGGGAACAGGGCCCAGCCCTGAACTCATCCCACTCAGCCAGATACTCTCCAAAAGTTGTGATCTTTTCAGCACAGATTTTGGCTTCTTTCAGCTCATTCTGCATATACACATTGGAGCATAAGCTAGCTCCTTAAATAAAAATCAAAGCAAAGCACTTGACTTCAGAAGAATAGGAGACCCAAAAGGAAAAAAAGAAAAAAAAAAGCAAGCAAGAAAAAAAGGCCGCTTAGGTAATGGGTTGAACAGATGCCGTGGGTTGTTATAGCAACTTGAGTTCTAAAAACAGGAGAGAATACCCACATGCCTCCACATCTACTGAAGAACCCACACTCCAGATTTCAAAATTCAGGCACGGAGGAAACACCTATTTCCTATTATTAAAAAAAAAAAAACCAAAAAAAAACAACAACAACAACAAAAAAAAAACAACAACAACAAAAAAACAAAAACAAAAACAAAAACAAACACACACACACACACAAAAAACAACAAGACAACAACAACAAAAAAATGAAAACACAAAACCCCCCAAAATCTCATACCAACAAGAAACTGACTGAACCAAACAACTGAAAAACAATGTGTAACGCATCCTCAGAAAAAAATCCACATATGTTATCCTATGAAAGAGAAGAGCTCTTTAAGATGCTTTGGAAAGGCTTATGGTATCATTTGTTATGATATTTAAAGTAGTGTGTGTGCATGCCTGTATGCCTGCGTGTGATGTGGATTTCAGCTCTCAAAGAGAACTTGAAAGCCTTCCAGCAAAACGTAAGCACTCTGACAAAGAGTTTGTGGAGGGAATAACTGTCAGCAGCAGATACCAAGGTGACAGTGAGCAGTTGTAACATCAAACCTAAAACACTTACCAGTTTTGTGTACTTGTATGAGAAATAATGACTCCTCAGACACTGACTGTCAGTGCAGGGAAAAAGCACTGATTAGTAGTAAATCTGGGTGATAAGGCTTCAGGCAGGTATAATGGAAAGCTTTCATGGTAAAATATCAGGTTATATGTGAAAATATGTAAATCAGACCCCATGTTCAGGCAAAAGCATACTTACTAGGGCCTAGGGAAGCAAATAGGTGTCTTTTGACTCAGCTGAGCACTGGATTAGGCCTCATGCTTGCACATGAAATATTGCTTGGTTTGGGATCTTTATCTGTTCCAATTTTATCTGAGTAACTTGTGTGGGAGTGTAACAGCCTGAGATTCTCCTCTGGAAAAGGCAGGGGACTTGAAATGCTACATTTAGTTGTTATTTCATAATTTGATGTAGTGGGGTTTTTTTGTGTCAGACTATTTGTGCTAAAAGTCATCTGTGAATTCATGCCTTTGGTAACCCGTCCTCCAGCTGACTTCACATCGTGAAAGCAGCTCAAAGCACACGCTGAGATCAAAGTCAGTGCTTGAACAAAGTTTGGCTGCTGGGAAGGGGGCAAAGAGAACATAGGACTGCCCTTGACACTCAGAGAGCAACATCTGAAGAGGCAGGAATTTTTCCAACAGAAAGACAATAGAAAGACTGCACACAACCATCGATCTCTACTGTGTGGAGACAGCAGCTCCACTCCAGGCTGGCTGGTGGCCCAAGGCTGGCAGCCTTGGGGCACTTATATGGATGTTCTTGCCCCCCAGCTGGAGTGGGGCAGAGCCTGAAAGGACTGAGGAGCAAATCTCAGCACCTGCCCCAACACCACATTACCTCTCTCACAGGCACGAGGCAGCACAGGAAGGTTTTGAGGGGAGGTTAATCAAACCAAAATATAAGAGATGCTCAGGTATGGCAGCGGGGAAGCTCGTATGTGTGTGTGTGCTGGCACAAACCTGCAAAGAGGTGAATCCTTGTTTGTCTGCAAGAGAAAGGGTCAGTGACTCTTACATCAGACCCGAAAGTCACTCCTCAAGCAAGGTCTTTTGAACTTTCCTCTCCCACCTCACTCTTTTCAAGAGGTATAATTTTCAGCAGAAGCTAGTTCAGGCCAGCTGTTTTTTGTACTCATCTTCCAAAAATAGTACATCTGGTCAGAGTTTTTCTTCTTTTTCCCCTTAATTCAAGTACGTCTGAAGATATTGCCCAAACATACCTCCTGTAGTAATAATATTTAATGATACATCTTCAGACAGAAAAGAATATGGAAGATATTAAACCCAGAGGCAAATTTTTCTGAGTTATGGGTGTCAGAAAACTGAGTAATAGGTAGAATGGGAATGGTTTTGCAATCTTTGTAGCAGGTGTTAAAGCCATTATGCTAAAATAATTATATATTTGTCTTAAAATTGTAACCTCAGATTTTTAAAGCTATCCTGGAAGGAGTATAGAGGAATATGTTTTCATCTGCGAATAAATTAAGCGGGAGTTTCTGGAGATGGGGTGTGAAGGAGAGTTAGTAGAGTTATTGAAGGGAGAAAGTCTGGTTTTAAAATTATGATTTAAAAAAAAAAAAAAACCAACAACGGGAAAATAAATTGACGTGTTAAATTTTTGTTTGTTTCTTTCTTTCTTTGGTGGTGAATGCCCAACCACAAGTGGAGAGCAGCCCATGGTACAATCTCAAGTACAGATACAGTGCTGGTATATTGTGGAAAAACTGTTAGATTTAATTCTGATAGGTTTGAAAAAAAATAGGCTTTAAAAAAGACTTCTCTCAGCAAACTGGCACTAGTTCTGTGTTAGACATGGTGCAGTTACTGTGTGAAATAAGTCTTAGCTTCTGCAAAGTCCGTAAGTGAAAATTACCATGTAGTGCTTGCTCTTGTTTTCCATAATGGATTTGTCAGAGAAGCTTTTCTTAATGGTCATGTCTGTCACGCTGGATGTGAAACGCAGGGTGGTTTTTCCTCTCTGCAGAATTCAACATCAGGGATTCAAAAGGGAATAAAAGAAACAGAGGCTCATGCTTACATAAAACCAGCACAGCTCGAAGAGGATGTCAGCAGCCACAGGTACACCTCAAGGAACCAGGACAGCTGCTGGATACGTGAGGCCATCCAGCCCTGCCCTCCCTGGTGAGACTGCTGGGTCTCAGCAGAACTGCCCTTTTGGAGGCACAGGGTCCCAAGGCCCTCAGACAAGAAGGTGCCACTCTGCACCCAGGAGGGAAGCTGCAGAGTGAGCACCCCCGGGGCTGGGCCTGTGCTCTAATGGAAATTGCTGCAGGTGTCTGAGTAGCAGCACTGCTGTCAGTGGCACGAGAGCCCCCACAGCCAAGTGTAAATGCTCTGGCAATGGAGTTGTAAGCAGTGCCAGGTGGGGAGCTGGAACTTTCTGTCTCAAGAAATGTTTCTGAAATGGATGTAATAGAGACCGATGAAAGTTTCATTCTGGAAAGACAGATCAAACAGCACTCATGCAAAGGTAAATTTCTGTTCTGCTGCATGAAACCTTGATGTTTTTTGATGAACTGTCCATAGTTTCCCTTTCAAGATTTCTGTTAGACAGCCTTACTGAGACTGAGGAATAATGTGGGAAGGAGGGTCTATCTTCTTAGAAACCAAAGAGGCCCATATAACCATTTCATCTCCAGTAGAGGCAAGAAGGTTTAATTGTTGAGTTTCAAGTAGCAACTCGGATGCAGTTTCATTCTCGTGTTGAGTGATGGAGGGGAGAAGGCATAAAAGACCAGATTTTGTCCTAGGGCTTACAGAAAACCCTTATGAGCCTTCTTTGAAAATAATTCCTGGCACAATCAGTTTTAAACCTAAGTTTGACTTTTTTTTTCCTCTCCCTATACCAAACATGATTAGAACATAGTATGGATTAATTGCTCTGCCAAATGTCATTCCTATAAATCAAATCTGTTTTCTGACATATGAGTGAGTGTCTGAACACTCCAAAGCCATTAAAAATATCTGCATAATTTTAAAACCTGCTAAATGTTGTTGTTTTCTCTCTCTCTCTCTCTCTCTCTCTTTTCATTCTTGGTACAGTATGGTATTTTACTCTGATGATGAGAAGTTGAATGGCAAGTTTCAGTCAAATGCTTTTTTTTTTTTTTGCAATCGAATCCTAAAATCTTGACAATGGCACTTACAGTGGAAATGCCACCAACTGTAAATTTACACATGGACAAAACTTGGCATCCCTAATCAGCTCTTCTTCAAGCTTAAGTTATGGGATCTCTGCCCACATTCTCTCTGCAGGAACTGGTGTTATCCTACTGCTGAAGTATTCATGTGTTAGCACCCCAGGTGTACAACAGTGTGCGGGACAGTCTCCAGCACCTGTCCTACTAGTCAGTACTTCCTGTGTATTTCCTGTATAATACCACAAAAATAAGTGCCCATGGCAATAATGACCATTCCACCGCCTGATTATCGGTATTGCACAACTACATTTGGTGAAAAATGACCCAGCACAATATCTTTTCTTTCATTGGTACAGGCTGATTAGACAAACCCTAAACAGTTTGTGAGATTTCATAATTTTTGCCAGCTCTTGGAAGGAACCAGCCTCATTGGTAGACAGATCTGTTCATGGCAAGCTGCATGACTGCCCTGCTCTTCAGACCCTTGCATTTTTTTTTGCCAAGGTTTTGGGGAATGAGGTTGGAAGCGGTTCTTTCTCTGCCTTTGTCCGTAGCCCCTGGAAGTCTGTTCACCCTGGCCTGGGGACACAGGCAGCCTGGAGAAACTGGCAGCTTGTGTTACAAACTGAAAGATTCATTTGGGGTGCCTTAAAATAAAACTTATTTTAGCCTTTTTTCCCCCACATTTCCTCTGCTGGGATTGGGACACACATGCACATAACGTGACAGTCATCTTCTAATAGTTCTTGTCTTGATTTTGAGGAGGGTTTTATAATCTTTCACCAAACAAAATGTGGTTTCCCACTCACATTTGCCTCTTGCTGCTCAAGTGCCTGGAGAGAAAGACAAGTTGCTTTGTCTGGCTTCAGTTTGGCCCATAGCCCACCAGCACCCACAGGAGGCTCTCCTTGCTCAGCCAGGTTGTGACCAGGAGAGCAAGGACACTGAGGAATCTGTCAGCTTTTCCAGTTTAGCTCTTGGACCTGCAGCTGTGTCTTTCTGCCACAAAGGAGGATAAAAAGGTCTCTGACCATTTCAGGATGAGGCCGGTCTGGCAAGAAAAAGGTTATGTTTCTTCTCCCAGCAGGAACTGTCCTGCCTCTGAGATGGGCTCTCCTGTGGGAGAGCTGTGGCAGCTGTGGGCCTCAGGGAAAAAGGGCACCTGTCCTCTGTGTGCAACAGTGATTCAACAGCATGTGAGCCTGACCCAACCATCCTGCCGTACTGGGTGGACTGCTAACTATCCTGGGAGGCTGGCAGTAGATTTTTTTATTTTGGGTTCCAGTTCTGCAGATCCAGCTCAGATGCTTCAGTTCAAGAAGTCTTCTATGCTCACTGTTCTAGAATTTTGTTGCATTTTTGTCTATTAGTCCCTCTGTTCAATTTCTGTTATAAGAATAATTTGCTATTATGCTTTTCAAACTATTGCTCATTGGTATGAATTCAAATAACAACTACCTGGCATCAAGGGGGATGTCACACTGCACTCTGATAAAAATAGAGGCACGATACAGTGTAATTCAGTTCAGGTCTTGTGCACATTGTGTGGCTAAACACGGTGTTACGATATGGAAAATGAGGTCCTGGCCTTTCTCACCCCCTGTGACAAGTTATTTCTCTGAACTGAAGCAGCACACCGGAAGCTGTTCCTCAATTTCGGAATTTGATTAAGTCCTAAGTGTCAACGCCAAGGTCTAATCAAAAAGGGTAAAGTAGAGATGTCTGAGGGGTCAAGTAATTTTGTGAGTCTAGTAATGCTATAAGACAATGTAAAAGAAGTAATCCTCTAATGGCAAACATACCAATATCTCTTGACAGCAGTGGGTTCCACCTTTGAAGATCCACTTTGCTGGTTTTAAACCTAAGAAGCAAACAAAACTATTTCAGAAGGCCATAAGGTCTGCTAATATTAATGTGAAGGGCCCAAAGGAATCAGTTCAGTGAGGCTTCATTAAAACTGTCAGGAGTAATTAAAGCGACGCAAAAGAGCGTGATCCAGCAAAGAGCAGTTGGGTGTGAGAATGGAACTGGTTTTGTATCATCATTGATTGTGGGCCAGAGGTTTCACCTTTCTTTTCTGTTTCCATATCTTGATTTGCCAAATCTATGTATTTAACTTGTGAACTGGGTAGCTGAAACTACTCTGTACTACATAAGAAACAATTGTACACAGTTTCTGGGGTAATAAGAACAGGGCTGTTTCTATGGAATGTATGTAAGGGGTTTTCTAAAGGTCTGGGTGAAAAATGCTTGTGTGAATGCAAAAGTAAAAACTGAGGGCATTATTACTGTATTTCCATATGGGTGATCTAAAACATTTGGGTCTGGACTTTTGCAGCTACTAAACCAGCGTTTGTTTTGTGGGTAGATGGAACAGGGGATGCAATAAATATGAAATCTGGCTGTTGTTCGGTGAACAACTTAGGGAAACTAAAGGTCAAGTATAGAAGTGCCCAGAAGATACTGCTCAGCTGAGGGGGAGAATGCAGACAAACTACCAGTGGTTTCAAATTTCTAAAAGTTTGCACAAGAAAAATAAAGATTTTTTGAGTTAGTAAGATTTTTTGTTACACTTAGTTTGAGGAAAGCATTTCACCTCCTCTGTGTGAAAGGAACCATATCCCCACTGCAGGGTTTTGCCAGGCCAAGATATGCAAGGTATCTGCCACTTATCCTGTTAACACCTGTGAACTTTTAAATTGGCTGCTAATGGGCTGCCTGGAGCCTGATGGGAGTTAGGCAGGGGAGAAACAGCCTGTTTGGAGCACAGCACAGCAATGCACATTTTTCTTCCTGAGGTAAGACCTTTTGCCTTAGTCTGGCAATGCCTTCTATTTTGGTTGATTGATTTGGTTTTGTATCTTATTTATTTATTTATTCTTTCAATGGATGACAATAGTGGCTCTTTGAGAAAGACAGAAGTATGAGTTTTTTGTGCTCTGGATAAGGTTGGAGAACCTGGAACGTTGCACTGTATTGGAGGATAAACTGATAACAGCTTTACACATGTGTGATGTGAAAAGGAGTCCTTTTGCAGAAAAACGAACCCAGTGATTTGGACATCGAAGTGCTTCATTGCATGTAGTAAAGAGGTTTGAGTCTTGTGTAGAGTAGATGCAAGCTAGGTTTTGTGCTGCCTCCTCACAGCCCTTCTTCTGTATGTCCACGGAAGAGATGAAACCAGGAGTGAACCAGAGAAGCTGTGCACGAGATGTCTGGTTTTATCTCTGCTAGGGTCAGACTCCCTTTCGTTGTGGTGCTCCAGGTTTTTGTATGCTGGATAGGTGAGGTGTAGGTGTTATTCTATTTATTTTCCAGCTATCTAGCATTTAGCTGCTGAGATGGGGAACCCTTTTGAGGCTCACTGGGAAAACAGGTTCAGGGAGTTCCTACACAGTTCTTGCCCTGTAGCTTTACTCTTCTTGACTCAAACAGACAAGGAAGTGCAGAGCTCTCTAATGGGTGAACTTGTCTAAGGGCCAGATGTAATTTAAATTCCTCTACAAACCACTGTAGATAAGTTTAATTTTTTTTGCCAATTCCTCTCAAAACCAAGAAATGGCTCAACAAAACCTGGATGTTTTATACTTAAAAATTTGTTTGGCCTTTTAGTGAAGTAATCTTAAGTATAAGGAGACCTGGTAGAAGCAGGGCTGGCTTGCTGCTCTCTGCCAACAGGCCTGCAGAGCTCCTGGGCGTTGCTGCTGTTCGTATGTGGTTGTTGTGGGCTTGTTGCAGCTGTGTGAAAACAGGGATGTACTTAGTTCTTGTTTCAAGGCAGCCCAGAGCCGTGTTTTGAGAAGCCTGAGAAGTGTATTGATGAGGAGGGTTATAGCAGGATGATACCAAACCAGGGCTTTTTCAAAAAGATGTAATTCAAGCTCTCTTTTCTGCCAGGAGGCTGGCTTTTGATTGCAAAAGACAAGCCCCCAAATGCTCTCTGTTGAGAAATAGATCTGAAGTGTTCAGAGGTGCTCACACAGGTGCCTGGAGGAGGAGAAGGGTCTGTGTGTAAGAGCTGGAGTTCTGCAGATGGCAAAGGGGGTCCTAGAATGAAGAGCTGAGAGAGAGAACAAGGGGGTCCAAAGGCTGTCATCTTGGAAATGGGAAAGCTGGATGTATTTTGGGAGATGGTCAGATGATGGAAGAAGTTGCTGCTGATGTAGTACTGAGGGGGAACTTGGGGAGGCTGTGTAATGCACAGGGCATGAGAATTAGCCAGTACAAGTCTCTGCGAGGCAACGACTCTGCTCTGTTCAGCACTACAGTGAATGTGTCTAAGATGATGGACATGAATCTGCGCCTTCTCTGTCTCTCAGTGGTGGTGAGAACTGCAGTGATGTTTGGAGAGGGAGGAATCTCTCCAGAAGGCTGAAAGACAGCTTTGTATGGAGTGACTAA
>JAWWES010000171.1:28154940-28170973 GCA_035583135.1 Lophotriccus pileatus
AAAATGAGTTCAGTGCTGCTTTTCCTCCTGGTGGGGCAACACCCCTGTGCCTCTCCCAACGGGTGCTTTTTGAGAACACCAAGAGCCCTGTTGCTGTAGAGCACTGGAGAAGCTGGAGGGGTCTGGCCTCCATCCGCCTGACAGATGTGTTCTCCTGTGTCCACACAGACTTGCACCGGTCCTATCAGGAATCAGAGCAGCACTATGGAAGTGGAGGATTGCTGAGCCAGTGGTCTAGTGTGAAGATAGAGGCATTTTGCCATAGGCTGACCTTGGCAGCTCAGAAAAGGACAGTATCTCAGATTAGGAGTTGAAATTCCATGTGATCAGCGGGAGGACAGAGATCTCAAGAAGAAAGAAGGGTCTGTATATACCTCCCTGTCAGGGTGTCACTGACTGACCCCAATAATCTATTGGTTGAAACCACAATGTGCCAAGGTTTCTTCCTTAGCCTCACATGAGGGATGGGGAGGGAGCTGCACCCACTCACTCTGCGGGTACTTTGTGTGGGGCGTCTTTCCTCCAGTCAGGAACAAAATCTGCAGGATTTCAGTCGCTGTCATTATTTAGCTTTGCCTGCTGCAGAAAGACATTTGGTGCAACTCCTTGCTGCACTCCTTCAAGTTCTGTGCTCGAAATCTTAAAGTGCTGCTATGCTTTTGTGGCATTTTTGATGAACTGGTATGTGTAAAGCTAGATGAAGAAATGTTTCCTAATTTCTTGGATTTTAATTGCTGGATAGGTCAAGTTTGAAGCTACAGGGACTGAAGTTTATGCTTGATTTGATGCACACGAGTAAGCCAATTGAATTCAAAGTTCAGCATCTGTGCAAGGCTTCAAGACTGGGGACCTGATTTGTAAAGAGGATGATATTTTCCTGTTGCATTGCTAGGAATTAGAGAAGACTCTGTTTTTGTAGTCTTTCCTTATTCTAGTCTGAAAGAGAAACAGCTGCTTGAAAAATCTTAGGATGTGACCTGTTTCAAGAACCTCTCAAACAACTTATGTTTGTAAGAGAAGTGAGAACTGAAAACCACCTTATCTTCTAGAGTAAATATTTGGAATTATCGTTAATACATTATAGTAATGGGATAATTATTAAATGTTTTGGTATTTAATGTCACATTATGATGAAAATCACTTGATAGCAAATTAAACATTTTTATTGCAATTGCTATGGTTCCAGAGGATACACATGGTTATGCTACATTAATTTTAAAGACTTACATGAATTTTTAAGTTTAGCAGATACAAACCGTTGGAGAATAGCCAGTATTCTTGAATGTACTACATACACTCTAAGGAGTCTTTAACTAAATCTTTTGGACCTTGGTTGGAAGTAATTAACATTTCTTCTAAACTTTCAATAATTCATACCTTTTTTTTCCCAGTTACAGCTGCAGATTTGTTTAAAGTAAGCTCAAAGGTCTGTAAGTGGCCATGGTGGGGGGGAACATATGAAAATGATATACATGTTCCAGAAGGTTGTAACATCTGATAGTTAATAATCTACATGAATAACCAAGGAATTACTGATTGGACTGAGTTGAGTACTAGGAGCACAGTTGCCACAGAGGCAAGTGAAAGTCTGGTTCCAGGAACATTTTCTGTCATGTTATTGCATCTGTCCATTACAGGTAGCAATTGGTCCCATGGAGCAAGAGCATCTTTAGCTAGCTGGTGTATCTTTTTTTTTTTTTTTTTGCATGGGTGTGGGGGCATGGAGGAGTTGTTTGGTGATTCTCCAGGTAAACTGGCTTGTGTCTGCTGCATTCACAGGTTGTCCCTTAGGACTTCAGTCATGCCTGGGAAATAGGTCACTGAAGTCAGTCTTTTATTGGCTAGTTTAGTCTCTAATGTCTGTAAGACATCAAACTGTTCAACTTGCGTGCTCATGATGAGGCAGGAATGGGGAAATGAAAAGAGCCTGGATTATTTTAAAATGGTGGTGTGCTCTAGCTCTGTGCTGAGCTGGGGCTGTGTGCTGATAGCCCTGGACTCGTGGTTCATGTGAAGAACCGATGCATCAGGCTCAGCTCACACATGTGGATCAGTTGTGCAGTAACCTGTCTCCCAGCCACCTTTAGTCTGATGCCTAAACCTCTCTTCCTGTTGCCTAAGCATCCGGAATACAGCATGAGGACTCAGAAACTGGGAAAAGTAGTTTGAAGAACTTGTCCATATAGGGCCCAGCCCTTAGCACATTTAGATTCATGTTATTTCTGTGATAGGGAGCACTAAAACAACCTCTGCTCCTCAGGGCAGATGCTTCCCCTTCCCATGGCTTCTGAGAGCTTTTAAACACAGTTTGTGGACTACCTTTTATACCCATGACCCAGAGTGACTGGCCATGGGAGAGATGGCTGGAACCACTGCAATCAGGTGGTGCTGGCCTCAGGTGGAGTGTCTGGTGGCTGTGGATGACCTGAAGAGAAATCAGCCATTGAATTTTTGGCAGGGACTCTGCACTGGAGTGTCTAGAGCAGGGAAGTGCTGGAGGGGATGCATGGCCAGTCCAAGGGCTCCTGGGGGAGGTGATAGTAGGATACCCAGGATGTTGAGGGTACATCATGAGTAGCAAGTGCAGCAAGACAAAAGGTGCTCTGGGAATCTGAAATTTGGGGAGAAATCTCAGAAAAGAGGTGGAAGAGGGGGAAGAAAGTTCTTTGGGAACTGTTGTCTGGGTTTAGCTTTGGTATTAAACCAAAGTTTCCTGTTTCCTCAAAGATGTACCCTGAGGCAAGGACCTAAAATAGGCTTGGGCATGTTCCAGGCTCTCTATGGTATGGCAAGTACATATCGCATTATTCCCTTTCAGGAATCTTACTGTTAAAACAAAGCCAAAAGTCTATTATATTTCTGTATTCCCTGGCAGTCAAGGTTTGTATTTCAGGAACAAACTCTTGGGTTATAATCAAACAGCAACGTTAATCTACCCTGCTAGATGTGGGTAATTGATTGTACTAAGTAATTCTTTGTGGTCTGTTTTAAGAAAAACATGTGGCCAAATCTTCAGCTGGGTTTAACTGCTTTCTCTTACATTAGCTGAACGTCTTACGTGTCTTCTCATCTTCATTGCTTTTTTTGAAGCAAAACCCCAATTTGTGATCTCATGTCCATATTTTGATTATGAAGCTTCGTCTAGAAGGTTATCAGAAACCAAATTGCAGTAAATAAGTGTCATAAACACTGTGTAGTTCTGTTAGCTCATTGGGGAAATACAGCTGAAAGATGATGACAAATGCGTCTGCAGATACTTTGCTGTTGTTTCTGAATGTCTAGTGCTGGTTAACATGGTATGAGCAAAAGAGCAGAGTCATTGTCCATTTCTGTTCTGGTATGTAGCTTAGTTGTGCAGTCATGTACTTAAACTATGTTCAGTTTTGTTTTGTTTAAAGAGGCTTTAATAATGCAAGATACCTTAAGAAAATATATAATTGTGTGCAATTTGCTGCTTAAGAGTACACGGCACTTCTCATTTGAACTACTGCTACCTCCTGAAAGCAGGAGCGGAGAACATGTATTCTTTGAATTTGAAAGTGTTTTTCTCCTATGTGCACAGTGACAGAACGCATAAAGCTGGTCTTTGGGATGTGTGCATGCAAAGTGAGATCATGATGAAGCCTATTTGGAAGTCAATTTATTACAGCTATTCTGTATATGGCTATTACCTCCTGCTGTAGAAAAGTTTCTTCAGCTTCCTCAGGACCTGTTTCTCTGCAACAGATCCTCCCCTTGTTCTCCTTTGGTTCTGCCAGTGTGAGGCTGGGCTTTCGCTCTTACTCGGTTTGCTCCAAAAAGCTGTTTTGCTGATCTCATGAGATAATCACCAATCGATCTGGTTTTACCTTTGAATTCTCCCAGTGCCCAATCTTTCTTTTAAAGATGCCACAAGGTCAAAACCCCGAGCCGTGTGGTACAGATCATAGAGACTGTTTCACCTCATCCTGTGTGCAGCCTGCCATGCTGTTTCTGAAGTTTGCTTGCTCCTGAACTTCCTAACTGTCTGTGAAAATAAGGACAATCAATGCTCTGAAAGCTGCAAAGACCTCTTGTATCTTCTAGACCGGCTGTATGCCATTCTCCTGAATGTCTAAATTGTGCTTATATCACCTTTACTTTTTCCATGGATGCCAGGTTATTGCTAGACATTGGACAAGACCAGCAATTTAACCCAGGAAGGCAGGCTACGAGAAGCAGCACAGCCTGTCTATTAAATAGTGCATTTTGTTGTAGGCTTGTGCTAAGTTCAAGGCAGTGGTTTTAATTTTCAGGAAATCAAATGGGCCAGGCATCCTAATCTGTAAGATTTTCCCTCTCTTCCTTTATGCTCCAAGCCACAGAGAGACCCGTCTCTTCCCAGCTCTGGGTCTCATGAGCATAACATATCCAGAAGATTTCTGTGCAACCTGGGACAGCCATTTTAATGAGACAACATTCTTCAATACTCCAATATAGTGCCACTTTAAATATGCCTGTAATGCAGATGCTCAGTGGGAGAAAATGCTGTATTCAAAGAGGCTTATTCATCAAAGAAGACATTTTGACTTTCAAATGTCATTTTTTCCGTTCTGTAAAATGCTGATGGTTTTTTGACCTTTCATTACCCTCTATGTCAGATCTAATCTTAGAAAAAGCTTGAGAACAATAGTGTTTGCTTTTTTTCCAGCACACACAGTTTAGTAGACCACTGAATTTAAGTCCAGGGTTGAGGGTAGGGCTTTGAGATGGCTACTTTTGCTGGCGGGTAATATGCCCAACTTTCAAGCTTCTTTGCTCAAGGGTGCCAGTTGCAAATATCTTCTGCTTGGCCTCAGACACACATGCTCCTCCAAATGGAGATGACTGGCCTTATACTATTGGATGGCTGCAGCAAATTCATATGACTTTCTGATGATGAGGAGAAACTGCAGTGACTATGGTCATTGAGATATTTTTGGGGTTTTGGTTTTTTGTTTTTTGTTTATTTATACTGCTTCCTCCTCAAGTCTAAATTTTCTTAGCTAATTTACCACATCAAGGTGCAAAGCTTCTGCCTTGCGATTTTTCAGTTTTGAAGACCACTAAAAACATTGCAGTCAACAAATGCTAAATTTCCAGTAAAAACTCAGTACCCTCTTGAAGAGGCAACCCTTATGGTGAAAAACCACAAACCCGTTTGGCCTGGCCAGCTGCTTTCATCTCTTTAGTTCTGCTGAGTAAATGGTTCCTATGGTTCACCCTCACTCCTTCCCCCTGCTTTATTTACTAACACGGGAGAAAGATCCAAGATACAGGGGTTAAAGAACAGAAAGAAACCAGTTAGGTTTTTGTTTTCTTTATTTTCCCCTTCTTTTGAGGACATGACCCTTCACATAGATTTTTTTCTTTCCCAAATTCTAGTGCCATTGTGGAATGTATAGAGACAACAAAGAAATGATACTTAAAAATTACATAATTACATTTTCAGTAAATATGAAATTATCTTATTAGTGTTGTAATAAAAAGACTATCCACCCGCTCTCAGGAGAAAAGGCAAATGGACCAAATACTGACAAAAACAATAATAAACAGTGTGAGCAATTAATGCTTTTGGTATCTGCTGAGACAGTAAAATCTTGTATATAGACAGAGTGTCTATACTAGAAATCTGGTCCTGGTTCCTTTTGAGTTTTGGCATTGCAAATTCTTGCAGCAACACAAGTTTTCTGCATCAAAGGTGACCAGAGAGAGGAGGGCCACTACAAATTGGATCAAGATCTATGTTAATTCTCCTGTAAATGGTAAAGACAGGTGAGCTGTAGGACAAAGAGCAGAGCAGCCACCCTGGGTGTCTGTACCTTGAAGGGAATCTGACTTGCCCTTTCACAGCAATGCTCGTCAGCAGAAGCGCTCCTTTCTTTGGTCTTCTGTGGCGTTATGTTATCCTTTAGTTGTGCCTGAGACAAGAAGGGGCAGGCTTTTATTACAAGTGAATTGTATGTCTTGTGGACCTCCAGCTGAAGGTTTGTCTCTAACTGTAAGGCTTCTGCACAATAAAATGTGCTCCCTAGACAAACACTGGGCCAGAGTCACACTTGGGCTGTCCACTGGGATTGTGCCATGCCTGTTTGCTTACAGCAACAAAACTAAATCTAGGAAGAGGGACAGTTTTCATGGATATGTCAACAAGTAGGAAAATGCCTGTTGAATTGACAGACGGAATACTAGCTAGATAAAAAAAGCCCAGCTATAGAGTACTTATGTAGAACAAAAAGATCCATGTACAGTAAAGTCAAAGCAGCAAGAATGCAATTTTAATATAAGCTACTGCCAGTATGATGTGAAATTAATTTTTTTTGTTGTTATATTAGGTGCCAAAGAATCCAAGGTCTCAGCCAGAGAACAGTTTGTTTGCTTTATATTTTTTTCTTTTACAAAATCTGAAAATAAAATGTTGTTCTGTTGGCATTAGAACAGCAAAGGAAAAACGTAATAAGTGATTTAAGATGCTTTATAGGCTGGTCCTCAGCAATTCTGACTTACGTGGACCAACACATTTATGCTTAAATTTCTGAATAATTATAATAATATTAGAATTACATTCCCTATCTTTCAGAAACAACAGTAATCCATCAAAGGGAATGCATGTGTCTATATACAGACATTTTGCTGCTGTTAGTATCAGACCATTAAAACTTACCATGCTATGGGTTTACACTATAGGGCTGAAAAGCAAGGATGTAACTGTAGCATTGTAAAGGCAGAGATTCAAGGCCCAGCAGCTAGGACTGGCAGTCCCTGGGGAGATGAGGTGCTTGGTTAATGTGGAATAAAAACTTGTGTTAAATGAAAAATGAAGTTGTGAGAATCTTTTGACCCTTTGAATGTGGTGCTATGTAGAGGTGAAGAAGATGGGAGACTATGAATAAGCCAGCAGCCCTTTTGCACGAAGCCAGAACTTTACCCAGCCTCTCCTTTGTGTTGTCCCTCTGCTCCCTCTTCCTTTGATTCTGGCTTGAGAGGAGAAAGAGTATTTTCTCTTTCCTTAGCCCACTGAAAGCAGTGCAGTGCAGTGCATTAGTAGTCCTGAGATGTGGTAATGGTGGAGGCAGAAGTTTCCTCTGGTCTGAGGTGCTGAAATCTTTGTGCTAGCAAAACCAGATGACACTGAGAGGAGTGAGCCTCTTCAGAGAAGAGTCCTGGTGGACTTGCATGCACCTTAAATGTGTGTCTGGTAATGAATGTGCTGCGGAGGAGACTTGAACATCTGGTCACTTCATTCTAGTATTTCTTAATTTATAAGGATATGAAAATTTCAACATGATATTCGAGATAAAGTTACCAACCTGATAAGACTGTCGTTCCCCATGAGTGAGCATTGTTCTTGTGAATATGGAATGGAACTATTACTGTATCAGCTGTGCCTGTAGCTCATTAGCAATGTACATTTCTGAGCTGAAAGTCTTCGTCATTTATTACTTGAAACTTGGTGTATGAGTGTCGCAAACTCTCTGCTGCTGCCTCTCTTATAAAGTTGCAGAAGTGCTAAATATCCAGGGAAGACTGTTCTCTAAAAATATTCCATATGTGCAGTTTGATGAGCAGCTGACTTCTTATTTTAAGAGTCAAAACCTTTGGCAGATGAACTGTTGCATGCCTGGTGTGTGAACGTGCTTTCTGGAGTGCTATTTCTCTGTGAGAGCGGAGTTGGAAAAGCAACAGGTTGTCTCTGGGATGGTCAGTACCAACTTGCAGGTCAGCTGGGAAAATATCCCCAGGTCTTGATAGAATCTGAAAACAAATTTTGCTGATGCAAGAATAAATTCCTGGGTTTAAAGATGGTTTTGGTGGGGTTTTTTTTCCCCCATGGGAAGAGAATGACTCTCTTAGTGAACAATAGAAGCACTAACTCCTGGTGGTCCTGACCAAGGAAACAACATCCATCTAAAATCCACTTTTATTTTATTTGTTTTTATAAGCAGACTGAATGTTTGGTGTTCCTGCTTTTGTTTAAAACTCTGCCTCCCTGCCCATCTGTCAGGTGAAATGTAGGCTACAGCTTCCATGAGGTGAAGGTCTTGTGTGATGACAGCAGCCTAGCTGTGGCCAAAGGCATCTGTCTGTGGGATGCTGGCAGATGCCCTAGGGAGACGCCCTGTTTTCAGACAGCTGAGGGTGCTTGAGGTGCTCGCCCTGTTGCAAACTAGAGGTCCCAGGGCAGTGCTGAAATGGCTCACTGATCAACGTCCCCTCTGTGCTGGTGGCCAATTAGAAGGGGTTGCAGCAATGGCCTGAGACAAGATCTTTGGTTTCCTGTTCTTCCTTGTTCTGTCTCTTCCAGAAGATTCCAAGGTGTCTTGTTACCTGTATAAGCTGTGAGGCCGAAGTGAGACAGATGCTTGCTGTTGAAGAAAGCCCTTAGAGGCAAAGGGTGCATAGCATGTGGGTTTAGCTCAAAATAATGTCTCTTGCTGACTCTGGGCCAGTTCCCTGTTGCGGTTCTGGCCAGCACAGCCTCCTCCCCCCATCCTTTGGCACCTGGCAGAAGGGGGCACACCATGCTGGTATCCCTGGTAGGACAGGGGGAACTCACGAGTGCTTTGAAGAGAGGAGAACTTAAATGCACAAAGAATTAAAAACCTAACCACGTGATTCCATGGAGGTCTGAAGAGACAACAAGCCCGAACTGACTCCTCGAGCTGCTGCTTTCAGATTGTATTTTTTTCTGTGAAACATGGAGAAGTAGAGCTAAGGCTTATGGTGATAATTTGGAGTCAGGATGAGTGCCATCGTCCTGGAACACACAACCAAGGTTCTGGCCCGTATTTCTGCAATTACTATCCCTAAGAACACAGTGCTTGGGGTTGTTTTGGGGTTGTTTCTTTTTTATTCCCCTTCCTTTTCTTTTTTTTTTTTTTCTTTTCCTGGAGACTAAAGTGTTGTTCATTAGTGCTTACCAAGACTCTGAGTCTTCTTGGAAAAGTCTTTTGGAAAATGTCACATTACATAATCATACTTTTTTTTTCCTTCTTCTTTAAGTTGCCATGTAGTGCCATGCTTGCTTGAGTGCTGTGTGGCCAAACAGGAATGCCAGCCAGGGGAGGAGCCTTTTGGATCAGTAAATTTGGTCTGAAGAGCAACTACCATTTTCAGGGCAGAAAAGTATGTTTCTTCTCCCTCCCTGTCCCATAATAAAATTACAGCAAACTAGAAAAGAGAATTTTGTTAATCAGAATAGTCAATTGGGGAATCATTAGCTCTGATTTTAAACACTATTTGTAATTTGCTGTAGGGTCTGTAGCCTAATTCTTTCCTTTGAGTTAATTAAAATATGTTTGAATGTGACAGACATTTCCAAATCTTCCCGCAATCCAGGAGGAAGGGTAGGTTTTTTGTCATCTTCCATCAAGTATAGAGGCTCTGAGCGCAGAAGAATTTCACTACAATGCTGCAAGGTTGTTTACCTTAGCTCCTTCACAAAAGATAATCCAACAAATTACATTAATTATAAACCAATATGTTCTGTTCAATTCCCACATGAGCCAAACCTGGGTATGAGCATCTGCTCTTATTTTCTGAGCTGGGTTTTGAGGACAAGACTCACAACAATGCTCAATCCATAATTAACAGAAAAATTAAAGATGCAACATCCCTTGCATCCTGCTTTTTGAAGCAGCATGTTTAAAAATATACATGCACTGTCCTGGCAGTTTTTATTCAACATAAAAAAAACAATACTCTATTGTTACCCTGGTGTGTTTTTGTTTGTTTAAAATATTTACATTTATGTTAGGCTTAAAATAAACATGTAAATACTTTCCATAAGAAAAAAAAATTCATAATTCCCTCTTGTGCTACATTTTTTCTTTTCAATTGTTTCTCTCCCTCCCCCCAAAGATGACCTCTTTTCATAAAATGTGGTTTATTCTGCATTAAGCATATTGTTTTCTTTATGAAAAAAGAACTGGTTGGGCTTCTTCTTATTTTATTTTTTTAAGTGGCATATTTTTTCAGTTTCATTTCATAACAGGAAACAAAAGAGAACGTGATTGTTTGACCTGGTTACCAAAGAAATATTTGGCTAATAAAAATCCCATTAGCACGATGCCAAGTACTGCTAGTTGTTTATGGTAAGCATGCCTATACAATTATACGCCATTTGCATGTCGAAGGAGTGGAGGAAAAAGCGCTTTTGTGGTTTAGGCACTAGACTGGCACTCGAGATAAGAGATAATTCCCAGCTGTGCAGCAGACTGACTTTGAACAGACAGCAAATTTCCATGGCTTACATTTGCAGAAGGGATTAATAACACTTTTTTTTTTTTCCCCCATCTTCCATGTTGTTTCTGTAGGAACCACACTCTTGAAGACTGCTTGCCCTGGCGTGCAGCACTTGGCCTGTTGTGGGCCCCTGCCCCTTGTCCAAGTAGCTTTTACCTTGTGTCCATCGCCTTTACCTTAGGCTCCTGCAGGAGCAGGATTAAATTCATAACTCCACGAGATTTATCAATTGGTGCCTAATAGACCTCATGCAACATAAATGATATAAAATATAATGTGGTTGCTACTATCCCTTCAGATTTCAGGGAGGAGAAACTGACCTTATGCTTATAAAGGTCTTTCCTTTGTGCCTGCCTTTCCTTGGGTTTGCCCATGGCCATGTCTGATAGTGCTAACAACCCCCCAGCCACCAGCTGCTGTGGAGCAGCCTCTCAGCCTGCCCTGGCCCTGATCTGGCCATCCTGCCCAGAGGTGTCCTCCTTGCTGGACACCCCTTGCTGGTGCTGGAGACGAGTTCCTTCTCCTGCTGTAGTCATGCTTCTTGTACTGCCATGCTGTGCAGCAGCCTCTGCAGGCCTGCTGGGCTTCCTGCATTTCATGCAAGCCTTGTTTTAATGACCAAATAATTGACAAGAAAACAATAGAATTTCATTAACTACAGGGGGAAAAAAATAACACAGAGAAGTTTAATATTTTGGGAAGCATTTCTTCTGGAAAGAGAAAAAGAAAGACACAGGGACCATTTCTTTGAAAGCCAAGACATGTAGTCCCTGGAAGTTCAGTGATGTTGCCTCTGTTGCCTGAGCTTATTTATTCCCCTCGGACCTGCAGCATGGATTCAGCTGTGAACATGCTGCAGAGAGCAGGATGTGGTGAACCAGAGGCTCTGTGGGCTCCCTGCCTGGCAATACAGTCAGAGCTGGTGGGGCAGTCCAAGGAAGGACTGTGGAAGCTTTTCTGGCGTGACTGGTTGGTGCAGAGAATTTTTGGCCCTGCTTGTTGGAAGGGCCCCGAGCCTGGGTGTAATGGTCAGGAATGCCAGCTTCTGCTAAACCTTTAGATCCTCCAAGCTTGTTTTCTTGGTGTTTGTTCGAAAAAAACAGGAAAACTTCTGACCCTTCCAGTTAAGGGTGTAAGCTTAGTGCTAACAAGCAGGAATACATGCTCCAGGTGTCAAATGTTGTGGTGTTTAGGCTCAGAGCTGTCTGGTGAACTCTGGGCATACAGGTACTTGGGAACGGAAGGTGCTGCTGCCCACAGGAGGACCAGGCCTGACAGGAGATGCACCCAGCGAGCTGCCACCTCCCTTCTGCAGGGCCAAGAAGGGGGCGCTGGTGTGGGACAGAGCCCTTTGCACCTGGGGAGCCACTTCTGTGTGGCTCATGCCACCCGCAGATATAGGGAATGCTCAAGCTGCTTCTGCCCCCGGTGGGTAAATGGTTGCCCTGGGGTTGGACCTGAATCAGGTATGTTTTGCTATAGGCAACATCTGTATCTTCCTGCACTGTAAATTGGTAACTACAGTGTTCTCAGTGAGAGAAACTTTCAGAGAAAGGCACATCTCAACCTTCCTTCAAACTTAAAAAATGATCAACAGGCAGCTCTTGGTGTCTCTCACATCTTTGATCATTTCTCCTCCCACTTCAACTGTTCTTCTTGAATTCTGGGACACACATGCCAAAACCTCTTCCTTTGCTGATAGCATGAAGTTTTCAGCTGCACAGTTTGCAGCGTCCACTGGAGGAAAAGACTTCTGCCTTCAGTATTGCTCTTGGGGAGAAAGATGTGTGTTCACTGCACAACTAAGACATGTGCTGTGCAGCAGCCCTTGCTTGGTAGGACTCTGAAAATTACTTCAAAATGGCACAGTGTGAACGCTGCCTGCCCGATGTGTGATATTAAAACATTTAGAACTGGATCAAATCAAACCCAGTTTTCACCACAAATGCTCAGAGGCTGTTCTTCTTGTTTGAAGACTCTTTTCTTGCCAAATTCCTTCTTTCCACACTAAGCTGCTTAAAAAAAGCCTTGTGGATGTATGTATTTATATAGCTGAATGTTTTTTTGATCACATTTTACATACAAAAATATTGCCTTTTGGCAGGGAGTCATCTAGTAGGTGTTGGATTCAGAACGTATCGTAAAGTTGCGAGTGACTGCAAATGACATTTACACTCTGTGAATGTGGTAGGGAAGTGTTAGGGTCGAAAAATAAGGCTTTCAAAGCTGGGAAATGACAGGATTAATAATTGAATTGAGATGGATGTAGCAGTGTGGTAATGGGCAAGCATGGACATAGCTGGGGAGAAGCGTGTGAATGTAAGTGGTGTTCCTGTGGGACCTACAGATACCTGCAGAAGTTACTAAAATGCCTGCAGCTTGGATAAATAAGTCCGACTAGATTTCTCATTAATGCATCTTTCCCAAGACAGAATGCAATAGTGTTCCTCAGATAAAGAGTGCAAGAATCACCCAAATTTAAGGAAAAGCATATGGCTGCACCCACTCTGAGCCCATGTCAAGAATCCCTAGCCCATTTTTGAAGGAAGTTTTGTCAAGTAAGCTCCAAGGAAACAGGTCCCCTAACCTCCCACAGAGGTTCAAGTACTGAGCTAAGTTTCTGGGTTTTTTTCTTGCTAATCATAATCAAAATGACATTTGCTGTTAATCAAAGCAATTTCTTTCTGTGCTAGTCCTAATATTGTTGGAGAGCAATTGCTCAATGTCTTTTTCATAACCTCCTTTGGAAGAGCCTTATCATATTATCTGTTGTTTCTAAACAAAAGTTTACAATGAAAGCTGTCACTTGGAGCAAAGAGAAAAAGACAAAGCAAAGCCACGTCTGTGTGTTATTTTATTGGTTCTGCGTTGCAGAACCTTTTTGGAACCCACCACAACTTGAAAGGAAAACCTTATAAAGCATTTTTATATTATTGGATTTTGGAGTTATTTTCAGTTTTGGGGATATTCGGTTTCTGCATATTATAGTTGGCTTAAGCCTTCTTGTTTGCTTGAGGTTTTCTCCTCTTAGGATATTTTTTTTTTTTAATGGAATTTCTCTTTCTTTTATTTCTTTTTATTTTAAAGCAATGTGTTCATTGCACTTGGATCCTTATTTTGGAGTCACTTCACTTACTGAAGGATTAAATTGCATTTCTGCATGTGTAAGAAATTTAACAAAATTGAGTGGCATTTATTGAATGATCTTGTTTTTATTTATTCACAAAGTGCACCAGGACACTACTCACTAAGGCTCAAGTCTGATTTTTATCTGAGATCCTGGCCTGTGCAAGAGACAAAAACAAGGGCAAATTAAAAAAGAACATCAGTACCCCTCTTTAAAATAAGCTTGTGAAATAAGTTAAGACTGTGAGTGAAGTGGAAGAAAACTAAAAGAGAATGAGAAAACTGAAGTCTTCTCATAGATTTGTGAGAAGGAAGTAGGTGATAGTGTGATGGAGAGTAGAATTATGCCCATCTGCCAAGTGCCTCTGAGCAGTAGAGATGTCACCTGCCATCCGTTCCCCAGCAAGGCTTTAGGCCAGACTCTGACCTGATTTTCACCCTGTGCAACACTGACTGTAGTCTGTCTGCACAGACACAAGTCAGAGAAGAATTTTACTGGATGGTTTTCTAAATATAAGTAAATAAAGCAGCACTGTTTGTGGTTTCTGGAAGTTCTGAAATGATGTTTGCCTTGTGTGATGGTAACTTCCTTGCAGTGCTTGCTAGAGGTGCCAGGCTGAGAGCCTTGGGCGACATGTCCCTTGCAGCAGCCATGCAAGCATTACAGGTTTTCACAATAAACAATCCTCCCCTCCAGCCAGTTAGTTTGGTCCTTGGGGACTCTGCTGAGACTCATAAACTGAGACCAAACTTAGTATCTAAGTGAAATAGATGTATAACACTGCAGTTTGGCAATGCAAAACTGTCTGTCCATAAAAGAGCGGCTTGTCCTGATAATTCTCTAAAAGGATACAGGTACCTCTCGGCTGCGCTGCTTCGTAATCTGCTGCTTGTGGAAGTCACTATGGGGCTATTAAACCCAATATACGTCAGACCAGCAGAGAGTTTGTTCTGGGTTATGTCTCTTGGCTTAGGAAGGTTTCAAATATGATACAATCCATACACCCTTCAGTTACCCACACTGAATGGCTTGGAGGATGGAGAAGGGATTGACTTGTGTGAAGGCATTTGTGAAATGTAACTTTGGAATTGAAATTAACTGCTGCAGCCGAGACACCAGCACAGTAAAGAGCTTCCTTTTTGCTACCAGCCTCTGCTGAAGAAGCCTAGGGAGGCTGGCTCCTGTGGTACCAATGACTTCAGGAAGGTGTAATGGATTTCCCCTCAAACTCAAAACTGCTCACCTAAATCCTTATAGATGAGAGCCTTCTCATCCTCCACAGGGCTCTACTGCCATTGTTGACATGAATTTCTGGAAACCAGTGACCACTTCATTCATCCTTGAGCTTTTTATCACTGTAAAATATAATATGTCCCTTTTATTGCATTTAGAAAAATTAGTCTAAGACAGCTGGCTGCTTTGAGGGCGTACAACTATGTGTATGACAGCACATGCTTTTACTTTTTAATGAACTATTTCCCCTGGCTTCATCTTACTTCCACAGTCTATTTTTGTTGTTATAATGACACTGGTCAGTGAAGCTCAGAGGAAATCAGTCATCAAGATGCATGGTGCTGAAACAGTATTTCTTCTGTGATGGGGATTGCATTAATGCCTTTGGAGATTTCTTGCCGTTGTCACTGCTGCATCCACACCATAATGCAGAACTACCTAAATTGAACCAAGAGGCAAAATTTGGAGCTGCATAACTAAGTTACCTAGGAAAAATTTCTTGGGACATTAATTTTAACTCATGTTAGAACAGTCAAAGTGACCCCGAGTACGTTCTGTTGGGATGCCTGGCATCTGTTATCTTACTCTAATGCACAGGATTTTCTTCCTCCTTTTCCTCACTAGCAGAACTGGCTTGGAGTCTGTGAAACTTTAAGATTTTGGAAATACAGAAGAACACCAAAATAACAAGGTTTTAGAAATTAAATTCTTTTAAATGGTCACATATGATGAGATCAGTGTTTAGATAAAGGGTCCACCCAAGTGGACCATCTAGAACTGTTGGTGTTGAACAGCTATTTCATAACTGCTTTTGCTTTCCTTCTCTGGCAGGTACCCCTTTACCACACTATTTTGCACTGCATTTCCCCAAATGTTCTGGTATATATAAACCTGGTCTATGTACTGTAGCTCTGCAATAATTGCATCAGATCAAAAAAAATTGGTTTCTTAAACCCTACAGAAACACCCATAGTTGTCTTCCAGAAATCTCCTCTAGTTCCTTTATCCCTGTAACATTTCTAGGATATTCCTCTTACTTTTGAAGCCTTTATTTGCTTCATCTCTCAACCCTCCGTGGTTCCTTTGCACCTTTTCAGAAAGGCCTGACTATAAGCTCAGCCTGTGGTGTTAAAGTAAGAACAAGACCGAAGTTAAATGCTGCGGCCTTTTTCCTGAGCAGCCTGAGTGGCTCTGTGTATTTTCATCATTTATGCTTCTGTATGTATAGCCCTAAATGTAATAAATCTAAATGTTCTTAAATTTTCCCTTCAGAGTATCTGCCTTACCTACCTAGGATCTTGTAGGGATGGAACCAAAGTCCAGTTTTCCAGTTCTTAAAATAGTCACCTCTACTGCTGTCCTAGTTAGAACAGCTGGGACCAATTCATCACTGGATGGGTGTAACCCAAACCTGTGTATTCTATAGCCTTC
>JAWWES010000171.1:28171073-28222584 GCA_035583135.1 Lophotriccus pileatus
ATTGTTATTCTGACTTATAATCTCTCTTTTGAGTTGAGTTCATTTCCCCTGCTGGGTAACTCTTAAACCAGCACAACTGCTTATTCACAATTGTGGTTTGCTTTTTTATTTTTGTTTTTTTATTAGTTACACAGTGGATGTATTTACGTATGGCAGACCACGTACCTGCCCTGAATGCCTGTCAGAATGGACACCATGAATGCAATTAGTCTTTAATAATGCTCATGAAATAAAACTGATATTTGAAAATCATTTTTTTTAGCAAAGAGGACTAGTTCTTTCCTTCTTTCCTTTTTAAGAAGTAACAGCAAGAACCTGTAACTTCAGGTGAGAAGTCCTGCTCATTTTCTTTCTCAGTTTTTTTAAAATTCATTGGTTTTTTACCTGAAACCAAATTTGTCAGCTTTGGATGCCTTGTTAACATAAAATTAAGACAACAACAACAACTTGTAAATTGTAAAATTTATGAAAATAAAAATGGATTAATATTTTATTATGCATCCATAAAAAGAGACTTAATTGCTCATATATTATTTATTAACTTTGGGCAACAATTTTTCTTGTTTTTACCTTTTAGAACCAGCCCCTGAGAGCTGTGGTGCTGAGACACCTCTTGGAGCAGGAAGGGCTAGGATTTTTTCCTCCTAGGGGCTCGTTTTCTCCTTAGTCAACCATGGGCAGGGAACGAGCCCTCTGATACTTTCAGAACTCCCCCCTTTCCACTGCAGACCTGCTCTTGCTGTCCTTGGCAAAGGCTCAGGCGTAGGTCAGACGTCAGGCCAGAGGTCAGCCCTGATGTCAGTGGACCCATCTGCCTCTTCTGCCTTCATGCACAACCATTCTGTGTCCCTTTGGCCGTCTTTGCAGAGGGTAAATGGTCTGATGGGAGACATTTTTGTTGCAGATGAGGTAAATGGCAAAATCTTCTAGAAGACTCTTAATCCATGATTAACTGGGTTTATGTCTCGGTGTATGCATAGAGGCACTCTATGTATAGTATAAGTTATACATATGAATGGGTTGCACTGTAAGTACGTTCCTTCTGTTCTTGTGGTTGCATAAAAGCCATTTTCCCCCTTCAGCCACCCTGGTAATCTTTTATTTTTCTTTCTCTCCCCCCCTCCTTCAACCGCCATAGTCTATTCATGAAGAAGAGATTTGGGTAGAAATGGTAGATGAAAACTCTCATTTTCCTTGGGAAATTAGGCAACAAAACTTGGCAATGGCTGTCAGTATAACAGAAAATATTTCCATGCTCCACCAGCAGGCAAGTACTTAAAGTACCAGAGGCTTCTCATTAGTGAGTGTTGTTGCAGGCAATAATGTGAGGTGTAAAAGTCACTTTGCCAGAGATCAACTTTTGATAAATATGTTTTAATTTCTTTATTGAGTTTTAAAGTATAACAACCATTGTTGAATAGGTGCAACTGAAAACATGTTAAGTAGCCTTCAACTCTTCACATTTGTATTGAACATCATCTTCAGGAGTGACATTTCATGTTACCATGGAAACAAATTTGACATTTCAGAAATACATTTATTCCTGGGTCACTAAGATAGGAATTCTGAAAGAAAAAAAGGTCAGAAGATTTGCCTGTCTCAGAGATACTATACAGTTTGCTGTATTCCTTTGGAGGAAAGAAATATGTGGTATCTTTGTAAAATAGCGTGCTCCAGCTTGATCCAGTTTGAGGATATTTTGACAAGATGGTGGCAGTGTTACAGGTCAATATAGCGTGTCTCAGTCTCTGAGATGCTGCAAAGTGATTAAAACTGTTTCTTGGATCAAGATATATTCTGGATCAATTCTTCTTCCTTAAGGACCTTCAGTCATGGCTTTCATAATCCCAGTAGCTGTTCTGTACTTTATAATTTCTCCTTGTAGAAAATATTTGAAAGATTGATGTCAAGATTTTATTTCATACTCAGGAAAAAACACTGCTATCTTTAATAGGAATTATGCCAAAGCTTTATCCCAGATAATGCATTTAATAGGAACTAGGAAACTGAGGAATCAGTGCTAAAGTTTGGTAATGAAGAATGTGTGCCTGTATTTAAAAAATAATTATGCTATTTAGACAGTATTTTATTAAGATCTTTGTCATTTGTACTCACAAGTAATGTCTTTGAATGAGGAAAAAAGTGAGGGTTGAGGGAACGGAGGGAATGTGATTTTTGGAGAAGTCCAGCTCAGTTAACGATTCTAAGCAACTGCAACTAATGTCTGTTTGTAGAGGTGGCCCTGGTGCTAACTTGGAGCTGCCTGGATGAGAGTCAGCTTTTTTCTGTGGGCCCTGGATGCTCCTGCACTCTGTGACACTCCCTTGGGAGGGCTGTTCAGCTTCCAGTCCAGAGCTAGACTAAGGCAAGCCAGGTCACCAGGCATCTGTCTACCCACATCTCTGTAGACACAGATCCACAGAGGATCAATGTACATGTATTGGATTAGACAAAGAAATACTGTTGGGATGGGCTTGGTCTGCTCATCCTAGGTCTGTGCTTTTGCCACTTTGTCCCAAAAGTATGTTTTCCAAGCATCGTGAAAGAGAGAATCATTTGACTCAAAGCCATCTCAGAAGCAGCATTAATTACCATGCTGAGCTGAATTGTCATTGTGGTGTGTGGGGACTGGGGAGGAGTGCCTCCCATTAATATCAATGGACTAGTCCTGTGATGAAACTCTTGAGGACCACACAGAAGACTGACCTACTTAGGTATTAACACTGCCGTTGCTAGACTTGTACCTGCCTTTGAATGCAGCAAGGGTTCTGAAATTAAAACCATCTAATTTTCTCATAGAAGAAGAAAAAAATTTCTAAATGTCTGCATAAAATCTGCCTCTGATCCCCAGGGAGGAGGGTATGAGTAAACAACAGAATTTTTTGAATGGCCTTTCCCTTTTCTCCCTGTCTTCATGGTGAATATAATCTGGGCTAAGTTCTGCTCATCTTTGCATCTGGACTTGCATGAAATCAAACTGGACCAGCAGTTTGTCTATTCAAAGTAAAATGTAATTGGAAAATGTTTAATATATTAAAAAAAAGAATCAGTGGAGATAGAGTGGGTGTGTCTATGTGTTACAGCTAGATTGTAGTCACTATACAACTCATGTTGAGGCCTGTAAGCTGCGTTCACCGTTCAGGGCAATAAATCTTTGTTTTCTGCTGTTTCCTTTTCAGCACCTCCTGTCTGTTCAGAAAGCAAGGTGTTAAGTACTTGCAAATGCAACAGCTGTGCAGGCAAACATGGTAGTTTGCAACTTGCACTCGGTTGTGTCTTGTACGACCTTGTAAATCAGAGACTGTTTACTGAGAGGGGATGTTGTTCAGGACACAGGGGTTATCTGCTACCCTCTCCAATGGCTCACCTACAGCTTGGACAGCTGGGGGGACTTTGTTTCAATGTCGTTTCAAACACAGAGTTAATGCTACTGAGGCAGGGAGACCCGGGAGATTAACGCCTATGTTTATGATGCTGAGCAAAGCCAAGTCAAACTTGGAATGTGAAGACACTAGTTAGTATTTTAAATAAAGCCTAAACTAGCTGCGAAGCTAACAGGAATACTTTCATGGTATTGGCAGCTTTAAAGTAAGCTGTGATAGTCTGGTACAACTCCTTCAGGTTCTCTGGAGCACTCCCAAGCTGAGTTTGGCTCATTCAGCGTGGCATACATAGGACTGCAAACCCCGAGTTATTAAGAGAATTGCAATCTATGTGCAAAGAAAATACTCGTGATGGCACGGAGTCAGAGCTGGAATCCCCAGCTGGGCCCCTGTCAGAAAAGGCAATTCCTTGCTATCCATCACCTGCCCCTTCAGAACAAGGAGCTTTGGTGAGTGGGCACACCCGGTCTCCCTTATGTCAGTGCTGGTGAGGCTGCCTGTCTCTGCAGGAAGGACAATGCTCACCTGAGAATGCATGCAGAAGGGACAGCCCTAAACCAGCAGCTTTAGAGGAAGGTGGTTTGAGCATCTGAACCTGTGTGTGTGTATGGCATACTTTGCTCTGCTTTGTAGACACACAAGATATAACCTCATGGAAGCTATCAAATCCCACCTTTTGGTATGCCTGCAACTCTAGTTCAGTATGAGGACATGCTTGCTGTGATCTACTGTGATTTGCTCTAAATTAATTCCAGTTTGAATTAAAGCTGATCTTTGACAGATAGACAGTCAAGAAACACAGTCACATCGCTGTGTCCTGCTTACTTCCTTGCTGTTTGCTGTTACCTAACTGCATCAATTAGGAATTTGTTTCTATTTCGCGCTTTCCAAATCTGTTTGGTCATTTTTATAATGCTCCTGCAAAGCTGTTTTGGTTCCTCGGCACCTTCAGTCAGGACACCAGATAGCACTCAGCAATCCAATAGGAGTTACAGCTGCAGCAAAACCGTGGGTACCTCAAGGTTCCTACTTCTCCTGGCAATGCCATTGCTTCTGAATAGAGGGGGACCTTCATCCTTCTGTCTGCACCCTCACTGTGAGAGTTCCTGTGCAGGTGACTGTCTGCCAAGATGCTGTAAATCTCTTAGAGTCAAAGATAGCCTTTTCCCCATGCCCAGAAAGTACCACTCACCTGTTTGTTCATGTTTGCATTCCACTTACAAAGCAACCCAGGTTAGTCTGTCTCTTCCTTATTTACCACTCTTTCACTTGTATCATCAACCGCTATCAGTAATGGTAGGTTTTCTCCCAGGTCACTGAAAAGCATAGCGTGGGGTTAAAAGCTGGGATGCTGCAACGGACACATCTGCTTAGTGAGATCTTCTTTTCCATATATTGTAATTTGTCAGCTCATCATTCTTAAAGCATTAATATGTGCCAAGTGGAATTTTTTTTTTTGTGCTAGTATTTTAATCAAAATGTCATGCAGTCCACTGCCTTTGTAAAAATAGATATCTATTACCTCAGTACTATTACATTTATTGGCAACACTAATTTTATTTGGAGAAAAGATGTCAAATTAGTTTGAGGTGCTCTGTTTTCCATAAACCTTTGCTGCTCAGTATTAGTTATATTACCTTCCTTTAATTTTTAATTGATTGAATCCTGTATCTGCTCTTCCATTATTCTACCTGGGGTAGTTCTTTTCCTGTAAGTTGGTGTTTGCTTGGGCCACTCCATTTCTCTTCCCAAAGCATTGTCTTGGCACTAGTTTTGCTTAATTAACCTGGTTCTGTCTCAATATCCAGAATGGTTTTGAAAAATCAGATTTAGTTATTCAGATTTACTTCAAAAATTAATGAGAGAGAATTTCTGAGATTAACTTGATTTAAAAAAATTAACCTTAGCAGCTGCTTGACTTTTTTCCTCCCAGTATGGAATTTAAATATGTATTTGCCAATTAAGTATTTTCTGTGTTAATTTTGACAAGTTTGCGTATTGCTCCCAGATAGTGATGTTTAATGTTTGTTTGCAACATACCAAGAACTCTTTATGGTTCTCCTTGTATTTTCTCTCACATATTTATCAATTTTCTGTTTTTATTTATATTTATTACCACAACAATCTGCTTTTCTTTCAGATTTAGATTTATATTTTGGTGTGTGCCTGTGTTTCATTTATTCTGGTGGCTCTGACTTCCCCTGAGCCAGGTTGAGTTCCTAACCAGTGTGGCCCTTTTTTGTTGATTGTGGCTTTTGAGCATCTAGTAATATGTTCTTAAGTAGCTCCCAGTAATCATTCATATTTTTATATTTAAATTCGTTTTCTTAAATGATTTGGTCCACAATTGTTTTCAGCTTTGTAAAACTCTCTTTTTAAATTGCCATGTGTATAATTTACGAGTTTGGACTTTATTCTGTTTGCATATAAATGCAATCAAGTCACAATCACTTGTACGTAAGCTACCACTAATTTTTAGTTCTGCGATCAGTTCTTCTTTATCTGTCAAAATGAGATCTGGTATAGAATTCCCCCTTGCTAGATTTGATCTTTATTGAGTTAGGAGATTGTCAGCTATAATTTTTTGAAATTTCCAGGATGTTTCAACACACAAGATCTCCAGTGTGTCACTCAGGTTGGTGTACTTCATAGTAGTGTCCATATGTCTATACGCACATGTGTGTATATAGGTAAACAGAATTTGTCTGTCCATAAGATTATGGATTTCTGAAGGAGCTTAGCTTGAATTAAAAAACCTCCAACAATTAGAATTCAATTTCTGCTCTATTTATAAGTTTATTTTGGGTTTTGTAGGGATTGCAAGGTTTTGAACAGCTACTCAAAATCTGAAAATTTAGAAATCCTCCAACCTGCTTGTGACTTACACATAGATAACGCTGGTTCAGTTTCATAATTTACCATTGGTGAATTCTTATTTATTTCTTTAAAATAAGAAGCCCCAAATCTCTGTCTCTGGAGCCCAGCTAGAGCAGGAACTGTTCAAGTGTGCCAGGAGAAGCCATCAGCACCACCTGACTGCTCTTCAGTGCTGCGTAGCAATAGTTGTCACTGTCAGACAGCATCCCGTGGGTCAAAGATTCTTTCCTTAAAATGTTTGGCAGACACATCTGTGTAATACTCCATCTTCAGATGACTCACAAATAGAAGCTCTACTTGTAAATTGAATTGCATAGGAGAAAAATCCCAGGAAATTTGTTGGTGACCCTTAGTACAAATTATCACAGATAAGTAAACTACTTACAGCTAAGAGTACTCCCTGGACTGTTTATACTCAGGGGAAAGGAGATGAACTTCTGGGAAGGTCTGAGACCTTTTGCTCACCAATAGTTGTGGAAAAAACTTACTGTATCTCACCTGCCTCCACCCTTGTCCCGGAGTCCTCAGCTTCCTTGCTAAGCTCACATTCCTCTGCCCTTAGGGATGGGGCACTACCTCCTCCCTGGGTTAGCAATGGCACCTGGAGGAGTCCCCCTGTGTGAGGGATGCCCTTTTGCGGGTTTCGCTGGCTAATGAGCATCCTGTGGCGAGTTGCTGGAGGGAAATTCTCTGAGCTGCGGGGTGTACAAGGGTGAGAGGCATTCGCGTGCCTTGCCATTTGCCTTAAACACACATTCC
Source organism: Lophotriccus pileatus (assembly GCA_035583135.1). Classification (NCBI taxonomy): domain Eukaryota; kingdom Metazoa; phylum Chordata; class Aves; order Passeriformes; family Tyrannidae; genus Lophotriccus; species Lophotriccus pileatus. The sequence continues at coordinate 28,178,093 of JAWWES010000171.1, forward strand.
AGCACCTTCGATGACCCCTTAATGGCTCACTTAGTGGAGGACAAGGGCATATGAATGAGTGTGTTTGACAGATGTCCTGTGCCTAGTGATTCAACCGTGTTAGGGGCTTGTTTTCCTGCATCAAACAGGAGAACTACACTAGGGTGTTTGAGGGGGACGGGAACAAACCAAACGAAACGGAAAAAGCTATCAAAAAAGCCCCAACCACCCACCCAAACCCAAAGCAAACCAATAAAAACATCAACTATGCAGAAAAACAGATGCAGAAGAAAATTATCTGGGTGGAAATAAAGGGGTTTCTTCTGCTTTTGAATACGTTCTGTCAGTTTACCCAGCATCACATACCAGAAGTAGAAATTGCTTCTGTTTTTTTGGCTCCTGGGCCTCAGGACTGTTGCCATAATCAAGGCATGCTGCTTTTGACAGTACAGGAAAGGTCAAGATCTGTCAAATTACTTTTGCAGGCAAGGGACAGCCTTATCTTCTACAGCTGAATGTGTCTCCTCCGTCTCCTCAGAAGGTCTATTACTGGGACAGTGTCAGCAAAGAAAGAGGTAGCAGCAGTGTTGTGTGTGAATCAGAGGATCCAAAAGACAGCAAAGGTGAGATCTGAGGAGAGATATCAATGGACAAAACATTTGGGGACACGGCAGATACTGGTTAGAAAAGAGGGCTGGGAACACCCAGAACATCACAGCAACAGTCTCTGCCAGGAAAACCTGAGTATCAACATGTTTGCACTTTTTTTGCAACTTTTTTGTAAACTCAACATTTTCCCATGAAAACATTTTTTTGCCCAAAGCAGGAGGGAGGGAAAACGAGAATTTTTTTTAGGTGAAAATATTGAAATGCTTTACTGCTGTTGTTAGCTTTGATGAGAGAAAACCCCCTCCTATTCTTTGCTGTTTTACTTTCTCTCTCCCCTCTTTCAAAGAAAAGGTTGATACTAAAACGCCCATTTATTAACTTCTTGAATAAGAATATGAAAGTGTCCTCAAGGCAGTAGTGTAATCACAGCCCTTCTGACATCTCTTATGAAACATTTTCTTTGCAACTGGTTTGAAGTGCAGCCTTGTAAGCACTGAGAATTGACAGGACTTACCTCAGAGTGCACCAGAGTGGGGTCACTGCTCCCTGCACTCGCTGGGCAGGAGATGAAGCCTGGTGGTGCTACGATGGGTGGGCCAGGCCTGGAGCAGTTCTTCCTGGGGCAGAGATCTCTTGTCTTTCTGCTGTCTGTCTTACCCTTAGGAAGGAAGGGCTTTGAACAGAGCGATAGGTTGCTCATGTGCTGGCTGTTGAAAGTGGATTCCCAATTTCAGCTGGGAAATGGACAGTGGATTGGCAGAAAGACCTCCCTCATTCTCTGAGGCTCAAGTCTTTCTCCTCTCAGCACAAGGCATCTTCTTTCTTCTTCATGTGTTTCCCTCTCATGGTGCTGCCTTCCCTGCTGCCCAGTGTCCAGAGGAGCAGTGGCCTTGTACTGCATCATGAGCTCACCTTAACTGCAGGGTCATAGCTTCCGACTCCAAGCCAAGCATTTTCCTCCACTGGCAGCTGCTCCTGGACTGCTGGCCCCAGTTGCTTCTCAGGCTTTTGTTTAAAACTTGGACAATTTTTCATCTTTGTTCTAGCACTGGTGCAGCTCCAGAGAAAGTAACCGTGGTAGAAACAATGGCTTATTCATTTTTATCACTCTTTCCTATAGCTGCATAGTGTTATCCTTCATTTTTGCCTACAGGCAAGGTAAAATACTTCCAGGTCAACTCTGAGGGGAGCCAAAAGGCTGTGCTGTGCTTGGTGGCTAGAGAAACCCAATCTATAGTGGTGTTCCCCACAGGAGCCTGTTGCTCTCTAGCTGAGGTGTGAGACAGCATGATTCAATCAGGGGAAGCCTGTGAGACACTGTCTAAACCCAGCCCAGAGTGGCCAGGTTGAGAGGTTGTGCTCTTTCTGCCAAAATCCTCCTGGGAAGGAGATGGCTGTGCCAGGAATTGGATGTAGAACTCCTACAGTAGATTTCCTATCACTTACTTGTGTGCAAGGGAAAGGGAGATGCAGCCCCAACAGGCAAATAGATTTTGTGTGGCTGCAGCCCTAATAGGAAATGAGTGTGCTTGCCCACATTTGGCCGCCTAGAAAGTGGTGGCCATGCTGAGCTCACTCTGCTGAAGCTCAGCCACAACTGCCTGACTGTACGTGGCATTTGGAGCTGAAGCTGTGCCTTGGGCTTTGATGCTGCCCAAACATTTGTTCTTTTCCTTTCTTTATCTCTTCTTACAGGAGCCTGCAGCTGCTTCGTTGCTCTTTTTCTTAGGCAGGGGTGCTGCAAGCCGCGTGGTTCAGACCTGTTTGTTCACAGTGGAAGTAGAGTTGTGCTCCAACATGGCACTAAATTCTGCTCTTTTCTAATGACAGTATTTGCATTTTAGGGCTGTGTGGGGTTATATGGCATCACTTAACAGTATATGCCTATATGGTTTTCAAGAGTATGCTCATGGTCTTACTTCCTACACTCATTCATTTAAAGATCAAGTAAGCTTAATTATCTCTTGGCACCTCTGTGCTCTTCCTGCCTGTAAAGCTAACTTGTGAGACATTTTCATCTCCACTGGTAAATCTGACAACTTATCCTTCTATTTTGATGGATTTGATGATTCAAATATGCTCTCTTTTGTGCTTTAGAATTTGTCCTTGAAACAAATTTCTTCCTTTCACTGTTGCTAGAGATCATGAGGATTTGCAGCCTAGAGCTCATTAATACTGCCTGCCCATTTCCCCAGACAGTCAATCCTAGCTGATGGCAGGGAGGCTACTTAGGAGAGAAAAATAAACAGAAATGCCTCCAAATATAAGCAAGCTGGGAGAGGTTCCCTTTCCCCATCACTGACACTGGGACACTGGGCACAGAGGAAGTGCTGTGGGAATGGAAAGGACCTTGGTGCTTCAGGGATGAGGATTTCCAGGGGAAGGCTTGATGTGGACCATGGGAGGGCCAGAACACAAAGCTGGACCATGGTAACATGGCTGCCTCAGTACTTCATTTCACACCTCCCCTTTTGCAGTAAAACACTGCCAAAAGAGACATTTTTGGTGGCTATTCTCTGCATCTCAAGGCAGGGCCTGCAGCGATCCTTGCAGCCAGCTTCAGCAAAGGCAGGTTGGCACGTGTTGACACATCTCCTTCCTCTCATGTGTCCAACAGCAGGTGAACAGGGTGAAGTCAAGAGGCAAGTGGACAGATCCCCGCTGGCTTAGCCTGATTACGGTCTAGAAAGGGATTAAACCCACCTGTCTTGTGCCACAGGAGCAACAGACCCTGGGTCATGATTATTTTGCCCTCATCTCTGAGCATAGATGTGCAAAAGCTCCTTATTAGTGCTCTATAGTTGCTCTCAGTGTTAGTAAGCCAAACTCAAGAAGTCACAAGGTCCTCTTTCTGTCCCTCAATGTATTTATTTTGTTTTCAGCTGTGTTTCTTTGATGCTGCTTAAAAACATGTGGGAACCATTTTTTTTCTGCTTCCTACCACCTTGTAATTTATGCCTTAGCAGTATTGTTCCTACCAATCCTTTTTGGAAAGATCTCTTTTTGTTAACTGTTGTTCTATTTTTTTTTTTCTTTGAGAAGAAAACTCATTGGGAGATTTCCCTAGCCCTGTTTATTTAAATCACAAATCTTGGTCACTATGGGAGCTGCATCTGTTTCTCTGATGAAATGGTAAACTAGGATTGTGGCCAATGCCTATAAAAGTGGCATTAGTAGAGTTGTAAGAGTCTAATGGCTGTGAATTTAAACTCCATGTATGATGCAGTAAATTTTACAGTCCACATTTTCAGCGTAAAACTGAAAATGAGATACAATAAGCAGCTCCCCCGAGGTAGCAGTATAAAATCTACAGTAAATTCTTGCAGCACTGCAGAAGAGAAATCACTGCTAGTTGCTAGCTACTGTACTAGGAGGAGTTTCCTGCTCACCTTACTTGGGGTTGTCACTCTGTGTTTCTGGCCCTTCTGCTCTGTAGGTAGGTTGTTAAACACAGCTTTGCCAGTTTTGCGTAAAAATGCGCAGTCCAGAAGTGTGTCTTCTCTGAAGAGCTGGAGTCAGGTCTTCTTGCCAGAAAGCGGGGGAGGGGGGATGCTGTGCAACAGAGCAGAGTAGGAAATCACCTCTCAGCTTAGGCATCAGCAGAGTCTGCCATCTCAGAGATAACCCGTGGTGATAGTTTTGGGAAGCAGTAGTACCCAGGGGAGGACAAGACTAGGCTTGTCCAAATGCTGTAAAAACAGTACTGGAAGGTCCTGTTCTAGATCTGCCTTCCTATGGCTCCCTTTGCACAGGGGTAATTTCTGTTTTACTCAACTCACAAATAAAACTGGCTAGTGTGGGTTGTTTTTTTTTCCTGTGCAAAATTGAAAACATTTTTTTCCTTAGAGATGGGATTGTTTTACTGGCTATAAGATACATAGTACTGTACTGATTGTCAATTCAGAGAAACCTTGTCTGGTAATGACAACCTGACTGGATTTGTGAAATAGTGTGTTAAAATATTCGGCAGGAAAGTTAGTATGCTCTTTTGGCAGCTATAAAGAAAAGTTGCTTCTGTTTGGTTTCTCCTCTGGGAAAGAAGTCATTCTAAATGGGATGCTTTTCCTTTGTATCTGCCCTGCCACTCTCCAGGGCTTCTGCGGAGTTGCTTATAGGGGCACAGACCTGAGAAGATGTGTGACTTGGTTCCCCACCTGCCAAGAAGTGGGGAACTGGAGGCTGCAGATGCCCACTCTGCAGCCAGCATAGCCTTTGACAGCCTTGCATTGCCCTTTCTGCCATGTCCCCTCAGCAGACTTTTCCCACCTGCTGCCCTGTCCCACTCAGGATGTGATAGCACAAGGTGCCTGCCCAGGCTGTCAGCAGAGATGCCCATGCTTTCCATGCCCCAGTCTTGCATGGGCATGACAGACAGTGCAACATCTACTCCCAAATATCTAGATGAATGATTATAAAAAGTGCTATTTTTGAAGACATAGCAGTCGATTATGCATTTGACAGAAGGTTTTAGGAAATAGGCAATGTGGGATGTACAGGGAGGAAAAAAAAATCAATCTGTGTATTTGTCTTTTAACTAGTTGGAGACACATTGGCACATATTTTTGGCACATTAATGAATTCTGCCTTATTTAATCTCTGCTACTCTTATAATATGAATTTGTGTTCCATTTGGGTGTTAAAAATCAGAAAGTCAGAGAGTTAAGTTTCTAGAGGAAGTTATAATCACTTCAAGCTCCTAAGCTGAAATGAGGAGGCAGCCACAGTTGCTCTGAAGGAGAGCAACCAGACAAAAGACTTGGTAGTGCAGTTTGTAGCACGTCCCTCTTAGCTGTATCTCGGTGCGAGGGAAGGCTATGCGGAGCAGCGGAGCTCCCTGCAACTCCCTGGCAAACACCACGGCTCAGCCACGCGCTCCAGCCCAAGCTGCCGGCTGTGCTGGAGTGCACAGGCCAGGGAGCGCTGACAGCCTCAGCAAGCATGCTGGGGGTTGCCCTTTTGCAGAGCCAAAACTTTGCCAGTTTTTTTTTCCATCTGACTCCATCCTGCTTTAAAATTGCAAGTGCTCTAGGGGCTTCTTATCAATGACTTATTTTCAGTCCGTGTAATTCTTTTTCCTTCTCCCCTTGTTGTATGTCCACTTCAGCTTTTTTCTGCGTTTGAAGGCGTACAGAACTGCCATGTACAAAACATCGTGCAGTTTGACAAAACATGGCTTAAATAAAAAAGCATTATACCTTCTGCGGAGTAAGGATTGGTTAGATATTTTTTTTCTTCCTCCCCTCCCCAGGATGAATATTTAAGAAGACAAAAGAGGAAGATTGTAGAGAAACCAGCGCTGTTTCGTGCACGAGTAACAGCTGGCCTCAACAGCAGAGCTATGAGCAGCCGCAGAGAAGGTGGATAACTAGCTCAGTTGTGCAGAGTTACACTTGCTTCCATAGTGTGTTAGGGAGGATGGCCAGAGTGGAAGCTGGCTGCACTCTTCTAGCTGCATAGTATATGCAAACAGCACATTTTAGAGTTTCAACTAAAGGTGGCCTACATTTTTCCATAGTATATTTTCACTGAAATCAAAACATTTCATGAAAGCAGGTAAATTGTTGGTATTTGTGAGGTGAAAAAATGCTGATTTTTAAATTTTTCTCCCATGCTTGAGAAAACACTTTTGTTTTGACAACGTCAAAATAACAGGCTTTCAGAGAATTGTTTAGAAAATTCAAAAAAGTGATTTTGACAAAGCCATTTCTTTTCAGTGTGAAATTGTCACTTGATTAAATGTTTGATCTAAAGTTGCTAGAAAAAGTAGAGTTAAATGGCGGTGTTTAGTTCTGAGTAATTTTGCCTGATTTCCAATGATTTTTGCAATTCCCCACACTGTTTTTTTCATCTTACAAATCCCTTCCTCTACCTGTTCGTCCTCAATAAGGTTGACTCATAAGACCACATAGAGTTTAGATTTATTTTACAGGAAACACTGAATATTTGGTATTTGTTTGGCCCCTTCTGAGACAAAATATTTTGAAAACATCATCAACAGCAATGTTAGAAACAGAAATTGTTTTTATTTTTATATTTTATTTTCTGACTGACAACAAAGCCAAATTCCAAAATCAGATTGGATTTTTTTATGAAATGTAAATGTTGAGGTCTGGTCTGCCTTAGGGTTTTTGGGTTTCTTCCCCCTATATTTCTGAAAGAAAAGGATTTAGCAATATAGTTATGAATGATTTCATTAGTGCTAAGCTGAAGTGAAAATAGTTTTTAACCTATCAGAAAATCCAGATCTTTTTCAGGCTTGCAAGGGCACAGAGGAAGGTGTGAATTGCAGTTTCCAGCTACATACAGTGTCAAATACAGAAGTGCAGCTGATCTCCGGGCTGAACAATTTTTCATGAGTGGAGAAGAAGGAGGGGAGGACACCAAGTTTACACCACAGAAAATTTAAACACTGTCCAGGTGGGCTCTGATGCCCCAGGAAGTGCTCCCCTGGGTAGAGCAGAGCAGCTGGGGGTTTGCAGGCCTGATGTGAGAAGGGCTTGTGCCACTATCCCTGTGGAGTCACCTTGTCCATGGAGTGGTGGATCCGGTTCTGGTCCAGCTATTGGGAGCCCGTGTGCCCCACTTGCAACCTCATGCATAAGCACTTAGCGATTTCATTTTATGTGAAGTCCAGCTGTCCTCATTCTTTGAAGTACCTTCTCTAGCATTAACAGATGTTTGCTATCACTTTGCTGCTGTAATCAGGGTGTCCTTGATCTTCATTACAATGCACAGAACCTCTGTGTGTGACTCGGTGTGTATGTGTGTGTATTTTCTACCTGGTCCTCTGGAAGATCACAGGTAGGGAGGCGCTTCACTTGTAGTCCCTGGGCAGATTTGTATGTCTGGTTGAACACTGCAGTCAAACGAGGCAGAACAGCAAGTGGCTGCTCAAGTTCATCGCAAATGTACCCTAGGTAAAAATTAATGTCATTTGCAGAGCTATTTAGAAAAGCCAGAGGAACTGTTCCATCTAATGTCTGGATTGCTGTGCTGTCCATTTCTCACTATTATGTCACTTAAATTCCTCCTTATTTTGTGATATCTTTTTAAGGAATGATTGATATTTCTGGAGGTTGGTGAAGTGGCACAGATCAGTTTGTTTACAGGACACTGATTCCAGTCTGGTCTAGGTCACCAGAAACAATTGCGCCATTTAATGACTATTCAGTGTACTTAAGATGAGCAAATTCTGTCATCCCATTTCCCAGTGGAAAACCATTTTATCAGAACTCCCTGAGAGGCAGCTCCACTCCATAAACAGCATCCATTGGCAATGGCAGCAGTGCCTGCCTACCAGTGCCATTTCCATCCCCACTGGTACCTTATTGGCAGTCTAATCACTTCTGCACCTCAAGTGTCCAGTTCCTCCCACAGCAGTAAGTCTTCCCATTGAATGAGAGATGTACCTTTTGGCTTCTGTTTGCCTTTTCACTGAGGCAGGCTGTGCTACTACTAAATAATGATAGATGTCCTCCGGCTGATAGTGATGGGGAGGGTAATGCTTTAGTGCAAACCTAGTAATAAGAAAACTATGTCTTTAATTTACTGTAGTTTATTACCTATTAAATTAATGTCCCATACACATGGAACATGGTAAGTTTGTCTGAGTTGCTTGGTAGGCAGGTTTTCCTGAGTTCATCTCCTGTATCTGCTAGTGTAACGTGGATAATGGACACAAGCTTTCTAACACCAGTGGAAGCTGTCCTTGTCTTCCTTAATTATTACAGTTTTCTGTTGCAGTCTTTTTTATGGGGTACCTGCTGCAATGGGTGCTGAAGGGCCTGCAGTGGCTCCAGACTAACTCCTGGCACAGCCTCAGCCCTTTCCTGCATCAATTTCCTTTTTTGATGAAAATAGAGGCTCCTTTTAAATGTGCTGTTTTTCTTGGGATACAGGATGAATTTTGTGAGTTGTACAAGTGAATCTATTAGTTTGATAAAACCAGTCAAAACCAGGTTCCTTGCTAAACCTCAGATCATCATTCTGTTCTGACATTCATGGACCAGAGCAAACGTTTCAACTGTCTGTATTGTCAGTCGGTCGGTCTTGGCTGTATTTAAGAAACTCTCATGACTATGGTATACTGATGACTGTTACCTAATTCCTGCTATGACATTGTTGAGGAAAATTGTGCCCTCCAAACCCTTCAGCTGTTGCACAAAGGAGCTGTGGTACTGGGAATGCAGGAGCTAATATAGAACTGGCAGTAGAACTCAGTATAGAACTGGCACGGAGACAGAGGTACAGTGGGACATCATACGTCTACGAAGGGCTTATGTTGGGAGATTTTTACCCTCTTGTTCTTGAAATGCTTTGTAGGCTGTGACTGCCAGAAGGTTTGCAGGGATGCCACTTGCTTCCTTGACACGGGGTATGGCAAAGTATTGTGGGAAGAAGTGGGATAGCTCTAAAGCTACTGCATGTAGAGGTTTTGGCTGGTGTTCTCAACTTGGGCAACGCCAGCCGTGCTAATGCAACTTGTCAACAGCAGAAAAGAAGGGGCATATCTGCTCTAGAGAAGCCATGATGTTTTTAATGTGTCCTTTGGCCTTTGCTCACGAGGCAAAGCGACTGTGGCAAAAGGGTATTTAGATATGCAGTGCGCTGTGCATTAGGGTGATTAAGCCCATGATCCAAGGCACGCTGGTAAAATGAGGCATCATCCACAGCAATGAACTGGGGTAGTTGCCCCTTCCTGGAAGCCTGGCTATGCTGATGGTTTCACTCATTTGGGTCTGGAATGAAACTCTTGGTTCCAAGGCAGTTATTAAGGGAAGTCTGTCCAGTTGCTAAGGTTTTCAGAAAATTCTTTGGAGATTAGCTATACATGGAGGACTTCATGTGAGGTGAGAGTCCTACAGCTAAGAAGTTGTCCTTAGATTTGTGGTCTGAGCAGGTATGGTTGTTGTTGTCTTTTGGGCGTTTCCCTCCCCCTATTTAAAATCTTTGCCATCTTTTCTGTGTAGGATTCAAAGATGTTTTCTGAGACAGAGAGGCATGCAAATGAGACAAAGTTGGTTGCTTCAGAGCAAAAAATGAAGGGGAGGATGGGATCAAGCAATAAACCCCCAATGAATACTAAGCTAATAGACCTTTAAAATCAGTGTTCATCAGCTGAGAGATCACAACCACTAGTCATATGGTTATTGCCTGTCATGAGGACTGTACAGCTTTACAGTTCTGGATTGGAGCAGGATATACCCAGAGCTTTTGGAGACCTGATTTATTTTCATTTACTTTTTAACTTTTTGTTGCTGATTCTGTGTACTCCTGAAAGCAGTACCATGTACTCAATTAATGTTCACATGCTCAGAGTACTAAAATAATTTCTGGTTTGGGATCAACCAAACAACCAACAGCAGGTGGAGATGTTGGAGAACGCCTTGTAATAACAATATAGAGAACAGCTGATGGAATAGGAGACTACAGTTGGTGATCTCCACTATATTTTCTGGACTGAAGTTTGTAACATTCTTGTAAGGGTTTTTTTCTGTAGAGTACTGATGTGTACTTTCATTCTTCGTTTTCAACTTATTTATCATACATATATATGTATGATTTTTATTGATGTCTTGAAGCATTTAAGGCACTTTACTTGTTGATCAGCCACCAGTGATTTTCTTGTACCAAGGAATTGCCTCCAAAATAAAATATAGTTTTTAAAATACTGCCTCTTGGGATTAATTCTTCTGTTTTCATGCATGATTTGTGCTGAAGTCAGTGGGAATTGCTATCATAGAACAATGAAAACCAAAACCGTGGACCCTGAAGCAGGAAAATGGTTTGTCCTGTGCAAGACATCAGTCAGAAGTGCTGTTCTTGCCTTATTTCATGGTGGTCAAAATAAAAATGCTAGTTAGATTTGATGTGGACCACAAAAAAAATTATTTGCTCAACTGCAAGCCCAGCTCCTGCTGACTGCTGAGGCAGAGACCCAGCTCCCAAAACTCCGTTACAGTTACTCTTTGAGATGCAAGGTCTGTCCAGTGTAACGTAGCAATATAACCCTAACTGTTGATTTAGAAAGTTGTAGGTATGTGTTTGTGGAGAGTGAATTTCAAAGTGGCAGCTTGGCCGGGTAAAGGTAAAGAGCAGCCCCTGGTAGGCAGAAGCCTGGTCTGGAAGTATGGCTTGTGCCAGCAGTTATTCATTCTTTAAATAAAAATTCACATAAGATTATGCCTTGGGGAGTCAGATCTGTAACAGTGACAAGGAGCCATGGGGTGTGCTCACATAGTGGTAAGAAGCCAGTGCTTGGGACTGGAAATGTATTTAGGCTCATCTGAAGTAGACCATTGTGTCAGTTCATGCTAGAGCAATCTTTTACACAGTTGTTACTTATTATTATTTTCCAGATTGAATTAGATGCTGTACAAGCACAGAACATAAAGATGGGCCCTGCCCAGAAAAACTTAATATGGATGTGACTGCTTAAGCTATTTTTTTTTTATTATTTGAAAATAAATACGTAACAGATGCTGCCAGGGGAAGGAATGAGCCTATGAAATATCTGGCTTATATAAAAGTTAACAGTTCTTTTAAGTTAGAGTCAAGTGATGAAGTGGGTGTGAAGGGGTGGGAAACTACTCAAATTGCCCACAGGCCTGGACTAGCTGGGTTTTCCTGCTAATCAGATCAGCAGTGAAACTGTTAACAATGTTGACATTGACATTGTCACCATTAAGCTGCAGCCTAAACACTCCCTTTTGATTAAAGGCAGCATCTTAAATCTCTCCTCACTATTGTTGGAGCATTCCAGCGGCTTGAGCCAGCAGCCTGTCCTTACATCCCTTCTTGGAAGGTTTCCCTCCTAACCAGAGAACTAAGAAACTTCACTGTCACTGAAAATAGCTGAGAACTTGCTTTCCTTTGTGTGGGACAGGGCACATCTTGCCAGCTGTAACTGCAATATTTTTTCCCTCTGTTGAGAGGATGTGGTGGCCTATTCTGTGACTTGGCTGCACACAAAGGCAATGACAGACAGAGGTTACTTGACTTTTGCCCACAGTTCAAACGTGGGTTTAAAATTACAGGTGCAAGTTTTGTGGTTATAAATTACAGTTGCAAAAAGTGGAACTGGCCCTGGAAAAAAGTGTGCCATCTGCTTTAGCAGTGGGAAACTGAACATGCATGAGGGATGTTGCTGGAGAAAAGTTAGCATCTTGTAACCACCTGTCCCACTGCAGTGGGATCCTTGGAGATAATTAAAGACAAATATATATTCAAACAAAAGGCAGGGCTTCTCCCTCTCTACTCCTTCATCTTCATTTAATCAAAATCAGGCAATATGTTTTTGTAGGGGGTTTGTTTCCTTTAATAATGTGTAGGGAAGTGAATTTGCCCCAGTGTGTGAAACAAAGCCCAGTTGAATCCAAAGCCATGCTCTAGGACACCCATCCAGAGCAGGGTTTGAATGGAAGCGTTGGCACAGCCTGACTTGCAGTGGTAGTGCAGTGCCTCGTTGCAGTAATCACAGAAAGCATGGGAAGCTGGAGCACAGCCCTGGGCGGGGTGCAGCAGTGATAGGTTTTATAGGCTGCCACGTGTATTGGAAACGTGGTCATAAATGGGTATAAAAATTATCATCTTCAACTTACTTAATAAAATGACTCAGAGTAAATAGGGAAATGTAAAAGCACATTCCCTGCTTGTTTTATTGAATAGGGGTTTGGCTTTAGAGCTATGGTCATTCTTTTTCTGGAAGCCTTTTCCCCCCCCTTTTTCTCAGGATATGTGTGTGAGAGTGAGGATACATTAAAAAAAAGGAAAGAAACTCAATCCATTTATATCCTTCCTAAACAGCCTAACTGTATTGCTTTGTGTCATACCCAGCCTTTCTCTTCATTGGGCAAGAGATTGTAAATGTTTTTTCCCCTCACTGCAGGGCAACTTCTAGAAGGCTGTGAGCGCAGGAGAATGAGGGTCACATCTACCTGCAAACCCCTGTGCGGGCGCATGGTCTTGGATACTTGACAATGCTGGAGACATCTCTCTCCCCTCAGTGCTGTGATAAATCTGAGTGCCAGAGGATAAGAACATAAGCCCAGTTAAAAAAAGTTAGAATGGAGAAAGTTAGAAAATCTTCATAGGAAACTGCTGCATCTGCTCACCTCACAGGATCTTGACTGCTTGTGTGGAGGTGTCTTAGGCCTGTTGGCTGCTAATAGTCTCCAGAAGCTGTGAAGGAATGTTTTATGTGTGGCAGTGCTCTGTATACTCTGTACTAGGGAAATTACCAAGGGCCAAGTCCTGTCCTCTGCAATACCACGGTAGGTGGTGAGGACTCTTCTTGGGCTGGGTGCTGGAGCCCTGAAGTTGTGCCAATGACTGATTCCTTTTCTAGTTGGGCCCTCCTTTGCTCTTTGAAGTCCAAAATAACATCTTCTTGTAAAGGGAAAAATGGGGGAAATACTTTCTCATTTGTCGAAAAAGTAATGTGGTCCCAGTGGTGTCCTGGGGAGATTTGGCTCTCCATATGCCACTCCTGCCTTCTGCAACATGACAGATGCAAAAGGTCCTTTCATGTTTATCATGGTGGCATGACAACAATGTGTTTGTCCCTGATTATCAGCAGCGTGTCACTCCCAAGGTTATGGAGTGCAAATGGTTCTGTAGCCATAAAAAATTAATCTTTATGTTCTCTGGTTTGTCAGTCTGTACATAATTGGCCATGTTCAAATTTTGGTCAGGTCGGTGAAAATTAAGAATAATCCAACTGAGTTTATAATTGCTCAGTATGCTATAATGTTTAGCCAAATAAAGTGTCTGCCTTCTTCTCTCTGTACTTATATATTTATGTATATATAAAAATATATGTCTGTATAAATGTATATGTTTATATGTATGTGTACTGAAAATGCTCCATACTCCAAAACACCTTTTTTCAAAGATGGAAAGATACCAAGGTCATACCAGAGGGGCAGTAACAATGGCAGAGGGAGAGAGGGAGGAGAACAGTATTATTATGAGCAGCATGGATGGAATGGGGAGATAAATAAGATTTTTGTCTGTCTGCATTCTAGTCCTTGTGTGTGCCTGCACCATTTTATTTGGAGCATACTGTCATGGCAGGAATAAAAGCAAAGTTCATTTACTCAGAGGAAATGAAATAAACCCATGAAGACTTAAACTAGCAAAATGTAAAACATGCTGGTGGCATTGACCTCCTCCTGCTTTACCTTGACAAAAAAATAAATTAAAATGGTAATGTTTCTGAAAGGAAACTAGTGCTGTGACCTGCACTAATTAATCTGCCCATCAGATCTGATTAAGCACTTTCAAATCTGGCAAATTGCCACTCTTCTTGAGACAGAAATGTAAATAAATATGAAGGTGGTAAAACACAGCCCTCCAGTGATACCTCTGTCAGCAGCCCCGAGCAAAGAGCAGCAGATATTGAGCCTCCAAACATTTCGTGCCTGATAATAAAAATGTTTTTTCTGCACAGGGATGAAGCAGAGCAAATCACCATCTGCTCAGACCTCTCTGATGTTGGGCAGCTCAAGCACCTGCTGAAAGGCTGTCTCTCCTGGATGCAGCCCCCAGTCAAACTGGAGGGCAGGACAGTGCCCTCCCTCAGTGTGGGCTTTCCCATGAGTGTTTGCGTGGAGGTTTGAGGCAGAATTCACATACAGAGGTTAGTTGTTGCTGGGAGAGCAGATGAGCCACCTGAAGGGGCTGTGCTTCCATGGGGAGAGGACTTGCAGGTGTTTTCCGGAGCTGCTTTTGCAACCGACTCACAGTTCCTGTGCGCTATTAGACGAACGGGGGCAAACCCTGCAAGGGCAGCTGTGGAGCACCTTTCCCTCACTGGCAACAGCCTGATGCTACTTCCCATGCTTGGGCTCCTGGTCTGGCCTGACCCCACCCTGTGTAGCTCCAGGAGCTGGAACTACACTTTAGAATAAAGTGCCTATGATGGCACTAGTGTCACCCCTCAGTTTATAACTCGCTCTCTGCTTTGGGACTATCTGGTGCAGCAGAGACTTCTAAATAACATGTATTGAAATTGGTGAAATACTTTGATTTGATCCTTTGGTCTGAACCATAAAATTATTTCCATGAACTGTTGGCCTCTGTGTACCATTAAGCATTTAAGAGTTTGAATGTCTATATAACAAAGGACTGAAGTCATTCCAGGTAAGGTAATATTACCTTCAGTTACTCAGTGTACTGCAGGCATTGATGGATCAGTCCCACCTATTCTGCCTGTGTACATACAATAAAAAATTAACAAAATATAGATAAAGGTGTGATCTGACTGTTCAGGAGCTCTGACCGTGCCTATAAAACAGTGGAGTCCTAGAAGTTTATAAACACCACCCTTACTTTGGATCACTTTGTTATAGACAGTTAATTATAACAAAGGGCTTTAAAGTGTGTAAAAAAGGAGAAGGTTAATGTAAGTGAGGGAGAGGGTAGTATGCCAAAGGCTGTCTTTCTGAGTATTCAGATTTCTGAAAGCTGTAACTTCCAGTATCGGAGCTGTAAAATGGCTGTAAGTAACAGCAACCCCCATAGCCCCTGGTGCAGTTGATGCGATGAAAGCTGGCTGGCTCATGCAGGGATGGTGGTTTCTCCCTTTTCACACGGACTTTGAAAGGAAAGGTGAGTTGGCGATGCTGAGGAGTGCTAGTCTCAGCCCCAGAGGCTAGTATTGAAATCTGAGCTCTTTTAAGGCATTCAGGTCACAGTTTTCTGAGACTTGAGTGAAACAGTTTGAGGGTGGTTTAAATAAAGATCTCATATCTTCATGTACCTGAGAAACGGCCTGGTTTTCAGAGGTGCTGAACCCACACTTGACAAATGATTGATTGATTTCTTTACAGAAATCCTTTTCTTTGTGTAACTGCCTCTGAAGTTTAATCCTGGGTTGTAGGTGGTGCGAAAGCCTGTTTAGGGGAAAAGAAAAAGGTTTCTTTTTCTCCCTCTGTATTACACAATAGCACTGAAATTATTCCGAGAGAGCAAAGTGGTTTACAGTTTTAAAAGACTATCCCAGGATGGAGTACTTTTGCCTACTCTGATATCCACCTGGAGCTTGGCTGGTACAGAAGTAATGAATGCCCACAGCTGGCAGGAGGGCTCCCTGGGGGTCAGCAGGACTCTGCTCTTCCTTCTGCATGGCCAGGCTTGCAGGTCTGTGTATTTCTCTCCCCCTAAAAGTCTGCCCTCCTGTAGACAGGAGGGTTATTGCTGGGCACCTTGCTGCCGTGGCATGGTCCGTTTTGCAGGCAGTCTGTGCTTGTCACTGTTCGCTTAACACATAGGTTTTCTGCATCCCTGCCTCACGAGATCATATGACCTGCACTTCCTTCCACTGCTCCCTTTGAGCCAAGAGCTGAAGACTAAAATAGGGCAGTGCTGAAATAGGGAGGGCCAAGAAGCTTACCGCAAATGTAGCTGGATGGGTCTGCTGCAGTATTTTCCCCGCGTGTCTAATTAAAGACAATGCAGTCCCTTGGCTGTCTTAAGGGAGCAAGTGCAGACAGAGGCCACTGGAAGGAGGGAGGGGCAGTGTACTGCCAGAGTAGAAGTGAGTGCTTAGGTCATGAAAGGTGCCTGCTTCAGAGGTGAGGCTGCATTGGGAAATGGGTTCCTGAGCCTTCCTGTGTGGTCACTTTGATCTGTGCCCTGTGTGACTGGCAGCTGTAGGGTGAATGAAGTGCTTGATCACAGCCAATATGCATACCTGGCAGGTACCAAATTCATTTGTGGAAGGAGGCAGTTTGTGGTGATTTGCATGGGGACGTACAGATTGGGTTTGGATGAATGCTTGGATGAATGCGTTTTCTCCTAGGCATTGCTCTCACCTGCAGACTGCTGGGTTTCCAGGGTGTCAGCTCTGCTTTACAGTTCAGAACAGAACCAGGAGCTTCCAGTATCTCTGCCACAGCAATGGAAGGGCTGGCAGCCTGGCATGATGTGTGGTTCAGCTTTGATTAGTGTGATAGAGCACCCTGAGGCTTGAGAACAGCATAGCATGAGGAATTTTGGAAAAGAGCTACAAGCCCTCTTTTTGGGCCTCCCTACTAATCCAAGGCGACTACAACACGTTTTAGCCAATAGAAAATACTAGTTCAAGGGCTTACGTTCCTAGGCAAAGTTTTTGTACAAAAAAGTAGGAAAGGTCTCTTCTGTCCTTCAGACGGCTCTGTGCTTTGAAAATGCTCCTGTTCTGCACTGCATTATGAGGCAGATGGCTTGAAGTGCACTGCAGGGTCTGAACCAATGACCTGTGAACTTGTCCGTGCTGTGGCAAGTCTTTGGTCTGCTGATTGTTTTCGTGAATCATCACGAAAGGATTCCTCGGCTAGTGCATCTCCCCCTCCCAAAACTTCACAATGCTCTGAGCAAATAATCTTTTCTCAAATACAACCAAACAATAGTATCTTACACAATAGGGAGATGTTTGTTGATTCATTGATTCATGGGGAAAGCAAGCCTTGAATACATCACACATTCTCTGTATAAAATATGTGTTATGGAATGCAGCCTCTGGCAAAATATATTATAATCCATTAGCCTTGTAGAAATGATTTTAAAAAAATCCACACCAATCCCAGCCAAACCACATAAAGCTGACACCTCATGTTTCATAAATGAATTAAGCAAAGTAGAGCAATTGTCCTTGGCTGCAGGTCCATGTTCTTATGTGACAGTGCCTTCCACACAATTATTTCATCATAGAGGTGTTTACTAACATTATTTTCCTTGCAACAGTTTTTAATAACATTCTTTGGGGAACACTTAGGAGTCTTAAGAGTCTTAAATTACTAGCTTTTTTCAGACACGTACATATTGTCACTTGTGTTTATGAATGCATTTTACTGTTTCTTTTTGTTTGAAATGTGGATTAGTAGATTACGTGAGACTCAAAAGAGAATAAGTATGGTTTTAGCCTCCAGAGCTGATAGTAAACGAAAATCTATTTTCATGAACATCTACAGTGTTTTTGAAGTTGTTTTTTTAAGAAAGTTAAAAATGAATCAGTTCCCTGTCTGTTCACCCTATTTGTTTTTAAATGATATCAATATGTTTGAGAATTTTCTGTATCTTCTCCCAGTTCAACAAGTACTACTACAATGACAGTTTAAATAGGATTTTTGATTCATGAAAGGAAACATTTATTTTCCCCATGAAACCCACATTTTGGTGAGGTTCATTACCATTTTCTGTAAAAGCTTTTTTTTCCCCCAAAGGCTGTATTTAGTAAAAGGAAAAAACATCTATAAATATGAAGAGTGCCGCAGATTTCAAGAAGAGGAATGGGGAAAAGCTAGAAGGAATAGAGGCTCTTAACCTCTTGCTTCCAAACCTTAAATGTTCCATAGATGTTAACATACCTGGAAAAGGGCAGGACAGATGCTCTGCCACTGGGTTAACTTCAGTCTGGTACCTGTAAACTTTTGTGCAGCTACCTCAATGAGAAATGCTCTGCTGCTCCTGCCCCTCTCTCTGTTGAGGCTGCTTGTTCAGGTGGGCAATCTCGAGCATTGTCATCTCCATAAGTCATGTCACTCTGTATGTAGAATTTATTGCACCTACTCTTCTCTGAGCATGGCTCTTCCAGGGAGATAGAGAGCACTAGCTTGGCTTCAGTGGGGACAAACTTGAAGCTCTAATTGGCCCTTGAGAATGAATTTATCTCATCTCAAGGGTAAGAAGAAGTGCAGCAAGTGCCATTTGTGCATTTGCCTAAGTTACCATCCACAAATTGCCCACCTTCTGGGTTCAGCTCTCCAGAGAGGAACTATCACAAGCAGAGAATCTCATATTCAAGTGAGCAGACAACAACATTTGTGTTTTATCTTGTTTGGAGTTGCCAGGTGCCATTAACATGGATTTTCTATCTCTTTCTTTGCCTTTTTACTTCTCCTTTTATACCATTCTCACAAATTTAAATTTATATTATGGAAAAAAAGTTAAAAAGGAAAAAACTACCCAGACTCGGTATCAGTGATACCAATTAAAAATCAGACAAAATATTACAAGTGTGTAAAAATTTTATTCTGTGTGGCACAAAAAGCCATACTAAAGATCAGTTATCTATTGCAAAGTTTCAGCTTATTATTTACTGAGCCATTTGCACAATGGTTAAAAAGAGAGTAAAGATTATTAAAGTTTCTTCTTTATCTAAATGTGCATGTTTTTCTTGGTCTAAAATAACAACTAGAAGCTTTAGGAACTCAAGAAATAAAGAGCAAGAGCTAAACTCTCTTCTTGTTTGCACCTGCCAAGCCACACAGAAGTCAGCAAGCTGGTATGGGTGTAAACCCAGAGAGAATGTCAATCTTTAGATTTTCTGCTGTAGAGCTCACACTTGCTGCTTGAGAGAGCCACAAAAGTCTGAATCCAGTTTTCTAGGTCTAGATGCTCTGTCCTGTCAAATTGGGTGAGCACTTTGCAGCTCTGAGTTTGACAAGAGCCCCAGAATGTTTTGGAATTTAGAGAAGGATTTCAATGGCTAAATATTATTTTTGAGCCTAAAGTGATCTTCTTCTTGTGTAAAATTTGGTTGTATGAATGTTTAGATAGCCATTTCTGTTTTGTTGGCCCCTCTAAAACTTGAGTTTACTTGTCGGTTTTGGATCTGATGAGTAGATCAGACTCTAGCTACCCTCCAAAATACATGATCAGCTGTCTCAGGCTTCTCAAAATTGAGTTGTTTGTCTTCCTAACAGCAAAAATCTTCTTCTCCCATGCGTATCTCCATGATACAAATGCAAATTAAAGTTGGAGTTCATGCATGGCTACAGACATGGTACTGCACTTGGATGGTTCATAGCACAGGCCTGTGATGGATTTGAAGAATGAAGGGAACAATACTTAGATGTCTGAGTCTGAAACTCAAAAGATACGAAGACTTTAAGGCAAAATCTCCTATATTTCTTCTTCACTAAATGTCACTTTTTCAGGAGGAAAAAAATTGGTAGACTTCACTATCTACAAATTCCCCTCTTTGCCCAGAGAAGGTTTCTAATGTTCAGCCAATCTCCTGTGGTGCTTAGCCTTGAAAATACATAGCAGTTGGAAGTCTTATCTAGCGGAAACCTTTACAGTATCACATTTCAATTTCTTGAAGTATAGGTAAGGGAGCACTTCTTTCAATGATCAAGTCATGCAACTGACATTAATGCTGGGTGAAAATAGAAGCGGTGGCAGAGAAGTGGCTTTTGTTAAGTGTGTTGATAGGAAGAACTACCATATGCCTGTGTCCCAGCCCATGGCTGGTTCCCATGCAGAGGGGACTCTCCTTATCTCAGAATAATGACGGTGCAATAAATGGGGACATGTGAGCTGCTATTTGGTGGGACATAAATGCTGCCTGAGAGAGTTAATGGGCTGGGTTGAACTGTTGGCATGTATTATTCACTGCAGTCTAACTTTGAGTCTTGGCACCACAGTACAGTAGCAGCTTTACACAGTGAACAAGAGAAAAAGTGTGTCTGAATTTTTCCATCAACAGTCAAAAGCCTTTGTGTCTGAAACTCGTACAGAGATACTAATTCAGAAGAACTTTGGCATTGATTAAACAGGTCACATATGATGTATTATGCATAAATGAGCCTAAAAAGTGCTAGTCTTCACAAATAAAGCAAATACGTTTCTTTCTGAAAACCAGCAGCCACTTGGACTCAAGAAAGAGTAATTAATACAATTTTAAAAGATACACTATACAATTCCATGAATATTTAAGGCTAGGATGAAATAATACCCTATATTGGTCTCGAACCACAATGAATAATATGATTATTTTTACTTCGCAAGAGGTCACAACAAATGTTTGAGATTTAAGCTGCCATAGCTACAAATTTAGCAGAAAGTAGGCATTTAATGATAGATTTCATTGCTGTGGTTTAGGTTTTATTTTGAATGTTTGTTTTGTCTTAAAAACACTAATGCTAAAATGTTGTCTCAAATCTTTATTTTCAAATTACTTATTATATCACCATAAATTACAGGGTGCAGTAAAAGCCAGATTTAAAAGGAGGCATACTTTACTTTCTCATATTGCTAAAAATAGTGCAATGCTTATGAAACAGGAATCATCATTAAAAAAGATTTTTTTTATTCAGCTGAAGTTGCTAGTGCTGAACTAGCGGCTTTCCTCCAAGTGGCACAGTGGACTGCTCCAAATTTAGATCTGTAATGGTAGAGGTTAACTTTAGGAAGTCCGAGTAAAACTGTAATCTATAAACCTACCACAATTACAATGTTTTCTGTCAAATGATAGTGAAGTCCCTGGGGTGAATGCTAGCAAATACCTTGTAAAGATGCTCTTATGGCTTTTATTGTTTTGATGCTTTTGCAATTTCAGCACATGTTACTGGATTCATCAAGAGACCTGGGCTGCAACCCAGGACTGTTTAGAGGCTGTGGGTTGCAGTCAGCTCTCAGCACTCAGCCAGACGCAAAGGGTGGAGCACGTAGTTGATAGCGAAGAAATGCATATGCCACGTTGACAAGATGACGGGTAAACAAAGCTTAAGGGACACTTGTTAAACTCCACATAGCCAAAAACGAATCTTTTTCATGATATTTTTAGAAGGCTTCAGCCTAAGGAAAACATTCACCTGTGTGACCTGAGTTAAAGTCTGGAGAACTGGTTGCTATTTAGCCATCAAAAAAACCATATGTGCATCTTTTTCAGATGCCCTCATCAGTTCTTTCCTTCCGGGCATATTTTTGGAAGAATCGCACGTTTCCCTCTGTGAATCACAGTATCCTGCTGGCTTGTCAGAGTGAGGTGGGACCAACACACGTCAACCCTGAACCTAAATCATCTCTAATAGCTGTAACGTGAGGGCTGCCAGCAGCCAGTGCTCCTTTACCAGGCCACTAAAGGAACTCTGCATCACTGCTGCAAGTGCTGGTACTTGTTCCCTCAGCTCATGGTACAGTCTCTGTAAGGAGGAACCTAAAGGATGTGGCCATTATGGTGACGCCTCTCTCTGGAAGTGAAAAGAGCTGGGTGCCTGCCAGCATTCAAACAAAGAGCTCCAGTGCAGCAGGATGACTCTGAAGAAGTAGGGGTAGCAATCCATTTAGGAAGCAGTGAGGCTGGGGGGCTGTCAGCACCATCAGGGCTTGGCCCAGACAATATAAAGGTTCAGAATCAGGTGTTGAAAGTGGGTGTTTTGTCATTGGGAGGCTCCCGGGTCAGCACGAGGCAGTGATGTCCTGGCTGGGCAGAGCTGCAGAGGGACTGAATGTGGGGCCACTTGCCTGTGCAGGGGTGCAGAGGAATAGCTCCTGGTGAAATGGGACCTCTGAGCAGGCATTTATTAACGAGTTCATGCAAGGATACCCTAAATAAATGAAAACGTAGGGGAAATCTTTCTTAGTTAACTTCACCAAGCTTTTGGCCTAATGTGCTGCAGGCATTAGCAAAGCAAGTAGGTGGCCTGTGCTGCTGCCCGTACTCTGTCAGGAAGACAAAGAATCCGAGAGAAGCATCAATCTGTTTCTCTTCACAGGGCTGTCTCTTCCCCCCTTTGCCAGTCAAAGGTGTCAATGTCTCTCCCCTCTATCCTCCCCCCTCCCTGAGTTGAGTAGTGTCAGTCATTCCTGTTTTTTTCTTTTTATTAATGATTTTGCAAGGCTATGTCATTACTGTGCTATACATTTTTATACAGATGGCACGACTGTGCATTTTAATGGCAAATCTGTTTCTCACATAACGCCTGAACTGCAAAAAGACTTTGACAGACTGGTTCAAGGAAAACAAACTGGTTTTAAATGTAGCAAAAACTAAAACAATGCCTTTTGGCTCTCCTAATCATCTGAACTCAAAGGATGATTTTATTTGAAAGTCAGAAATCTTAAGGAGTGGACTAAACTTGTGTGTTGAAAGAAACCCAGAGGAAAGAGAAGTTCATCATTCATGGGCTGCATGCTTTGTTAGCAAGACACAGAGGATTCATCCTTGATCCTCAGCCTGTGTTTGACCAGAACTGAATTTGGCCTGTAGATTTGGGGACTTTGGACACTGCAGGGTTTTGAATTTCAGGAAGAACGGAGGTATTAAGCTTATAAATGTGAAAAATAGATTGCAGGAGGGGTAAAAGAACCACAAAAACAGAAAATGAAAAATATGTGTATGTTAAGTACCACTAAAAACAAAGAGCAGAATACATATCTGTCTTTTTTGGGCAACTTCTTTGATCATCTTCTTTGTATTTTATGTAATTTTAAGCATATATAAGTACAAACAGTTCTCAGGGGTTCTGTCATCACCATTCTCTGAAGTAACGTATCAATTTCTATTTATGTGTCTATTTATGTATCTCCTTGATATCTTACCTTGCAGTTGATGCACGGACACAGTTCACAGTTGCCCTGATCCTTCATTGGCTTCTGGGCTGTGTAGTTAACTGTCTCTGTTTGTTCTGCTCCCAGTTAATTCTGTTATATGAATTGGCTGAGGTCAGTAGAAAGGTGTGTTGGTATCTCGTGGATCTTGCATGTCTGAATTGTCGCATCCTTGATACCTTTATTTCTGAAACTTGGGGGCTTGACAATTCATTGCTTTGACACTTATATTCATAGGGAATAAAGTTCAGTGGCTCTACTGGAAAGGATGACCAGGAGAAAGGGGGGCCAGAATTATTAGCATTGCAAACCCAAATAATTTCTGAGGGTCCCAGACAGCAGAAAATTCTCTGTGTTCTTGTTTATGCTGACTGGAGTTAAGTGTAAGAGTAGTAATTTTTGAAAGTCTATGAATATTAGCTTTAACAGTGTTTGAGGAGCTAGGAAAAATGAGTATGAGATGGGAAGCATAGAGAGACCTAGCTGCTATTATAGACAGTTCAATCTCTTGAGACAACCTGGAAGTCCGTCTCTGGGTAAGAGGGATCAGTCAGTGCTAATGATGCTCTGAGATACTGGAAAGACAATATAATGTACAAGTATTCTCCAAATTGTCAGTAGAAATCAGGATTTTCTGCTCTTGTTCATCTCCCGGAGAGACCTATCGGTGTTCAGATTTGGCTCCCGGGATGTTCTTCTTTTTTTGTAGCCTGACTGACGGTAAATGTCTGTCTTTTGGTAGGTCAGTGCTTCAATAACATTGCAAAAATTGAGGAGGGGGAAAAGCACTTGTTGAAGAGTTTGCTTCCTCTTTCTTCTTCCAGGCTTAATGTCGAGCTAGCGTCAGACTGAAGTCACATGGGTGTTGACCACAACTGGATTTTATTCTGCAGCATATGTAGGACTATAAACATAAATTACTGGAGAATTGTTCAAAGAACAACAGTGTATATAATTAAAAAATCTTCATTTACAGCATTCTTTCACGACAAAGTGTTATGTCACTTTTGTTTCATCATAAATAAAGGGGGCGTTGGATAAATTCTTGGCATGATGAGAAAGCTGCAAAACATGAATGTGGCTTGAATTTATCATGACTCATTATTATTTTTATTCACCGTTCTATATTTGCATGGTGCAAGTAACTTCCTCTCCCCACCCAAAAAGTGTGGCAGGTGAAAACCATTGCACTGAGACATCACAATGTTAATTTTTTAAAAAGCTATTCCAAATTTTTTTCCCCTGGAATATTTTTCCTTCGTGAAGACTCTTCTCTAGTACTGTTGCCTGTTTTTTCAAATTTGAGTACTCCTCCACCAGGCTTCCAGTACTGTTAGCTAGCAGCTAGTTAACTCGGATAAGGTTGTAGGTACATGTAGACACAGGTAAGCTTTTCAAACCCATCTTTAATGACTCTTAGGGATAACATTACAGGATTGTAAGAGTTTAGGCAGCATCTTGCTTTCTTTTGAAATTTTCACTCCTTATTCCCCAGCTCTTGTGAACATACTTGTCCAGATGCTCACCCACGTGAATTTGAACTTGATGTAAAAAGATGGGTACAGGCTAGCAGTTTGAGCCGTGGCAGCATGCTAATGACTGCCTTCATGGCAACAAGGACACATAACATCTTTTAGAGAGTGAGATATATAGTATCTGTGGGAGCGGGGGTCAACTGGATAACAGCCACTTATTCTGTGAGGGGCTGAGAGAAGGTGGCGAGCAAAGCTGATTTGTGGTGGGCGTTTTAATGGGACTGTTTGGTACTAAAATAGTTGAGTGTAGGAACTGGAAAATTTGCAAGGGCTCCTGTCTTTATGGATCAGGGTAGGAAGAGACTTCAGTCCATCCCCTACGTTTGCCCAGAAGGTAGTGGCATTTAAGGTGTAAGAATTTATTTACTGTTTGTTCTCTGTTTCTCTAGCAGGTAACCGCTTACTCTGTGAAATGCCCCTGAGCACATAAGTTGTGTTTATTTGATGATGTTTTCTGCCTATTTTGTTGTAACTCTGGTTTGCTCGTTGATTCTCAGTGAAAGTGTATGTAATTTTGTTTACTGTGGGACTGTCACAAGTCACCTGCTATTACAGATGAAGATACGATTTCGATACAATGATAAATTCCTCAGGGCAAATACCTGTGGAAGTATCCAGTCCAAAGGAGATCATAGCAGGACTTATCGCAACTCTCTCCTGAGAACTGTTTGTCAGTGTGTCTGAGCACCTACCCTGGGTGCAGCAGGGCTCCTTTCTAGACCAAATTCTAGACCAAATCTTCTCTCTGTGGAAACCAGATGTAGGGCACTGGTGCAGTAATAGGTCCTCACCCTGGGGTGGAGGCAAATGGGGCCAGGAACTCAGCTCCAGGCTGAATGTGGTCATTGCTGCCCTCCACAAACAGTGGCAATTGGATCCTCCTGCTGAAGGGCAACCCCTGGAAGAGATCCATGTGTTGGCCATGGAATTCATTCTCTGAGTAACACTCATGGAATATCCTACCTCCTACGACAAATGGCAACAAAGCTGTTGTTCACACGATAAGATGTGTTTCCCCTTTTTATTAACAGTGCATTAGGAGAACTAATTAGCGGCACCTTGGAGATTTCCCTTCTGGGAATGCAGGCTATAAATATCTTCACTGCTCAGCAAGGAGCTCTGCAGAGTGGGACTGTATGGGAGATGCTACAGCTGGTTAAACAATGCAGCCTCTATGTGGGTGTCTCTGGAAGATTAAGGGAAGCTATAAAGCCACTTCATTGAAAAGCGGTTGTAATTTTTCATCAAAATGTTTTTTAATTGAAAAAAATGGCTTTGATTTGCTGGAAAAAATTATGTGGTGAGCTTCTGCTTTGGTTTAATTTCTCTGTTTTCCTTCTGTTAGAAAACCAAAATAATTTCACTTTTATCAGCAGGAAAAAAAAAAAAGGCGAGGGATTGGAAGGATGTGGATAGAAAGAGAATAGTGATCTTTGTGCTGTTTGGCCTCAGAAATTGACCTCTCCATTTCCATTTGTTTAGTAAAGATGCAAGTAAGAAATTAAAAACAAAGCCCTGGGGATGTGTGTGAGTTTGGGGAGCTTCACAATGACTGACTTTGAAGATTTCTTAAGAGGCTGAAGGAAAGTGTAGATCTTCCCCAAAGAATGTTTCAGAGTGAGAGTCTGGTTTAAGCACTTCGTGTTTCCACTCAGTGGATCCCAGCCTTCCCCATTGCCTGAAGGTGCAGCCTGGGCAGACTGATGCCTAATTTCAATTTGGGCAGCACAAACATTGCCAAATGTTCATTTTGTTCATTTTGTGTGCCTTTGTATGACTGTGAATAATTGAGGAATTTTTAACCAACTTCATGTCATAGTTGTATTCATAGAAACATGACTAGAGGTGAGTTTTGACCCCGACTGTTTGTAAACATTACAATGAGAGAAATTAGTAAAAAGCTGTGATAAAGATCCTGAGGAGGTGATGCCTGTAAAGTTATGACTGGCACTGTGAGGGTGTATATGGACTGCTTGTGCATTGGGTTTTATTTCTGTTGTAAGGGCTGGAGGACACCACATGAAGGTTGTGTTTCCTCCCGTGGTGTGCAGTGCCTCGGTGTGCTCCCTTGCCCCTGTATGGTGCCACTGGTAGCTGTTTGGCTGCCTGTTTGGACACTGAGATGAGAAGGACTTTTGACCGTGAGTGGTGAGCAGGAACATGCAACAGTGAGCAGCTTGTCTTCTGCTTCTCTGGCACAATGTGACTTATGCTATATCCCCCCTCTTTTTATGTTTCTCCCCCCTCCTCCTCTTTCACTGGTCACAGGTCCTCAGAGCAGTGGGTGTTGCTTTGTGAGCTCCATGGCTGCCCTGAGAGAAGCATGGGATGGGCACTGGCAGACTTGGAGGCTGGATGCTGCATTCAGACAGCCACCAGCTGTCCCCTGTGGCAGCTCCTACTTGCTTGTGTCTAGCCCACCTGCTTCTTTGACAAAGTTAACTCGATCCTTGTTGCACGAAGTCAGGAGGTTGAGACAGGAGCTGTGCGTTTGGGCTGTGTCTGCGATTTCCCATCCAGTGTGACTTCAGCTGAAATCAGCACTGAGCATTTTCACCATGCCTAGCAGAAAGCAGAACGGCAGCAGAAAGCTCTGCCCTGGCAGGACCACATCCCTGTCCAGCCATGTTCTTCCTGGGAATGCACCCTTGCATCTTTCAGACAGTTTTACCGGGGTTGTACTGCAGGGAAGCAGAAAGGGCAATCCCTGAGGAAGCCTCAGTCATTCTGGAGGTAGGGTCATTGGAGTCTGGATAAGGAGTACTCAGTAGTCCAAGAAGTTTGGCTTGGTGTGCGTACATTTGGGTGGGAGCATCAGGAGCAAACAGCACCATCAGGAGGTGGCGCTGAGAGAGGAATGGTGCAGGGATTTCTGCAGGAAAGGAGGACATTGCAGAGACTAAAAATGAGACTGTGGGTTTGAAAAAAGGTGAAGAGAAAGAGATCACGAGACAGGGAGAGGGGTGGAAGAGAAGATCCCTAATGGAAAAACTTTCAGTGACTTGCTCGGAACTTCTGGTTAATTGCAATCACTCAAGAAAGGATTGGAGAGGGGAAGGGGCCTTTTCACTGGGGGATGTATTTGGCTGCTCAGGCAGTCTGTGCTCAGGGAACACACTTGTATGGTCAGCTAAGGTCCTCACAGCCAACAGAAAGCTCCAATTTGTTGATCTGTCTGACGTTGCTTGCAAATAGAAACATACCTTGACTGGAAGCTGTGGCCTTCAGATGACATGAACCCAAAAGCTGCTCAGCAGTAGAAATGCAAAATATTTTAGGGAAAGGTTTAGTCTGTACTTGAATGTCCATACTGGCAGTAGTTTGTCTTCCAGTGTCTCCAGAGTTTTGTATCTTTGCAGCTAATTAAAAAAAAATCTCCTTATTTTAGAGTAATTAGTAGAGTTCTAAAAAACTTCCTTCATTGTTGTTTGCAGAAGTACAAACTTCTTAGGTCAGGAGAACTGCAGAATCCAGAGAGAATAAACTGCATTAACATTTTAGCAGTTGTGTGACCCTCATGCATGCATATTTGCTATTATTTCTAGGAGCTCCCTGCTGATAAGCATGATATAAAAAATTTAACCACAAAGAAAAAAAAATGTATAAAGGACCATTATGTGTCTCACTAATTCCAGAAAAGCAAGGAAGATCAGAATTCAGCTGATTCCAGTTGATTGTGCTGGTATTCATTACTGTAATCAGAATGTCAGATGATGCAATTTGCCACCAGGTCTGTATCACCCAGAACATTTATGCTGATGGGTTTTAAAGTCCTTGAAACATAGGGCAGAGAGGTCTTCTCCTTGAGAGGTCTTCTCATCCTCTGCAAAAATATGGAGTTGAACATGTGTCCCCATCACTGGCATATGTTTGTTGAGGTTTTTACAAAAACTTCTGGAGAAGTACAGATTGCAGTTTTTTTCCCCTCCAGTATTTCTAACTTTGTGGCCAGAAACGCAACTTGAATCATATTTACACTTGAGGTGGTTCGTTCCTTTTGCTTGCTGCGTTGGTTCCAGGGCCTTCAGGCTGGTTTTGAGCACAGGCTCATTTTCAACATTAAAACACTGTGCCTCTGGTATGCGAGGGAGAACCAAGTCCTCAGAGAAGAGAGGCAAGAATGCAACAGCAGCCCAACTGAGCAAAGGTTGGAGATGCTGTCACTCCCATCAGGCCAGCTGGAATACTGTTTCTAGGCTGGGCTTCAGGCAGAGAGTAAAGTTTCATGTATGACCATTCATTTAGATACTCATCCTTGTGCTCTGAATGAGGTGTCAGGCTCCCTCCTCTTCCTTTCAGCTGGTGCAGACTGCTCCAGCCTGTGGAGCTGGGAAGTGGGAAGCAGCAGGGATCAGTTCTGATCTGTGCAAACCCCTCCTGGGAGAGGGACACTAAGAAAGGTCAGATGATATCAGGTTTGGTTGCCACAAAATAAATTACTTTCCCTTCATCTTCTTCCACCTTCTCCCTCTTGCTAAATGCAACTTGAAACAAGCATAGAAAACAACTATATATTGTTGTGGTACCTCAAACTAAGTACGAAAGTGTAACATGTTTTACCTTCTTGATGAACAAAAGGGAGCAGTTGCTGGGGGGCCAAGCAAATACTCCAGCACTGACAGTATAGTCAGCTGACCACTACATGCATCTGAACCAGAAAGGGACTCTATTGGCCAAAGCTGTGCTCATTTCTCTTTTTGAATTTGCTTTCCACAGAAATTTGAGTGGACCAAGAATTGTTCATAGATGTTTCCAAGAATAATGAATAAAACTAAATTGTACACTGCTTGCAGGCACAGTCAGAAGGAGATCTAATTTTCCAGATTACTCAATGTGAATTATTAATTCTGCTTGACTAATGTTGAGCAGTCTCCTGGTGTTTAAGAGGAAAGACAGTCTGCTTTATCAGTTCATTGCTGCTACCTCACTGCATTTTTCACGTCACATTATATTTAACTTATTCTGCTTTCCTGAATCAAATCTAGCACCAAGGGAGGGAGTAGAAGTGCTCTGGCTTGAACAGCTCTGTGAGACATGAGCTATTTGATAACTTTACTGTTCATGAGGACCTTTTAGTCCACAAACACACTTGAACACGTCCCTTCTAGGGCAGTGGAATCTGTGAAGCTGCATAAAAACAAAACAAAACAAAACAAAACAAAAAAACCCAAACAAACAAAAAAAACCACACCAAAAAAAATCACTTGTATAAAGCAATTTACAGTGATAGAGCCAAGACAACAAAAGACATCCTCTGCCCTGTTTTCCTCAGGTGTAATTATTTGTTGCCTTTTTGCTGTGATCATTCTAGCAAACTGTGCCAGAGAGGCTCAATGCTCTGCTGCCTGTGAGTTACTGGGTTTGTGTGGGTACTCACAGGTGGCTGCTCTAACTGATGGGCTGAGAAGGGGCTGGGGCTTAGCTTGTCTGCAAGGAAAGCCTGTTGCAATTTCAAGGTCAAATCCTGCATGTGTTATAATTTTGGAGAAATTTCAGGGATTTACTAGAGTTGCTTGGGATTTACTCAGGATTTACACCAGGATGAATTTCATCTGATGGATAAAATGGAGCTCAGAGCATCTGTGCCAAAACTGAAAAAAATGTAAACACTTTAGTCCCTCAAGGACGCTCACCCCAAGTCATGATGGAAAAAAAAAAAAAAAAAGAGCTTTGCATTCTGGCAGGTAACTCTCAAGACCTTAATAAGCTGAAGGAGATAAGAAAAAAATAAGTGCACGGTGAACCAAGCCATTGCAAGCACTTTAGAACTGACCCATTTTAAATGTTTTTTTAAAAAAAGGGTCAGAAAATTCAGGTCTTGCTTTCCCTACAAAGCCAGGAGGCAGTAAGATGTGGTGGTGCCTGTGTGCTGTAGGAGTAGGCAGGACAAGCAGTGTTCAGTCAGCTGGAAGGTGAGCTGCAGTGTGGGATGGTCCAGGTGCCACCTCTCTGGAGCCTCACTTGAGTAACACCCTAGTAAGTGTTTTACAATCTTCTCTGATCCAGTTTGTAGCAAGCATGAGAAATGTCACAAAAATGGAGATCTTAACAGTCAGCTCTTACTCGTCACACAGAGACATTCTCCGCTGTATAGTATAACATATTTTAGCTGAAAGAAGCCTTTTCCTAACTTTCCCCTCGTTCCTGTGTACTCTGGGATGTAGCTGGTTCTTCTGTGACTTGAGCTAAAGAATTGTGCTGAAAGTAAATGGATAAATCCAGGGAGGGTGTGTTTGTGTCACAACTACAGATGGTACAATGGGGCCGATCCTGGTCTCCAGGTCAGTACCAGCAACTTTTCTCACAAGATATTTTTTTTTAAGTAAAATAAAATAAGAAAACAAAACATTTTTTATCTCAAAAACTTGTTACTCATTTTTTCGTGCCCTGTCCTGCTTCTTCTTTTCAGGCTACTTTATGTGTACGTTACAGTTGCTTAATGACTTATAACTCACAAAACATTTTCATGAATTGCACTCAAAATTTCTATAACTGCTTATTTTAGATAGGAACCATACATTTTGAGGTATGCAGCATCCTTCTTCTGTAAAATATGCAGTTCTGTCCAGTGCACTGTATTTTAGTCACTGGTTTTGGATATCTTTTATCAAAAGAGCCATTAATGAGACTTTACGATTCTCTTTCCACGGGCACATAATATGCTCTATGTCTTTAATTAGCACCTTCGTTCCTCTCCCCCTTCCCCCTCTCCCAGGAAAAAGCCAAACCTTCTTCACTACCAAAATGGCCTGTCAAAACCTGACAACTGAAGTTCTGCCTTGTCAATATAAAATTGTCTGTACCACTACGCAAGCTGAATATTTGGGGCTGGTGTAAAATAGCGCACCAGCTGCATTGTCTGTTTTCCTACTTTATTCCATTTCTTCTTAATTTTTTCAGGGCTACTGAAGGATTTCTGGACTCCCCTGAGCATTTGCTGTAGAAAACAGATCATGTTTCCTTGGGGGCTGTGTGGAGAATTGCTCTAAGAGACTATTTGTGGATGCATATGGAAATTGCACATGTGTATCCATTTCTATATGCTTTCCTATGTCTATTAGTATATTCAGAAGCGCTGAGAACTCTTCTGTCAAAGGGTACGTGAATTCAAGCATTGTTTTCCTTTCAGAAGTGGGATTTTACTGGGAATGCTGGCAGGCCCCTCACAACAGAAGGACGGGTGGGTGCAGCTACTGTATGTATCTGTTGTCACATTGGATTTTGTGCAATAAAAATAAAACCCTTGGTCAGAAGTGTCATAAAAGTTTGATTGACTTTCCTCTTTAATTGCTTATCATCTTTGAAGAGACTTCTTGGCATTTAGAAACCAGTGAATCTGTTTCCCATTTCTTCAGGCTTTATAAATACACCCTGTTTATATTAAAATGATAGACAAATATACATAAAGCTGGAAAACATGACCACAAACTCTTTTCCTCTCTCTATGCATTTAAAAAACAAAACCCTAAAGACACTTTTATTGTTGCTAAACTTTTGCCCTTGGCTGGTAGGGCCTTCTTTATGTTTTAACAGATCCAGACATCCTTTTCATGTGGTCTTTGGATGTTCTATATTTTATATCTTCTGTGGCTTTATAAAAAGGGAAGAATGAGCTTGCTGCACAAACATATCTGATGGTAATTTTTTGTTGTTTTTTCTGCACGTCAGAAGTATTGTGACGTTTCCATTTTAAAAAGAGACTTCCCTGCTCTGGGAAGTTGTGTTAAAGAGTTTCAGTAAGCCAATGGAAACTAAATAGATTTTGAAGTATTTTGGAGGTGGAGGCTGGGGGCAGCCAGGCAAGGGCAGAGACTTTCCCTTGCTTTTGCTGTCGTCTCCCACCATCGGAGATGTGGTCTGTGCTGCCTGCAGCCTGGTGTGGGTAGAGCTGAGAGCTTCCTGAGGCCCTTGGCACTAGGATAACACCCAGAGACTATCGCCACAAAGGTTTAGCTCATTTCATATGGGGTTTTCCCCTGTGGGTTTTTCTTGATGTAGGACAGCATTATCCCCCAGCCGTGCTTGAGTCCTGCAGAAATTGAATTCCAGGCTCTGCTCCAGGGGCAGACAGGGAAAGGGACCTTGTCTGCACCAGTTCAAGGAGTGGGTAAATGAGATGCCTTCAAGTTATTCAAAACAGTGGAGTGTAATCCAAATGAGGAAAGAAAATGGAAATGAGGAGCCACTGAAGTGCCCTGTGTGGGCATGTGGCTCTGGAAAAGCTCTGGTGAGCCCTTTCACTGCTGAAGTGGGTAATGGGCAGGGAGAGAGGTTCATGGAGAAAAGAAAAGGTCAGGGACTAGATGAAGGGCCATTGGCCTCACTGTGCCGTGGGAGTGAGGAAAAGTCCCTGAAGCATGTGCAAGGAGATGTTTCACAGATCATAAATGAACTGATTTAAACGTGCCCAAATGTGTCAGCACTACAGGGCAGTTTTATGCCAGAAAAGAAAATTTGGTTTAATAATACCAGTCTTTGTTTCAGAGGAACAGAGCCCCCAGATGATTCACTGACTAAATACAACAACGCCCAAATATTTATAGAGTAATAAAAGCCATGATAAAGAGAGAGAAAGAGCAGCTCAGCCATGAAAAGATGTACAACAGACATATGAGAACGAGTTTAAATAGACAACAGTTTCAGATGTTCAGTAACTGTCTTCTTCTTCTGTAAAGCATGGCTTCAGTGCAGGTCTGTGTCTGCATGGGGATGTGGCTGCTGTGGGCTTGGGCTTGGAGCTGGAGAGGCTGGAGTAGAGAGGCAAACTCCCTGATTTTCTTTCTGAGGCACTGCATGCTTGTGTTACAGCTTTCAGGGCCTGAGAAATTCAGCCCTTAGAATGAAATGCTTTTAAGTGGTGGCAGAAGGTGCCTCCTTTTACTGAATTAAAAAATTAAAGCTTATTTAAATAGACAGCATAGCAAGCCACATGCCCCAGAGGGCTAATTTTGATCTTTCTTCTTTTCAGGGCTCCCGTGTGTGTTTGCTAGCCTTGTGGTCCAAGCTGCAGTAGTTCTCATGGAGCGTTAACCTCATGGAGTGTTAACTTTGTTCTTTGTGTAGTTAACTCTTTTCTTGCACAGCATAACATAAAACAGCATTTCTCCATCCAGCCATACTGCTCTTGTAGACATGAAGGAAATTGTTCTTGGTCAGAACCTTCTGCTGTGTGTGACAGGCAGTGAAGTTCACAAGTTCAGTGATATATATGAAACACGGCATTAAGTTTCTGTAGCAGAAGGATCACACCTTCATGCCTGTGGCTGGGGTTAAATCTCCACCTGCAACCTTCCTCACATAACTGCTGCTTCAGGAAGTCCTCTCACCTTACTGTCCTGTCTCTTTTGCAGAAAGGTAGTTTCTCCAGTTTGAATAAGTGACTTTCCTGCAGTTTGGCACTTTAATTCTGAGATTAAAAGGATATGACGTCTTTCATCACTCAAATGGCTATGGAAAAACTCAAATCCAAGCTGCAGGTTTGCAGATTCTGAAAAATCAGTCCTCTGAAAAACAAAGGCTGGTATATATCTATATATATCCATCCAGATACCAAAGTCAGCAGCTGATTGGCACCAGACTACCTTCAGTATCTTAGAACTTTACAAAAACAGAAAAATATATTTGGAGAACATGAATGATTTTATGGTAGGCTTCAACAGTGAGATACTCAGGTTTTACTGGTTTGAGGGATTTAAAAGGTGTATTAGGAGAAGTCTTACATGCCACCTGAGAGAGATAAAGGAGAGACGCACTAGACAAGAAGTAAATGTCTTCTCTGGGATATTTCTGCCCAAAATTATTCTTAAGGTTTAATGTAACAAAAGGGTTTTCTGCTAAGGGCTGACCCCAAGCTTTCTCCTTTCAAACATGTTTCCTTATCTGCTTACTTGACCAAAATCACATTATTCTGGTACCTCAACCCTGCCTAGGTACCAGGGATTCCTTGATGTAGGGATTTCATCCTGAAAAAGGCCTCTCCCTGCTTTTATGTAAGACTGTCAGGTGCCTTCTTTGACCACGCAGCAGCATGTGCTACCAAGGGCTGTACTGATGACTAGCAGACCCAGCTGATGTATCCCTGGCTCCTTGCTGTTTTAGAAGATAAGGGGTCTCAGGATATCCATGTGTGCCATTAAAGGGTCTGGTATGCAGCACCTAGGAAGAAGTCACACAGGTCCGTGTTCACAGTATGTGAGAAGCTAGGTGGGTCAATCATTTAGAAGATGGATTTTGTGACTCTAGACTGTGCTACATCAGTATTTTTTAAACTGTGGGCAATATAAACATACTCTGGAAGTTTTAAGCACAAGAAATGTTGGAGCATGTTTCTCTTCAGCCAAGCGAATTCTGTACAGAGCAGGAGTATTGTAGAAGCAAGCCACTTCTTCCTTGGAGGTAGTTCACTGATCTGGAAGCCTTAACAAGGCTTTTGATCTTACACTTTTTCTGGAAGTTTACTATGTGTTGATGTGATATCAAAGGGTTTGGGTGTTTTTGTTGTTTTGTTAGGGGATTTTTTGGTGAAGTTTGCTTAGACTGTGGTGAGCCTTTTTGTATCCCACAGTGAACTACTAGGAGCAGCCCTGGAATTTTGGCCACAAGACTTGATGACTGTAATTTCCAATCTGCAGGGTGTTTAGTGCAGCACCTCCCCAGCTTACAGTTTGTTTGGACTGTAAGGAAACCAGTTGTTTACCAACAAGGGCAGGAGTAGCTGGCATTTTTTAACTATATTCCATTGTGACCTGACATGTATTTGCTTCTGGCATGTTTTCCATTGACTTTCTTTGCAGAGTACTTGTTCAAGCCCTGTAAAATGTCAAACCCAATGATAAAAGAACATATGAAAGAGTTAAAATTGATTTTTCAGCATGAAGGCAGTAGGAAAATAAGTAATGATGGAGTGGAAACATTTTAGGTAGATTCTGTCAGTACTCAGCTGAAAGAAAATCAAACCAAATCTATCATTTGTGTTATCACAGATAACACAAATAATACACATCCCAAGTTGGCACTGGCAGGGCATCACAGGGAATCACTGGGAAATATTAACCGAGGGATACCAAGTGTTTTTTGTTGATAAATAAGTACTATGGGTAGAAAGATCAAGTTAATTACTTCATTAGGTAGAGAAACTTAAAAAAGAAATTTTGTTATTGTTTTTTAGGTAGCTCTGTTCAGCTGTGTATTAGTATACACATCTGATTACCCTTTTTTCTGTGCTGGAGCCATGACAGAGCCTCTGTGGCCCAATTTCAAACTTGGTTTTCACTCTAGTCAGACTATAACTTGTTTTAATCAGATCTTTGGGGTTTGTGGTTTGTTTTTTTTTTTTTTTTCTTTTAGTCTGTTGGTGTTTAATGGTGGTGTTTTTTAAAAAGATGAGAAAAACTTTGAGAAAGGCATATTTTGAAATCTGTTTGTAAAATGACCTAGTCAAGAAGATCCTATTTGATTTGTTCTTTAAATCCAAAGCACCGAATGGAGACGTTCAAAACCATTTAGCACTGGGGTAACACAGTGCTCATTGACATTCGTTACCACTCAGTCTGACTGGTAACAGATCATGTTTTATATCCTAGGAAATTTGCTGTTAAAATTAGACATAAATAGAGGTGGGGTATAATTAGTTATTTCTTCCAGATGGACTAGACCGTACTACTCAGCCAGATGATCCCAAGCAGTGCAGTGTACAGCTGCCCTCCCCCTCCCAATCCAAGCTACCCTCTCAGAGGAGATGCCCTGGTGCTGTCTCTGTACTGCCCTGGTCCGAGCACTGGGACCTCAGCAAGGGTCTTCACATTCCTCCACCACCTGCACAATCCTACATGTACAATGTTGGGATTTTTTTTGTTAGCCTCAAAGAAATTTTTTAAACCTCACTGTAATTGTGAAAGCACACACACTGTCTTCTCTGCTATGCTTTTGCTCCCAGTAGAATTGGTTCCAGAGCTTTAAATGCTATCCATTAACTAATTTTTATTTCCGGGGAATCACATGACTCCAGAGTAGCAGGTTTAAGAGAAACGGATGGTACAGTGAAACCATAAATGAAGTTGCGAGCATTTCCAGCTCTGTTTCTGGTCTTTCTGCTCATGGAGATGTACTGTTAATCAGGGTGTGCTTAGATAAGGAGCAGATGGAGGCCGTGTGCCCTATGTGCCCTGGTCAGTTCAAGCTCGTAGATGTGCCATTGCACCACATAGCTAATGTCTGTGTCTGCCTGATAGAAAGCTCAGAAGAATTTTTATGTCTGTTTTTTGTTTCATCTTTTGAAGCTTTTTGCCACAGATGCTGCTGTAAGTCACATTCTTCTCTCTGTCCCTGCTCTTTCCCTTCATCTGATCTTTCCCTGTTTCCCTTCTCTGTAAAAGAGATAGAAAGTGTTGGCAGGACCCTTGAACCCCATTAACGAGCGTCAACTAGAATTAATTTTTCCTATGTCTTAAAATAGCTGTATTTAGTACCTTGATCTCACTGTGAATGCTCTTATTTTTATAGTTATTTTAGAAAAAAAATTCCCAATGTGAATATAGTTATTATATCTATGAAAATAAAAGCTCTAGTCAGCAAACAAAGGTTCATCTATGCATTTCTTTAGCCCCAGTTTTAATTAGCAGCTCTTGAGGTATTTTTAAAATGTTTATTTAATCCAGCTATTCAGTAGTCTCTAGAGTCCAGGCTACTGCTTTAGTGCTGAATCAATGCTTGGTCAAGCCTTAAACTTTATGGGTTTTGGCACAGTGTTGAAACAGAAGCTTTGATGCTTGAGACTGCTGGCTGCACAGAGCAAATATAAATTTTGATCAGTATAGTAAGTGTTTGCCATTTAAAATGCCAGTGGCCATCCTCTAACAATCCCTTGGCCCCAGAGATGCCGGGCTGTGTGGTGTGCCTGGGCCACAGGCACAGGATGGTTAAAGGCTGCAGTGCGTTCCTGGATGCTGCCTCAGACCCAGCCCACGTCCCCTGTGTCGAAATAGCATTGTTGTCGGATGGTAGTTCAGGATGAAATTACTGTTTCTAAACTCCTACTGGGCAGTTATTCTTAGTCTTGCAGAGGCTGAGGGTTTACAAAGCTGTCCTCTCCAGAAGCTCTGGGTCAAGGTCAGGTGCGAGGAACTTTGTGCTGTGACCCATGAGCCAAAGCTGCAACTCTTAATGCTGTCATTCAAGTGTGCCTCAAGTCTGTTGCAGTACAAGGAAGGCTTTGTCTTCTACAATCTGCGCTGATTCTAGTGCTTTAACATGTACCCAGATCTCATTTGGATAATGTATGTAGATAAGTTTCTGATGCAGAGGAAAGCCAAAATTTCATCCTTTCAGAGCTCCATGGCTAAGACATATTTTTCACTTGGTAATCCTGGTGCATTCTTCAAGGTAACATACAGTGGACAAAAGCTTAATTACAAAGACTCACCTCCGACTCCCTGCCATGGCTCTCAGGGAGAGAGCCTGCGTATGCCAGCTGTCCTGCCTCTGCCCTGAGCCAGCAGGACTGCATGCAACAACAGCACCATGTGACAAGCAGAAGCAGGTTGTGGACACCGACTCTCCAGTGCACTCAGGAACTGAGATCTTCCCTCCCCACAGTCTCAGCCTCCCTGACTCAGATTGTGGCAGGCGAGGAAGCACAGTCCCATGCAGCATTCTACAGTGGGGTGTCCTCACTGCCTAGCATGCAGTGGTAGTTCTAATGTGAAAATTCCTCTCTGGGTGTCTTCATACCACAAACTTTTCCATGTTCTCTTAGCTTGTATCTTCATCCTTTCCACTGGAGATATGATTGCAACCTGGGCTCTAAGTCCTGCAGCGCCAATGCATGTTAACACAATATTGTTTCAGTACTTTACTTGTGACCCAAGGAATTGTGCTAATTTCTTCCCTTATGTGTTTTTATGTGGATATGCAAAGTGTATGGTGGAATTTGGTGCTGTAGAGATTTTATTGACATACAAGCACATTGTATCTCTTTGATGGAAGGAGATATTTGATGTTTCTCATTAATTTTTGTGTACAGTTTGGAGCATACAAGGGGCCTGCCTGGGTCCCTGTCCACCCCTCGTTCAATGCTTATTTCTCTCTCACCTCCTGGCACTTTCTGCCACAGCTTCTTACCATAGCAGAGCCTATGCTGGAGGAAGCTGGCATCGCTTTCTGGGTAATACCAAAATGCCAGGGGTGCCACTAATATTAGCCTGTGCCACCACACAGCATTTTTTGCAGAGTCAGAGTCTGTGTCACTCTGTGCTTTTGCCAGTTTTTTCCATCAGGGCCAAAAAGGCTGTTCTGTTGGAGGGCGAAGATGGCCCCTGCTAGCTAGCAATGACTGAGTGCTGCTGTAGAGAGCAAATGCTTTCCTTTGTGGTGGTGTTTAATAGACAGTCACATGGTCAGCTACTGAGAACTTTATTAGCATGCTTGACAGACATTGTGAAATCTCAAAATTGACTATACAGGGAAAGGATCCTGTGCAACTTCACTGGACTGGGGTACTGGCTTCCTTGGCACATCCCACAAAGCAGAACTGGTATTGGGAGTGAGGGCGTGACCAGAATGGAGAATTACCAGAGGAGCTTATCCTAATGTTGTAAATTAAATTGTAGTCTTCTCCTGATACATTTCCAAGACTACATTTAAGGAAAAAAAAAAAAAGGAAAAGTAAAATATGTGTTCTGGGAGCACTGTTAGGCTCCAGATATGCATTAAGGAAAGCAGAAAGCTTTTCCAACTTCATTTAACAACCCCAAAAATTCATGGCCTGTTTGTAAGCCTTTAATGGGATGTTGAGGGAGAAAAGGGACTTCTTTCTCCTCCTGCAGTAAACGGATCTCAGCAGTCTGTTGCCTTTCCTCAGTCACACTGGCTCTCTGCACAGACGCTGATAGACTTGGTGCTCTCCTCCCTCTGCTCCATTGTGTCTGTTGGGAGTACTTAAGGATGGGGACTCACCCGAATGGCACCACAGGCAAGCCCTGATCCTAGCAGGCAACACGTGGCACAACTACGACACCAACAGGTGAGGATACCTGGAAACGCTCCCTATTATTTGTTCCAGGAAGCTACCCTCTGAACTTCCTTGGAGTGGAAGTTGGACAACTAAGCAATCTGCTACAGCAGCATGTGACAGCTGGATCAAGAAAACTTGGGCCCTGAAGCCCTTGGCTGTCGCCAGGCACTCCCACTTGCTAGCGGGTGGTGTGCCTTTCCTCTCTGAAGTGCCGGCTGTCATGAGAGCAGTTACAGGCTTCAAAGTTTCAAAGCACGCCTGCCACAGCAAAGGAAGAGGATTGGCACGCCACACTTGGAGTAGTTGAGGTGGCTGAGCCACGGTGTGCCCATATCTGCATCCCAGGAAGCTGGCTATGGATGCATTCAGCTTTTGTGCTGGTGAGGGGCACAGCTGAGCTTCCTCCCTTCTCTCCTCGCTTTTACCGGTCCCTGGAGCTTGATATGATCTCTTTGCTTCCTGCCTCAGGAGAAGGGGCAGATCATAGCACCCAATACTTCCAAAGCCCTGTCATTCAACTTTTTAAATGAAGGGAAGTAATTGCCATCTTGGTGACAACTTGCATCTGACTTGCTTTCAGTGGAGATAACCCTTC
The DNA here is from genome assembly GCA_035583135.1 of Lophotriccus pileatus. Taxonomy (NCBI): domain Eukaryota; kingdom Metazoa; phylum Chordata; class Aves; order Passeriformes; family Tyrannidae; genus Lophotriccus; species Lophotriccus pileatus. Next base: position 28,218,138 of record JAWWES010000171.1, read on the forward strand.
ATTTTTATCATGCATTATGTTGCCTAAATTAGGAAACTTTAATAAGGTATGCAATTTTTCATAAGGCTTATGCGATAATGGTGGAAACTGACATAAAATGAAGAATTTATAATGCTGGATTAGTCTTATGAAACAGTGGTGTACCTTCATAAAGAGTCCAAAGAGCAATTATTATATGTGTTTGACTGGCACAGTAAAGTCGTTAGTTCAATCATCATTGACCAATTACTGCTTTATTGTATTTTCTTTTTATTTTTATGGTCAGAGAATGGCATTTTTCCCACAATCAGTCCTTGAGCACAAAGACAATAACAATTAAAAGAAATATTTTAAATCTGGGTTTTATCTGCACAGAGAGACCCATCCATCACTATAAAGATCAGTTCTGCATGCAGCTGTATTTCAATCTAATAGCCCCTAAATACTCAATTTTCCAGAATCAGAAGTTTTATTTTTAAACATTCTTATAAAAAAATAAGTAGTTTACGTTTCTCAAACTTGCTCAAAATATAAGAGTTCCTTATGACCTTACCTTAGCTTAAATATTGCATGTTTACAAAGAGGTGTGCGTGATAAGGTTACATATGACACTGATTAGAGTCCAGATAAGAACGATTATTGTGGTCATTAGGGACAGACTTGGGCAGTATCCAATATTATCAGCAAAAAGAAATAGAGAAATGTAATACTGTGTGAAAATGCTTATTTATCCTGACAGAGTACTGACCCGCAAATAGGGTTTTGGTCTGTAATTAAGCCGAAGGTATTACTTACAGTAGCGTAGTAATTGTAGCTGTCCTGAGCTGTGTCTGCCTTATCTGAAACTCAGGAGTGCAGGAGCAAACTGGCCTGTGGTTTGGAGTGAGGTGCCTCAGTGACAGGCTGAGAGATGACCTTGACTTCAGCAGGCTTGCATAGAGGACGTGATTTTGGATTGTGTTTAGAGCCAGGAGTACTGTGTGAAAACCAGCTCTTGACATCTAACACAGTGTGTTTAACTGTGCCTGTGTGCTGTGTTGCCACCTGGGCACCCTGGCAACGCCTAGCTGAGGCTGCCTGGGTTCAGGGAGCACCTTGCCATGGCTTTCCCTTGGGTGGCCAAGCACCCCAGGAATCTCCGGGCAGAGTCTGCCTGCCTGTATATGAGTAGAAGGCACTTAGCTCAAGTGAGACCCAGTGTTGTTTGGCATCCCTAAATGAATATAAATGCAAGCCTAGCATTTTTCTGTCTGGTCCTTCCCTGCACAGCTCCTAGCACTGCCCAGAGGGGAGTCTGCTGCTGCTGTACTGCTTGTGCTCAGCCTTTCCCTTCTCCCTCAACACCAGCTGCTTCCCTGCAGTGCCCACCTGTGCTTGGGTCCCTTGGGTGTGCTGTGACGAGAAACAGCACACGGCACCACACATCCTCAGGTAAGAACACTTGGCCTCATACACACAGCTCAGTCTTGTGCTGTCTAGTGGGAGCCATCAGCTGTGCTCTGCATGGTAACTGGTAGAATACCCACTTCTTTTTCAAAGCCCTTCCCAGTCCAGTAGGGAGTGGAGGAGTAAATATGCATGTGGTGATTGCATCATAGCTGCTGCAGGTTTTCACAGGCTCAGCATTATCAGGGCACTAAAACAGCTTTTGGGAGGGGATTTTTAAGGAGTGAGTCCATCCCCATTTGCTGGTGTGATAGAGGCAGTCGCTGCTCTCCTGGGCAAGGTGCTGAGCACCTGTGCCAGTGGTCCTGTGCAGGCTGCATCTTCCAGATAGGACTATGACCAGGGCTCAGCATCAACTGGTCATCACTGGACAGAACTGCTCACTTCTTGGGAGATACTAGTAAACCTGCCTTGTCTTTCCCTGTCCTTCTTAGGAGTACATTATATTTTGAGCTGGAGGTTAGCTTTTGAATTAGGAGAAGCTTTTTGAAGTATGTAAAAAGTCATGTTGGGGGGTGGGGAGAGGCAGGAAAAGGGAATGTCATGGGTCTGCCTAGGTGACATTTTTTATGCCACACCCCCCAACCAAATTGCTCTAAGCTATTCTAAGTTGAGAGGTTTATGCAGACAAAACCAAATCCAATTGGGGAGAAATAATATTAAAATTTATTATTACACAATAAAAACTAAACAACTATATCTACTACAATACTAGTTAAGTAAAAGCACTATGTATCTACAGTTTAAGTCCACAAAAGTACTCCTCCCCCGTTTGTATCAGTCCAGGAGGAGAAAGTAGATTCTTTTAAGTCACTCTGCAGCACTTGTAAATTTCTTCTCTGTTATCTCTGGGACAACTCCTCCGACTCGTTGCAGCTGGAACAGTTTCTCTCTGCCTCTTTTCTCCTCTGTGTTGGCCACAGGGCTGGGCCTACCTCCCTCCTCAGCTAAGGCCGAAGGCTGGGGGTTACCCAGGATCCTGTAGGTCTTCCATGGACACTTGCAAGGGGATTCTTGCTTTTCCATGGATCTGCACAACATGGTCACAGGGAATAATGGCTTTTGAGTCCACCCCTGTTTCCTGTGGGGTCCCTTCCCACGGGAATAGTCCTTGATAGACCTCTCTGACGTGGGTCTATCCCTTGGACAACAGCTCTTCCATTCTCTGCTGTCCTTTGGGTCACAAATGCAGCCGCACCAGCATCGATTCCCCGCACTGGGGTCACACAAGCCTTACCCGAGCTGACTTGCTCCAGAGTAGGTCTCGGACGTGGGTAGCTGCATGGATCCCCTTGTGGGATGCCAAGGTCTTACACAGGCCTCCTTGCTCCGGCGTAAGACATCTCTGTGTGGGCCACAGTCCAGCAAAAACTTCCACAGAGTTACATCTTCTGCATCTGTTCCAGCATGGGCTCCTTCATGAGCTGCAGATGAGGTTGTCTCTGCTTCCCAGCAATCTTCCATAGGTGGCAGGGATTTTAGATTTCAGTCTTTCCCCTGCCGAAGGGAGAGAGAGGGAGGGGGAAGAAGGAGCTGTTCCCCCCCTCCTTCGGATTTTCTCTCTCCACTTGTTACTGCTGCTGCCAGGTCTGACCTTGAAGGCTCCATTATCTCTCCAGCTGCAGTTTCTTTTGCAAAGTCCTTTAAGTTTTTTCTTCTTCACTCAGTTGCATGTCTGGATCAGGGGTGCTTCCGTGCTTGCTACTGCCCCCGGCCCAGGGCCGGGGGAGGAGGAAGGCCTGGCCCCCACTTGGAGCCAGCTGCCTCTCCCTCACATGGCTCCTAATTTCATCTGCGCAACTAGCCTTCTCTTCCGATTTCTTAAAGATGTAATTGGCAAAAGGCGTTACCAAAACTTCTGATTGGTTTTGTCCTGGAAATTCACCTGGACAAACCACTTACAGTCCCCCAGGGAGGGGGAACCCTCACAAACCCATGACAGGGAGCAAGTCAGGAGCTCGAAGCTTTGGCCCAGTCCCAGAGATTTGACGTCATTGGCATAAGTGAAACTGGTGTGATGAGACCTGTAACTGTTCAACAGGGCATTCCAGTCACAGGTTGTTTAGGAGGGATAGGCAGCGCAGAAGAGGTGAAGGGCTGGCACTGTATGTAATAGAAGGGGTCGAATGTATGGAGCTCGTGATTGGCACTGGCACAGTTGAGAACCTCTGGGTAAGAATCAAGGGGCAAACAACGCAGATGTCATCGTGGGAGTCTGCTGTAGACCTCCCAGCCAGGACACTGATGCTGACAAATTATTCTTTGAGGAACCAAGGGACACTTGTCAGTGCCCTTATGGGAGACTTCAACTTGCCAGAAATTAACTGGGAATATCACACAGCTGGTACAATCCAGCCCAGAAGATTCCTTAAAAAGCTAGATGACAACTTTATGGAACAGGTCCTAAGGGAGCCAACTAGGGAAGATCCCTTCCTTGATCTGCTGCTTGTCAACAGAGTGGATCTTATGAGCAAAGTGGGATTGGTGGTCATCTTGGCTACAGCAACCACAAAGTGATCGAGTTTAAAATCTCTGTTGACAGGAAGAAAAGTTCCAGCAAAGCCTCAACTCCAGACATGAGGAGAGCAGACTTCAGGCTGCTCAGGGAATTAGTAAGTAAGGTGCCCTGGGAAAATGTTTTTGCAGGTTACTTTTCAAACGTCATCTCCTTAAGGGCACAGGAACAGCAATTCCCAAATGTTGGAAGTCAAGCAGGTGAGGCAGAAGGCCAGCTTGGCTGAACAGGTATCTTCTCTTGGAAATAAGGTAAAAAAGGAAGGTGTATGCCCTGTGGAAGCAAGGTCAAGTGATGTGGAAAGAATTCAGAGATGCTGCTTGCCACTGTAGGGAAAAAATTCATGTGATCAAAGCTCAACTGCAGTTGAAGCTGGACAGAAATAAGGACAATAAAAAGAGTTTTTTTCAAATATATCAGTGGCAATAGGCATGTCCTAGTTAGAACAGCTGGGACCAATTCATCACTGGATGGGTGTAACCCAAACCTGTGTATTCTATAGCCTTC
>JAWWES010000171.1:28222684-28309529 GCA_035583135.1 Lophotriccus pileatus
AATTGTTATTCTGACTTATAATCTCTCTTTTGAGTTGAGTTCATTTTCCCCTGCTGGGTAACTCTTAAACCAGCACAAGGCAGTATAGAAATATCATCAGCCCATTACAGGCTAAGGATGGTCACCTCTGAAACAGGGACAGAGACAAGGGAGAGGTGTTTAACGCTTCTTTTGCCTCTGTCTTCAACATGGATAATGGACCAAGAGGGTCTCAGTGCCCTGAGCTGGAGGACCACGACTGGGAGAATGATCAACTCCCAGTTGTCCCTGAATTTGCGTGGGATCAGCTGCTTCAGCTGGATCCCTACAAATCTATGTGGCCTGATGGGATTCATCACAGAATCCTCGAAGAGCTGTTGATGTCATCACAAGACCCCTTTCGATGATTTTTGAGCAGTTGTGGGAATCTGGAGAGGTCCCAGCTGACAAATTAGAAGACTGGGCAATCACCAACCACAGGAAGCTCAACAAGGGAAAGTGCTGGATTCTGCATGTGAGGTGGGCAAACCCTGGATGTTTGTACAGACTGGGGAATGAGATGCTAGAAAGCAGTGTTGGGGAAGGGACACAGAGGTCCTGGTCAATGAGAAGCTGAATGTGAGTCAGCAGTGCCCTGGCAGCCAGGAGGGCCAACTGTGTCCGGGGGGGCATCAGGAACAGCATCATCAGACAGTCGAGGGAGGGGATTGTCCATCTCTGCTCTGCACTGGCACAGCCTCACCTTCAATATTGTGTGCAGTTTTGGGCACTACAATATAAGAAGGATATTAAGCCAAAGGAGGGCAGTGAAGATGGTGAAGGGACTTGAGGGGAAGCCGTATGAGGAGGGGCTGAGGTCACTTGGTCTGTTCTGCCTGGAGAAGAGGAGACGGAGGGGAGACCTCATTGCAGTTACAACTTCCTCATGAGGGGAAGAGGAGGGGCAGGTGGTGATCTCTTCTCTGTGGTAACCAGTGACAGAACCTGAGGGAATTGCCTGAAGTTGTGTCAGGGGAGGTTTAGGTTTGATATTAGAAAAAGATTCTTCTCCCAGAGGGTGGTTGGGCACTGAAACAGGCTTCTCCCCAGGGAAGTGGTCACAGCACCAACCCTGACAGAGTTCAAAAGCATTTAGGTGAATCTCTCAGGCACACAGTGTGACTCTTGGGAAGGGTCCTGTACAGTGCTAAGGGTTGGATTTGATGATCCTTGTGGGTCCCTTGCAACTCAGCATATTCTGTGATTATGTGAAATGGAAAAAGGGCTACTGAAAAATAGTACATTGTATAGTGGATGTTCCTTCTTCTTGCATATTTCAGTTTCACTTTGGAAGTCATTCTTTTTTCCCTGCCTGATGTATATAGAAAAAAATAATTTCATTCCCAATTGGACAAAAAATCTGCAAGTCCCTCATCCCTACAGTTGGCTGTAATTAAATGGTGAGAAAATCAGATTAGCTGAAGACGTCAGCCAAATCTCCTGAAAAAGTTTTTCCTCCTGTTTAGAGGTGCACTGGGCAGGCTTTCAACCAAATTCATGGATGATTTGCCCTGAGGTCATCAATTGAGTTCCTCAGTCTTCACAGTCCAGTTTTGAAATAATTTCTTTTACTTAAATGCAGAAGCAATGAGACAAACCCTATAGTTCAAAAAGCCTGCAGAAAGCTGGTGTTGTGTGTCCCCATCTTCTTTCAGCTGACTTTCTGTTCATAACCTCTGCACTGTCTCTGGCTATGGAGGCCAAAGCAATGACAACACTGGGGATAAAATACTTATTGTGGCTCTTTCTCTGGGACCCTCTATCACAACTACTGACTAGGCTATGGTGGATGAGGAATTTCTCCTTGGCTGCAGTCCTGCTTCATTCAGATTTGGGGAATTAGACAAGCTGCACCCATCTCCTTCCACTCCTGTCTCAGTGATTTTATCCACGAGGGTGGTTTTGCTAAGCCAGACCCTCCTTTCCCTCCCCCTCGCTTTATTTTCTTAAGAGACTTAATCAAAGGTAATTTGAGTTCCCATTGCTCTATCAATGGTCGTATTTAAAAGGGGCTTATCTGATTTCCATCACCAATTATAGGCTCCGATTTCTTGTTTATATCCACCTCAAATCTGACCAGGTCCCTGTTTGATTTTGATAGGAAGTCAGGGCTTCGTAAGAAGCTAAGGAGACTCTGAAGCACATTTGTTCGGGTAAAATAATATCTTGAGAATTACTTCACTTGTACTGCATGAGAAGGGGGGTGGAATAGGGTGGTCCCTGCCACTTCTGTTGAAAAATAAATTCTGAAGCCAAGATAGTAAATATATCCCTGAGCCAACACAGTGGGAGGGAAATCACAGTGCCCAGGAATATTGCTATTAAGGAGACTTGAGGTTAGAGGTTAATGTAACAGGAGTTGGTCTAGCCAGAAAGGTCGGGAAAGGTTGGCCTCGTAAGTACAGAGCTGTTTGATGACTTAACTATTTTGGGCAAGAAAAACATCTCTGCCCATGTCATTGGGAGATAGCTGGCAAAAGCTTGAGGTCTGTTAGGGAAGTGGCTGCTAAAAATTGGTGGGGCAAACTCATGCACAAAATGAGGTGTCCTTGAACCATTAATGCTTTTTCAGCTTTGACATAAAGCAGCTTTTAACCTGCTCGAGGGTCTTGCTGTGCTTGGTTTTAAAAATTCATTTATTTGAGGCATGAATCCCTAGGATGCCACTGTAGCTCACTCAGAGCTTTGGTAGCACATATCAAAGTCCATGGTGTCATTTCCAAACCAGTTAATCTAGCATGATTCTGGAAGAGACAGGTGGTTGGGCTGGAGCAAGGACAGGGTGAGTTAATGCCTGCAACAAAAGGCAGTCAGGGATTCCACGTGCTAAAATGCATCTTTTCCTGGGAGACAATGAATATCAGGGTGTTTTGGGCTTTTTCCAAAGCTACGGATATTCCTCAAATACACAGGATCCCCACTGTGTGATGGAGAGGGAGGCAGGGCACCTGAAAGCTCAGCACACTGTGCAGCGGTCAGATGGAAAAGCCACCTACCACACTGCCCTTGCTGTCTGCTAAAGGCTGCACAATCCCCCTGTGATAACATGAGCAGGGACAGCACGTGGACTGAGGGAAGGTACTGCAGGTTGGATGCTCCATAGACTCAGGGAGATAGATTAGTACTTGTTAAATCTTTTTGCTGGGCCTTCTACCCTGAAGGGAGTGATGGAGTAAAGCATAATGTGCTTTGGGAAAGGTGCATATTTATTGTGTAATGAGGAGCTTGGTTTCCTGCAGGAGGAGTCAGGAGCATGTGAAACCAGGAATCCTTGAGGAAATTTGCAGAAGGCTCCCAGCAGTGTACTCCAGCCACATGCATACATGTCACTAGGCAGAGCATTAGTGCAAGAGACCGTGCACTGGGGTTAACTGGTGATAAATGCAGTTATGAGGCATTTTGAAATGTCAGTCTCATGGAACCAACACACAAAGTATTCTTGGTCTGTCAGGCTGTATCTTTGTGTCTCTCTGGTGTTTCTTTGGGCTGGTTGAGTATTTCTTGCTCCAAAAAAAAAAAAGAAAAATCTTCTAGTCTGTTTTCTGACTGAAGTGATTTATTTTTTTGTGTGGAGAACCCTGAACTGAGTAAAAACTATTGAGAAAAGAGGTTCATCCCAGCCAACTATGCAAGCTTGTGCTGTCGTAGGCACTGAAGTATTTCAGAGACAAGTTCCTCTGAAAATGGGTGATATGAATGTTTTGACACTCCTGTTATTTCTCTTTTGGGGGTAATGTCATGCCTCTTTCTCAGAGGACATCAGCTTGGAGGTATGTCTAATTGTTTTGACTGGTATAAAATGTGGAAGAGCTGCCCTGGAAAGCCAGTCTGCCCACGCCTTGATGTGAAAGCCTGTAGAACTCACAGAAGTTCAATATTAATTGCAATAACTGGTTGCAGACTTTTAATTCCTGTTGGCACCTGTCTCCCATTACGAATGGAGAAGCCCCTTCACTGGAGCTTTTCAATCCCCTAGTATTGCTGATTGCTTCTCCACAGTGATACATACTTTCCCAATGCAGCGGCCACATCACACGTAACGTGGGGTTTGCGTCATTCCACATTTTCCTCTCTCTTCCTGTGAGATGCACATTGGCCCCGTTCCATTCTGCCTACTATTGAAAAACTCAGCACACTTGATTTACTGTGTGCACCGCACTTCTTGGTTGTGTTTTTGCTTTCCTGCAGCAGCATGTGTGCTTCAGCTTTACAATGAAGGGTCTGTACAACACACAGCAGGATAATCGGACAGATATTGGCAGGGCATCGCATCAGTGCCAAGCCAATTAAACCATTAAACCTGATACAGTAAGCTTGATTGCAAGTAGCTGTCTGAGGTCCTCACCAAATATGCTCCCGAGAAGGGGGATATGAACAGAATGTGCAGAAGGGGGCCCTGCAGGAGAGGCTGGGAAGCTTTGACATCCATGCTTTTGAGTAATTACATCAGTTTGGACTGTAAGGCAGGAAAGATTTTTTTTTTTTTTTAGTGCACGCATTAAGAAACAACTCAAATTCTTTATGATATGAGATTAAATTATTTCATCCCAGATACAGCTTAAGACCGGCAAAAATCCTGATGCTTGATTGCTCTTGAGGTAATATTTCAAGACTCGAATCATTCTGTTTTAAAATACCTCAAGTTTACAATGATAAATCTACGAAGCACTAAAAATCCTACTCAATCAACTCTGGTTCTTGAAATGGCATCTGCCTTTGAGCTATAAAAATAACAGATGATTTTTTGATAGCTTATCAGTTAACAGACTGCTTAGTTAGGATAGCACATTTTTATGCTAATCTTAGGGCTGTGATGAGCGAGAGAGAGAAAGAAAATCTATAGTATTATTTTGTATCTACTTTAAGTTCAGCCTGGCTTTTGGAAAAGATTCGTCCTCTTCTAGGAATTGCCAGCCACACGGGGGTTTCAACACTTAACTGAATGGAGGTGGAATTGATTTAAACATGTTAAAATGGTAGTATATGCGGCTGTTTAATGGTGTCTCTTCTGCACCAAGGAGCAGACAGAGGAGGCAAGCAAAACAGGCACTGAGTGCTCCCCTGCATGGCTGCTGAAGCGTCTCTGTCAGCCCAGAACAGGCAGCATCACTGTCTCTCTGAGGGTGCAGGTGCCCTCGTCTCTGAGAGCTGGTGAGGCAGAGGGCAGAAGTAGAGCCCATCATGATCCTGCTCCCTCCCCTCAGCCCTGCTCCTCTGTATGTCCTCCAAGGGAGGGGGGAGGAGACATGCAGTCAGTGCTGGTGGTAGAAGAATGGATGGCACAATGGGGAAGTGCCTGGGCTTTCCTGTCTCAGTGTCAGGTATGCATGCTGTAGTCCTGTTGGAGGGGTGCAGTGGAGAAATGGTTCCTTCCATTTATTTGATTTCTTGATGCCCTGAGGCGGTGATCAGTTTAGCAAAAAAAAATATTGCAGCAAATTTGAGGCTGATTTGGTATTTTACTGGCATGAGTTAGAACTGATGGTGTCTCAGTGGCCAGGCAGTGGTACAAACTGAGTCCTTTTTGTTCACTTAGAAGAATTCTCACATTCTTTAAACAGATATGGCAGTAACTTGGCTTGGTATCCACTACCAGTTCCCCTGGGAGATGAAGTGACAAACTAGGTGGACCTTGATTTGACCTACAGTGTCACTTTTGCATTCTTGTGTCTTTGATCTCTCATTTTGGATGTATTCCTTTTTCCAGTTTCTGCTTTATGAAAAGCTCAGAGTGGTTTTTTTTTCTAAATAATAAATTGAATCCACATTCAGACCTGCTTTTCCTTGAACTTAATGTGGGCAGGGATAAGGTCATAGTGGTTTGAGTCTGATGCTCCTTACTCAGATTGTTTCCTACACAATTCTATCATTTGGAGTGGAGAAGATTATTTTAACTGAAAATTATTATGAGCATTAAAAATACGTGTCATACAGTCAGCTTTCCTTATGTCTGTCCTCTGCTATGATGACAATGACTTCTTTCTCTTTTTTCTCATGAAAAATCATTTCAGATCAGTATAAAAGTGTCTCGTGAAGCATGAGAGCTGCCCATGGAGGTAAAGCTCATTCCTTTTGTCTGATAAACATGCCAACAGCAGTCAGTCTCCTTGATCTCTTTGACAGGGACAAATAAAAAGCTAAAACTAAATGAGGAGGCATGTGAAATCTTTGTCTGCATTTGGTTCAGCCAGAGATTCATTCTTTAGAGCTGGGGTAAATCAAGGTGACACTCAGACCTTGACTGGCCAGTAGAAACGTGTTTTCGGTCAAGTTGTCCTGAGATCTAGAGAAGAATTTTGTCATCCATGTGCCAGAAATGGGTTCTTTTGCTCTAGATTTGATCCAAAATCAAAACTGTAAAAGGTACCTGGAGATAAAAACTAAAACCTGAAGATACAACTAAAACGTGAAGATATGAGAGGCTACTAATCAATACGTGTACATCACAAAATTAGGGATTTTTTTCCTTTCTGGATTAAAACCAAAGAAACATACTTGGTCCCCTAAGCTTGAGTGCATGCAGGAATGAGAAAGGAATGAGACTGCTGCCTTCCCTAGAGTTTGGACATTTCCTCAGGCTCCTATTTTCCTTCAGACTTGCCACTTGGCTCCAGGTATGGGAAGAAGGAGGAATACATCTGCCTTGGTCTGCTGTAGATCTCTGTACTGAGGAAATCAACCAAGGTGCATTTATAGAGGAGCAAGCCAACCCCTTCCTCTTTTGCCTATCTGCATTGGTTAGAGTTTGTAAACATGGTGTCTGAAATGCAGAAGGACTGGAATCTGTGCTTTCATAGGGTTGCCTCTCTTAAACTTGCTTATTTCTTTGCAATAAACGTTTGTTGAAGGCTCCTGTACACAGAAAGTATCTTTATCAGAGCAAGGTGCTCTGTTACTTATACACACAGAAATTTACTTAGCCCTCTCTACCAACAAGAGGGCCTTGAGAAAGGTGAAATTTTAAAAAAGCCTGATCTTTAAAACCATTTGCTGAATAGTATGTGAAAAAGGGTAAAAAGAAATCTTTTTTACAACTTCACACTGTGAAATTGCTTAAGTTGATAGAAGCTGAAGACAGAGGAAAAGTGTTTAGTTTTATTTCTGAAAGGAAGGAAATCACTCAGGTTTCAAAATGCCTGTAATACAATGAGTCTGCACGGCATTAAAATTAACTTACCACAAGAGTGTATGAAACTTTATAGAAATTTCATGAAATCTAATGCTGAAAATTTATGATAGTAAATAACAAGGCTTTGATTAGGCCGATGGGAATGAAAGTTCTTGGAGAGATTGGATAAGATTAAATGGAAACTAGCAGTACCTGCTAGAGATAGCTGAGATAAATATAACAATTCAGGGCTCGTGGTGACTTTTTCACATGTGGCTTGTTGGTTACTTGAGCTAGGTATACAAAACACATGGTAGTTTAAGTTACCTTGACAAGGTTTCCAGGCATGGTTAGACCTAAACATTTTACAGTTGCCATATGTCATTCTGGTTTATTATTTCCTTCTTTCTAATGTTTCTTCAGCTTATTTTCTCCCTCTGGACTGTGTGATATTGTGCAAAAGAGGCTATGTGGGTTTGGGTTTTACACATGTGTGAGTGAGAGGGAAGAGAGAAGTGTAACAGTGGCTGATTTGGGTCCTACCTCTGCCGTACACTAAGCTCCAATGCTTAGACACAGTCACGCTCCAGGGATGGTCTGAGGCATTGGCTGGGGCTGTGATCTCCCAGTAGCTCAGCTTTGCTACCCAGGTCCTTTAATTGGGTGCAAATTCTCTGTGTAGGTGAGAGAGGTGTGGGAATTGGATCAGCTTACAGGAGGCTATGGATGAGTGTGGACAAGGAGAAGGAACCTGTTTTCCTCTTCATTCTGTATTGAGTGTGTAAAAAATATCTGGTGAAAGGAGAGCAGCCCAACCCCTGTCACCTGGGCTTTTCCCAGCTTCCTTTCCCATCCCTTCATTGCTGGTTGGGTGCACAGGTCCTCCCCTCAGTGGTCACAGCAGATCCCATCATCATCGCTACTGTTCAGGAGGCTCTTGGGTGCTGTTCATATTCAGTGCAGATGCTGGGCAATTTCTGCTCTCCCTTTGGCAAATACTTAATTCACAAAAGACATTTCAGAAGGCCCAAAATTGCTCACAGATTTCACTTGAATTTCCTGAGTGGATAGTTTTAAAAAGTGATGGGATAATATTCACAAGATTGAACAGAAAAATCCAGCTTGGATGCCTACTTCCCTTGCTTGCTCCTTCTTTAGGGGACACCTCTTAGGGAGAAGCAACCTTCCATTTATGCAAAGAAAATGTGAATACTTGGGCCGCTGCCCAAAGACGGGTGTTCATTTTGGCATGAATGGATTTTAGATTTTTTCCTATTAAAACCCTTTCATTTTCTGTGGTTTAAATCTTAATTATGTCATGCAGATTAATGTTGAATGTTCAAGATTTAAACTATTGGAGCAGCATCCTCAGCCTTGCTTGCCTGGAAAGTGTTCCATGCTCTGTGGTACAGGACACCTAGGGTGGATGTTTCTGTCTTTCACCTCAAATAGATATCGGAGATGATGGCAAAGTTACTACTGGGTGGTCAGCCATTCTGATATCAGTCACTCTCCTCTCCCTTGTTCTAATGATTATTGAAGTATTTTATGGAAAGCAGAACAAGTCCAAAAGGATTGAGTGCCAGCATTTTGTCTCAGATACCCATATTTTCTCAGTTAAGTAATGTACCGTTGGATGTTCCTTCACCTCAGCACAGGAAGATGGCCTTTCCTTGGATGTTGCTCACCCTCACAGCAACCCATGAGTCAGTACCTTAGAAAAACTGAAAATGAAATCTTTTGGGGGGCAATTTTCGGCACAGTAAATGGAGCTTAAGAAAAGTATTTCCACATCATTGTGAATCTTCTTTGCCTTTTTTTCTTTTCTTTTTTTTTTATGTCGTAAGTCAAGCCGCAGAGCTGATAAGTGTGTTATTTGTGTGGTGCTATTCAAAGCCCTGTGATTCTGGGGCCAGGCCATGCCCTCGGAATTTAGCCTGGATGTCAAGGTGTGGATCACACTGAGGTGATTGCCAAATGCTTTGTGCTGAGACATTTTGAGAGCAACGACATTTCTCTCTGCAGAAAGGCAAGAAAACAAGCCATTCCCCTCTTCCCCTGCTGCAACGGCTTTTATTTTACACCACCAAGAGATGACATAAAATTTGATGAATTTCATCCCCTTTTTTTTTTTTATACCCACTTGAACTACTATATAAATATTAATAGCTAAACACATTGCAAACAGGTGGGACCCGTTCTGCCTCTGGAGAGCTGCCACCGCTAAGTGATATCTCAGATGGGGTGACAGAACTTTCCCATGTGGGCGCTGTCTCTCCCTGCCAGCCCCTCGGACATGCCTGGAGCTGAGAGCTCTTTGTTTTTTTGGGCTTTTTTCTTTTTATGGTATCGCTATAACAGTTTTTCTTGGTCTTTTAACAGCTCATTCAGAAGGAGAGGGACAGGGAATTAAAAGACAATTTTTTCATTATCTTTCCTGGTTAGTGGGGTGTTTCAAAGGGGGCTTGTTCCCGATGGCAACCCGACCCCATGTTGCATTTTTGTGTCTGAGGGCAGCATCTCTAAAACAGTAATAAAGAAGTGTTGATCTGTGAAATGCACGGTAAATTTGGCTTTCTACCACCTTACCTCTTTCTCTAGCCTGCCTTGGAGGTACTGTACAGGCAGTGGCTTTGAGGATCTACCCTGTGTGTGCAACTGCACAAGCAGTGGCTGCATCTCTGATTTGTTCCCATGCCCCTGCAGCTGGGCTCTTTTGGGAAGGGCTTTGGGCAGCAAAGGGAAAGGGTTGTTTACAAAAGCTGCAGGTCTGAAAAGTAAACCTGAGAGGTGATAGAAAGCAGCATGCACAACAGCAGCATTACCCACTTACTTATTCTGTGATTATTTCCTCCACCCATCCTGATTTTGGCATTCATTTACTCATTCTTCACTGTAAAAAACTTAAAAAAGAAGTAATGCTTAGAGTTCATTTGTCACAGACTGTGTTGGGGGTCGGCTGGTTGCCTCCAGCCCGATGGAGCTGTTGGAAAATTGCTGATGCCTTCCCAGTGCATGCGGATCTTTCTTGTTTTCACTGAGTGGTGACCTTTTTCCTGAGCAATATCACGGGCGGAGTTCAAAGGGGTCATTTGGGTTTGGGGTTTTTTGCTCAAAAAATGATGTTTCCACAATAGCTGTCAGCACATTTTGACTTTCAAACAATCACAAATCCAAAAATGCTGGGCTGTTTAAAAATCTATTTTTTTCCTAAAATAGTTTTTGATGAAAAATATACTATGTTCTTCATACCATTTACTTCTTTCTTGTTAAAACTAGAGACATGTAGTGTAGCCCCAGCCAAATCTGGGAGTCTGAGAATCTGTGACTTGTAAGATATATTGTACTCAGAATAGTTTCAAGTGACATATTTCAATAATTTTTAATTGCTCTTCTTGTAAGAATTCAGAACAGAAGAGAAGGTTGTTTCCGTTGACGGTGTTTTGTTTGGATTTCTTTTTTTTCCTCCGAAAGCTTGTACAAAAATTAAAGATTCAAATTTTCGTCAGGGGCAAGAACAGAAATATTAGTGATGTGCCACTTGCTTGGTGGCACCGTGGAGGGAATGGTACAGGCATGAATCAGGAACTGCTGGCAGAGTCACTTTCCAATATGTGCAAATAAAAATGCAGACCACATATTACATCTGGGGTCTGAAGATTTACCAGGCTGCCATAAGGCCATAAGTTTGGTTGTTTGCAGTCTTGGGGTTTTTTGTACTATCTAAACAGGCTGCATGAAATGTTGCCTCCATTTTTTTATTAATACATTTTTAAAACTGATTCTAGCTGGGGAGACTCCAGCATTCCTATTTAATGTTCTGATTAATGAGCATAAGCAATGCTTTTAAGATATTTTTTACCTGTGTATAATCAAGCCATCTAGCCACCAGTAACTGCAAATGTCACAGATTTCAATGGTCTCTTTGGGACTTTTAATCTGTTTGCTTTTATAAAGGAGGTGATTTTATTTTTACATTAAGGAAGCATTAACATCATTAAATGGGCTCCCACTTTATGATAACTGCAAATGTCACATTGATCCAGAAAGATAAGAAAATGTGCTCGTCTTTGGAACAATATCCAAGGCAAGAGCAGGCAACCCACACTATTTGCATTAAAAAACAAATTGTATAAATGCAGAAGATTGATGTGCCATCTGTTCATGTCCTTCACTTTTCTGGCTCTTCTGTGTTGAGATATTTTTATGGAATAGTTACGTTTATTATTTTGAAAATGACTCACAGGTTAAAAAAGTTTACGATGGGCAATATAAGTTGAAGATACTAATTTACAGTATCTCAGGTATAAAAACTGGCATTAAAATTAACTTCCATGCCCACAAACAAACTACAGTATTCTCCAGTCTGTATTACCTAGATCCTAGGATCAGAGAAAAAGACTTTACCAGCGACACCAACAGTTTATGAGGTGAATCTGAAGTATCTAACTTGTACATTGTAATTCTCAAGTAATGGAAAGGCATTCAGAAAGGTGTAACATCTAGAAAAAGCTACAGAATGGGCTTTGTAACAAGAAGGTCAGTGTGTGGTGAAACCTGTTTAAGGTCAGGCTGTATGTTTCCAGTGAAACACCTGCATTAGCTGAGGTGGGTGTGGTGAGCAGAGTGCTGAATTGGCACAAATCTTGTCTGAATGCTAAGCCCAAATCCCAGGCAACGACTGCTGCCAGACCTGCAATGCCCTCCAGAGAGATACCATGAAGAGAACCTGTCCTCCTCACCACAATCCCTCACTATCACTTTCATACCCCTCCTCCTCGTCACACCAAGCCTCTCGTTGCCTGGACTGATGACCACTGAGGCATTCCTCTGCAGTACCAGCTTATTGCTTTGTACCAAGATCCATTTGGAAATTATCCTTGTCCTTGACTCCTCCTGAACTGAGGACAGGATGGTGGAAAGGCAGGGGGAGGGCAAGACCATGGCTCTGATGCCCAGAGGCTGGGAGCAAGAACTTGGGAGCTGGCACGTGTGGCACAGCACATGGGAGGAAGGAGACAGATGGGAGGGAGGGAGCGAATCCAGCTGCATGGGCTGACGTATTGAAACATCAGGTCTCCTGGTAATGCATCCCACGCAGACTTTCAGCAGGCAGGAAATGGTGGCTGGGAGAAGGGGGCTGATACTTGTTGCACAGGGTCAGAGAAACCACCAGCCCTGTGAGGCCCTCCAAATGCAAATCATGACACCTTTGTGTAAATCACAAAGTTCACATTTGGAGATGTGCATCAGGCTGGATTAATGACAGTAAATCCTCTCCTCTCTCCTAATGTTCCTCCTGCTAAAAATGGAGTGCCTCAAAGACTTCATGAATGAAGAGTGTCTTACTAGTCAACAGAATCCATTTAACTTTTTATTTTCACAGCATCCCACAGTGAGCAGGTCCTAGGTTAGCTATGCTTTGTGTGCTGACATATTGTTACTGCCTTGCCTGCTTGGACCGTGCCACCCATTTGGCTTGTCTGGTACTCTCCCCACCTTCAGTTCTTGGCTTGGAAGAAACACTGAGCCATTGGTTTCCTTGAGTGATTTGTTTTCTCCATGTTTTCACATTTATCAGTTTCTGATAATCTGTTAGTCACTAGTGGGAGCAGACTTCATATCAGAAAAACATGTTGCATGTTTTAAACCCAACTGAAAATATTGCACTGACATTGGTGATGTGCTTGATAGCTCCAGCTGAAATGAAATACTGTCCTACAGCCTGTGTTAGGTGGAGCCTGGACTTCGGTGATCTTTTCTGAGAGTCAAGGATCTTTTCTGAGAGTCATGGACTTATGCAGATCAAAAAATCCATTTTTGATCTTCATAAGTCAGTAGTAAACAAGCCTGCATCTTCTCTACTGAACTTGTTTAAGTATTGGCCAGCTGAAATACTTGAAAATCATTTCAGTGCAATACCAAGACATACTAAAAGTATCTCAGCCCAGAGATGTGCAGCCAAAACATAGTAAAGCAGGAAATGGGTGCATGGGCAAAAGAAGTGATTAAATGTGCCCAAAAATAAAGTGAAGAGCTAATGACTCATAGTCAGCATGGTTTTATAACCTGTATTCAGAGTCTGACTCATCATGCCACCTAATCATACCCATGGGACAGGACTTGGTAAATGCAAAGTGCTTCCCATCTTTTCAAAGTGTCTACACTACCCTTTAAACCAAACAGGTTTGCCACTGCCTCATAAAATGCCGCATTTTTACATAGCAGTCAAGTCACATAAATGCCACACTAGCTGGGATATTGGTAGTAATATGATGGTTGTTTGAGGTTTAGCTGTTGGTGTTGATTAGTGTAACTTCTGTCATGTCACCATACATAGCGCCATAGCTGGAGTCACAGCGTGGCCATAGGTGGCCTTGTGGTTGCACAATGGATCTGAAAGTCCTTATTATTGAGTCTAATACTCCAGTCTGCCTCACAAAAATCAGCTACAGAAATTGAAGATGGAGCAGAAGAAAACACACTATTTCAGAACAGGATAATTTTAGTTTTGTTGTTGGAATACTTTTTATCTGCTTCAAATCTTTTCTAGGAATGCTTATCTAAAAACTTGAGGTTTTTAATTGTGTATTAAACAACATGGCACATATAGTACCTAGAAATGACACATTTTTTCTTAAATAGATAGGCCCTGTCGTAAAAATTTTAAATATTGTCCTTTATTAAAGAAGCTTGCCTTTAAATTTGAGAAGACAGAAGTCCATCTTTCTCTTTGGAGAATATGATGTTTCTGCTCTCAGGTTTATTGTCAGGGTCACAAAATTATTTCTCAGAGTAAACGACCCTTTCAAATAAATTGTGTGCTGAATAAGTTCACCTTGGAAAAGACCCAGCATTTACTTTTCACTTTGAGAGGGAAGCCAGCTTTGATGGAGTCTGCATGTCTAAGACTTTTCAAACAGTCTTTATCACACTGCTCCAGCTAACTATGTGCACAAAGTGAATCCTACCCTGCAGATCAGTATGCTGTACAGCTAAAAAGAAAATAACGTTTAAAAAGCTCCAGATGTTTCAGCTAATGAAAAGAAAGAAAGAGAATGGTTCAGCACTGTACACACCAATCTTCACTCATCGTTTTCTGCATTCTCTCTCTCTGGGCTTGTTTCTGTCTTTCACTCAAGATTTACACTGTAAACAGAGCAAGGCAAGGACAAACTGCTGTGATGTTTCCTGGTACAGACACCAGCAAACTGACCTGGGTCTTGACTTGCAGCTGAAGCTCCTAGAGCTGCTACTGCAGTTTAAACGAGGGCTATTAATTCCAGGTGCTCCTAAAATAGTTCTGGAACATCATGATAAAATGTGGAGTGTCCTATTAAGGAAAAGGTTACTCCTTTTATCCATAATCTGAATTGTCACTTTCATTTACTTGAACCTTTCCTGTTTTGATGGAATGGATTACTTGATTTTCATCTGAGCCTTCTGTAAATCCAGAAGTCACTGGTGCTAGCAAAACCAAGGCAAATATTTGTTATGGAATGAAACAGTGACTCAGGTTCTGTGCAAGTTCATCCTGGTTTGAGATGGACACTGTGAATGCAGCTGAGTAGGACTGCCCACAGTCAACACCATTCAGGCTGTCATCACTGTGAGCAGCAGGCAGTAAGCCTCATAACTTTTGTTGTGCTCAGGGCATTTGGGCACCTACCTCCTCTCTGGTTTCAGTGGAGTTAGAACAATTGACTCTCTTTAAATTGTTCTGTGGATCCTGTATGACAAAAAACACACCGTGAAATTACAGAAAATTGACAAAAGCCCAGATAAACAATTGAAACTATTGACCATTTTGTAGGCTATCCCCTGACTGCTTATTAAACAACTCAGCGGTTGACTGTGCATCTTGCCAAATGTCAGGTAGAAAGTCCGCGATGGATTGCAGGTATTTTTCCCCAAAGACTGTCAGTGTAATTGTCACACTTCTTTAATTTTGGGGGAAATTAAAAACTACTTCTGTGCTTGTGGCAGTAGGAGAACATACCATTGTACAATAATTTGGGAGCCTCATGCGAGGCTGAATTCCAAGGTTAGTTTGGTCAGTTCTTCTTCACCTTGGCTTCAGTGCCTGTAGAAAGGCTGTGTGCCTTTCTTATATATTTCTATACTTAGCAGAGTTGTGAAATGCTTAGCCTTTTATATCCCTCTGGCTGCTGTTATTATAGCTTGTAGCTCAGTTGTCTACACTTCATTTCCTTTCCAAAACCTGCTTAAAAGCTATCCTTAGTGTGTCTCTGGCAGCAGCACCATGGCTGCATGGAATTGCATCCAAGCATTTGCTGGTGTGATCTGCATGCCCTTCTGCACACGTACTCCTCATTTCTGTCAAGGGTGTGACAGCAGAGCTCAGGACTAGGCAGGGAGGACTCAGGCCTTGCTGCTTTCTATGTATAAAAAGATGCAGACAGAGAGAGAGAGATTTACATCTCTGTGAGAATGGCTTGAGTTGCCACTCAGCAGCTTTGGTGGATGACCTTTGCACCAGGAAAGAGGCTGGTCTACACTGAGTGCGTTTTACTCCTGTTCGCAGAAAAACCACATAATGTTTTAGCTGCATCTTGTCACAAAAATAGGTTGCAAAAAAGAAAGAGGCCACTAAACTAGCTGCCTCAGAGAGGAGGAAAGGGATGAAATTCAGCACTGGTTTATGTATTTGTCTGTGGGAAACCCCTAGAGCTCTGCTTTTTGAGATGGCTGGGGTGTGGTGGCTGAGTTTTTTTTGTAATGGAAACCATTATTTATGTGACACTTAGACCACAATGCTCATTTCACTCATTAACTCAACAACATTAAGACTGCTCTCCAGACAATGGGAGTTAGACATTCAGTGTATTGTTATTGCCGTTCCTATGCCATTTATGCAATGGAAGATGTTTGCATATTACATTTGTCACAGACAACTATGGGGTATCAGATGTAGTGGTATTATTTTAAAATAGAAATGTAAAATGCAACTAAATATGCTCAGCTGCAGATAGCTTTGGATTTTCTAAACTGAAAATTCCCATAATCTTATGGGAATGTGGTGCAATGTGAATGTTAATGGCTCAGGGGACTGGTGAAGGGGAAAAAAGGTTTCTTAACTCTTGATAAATAGCACAAATCAAACCCAGCTTGATCATGTCTGAAAGTCACTATTATTCTCAGATCTCTTTGTATTTTGTTTTGTTTTGGTTGTGGTTTGGCTATATGAATATATGATCCAATTTCTCAAATAAAAAGGTGACTCATTCTGATTTTTAAAAAAATCAGAGTTGAAACTGAAGAGCAAACGTTTTTTAGGTACTAACACAAAATGAGGGCTTGCTCACTCTCTTCTTGGAATGAATGCTTCTAAATTAATCCTCCCCAGGGGAAACCTTTCTGCCCTCCAGGATGAAGGGACTGTGCTGGAAGTCAAGTCTGCACTCATTTGCAGCTTGGTCATGTTTGTACAGGTTTACTGCATCTTTGGCCTGAGAAGGGAGTGTTGGTAACCTGTGGGGAACAGCTCAATGGGCACCTGGAGGGATGGGAAGTGACGGGAGAGTATCCTGGGCTGCCCTACATCATCATAGCAGAAACTAAGCTAGTTCAGTCCTAGGGCCACACTGTGCTTCAGGGGAATAGATTTTGAGAAATTATGTGTTTTAATGAAGAGGGTGGTGAATGTTAAAAAAAATCTGAGGAGCAGCAGTGGAAAAGTATCTAAAAATCCTCAAGTCTGGAAATGCAGCAGGTAATGCTAAAAGACAGTATGGTTGAGGTAAAATATACAGCAATTTTGTTCTGCTATATAAAATAAGCTTTTGATTTATGGAGTGTCAAAAATGTAGATTTCTACGCCTTTCACGATGAATTTTTTTGGCAAATTTTTGGATGAAAATGATTATGGGAAAAATGTTCAGAATATAATTATGGCTTTGCTGAAGAATTGAGGGCTCTTTAAAGATGTTTTCTGCTTGTATCTGCCATTGCTGCTGTCAGAGTGCCTCACTGAACTACTGGGTGGCCCCAGCTGTTCTGTATATTTTACCCCCACCCCTCCTCCGGGGAGCAGAAGCACAGTTTGGCCCAGTACTTGCTAGAAATGAATCGATTCCACTGCAGACTCCATGCAGTACATGCTGAGATGATTAAATAAGGACTGTAAACTGTTTTAATAAAAGATCATGATTTGAAGTACGGATAATGATCTTCGTTTTGTGGTAGGACAGCACCTATGGGGTCCTGGCCCACAACACCAATAAAAATGGTAATACAGAACATCCTTCATGCATCTTTGCTTCTTTTGGGAGGCAAAGTCCAGCTGAAAGCATTTTGAGTGCTGGTTATTTGAATGAAAGTATTTTTATTTCTAGCTTCTGCAATTAGAACAGTGAAATTTGAGTGGGAACATTTTTCTACCAGAGAAAAGCTTAGCCTACAATTTAGTCTCAATTTATTTGGTTAGAAGAGCTGAACAACAAGGCTTCGGGGGCATCCACTGGTTAGTAACCTCACAGTGAACTGTCTGCAGTACACCTATTTTTTTAGCACTTGGCACCCCTCTTGTAAATATACTGTGGACCCCCTCAAGGACTTGCTGTTGCCTCCTCTGCTTTGAACACTAAGGGAGAAGGAACCTCACCCTGTTTATGAAACTGCCACTGGCCTCACCCCACAGCCCCATGCTGGTCATTACCTCCAGAGACCTGGGTTTTGTACCAGTTTTGTACCTGAGCACCAGGTGTATCCCTTCTCTTCAAATCTGACCTTTCTTACTGCTTAAGTATTTCATACCCTTCATTACTACCAATGGCCCATTTAAAATACCCGTTTCCCCATTGTCTTAAATTTGTTTGTAGTTTCCACAGGGGCCAGGGATGAATTAATATGAGCCATAAATGCATTAAGGTTTGCATGCTTAGCTCTTCCTGGAAGAGCTATTGTGAAAGCCAGTCCCAGACCAAACAGGCACACATCAGTATTGTTTCTGTGAGGTGTGGGAGTGGGCAATGGCTGCAATCGAGTCTGTGTGCTGTGTCTGGGAAGATTTTATGTCCAGCAAATCACTTAGTCTTTTCTTGCTGTAGTATGTAACAATTAAAGATATTAATTAACACTTCCCTCAGCACTACATAAGGTCTGCATTATGGTGTGCAACTACAGCATGGGCTTCTGAGGGAGAAGACATTAGTGCCAGGATGTTCTTTGGTGACCTGCAGGGAGGGTACCTGGTCTTCATTCTTTGTCAGCCAGTGGGCTTTTTTGCTTTATACAGCCACTACAGATTTGTTTCAGATCCTGATCTGGTAAAAATCCATGTAGCCTGACTCCAGTGGACCTATTCCAGCTTGCACAAGCTGGGGAGCTGGGCCTGTGCACTCTCTGGCTTCTCTGAGCTAACGCTGCTGGCTGTCTTCAACGCTGTATTCTCCCCCTGCCATTAGTGGTACTATAATTAAGCCTCTGCCATCGTTTGCTGCCCTTTTCTACACATACGCCCTCCTACATCTTTTGGAGGAATGTTCCCTTAGCAAAACAGTTTGCATGTCAATTGCTGATACAACATTGTGTTCTCGATGCCATGAGGTTGTATTAGCACTTATATTTGTGTTCACAAGGGTTGCTTGCATACATAAAGCCTGTCAGTGTTTCAGAATTGGGGCCATAGTATGCAGTGTTACTGGGCAATAATCTTATGATGTAACCATAAACCTCGATTGTCTGTTTAATATCTCAGATGTTTCAATTTGCATTTCGTTAAAACTTGGCAAAAGGTTATCAGCTCAGATCCAAAATTCTCACAAAAATTGTTCTAATATGTAAAGTAAGTTTTGATTTATGGAGTGACAAAAATGTAAATTTCTAAGCATTTCAGTTTATTTTTTTGCCAAACTTTAGACTAAAATGACTTTTTTAAAGTGAAATGATTTTGGATGTAGTTATTTTCATGCAGAGTAAAAGCAGTTGAAGATGTTAATTTAACTGCATTTACAAATAACTCTGGTAAAGAGCATTGCTTCCCAGGAAATGAATAAGATGTCTATACTGAGCTTATTAAGAGGAGGATGTATATAGAGAGTATGGTATTATTTTTTGCAGGGGACCAGAGTATAAAATAAACTATAAATACATTTAATATTACCAAAAATATATATTGCTCTTGATCTCCTCTTGAAAGCTGTTTACTCTTTTCAGAGCAGTTCTGCATTATAAAATATGACATATGACTGTTGAGTAACACTTGTTGTAAAAAGAGCACAGTACAAATATGTAGTGTTTCAAAGGAGACTTGTTTTGCCATAGGAATACCTTTGACCATTGAGGAAAACACTCATTTCATGCTGTATTTACTGCTGGAATATCTCTCAAAGTAACACAGACTTCTGGTGTACATACATAGATAGATCTTGTAGAAAAAATGTGTAACAGCAGATTGCCTTTAATGGTAAAAAATTTAAACATTGAGATAGTCTCAGATTTGCAGTAGTACTTTGGAGAAGGAAAGAGCATCAGCACCTTGCATAAAAAATCCTCAATTTAAATTCAGTTATATTTTCCTTTAAGATACACAGAAACATGATATTTCTCTCATAAATCCCTACTTTGTTGTTGTTTTATACATAAAACAGGCAATGGGGTCTCTCGTGTTTAATCATTTTAATTAAAAGTGTGAATTTTGCCAGTTGCATCAGCTGGTCTATAATTTTCTATGGAAGGATTTCTGCAGTGAAATTGGTTTTAAATCTGGTTACCTTTTAACATTTGAAATCTCAGAAAAGTGTCTGGATTCAAGAAGAAAAATATAAGCGATTAACTTTGCTTTTAATATTGGAAAGTTATTATTTAAATTTGATATTTTCCAACAAGTCTTCTAAAATACTTGTAGGGTGGGGTGCAAGGAATTCAGTGTACTTGTAGGCACAACTTCTCTCGATAAAGCTGGAAATATCTCATGCAAGAAATGTCAGCATTTCCAAATTCTTTTCCCCCAGCAAAACAAATTAAAAAAAAAAAATCAGAAAAGGAACATTTTCACACAGCAGGGAAAGGATTCTGAGGAGTTTTGAATGGGAAATGTCAAAACAGAAAGTGTAACTGTTTCAATTTTCCATTTCTCTTCATTTTGATTCAAGATGAGATTTTTCATTTTGATTATCTCCATCACAGAATGAAAGGCCTTTGTCAAAACTGCCATTTTCACATGAAAAAGTTTCAAGTTCTAAAAATTACCTTCTTCCGGTGAGAAATCTTGTTGACTGAGGCAGCTGGACCAGCTCTACTGTGATGCTGAACTGCAACCAACAGCTGTCCAGGACTCATATGTGGGTTTTGGGGAGGTTCTGCTGGCCATCTCAGCCAGCTCTGCTCCTCTGCCGGGGCAGTCTCCCAAGGGAGCCTGGTGATTTGAAGGGACCATCTGGCTCTGGGTGGGTGTCAGGCAATGTCAGGTGGCAATGTGGCCCTGCATGTTTTGAAGGAGGATGCAGGCAAGGAGAGTGGGGCATGGGAAGGCATATGGGCCCCAAGACGTCCCCTTCGTCAGGCCCACCCAAAGGCAATGGGCAAGCAAGACTTAACATGCCAGTGTGCTCCATCCTGTGTCCACAAACCATCCCATTTGAGAGGCATCCAGGACTGAAGATTCCCAGGCTGCAGTTGATCAGAGAGTTTCTCACAGACTTGAATATCTGAAATGTCAGGCGCCGTGCTGATGCTTTTGGGTTTGACGCTTTCATATGTTTCAGCCACGGAGTAGTCAGGGATGAAGAACAAATCTTTGGGTTCCTCCCTCGCCCCCCCCTGTCCCTTGCCTGCCCACACACACAGCAGAGCTGTCTCCTCCTCACCATGTTGTAAGCACTTCTGGCAGAGCCAGGGCAGGCACAGAATCTCGAGACAGACACTGCAGCTTCCTTCCCAGTGGGACGGCTGGCACCCCTGCATGGTCCCCAACCCGGCTGCACTCATGAGAAGGGGCATCAGTCCTCCCTATGGGGACAGCTGCCCCATGCTTCTCTGGGGATGCCAGCTGCATTTGGGGGTCTGAAGGGGTCCTCTGGTGGTGACAACAGGACACCTTAGATTGTTTTCACCAGAAAAGACTAGTTCCTTCAAATCTTTTAAAGTGTGTGTATGCATGCAACAGACCATTCTCAAAGAGGGATGATATGTCATAAGGAAAGCAATTCCATTGTTGTTCAAGAGCAGGATAGGGTTTAAAGACAGAAGAGGTGCTACAGTAAATAGGCATGTAGGCTCTTGATCCTTTAGTTATCTATATGTCTAATACCTCATTGATCTCATCAAGATGAGTGATGTGATTTTAGTAAAATATGTGAGTGCAATTTGCAGGATGCTTTATCAAAGTAAAATTCCACTTTTGGTGACAGAAACCACAGCTAGAATGTTTTTTGTATGCAAGAGGAAAAAAAAACCACCCAAACCTCTCTCAGTATCAAGTTTTGCTCAATCTTCCCCCCCATATAAACAGACAACTTTTTACTTTTCTTTTGCATTCCTGATACTGCATGTACCATATGTACTTTGTCACTGTTATTTGCTTAGGAAAGAAATATATACTTAAATACATAATTTTTATATTTTTGTGTATTATTTAAATGTGTATATACATATTTAAAAGTAAAAATATGCTGGTTTTTCAATTGCCTTTAGTTACAGTAGAAAGATAACAAAGCTTTGATTTTAAAATGTTTATAAGCCATGCTTTCAGATCTCACGATAAAGCTTATTTTTCCATCTGAGTACACGTGTCTGAAGTTGCTAATTTTGCAGTACTTTCATCCTGGCAAAGTTTGGATGAGTTCAGCAGGTCTCAGGATTTTTCACCTAGGCTGTATTTGTAAGTAGGTTTGAACATACCTAGGAAGTCTCAGTCTAAACAGTATCATGATCATTCAGCCCCCAAACCTTTTCCTAAGGTCCATAAGCCTTAACTCCTCTTTAATGCATGATTACATTTGATAATGCTCCTACTTAACAATTGTCTAAACTGATAACCTCTGGGTAGACATCTTTGTGTAAAATTCAGGCATGCCTTTATAGATCCTTGAAGCATATGGCACCCCAAATTATTCTTTCCATTAGCATAAACAAAAGAAATGCAGTTTAAGAAACATCAGTATGTTTTTCCTATATTTGTGTTAATTATAAGTACACCATACCCAAGTTCTGATATAACTCTACTGTATAGAAGCCTTCAAGTAAAACAGTATTTATTGTGAAAGATAATTGCAGTTTCAATAACAACTCCTTCTTATTACTTAAAAAACATATATTTAGCCAGATGCCATGAACACTAAGTTTAGTTCACTTGGCAGCACTTTAACCAATACTTTTATAAGCTTTGTATTTAAAATCTCAAATAAACCATAATTCACTGGCCATGCTGAGTAGTGACTGTATGCATCCTATGTTTTAGAATAAAAGTATAAAATTACAGAGATATGATCAATTATTTAAAAAAATGTAAATGTAGTGAAATGGTGTAGAAGAGAACCACATTGGTCTTCATTACTCTGCAAACAGAAATTGCTGGGAAGCAGGGGAAAAAGCAATCTGAAAGAAATGGTTCCTGGGGAGAAATGGCTTTTCTACAAATGGCACTGAGTGAATTCAAAAGCAAGTGGATAACAAGGCATTTGTTAATAACAAGCCAAGGGTGTTTCATACCCTTTCATCTCTAAAATTACAAATGTAAAGTAAATGTACTCTGTCTTATCACAGGATTACTCACTGGAACCCATTTTTTCGTTGGGACTGAGAGTAGTGTATGTTGAGTGAGAATTCCTTACTGCTAAAAGTGGCCACCTCTTCTGAATCACGCAGGAAGACAATAGGAATCCACTCGCATAAGAGACCTCTCACCTTCATCTCAAATACTCTTCTACAGCCAAGAGTTGGAGGAGTTTAGGAAAACTATGTGGTGCTGTGTTGTTGAAATATGACCTTGAAGTTTTAGGGTTCTCCTTTCTTGAAGGAAGGCACCTTTGAAGGAGTCCCTCTTCTTCAGGTTCCTATAGGAAGAGGGATTTTAGACAGTGTTTTTGCAGGAGCCCTTGGATTCGAGTGGGAGGTGGGACAGGTTGTCTGGGTGCTGGCAGTGACCCACTCATGAAGGGAGCAGAGCTGGGTTCATTTAAAGCCTCTCCTCCGAGTTGTCCTGACTAGTGCAATTCATTGTGGAGCAGAAGAAGGAAGGGTCCTACCTCCACCAGGGATTAACAACCTCAGTCAATAATAATTAGGGGTAAAGTCCCCACAGAGCATTTAATCTGGATTTGTATACCCTGAGGGCAGAGAGTGGATGAGCAAAACTTTTTAACTTACCTTGTGACATATTTAATTAGTTTCAGAAATGTGGCCATGTGGAATAAACCAAAGCTTTCTTCTAAAAGGGAAATACTGAACACTGATCAAATAATAGCAGATACAGGCACAGTCACCTGATAAATATAGGGCTTTATAAAAATGGAGCATTTTGAAATTTTGGTTATCTTGGTGAGAATTAGCAACAACATGAAAAATTATAGATGATATTTTAAAGCTTGGTTATAGGAATGAGTTAATATTCCAATATTTTGGGGTTCTGATGTGGGATTTTTTCCCCAAAATTTCTTAAGAAATCGCTCCAAAGAAGCTGGGGACCTTTTGAGAAAAATGACCACTCAAGAGAAAGGCGTTTTGGAGACAGTGCCTTAGGAACGGTCTTCAAATACATTTCCCTTTAGCTTGGTGATGCTTTTTGGTGTTGTTTCCTTTTTTTTTGGTGTTGTTTCAGTTCTTCTGTTGGATGATTTGTTAGGGATAGGGTATTACTTGGTAATGTTGTTTTGTGTATTTCTTGCCACATTCAAAGGCAATGGAAACTGTTGGCTGTCCTCAGCCAAACTGTTTGCAGTATAGACCTCAAGGATAATTAATTTCCCTTCAGCTTTTAGGATTACATATGGCTGTCTAGAGCCGAAAGGCTCTGTCAGTTTAGACAGATGGAAAGGATATGGCATGAACATGGATGTTACCAGCCAGCAGAAGATGAGCATGCCTGGAGACATCGCGTTGTACAGCCCAGGTACCTGCATCACTTTCCTAGCAGCTCACAGCCCAAGGCCCTGTGACCTCAGGCTTTGTTATTTCCAGTGTTGGAAGTGCATGGTAAATGTACACAGGCTGCACAATTGCTGCCAAAAGTGCTAGTCCTACTGTCCATCCCAGTACTGTCTTTCCAGTTCCGGCCATTGTGACAGCACCAGGATGCTCCCTGTGTGGCAGCTGAGTGACCCACTCTGTCCAAAAACGTATTTTTTTTTGGCCAGATTATTCTGGGTTGATGAGATTTTTGATCTAGTCCCTGAGAGAGTTGTGTCAGTGTTGATGCAGGCCCAAGGAATGAGCAGGATCTTGTGCAAGGGTGGGGCTGCCCCTTTTGGTATTTTCAGCTGATTATGACACTGAACACTGGGGCTCCCAATGAGCTTTGTTGTGTGGTTGCCTTGCGTTATTTTCTGCTCCCATTTCAGGTAAACCATTGTGACTTATCAGGAAAGTCGCTCAGCATCTTTGTTGCAAGCCTTTTGGGTGAACAGCAGCAGTTTTGCACTTGTGAATTTTCTTCTGTTCCTCCTAACCATATTCTAATTTGGAGTTTTTTCATCTTTCTGTTTAACAAGAAAGATGCCTGCTCTAAAAATACAGAATATGGCTCCAGATCTCTGTTCTGAGAACAGCTGGTCACGTTCAAAATGAATGCCTAAAGAAAATAGCAAATTTTGAAAAGAAATGTGAGTTTCTGAATTCTGGCAAGTGAAAGGCTGGCCTGAGGTAAGCCAGCCAATTCCTGGATGACTCCAGCGCCGGTGTGAGCGCCAGCACTTTTGCCTTCTCTCTCTCGCTGCAGAGCTGGTGCTAAGGTTTCGGTTTCACGTAAACTGTTCCCCAAATGGTTAGTTCTGGAAATAACAGCCCAGTTTCAATGATGACACAGGTGACATTTTCAAAATCAAAAACTGGGACAGTTCTGTAGTGACATTTTTAGGGTCTCAAAATATCCCTGCAAAAGACGAACGTATGCTTAAAAAAACATGCTGATGTCACTACTGCCAGTGTCTGCTGCAACAGCGATACATACATACTTTCCTGAGCACAAGGTTTTTTCCAGTTGCTTTAGTTCAAAGTAAATTGTGTCATGAAACACCAAAAGTGCTGCTAACATTCATTCTGGTCTTGTCTGATTCATGAGGCTGAACCAATTTAACTCAAATTAGTTCAATAAACCATCAGAACAAGTACACAGAATCTCTTGGATTGTGTAAACTCATTATCTTTTAGCCCATACGTTTGATTGGTATGTGATAGCTGGCCACAGCTCAGGTTTTAAATGTCATGGAGGCATTTGTGCACAAGGCTGCCCGGGTATGAAATCCTGGGGCTGTACAAGCCACCATGAGTGTGTGAACACTGGCATGGAGAGGGAGCCATGAGGTGGCTGTGCTCAGTGGGCATCCCATCATCTCCTGGTGCAAGCTGAGCTCTGTAAATGTGCAGTAACTTTTGCTCATTTGGTAGGAAATGTATTGAGCACATGTTTTGCACCTAGGAAAAATTCAAACATTTTTCAGTTTAAATTGGAAGTGGAGAAACTTGTGCACCTCAGGGACTGAAAGAAGTTTCTGGGCTGCCCAGATGTTCTATGGGATCAGGACAGTCTTACCAAAACAAATGTCAACGTTCCTTTTGTTTTAACTATTAGAAACTAAAATAGTTTTTCACACAGAGTCACGAGTACCACAAATTAAAAGTGGAGATTTCCTGTCTTGTCATCAAAACACAGTAAATCCTGGAGGCTCTGCTATGCATGCAGTGTTTGGGCCAAGATGTTGGAGATAGATATCTCTGCTGATGAAGTACAGAACATGTTCCCTCAGGGACTTCAAGGTGCTCCTGTGAGTGGAGACAGTTGAACTGTTGGAACAGCTTTTTGAAAAAGATGGGTTTTGCCCTAATTTGCAAGTAACCTTGGAGCTCAAAATTCTTGGTGTGAATTACCCGGCACCACATGAGGCGTGTGGGGGGAATGGGAGGCACATTACCAAAGCCTTGGCCCTCCTTCCTTGGCAGGGCCAAGCACGTGGAGATGCCAGGGCATCAGCAGCTGAGGAGGAGCGCATGCCACTCAGCAGTGCCCTGGAAGGAGCTGCAGGGCTCCCAGGCATCTGCAATTGTTCTGAACTCATTTATGCAGACCCTTAGCTTAAGGACAACTGCTCAAAGTATTTTACAATGTTAAGTGTACACACCAAAACGTGACAGGTACACAGAAGTAAATTGTAGGCATCTTAAACATACCGGCTCTACCCCTTGTTACAAAATGGCTTTTCTGCTGATGGGTATTTCCTACAGTGTTTGTCAAACAGTAGGTTCATGGCTTAGTCAGGGACAAAGTTATTAAGGACATAAAACGCCATCTGGATGATGCTAATAAACATAAAACCTAACCTTCACATGCACTGCAGCAGTGTCCAGACTGCACCAGACCAGATTACCCTTTGTGTTAAAATCTGAGCCCTGGACTAACCCTCATGGCTGCCCAACCTCATGTATTTTACTCTGAAAACCTAAAATGTGGTTATTCCAGTGAGACAATCAAGTGACCTATCCCTGACATCTTACTGGAACACTGTCTTAAAAAGACTGATTTCCTAGTAGAGTTTCTTTTTCAGTTTCTAAACAGTTGGTGGTTGCTTTTAAACTTTTATTTAGGATTTCTGTTTCTCAGTTTAGTTGGCAGTTCATGTGGCAAGGAAAAAAAATTAAAACCCTCTTGCAAGCTGAAAACACTCAGACCTATCCTATAAATGCATTTTGTACTTATTTTTACAAGAAAATGCTGGGATTCTCTATTCAAAATCTATTCTGTGCTGTAGGAATAACCTAGCTATCACTTTACTCCCATACTGTCTTGCAGAATACATCACCATAAGGAAGAGAGATGGCTATGTAGGCCTAACCCTAAGCTATTTAACATTAAGGGCTTGTTTTCCTCTGCAGGAAGGGTTTGGTTTTCTTTCTGTGACCGGACATGGTTTGTCAAATGAATTTGTGCTTATCACTAGCACTTGCTATTGAAAGCTGGTATTTGCTGACGAACATATACCACAGGCATTTTGGTTTATTGTTCTAAATACAACTGCTTCGCTGGTCACAGGTGAGAAGTGCTGGCAAAGGGCAGCCACTCCGGGTGCTCCCAGCAGCGCTGTCCTCTACAAGGCTTGGAGTCGAGGTCCGGCCTCAGCTGTGATGAGCAGTGCTGTGCTCTCCCAGGACTTGCACTCAAACCTGTGACTCAGCTTGCAGGCAGGATCTCACCCCTGTGGCAGCAGCGTAAATAGATATCTGCCTCTTTACCCACCCAGGCTGAACTGAGCAGACCTCTAGACAAATGTAACTTCATGTGTTATTCAGTGCTATGAGACTGCGAGGAAGATGCACACATTAAGGTGTCCAAATCTGATGCCAGAACTAGTCAGATGCTTCCCAAATGAGCATGTACATGTGCGAGAATTGGAAATGTTACACTTAAAAAGGACAGAAAGTGAAGTTTGCTGTCTAATCAGAGGCTTTTCCATGCTGTCAGGCTGATTTGCAGCTTTGTGTATGGGGCATTAAAATAGACAGGACAATCGTAAGGTAAGTAAGTCTAGTCCAAGCTTCCAGCACAACCCAGCACTAGAGCGGTTAAATAGGTTTGCTGCCACTGTCACTTGGTACTCGTCAAACAGTGTCATTTTTGGAAATAAATAAATCACAAAACGGCCATGAGCCCTGCTGTGCAGACAGCAGCAAAGCCTGACCACTTGGCAGCACCAGCCTGGTGGTGCCCACAGGCCTGAGCAGTAACTCTGGCATGGGGAAACTGCAGTTATGGGCACGTGTGTTTTCTTTTTCTCTCTTCTCTAAATAGACTCAGTATTAGAAAAACATTTTCTACAGGAGTAAAAGGTATTTCCACTGTGCCTGTATGACAATTGTAGGGATAGTTCTGGGAGTAGGAGTGCAAGTAGCTGACTCTCCCTTTGTGAAATGGTGTTGATATTAATTACTCCTCTGAACTTCTACACCTCTGCTGTGATCATCATTTAATGCTTCATTGTAGTTGATATTTCTGTTATGTAAGTTTAAAAGTATTCCCTCCGTTCCCCTCAGAGAATTCAGCTGCTGGAGGTCTCCTCTCTCTGTCTCTTTGCTAATAACACTGCTGTGACATGAGCATCCCTCATCTCCACAGAGTAGGTGAGCACAGATGAAGTTCTTATGAGGCCTTGATCATTATTTTGAGTCTCATAACAATGCACAGGAAGGATTTGCTGCCTCCAGCAGTGTCCAGTCTCAAAGGAAAAAAAAAGTCAGTTTTAAGCAAGAGCAGTGAGGGAAAGTTGGTGTTTTAGTGCAGGGCACAGGTTTCCATCTGGACAAGTGTTCGTGGCTCACCTCCACCACTCGGTGTTGATGAGCAGTTTGGTGTCATGCAGCAGCTTGGGACTGGGCTTCCCATCCCAGTGCAGTGACCAGTGCGTGGAGAAAGAGCACTTGGTTTCTCCTGTCCCACACCCCTCTTCTCTATCCCCTACACTCTGCATTTGGGATATGGTTTTTTTGCATATTTCTTGTCAGAGACATGAAGTGTAAATAAAGTGAAAATGCTCAGTCAGTAGCATGTGCTCAACTAAACCAATTTCTACTCATGAACTTCTAATACTAGTAAGACATTTGGTAAAAATCTTAATTTGGCTGAAGCCATTATGGGTGTATGACACTCAAATGAAAGTAGCATTTCTGGTTTTCATCTGATATATACTTTGGCTCAGATTTTACATTCCTTTTCAAGAATATATTGCCTCTAGTTGTCTCCATGTGTAGTGGATTTAGCTTCAGGTGGAAGAAAGTAGCAATTTTTGCAAACAAAAAAATTCATCCTTATGAAAATTGGTTGCAATTTAATAATTCATAGAGTAATATTCAGAACAAGAAACATCAGAATAAAACTTAACTAAATATTCACAGTTTGGGAATATCCATGTTTACTTGCTAATGCTTTTTGCAAAATAGGAGCCCAAATATAGGAAATCTGTGCTATTATTCATTACAATTAAATGGGCTTTGGTTCTCAGAGACTTCTGCTAAAACTGCACTCTGGTGAACAAGTCTGTACTGGATTATTTAGTGTCTGCCATTAATAAATATTTCATTGTGGTGATGGAAAATATTTCTTTTCCTTTGTGATACAAGCCCATTTTTTCATCCTGAAGGAAATTTAAGCCCCCCTTTTTTTTTCCTTTCTTCTTCCCTGGGATAAGACTTTCAGCACAGGCAGCCGCTGATCTGATTTAGCAGCTTTTATTCGGGTTAGTTGGCTGGGTGTGATTGAGACAAAGTGGTAAGCTGGGAACGGCAAATTGAAGTGATAAGGAGCTCAAATCATCCTTGGGAAACTATCCCTTCCTTCAGTGATACTGAGATGTTGCTGAATTCATACAAGGCTCCTGACATTAAACCAGGATTTCAGATGGGAAAGCCTTTTCAGTCAATGGTCTTTTTAACACCAATGGAAAACAAGTGAGTTTTCCAAAAGCCATTTTTCAATGGAAATATTCTTTTGCCAGAGATACCATGAGGAATCAGTTCCTGCCACCAGAATGGGACTCTACTGTGTATCAGAGAACTGAGATAAAAGAGGAAACCTGGCCAAAGCATCTTTGTGTTTCACCATACAGCGTTGGGAAACCAGGGAAATTTCTGACAAAAGCATCTTTTTATTTTTTTTCTATTTTTTTATCAAAACACCCATGGGAAGATAAAGAGGCAGGAGGGGAGATGCTGGGAAAGAAGGGGAAGGCAATAGGTTTCCTGCCCAGGTCAGCTTCCTTGGCTATAAGACCAGAAGTTCTCTGTCCTGCAGGACTTGTTGACTTTCTCTTTCCTTGGCTGATGAATTCAATGGGTCACAGCAATCACAGGATTCTTTCTGTGCCACAAACATCAATGCATATTCTGAGGTATTTGTGCATGCTCATTTCTGGTCTTGGCAAGAAGGCTTCTCTGAATATGCATCCCCCTCTGGCTTTAGACATCTTTAAAGACATCTTTAAATAGGAGCTGTGCATTGGCTGTCATTAATGTAGCCTGGGCATCAGATTCACCCCTGGATGATAATCCAGCACTCATCAAAACTGTTGAAAATTGTTTATTCTCCTCAGAAGAGCAAGCCCACTTTAGTCAGCTGGCTGATATTCCCACCCTTTCTGGCTGCCCTCAAAGTCGTCAACTTTCATGTTGAGTTTGGGCTTTTTTAAAAAACATCAGTGGTAGTCCAAGTAACAGTGCTCAAAGCACAGCAAAGGTGTGTGTGCAAGTTCTGCCCTTCCCATACCTGCCTTGGGGGCTGGATGTGAGTCGGGTCCTTGCTGCGAGCCCCATAACCTGGCACTCTTAGGGATCCCACAGAAGACATGGAGGAGGAAAGCACAGAGGCAGGAAAACAAAATGCCTCCTCCTGCTTCTCATAGCAGAGCTGATCAAAGCAGCGTTGCCTTTTGCTTCCTGGTCTGTTCTCTGCTTTGGACTTTGCTGCTTCTTCACTCCAGCATACAGTGTGTATTTATGGCAGATATCTGGGGCGAAGAGGGGGCTACAGGCATTTCAGTTACTTTAGTACAGGGGTTTGTGGAAAAGATAGCAAAGTTCACACAACCTCTTCCTTTTAGGTACTACTTTAATGTGGGGTTTTTTTATTATTATTTCCTGAAATCCAGGTCTAATAGCTGTTTAGGAATCCAAAACAAAAAGATTGACGATATTTTCTAATTCCTCCATTACTTCAGATGATTAATTCCATTTTCTAACTGAAGAAGTTGGCTTTTTGTGTTGAATGAACCATGTTCCAATGTCTTTTCATTATTTATGTTCATTAATGAACAATCCCCTTCCCACTCTACCACCTCCCATTTGCCAATAATGTAGTGGCCATTATGTCCCTATACCAAAATCACGCACTCTTAACTGTTTTTAATAATCTGCGTGTGGTCTGTCTGGCTGTTCTGTCTGTCTGGCACAAGTTTCCAAGGCCATTAAAAAGGAAAAATAGCATTGGCTCCTGTCAATGAGACTGGGGAAGATTTTCAAGGTCAAATCCTGCAGCAAACTGCTTTCTTTCACAAATGTGAGAGACTTGTAAGAACCCCATTCACGTGATAAATATTTATGATTTGGGAGGAGGAATTCAAGAGTAAGCGAAATCTTCTGACATTGACTATCGTGGGAATTTGGAGGAGAAAAGGATGGGAACAAAATTAAGGGGAAAACCTTCAGCAATTTTAATCATTTCAATTGCATTTTCTCAGCAATTTACTTTTCACTAGGGAAAAATCCTTTTCCATTGGAAATAGTGAATGGGAGGGGAACTCTTTTCCTTTCCAGTCTAAGTTCCTCGTATTAAGCCTGTAAATCCTGAAGTGGGGCTCTCTCAGTGCAAAATACTATTGTGGTAATGGATTTGTTGGCATCCCTCAAAGCTGAGGGACTACATGAATTTGCCAATGTATGGATCTGCTTTCCTTCATTCCAGGTTTCTCAGCTGACTTGTAATTACATTACATGGAAGGCATATATGCTTTCTTGGGGTAAACTGAGATTTGACCCAGGGGAGGAGTAAATTCTTTTTCCTTTTTCCTTTCTTCATGTAGAAGTCTAAGGAGATGGAGACCACTCCCTTTAGACTTAAACATGTTTCTTTGCCAAGAGCGTTATACCTTGGTTATGGGATGAAGTGCATTGAGTAAATATCCCTTGCCCATTATTTAAGAGTTTAAATCCTGAGTATTCTAGGAGAGAATGGCCAAATTTTCTCATTAGTAGTTGGACATTTCTAGGAAAGTCTGGAAGCACAAGTCAGCACAATTCCTGTACAATCCAATTTATCTGTGGGATTCTGACTTTTTTTCCCATCAAAACAGTTTCAGCTTTTTTAGTTGGTCCTTGTGTGACTTGGACTTTTTCTTAAGAAACGAAATACAATTAAATTTTAAAATCTGGCTATTCAGAAGCTTTGAGTAGAAAACATTGTCCCCCTAACAGAGACATTCCTTTGAGGATACTTAAACATCCATTCAGTCATGCTGGACAGAGACAGATAGGGAGATTTCATATTCCCAAGTAGTAATGTTTTCATTCTACCTCAGTTTGACTTTGTGCTCCATTTGTGCATAATCCAAACATACTTCTGCATGGAGTTAGGTTGTTAGTCTAGCTACAGCCTCTAAGATGCACATTTTGCAAAGCTTTCGAAGTATTTTAGGAGTTATAATAGTAAGTACAGATATTTGTGTTCCTCTGGCAGGTGAAATTTTCTTTGAGCTGATGAGGGAAACAAAAGAGAAAAAAAAAAGTTTTTTGTACACAGAAGCAAATGCTTTCAAATATTTTTGTATGTAAAAGAAAAACAAACACCCAAGTACCAAAACTACCCTGCTACCCCAAGAAACCTAGCCAGAAATTCATATATCAAAGCCCAGTCTATAACACTGACAAAGTTATAGTCCCTCTCTTCCCTACACTATGAGAGAGCTTTATAAGCTTTGCTCGTTGCTCCTGAGTGGATGAGAGGGTGTTTTGTCAGTTACCAATAACGTTTGGCAACACTAAGGTAAATGTGTTTCAACTTTGATTTATGCAGTGATAAGGTCGGTGATGTTATTTCACATTAACATTTACTTAATACCACTATTTACTTGATTAGTGCTTGCTCTCTGTACCCTTGATAGAGGAAAAATGCTAAGCACCTGCCAAGGGTAGGTAATGCTAAGTGAGTCAAAGAGTAAAGGAGGAAGTAGTGTGCTGGTGCTGATGCACTGTCCCGTCCCTCTGCTCCATGATAAGAGGGGCTGGCTTCCAAACCTTCTCCTGGCTTCTTCAAACCTGCCATGCAATGGGAAGTGAAGCACAGCATTTCGTGTCTGCATCATTACTTCCTCAAGGAGTGCAACAAGAAGCGCGGGAACGATTTGTGACTCAGACTCAGGTTTTCAAATTGTGGTAATTGGTCCTTTATTAGGAATGTGTCTTTTTACTTTTTAAATGTTTTTAGAGACTTTGCTTCTTTTATTCAGCTGGCAAAGAGTGCTGGCAGCTTCCCCGTGAGCTGTGCACTTCAGGACCCTCCCCGTGGAAATGCCTCTGGTTGTGTGCACAAGACCCAAATGCCAAGCAGGGGAACGAAACAGGAAGGGAACTGCATCGTGGAACATAGACCTGACTGCTTTATGTCACTGTCTTGATGCAGACCTGCCAGCAGCTTCCTTCTGCTCCCAGCACCTTCTCAGCTTTGCTCCCATTTCCTCAGGGCATGTCCTGCCATTGGCAGCAGGGGATGGTGGTACATCCCATCTGTGTCTCACGGAGCTCACATTGAAACCACAGAATATTGCACTGTGAGCTTTGTTTTTCAGTGCTTAGAGACCAGAGCATGCATCCAGGCAATTTAGCATGAACTGCTTATTTTGAGATAGCTAAAAACCAGTTCAGTCCCGCTCTCATAATAATTTTCTTACAACTCTGTTTCTGCTTGATGTAAGTCCTGGAGATGGAGCCCACAAGCTGAGGGCAAGCTCTGCTCTCGAGTCCCACAACAGCCCAGCTATCCTGGTCTCAAGTGCCTGGTCCATGGTTAAAAAAGCCTTTGGCTTTGTGTAGTTCACCATTCGCAGTGTTGGGTGATTATCTGCCCACAAGATGATTAACCTGACTGTGCTGGTGGCTGCCCGACATGGAGCGGAGCAAAGACAAGAGTTTACAGTCCTTGGGGTGCCGGCAGCCAGGTTCACAGTTTGCAGAAGTTAAAAACTCTCGCTTTGCAAATATTTTTCCCAATTAATTTGTGTAGGATGCTGAAATAAAAGTAACCTTTTCTGCTGAAGGAAACTGTGCTAATAATTAAGCTCTGTACCAGGACATTTAAGGAAGAACAGATACTGAGCTGAATTCTAAACAAAAGTGTGACGGAAAGCGGATCTGTGTTTTCTGTCTAATTTTCGTAGATGTTAAGGCCTATTTATGATCTCCCTCATGCCTCAGAAACCTCTCTGAAATCAACACATATGTGCTGTCATGCAACCTGGTTATATTTAGCAGGGGATGAATTTTCATTTAGGACAACTGTTTGCTCAAAGCTGATATTGTTTCAGTTTCAGGAGATGCTCTGGGTTTAGTTGTTACTAATCTGCTGCCTGGAGAGCGGCATGATCATCCAGATCATGTGTTCTGCAACTGCTTTGTATGCACTGACACATAGGGTTCCTGTTGCCCCATAGCCACGGTATGGGGGCCCAGATCCTCTGCTGGCATGTCCAGACTGACCCTCCCCAGGGCCAGTATGGCTCTGCCAGTTTGCAGCAGCTCACAGTATGATCCTGCCTGCAAACAGCGTCAGCAAGTTAACAAAATCAGTAACTTTGTTTTTGAAGTAACCAAAGTGGGGGGTATAAGACAGCCAACGTACATCAAGGAGAAGGCTTTAATCCCCCCTCCGACATCATCACCACTGAGTGACTCCCTGTTTTCTAGGGGATAAGAGAAGTTATGTGTCCCCACTTCCAAAGTCTGCAAGCTAAAGCAGCCTTAAATTTGCCTACTCAGCCTGTGCATGAGGAGAGGGTTCAAAAGCTGGAGCAAGTTCTGCTGCGCACAGGCACATGCTGCCCTCACCTCTGGCGCTGGTGCTGCAGCCTCAGACCTGTCCTCTGAGCTGATGGTTTTTCCTTGCTGCAAAATCCTCTGCTGCATGTGTTTAATCTTGAGAAAAAGGGGATTAATGAGAAAGCCAGAGGGGCAGACCTTCAGCAGACCTGAGAGAGCACCCTCACTCCACCCAATGGTGCTGTGCTGGTATATGGACCCAAGAAACCAGTCTATTGTTTTTCTGATTTTGCATTAGTCAGTATGGATTTCACAGCTTTCACTGTTGTCAGAAAACAGTATTTAATAAGCTGACTCTTAGATGGGCAACCCTAACAGCACTACCTTTTAATGAACAGTACTGTTTCGGTGTATGTGGATGTGTACACATGAGAGACAGCATATGAATAGTTGGTAATAGCTGGAATTTAATTTAATAAATGTTCATAGAAAATGCACGGCTGACTAGTGAGGTGAATTATGGGCTTTTTCATCACTGAGATTATGAGCCACAGCCAATCCAGACTGGAGAATTAAAAAAAGCCTTTTTGATTAAATGCAAGGAGTCTTAAAGGAAATTTGAGTAAAAGCGGGTCATTTCTGTCTCACGGGGTTGCCAAGCAGAGGCTGTGGGAGGTCCTGGCTCTGTTGCCAGCTGCTGGTGTAACATTAGGGACCTGTGACAAAGGACTAACTGTTTGGACCCTACCTTTAAGGATGCTGTCCCAGCACCCTGTATTAGAAGCCAGAATATGAAACAACTATCTTGATAAACTTTCTTCACCCAAACTTACATAGCAGCATCTCCAGGAAACTGGGGCTTTGGGGGCAGGGGGAAGGTTGTCAGGTTTTGGGGGTGGTTGTTTTGGTTTTTTTCAAAACCTAAAGTATCAGCAGACTCCTAACCAAGGGCATTGGTTTTTGTACGTTTGAGATTAAACAGAGATGGCAGTTTGGACATACTAAGGAATTTTTTAAAATAAGGGTATTTTCATTGTTTGCTGTCACTGCTTTCCCCTAAGAGAGGATGGTGTTACTGTATGTGAGAACAACTTGGTCTGGAAATTTTGCATCTGTTTTATCTACTGGCTCTTGCTGTGAACTAGTGTGTTTGATTAAAGTTTTTAAGCTGTATGCTTACTGCTAGAGCTCTTCTGTTTGAAGTGTTAGAGTCTGAAAACTTCATTGGGCACTTTAAACCTTATGTACCTAAACCCTGCAAGAAAGTTATTTTTGTTGGCCATTTCTTACGCACCAGCAATGTGCTTGGTGATGTGTGAAATGCTAATATCAGGAAACTTTCTTTCTCAAGTAATTCACATTAGAGAAGGAACAGATTCACTGAGACAGGGTGAAGCCCTAAGGTCCCTGCCATGAAGACAACAGGAGATGTTTTCCTCCTCCTTAACCTGGGGTGTTTTTTTGTTTCATATTAGGGTATTTTGGAAGAAGTGATCTTCCAAAACGTGGAGCTTGTGCAGAGCATTGCATGTGTTCTAATGCCTCTCTGGTGGGAAGGGAGAGGAACTGACAGGCAGGAGAGGGCCTGGCTGGGTGCGGTTTGGGGGCCCAGAGGCCGAAGCCTGAGTAGCCCCTGCTCCGCTGCCCTGGTGCTGAGCACCTCCCGGCAGCGAGGCAGTGTTTGCACTGACTGCAGTGGCGTCTGCAGCTACTCACAGCACAGATGACAGGTTAGATCTGCTTCAAGTGTCCCAGAAGTCCCTGGACTTGTCATTTCTCCAAGTTTAAAGATATACCCGAGGATTCTAAAAATATCGCTTCTTCCCACAGAAAAGTAATAAATTGAAAACTGCTAACATTTGTTAAGGGCACTCACCCTGACCATGACCAAAATCAAGGGAGTGTCCACTTAAGAGAGTAAATATTCTTCCTATTTTAACCCACACACATCGCACTTATAACTTCCCCTGACAGACACTGTCTCTATAAATAAGTCCCCGTCACCTCCCCCGGGTACAATAACACAGTATACTAGAGGTGTCAAACATACGGCCCATAGGCCAGATCAGCCCACATATGTACTCAGAACTGACAGAATCTAATCTTTCATCTGAAGAAAGCGAAATCTCTAGACCTCAGAGTTTTTTTTTAAAAAAAGAAAAGAAAAAAAAAGGTAAAAAAAAAAAGGGCTTTGGCAAGGAATTGAAACTAACGAGTTCAGTAACATCTGCTTGAATCCACGGGCACCCAGACACAGGAACGGAGGACGGGAATTTGTCATTGACTTCATTGGTATGTCAATGTTTTGAAAGGCTTATCAAGCCTCACATTTTCTCTTTGTCTGAGAGACCATAGTTCAATTTAACACCCTAAACAGAACATTAATGTCCATTTATGGCTAGTTAACTGCTTGTTATATATCTTTTGCCAACAGTTATTGGAAAGAATTTTCCTCCATGACACTTATTCCTCCTTTCCTTTTTGCACTCCAATGATTCTGTAGCCACTATCACGGTCTGCTTCTGGCTTCATTTTGCTGGGCGAAACCAGACGAATCCTCATGATCCATGCCTCCCTGGTTGTCCTAATAGCCTTTCTCGCTACCTGTATCATTTTTCCTGAACATGGGTGGTGACAAGAGTTTGCCTGGTGGAGTTTCCTGACCTTGAACAGGGTGGTTACTGCTGCCTTACTTCTGGAGGAATTACCTTGCCTCACCTGCCACAGCAGATGCCTTATTTTCTCAAGGCCAAGTAGTGCTAGTTATGTTTGTCCTGTGACCAGCCAATACTTCCAGGCCCTTCTCATCCATTGCCATTCCCAGACAGTGAGCTCGCAGAGCACAGCAGTGGTGCTGGTCGGAGTCCTTACAGCTTGTGGTTGGGTATGTTGTACTATTGAATCTCACCCCTTTTCTATCACTTCAGTCATCCAGCTCTACCAGTTCTCCTGCTCCAGACCAGAAATACCCCTCCTATGTACTCTTTTTCTCTACCATTGTTGTGTTGATCCAACTGTCAAAACAATTAAAAGCACTCGTTTAAAAAGGATGTTTAGGATTTTTTATGTCAGGTTTTTAAATGCAGGGATTTTGACTCACTTCATTTTGTAACAGACAAAACAATGGCAGAAGATGGAATTGCTTTCTCTTGCAAAATTATTTTGTGTTTATTATTCTGAAGGGTTGCCATTTTGACCTGGAAAATACAGTATGGATATTACTTTGATTAAGTGCAGTGGTTCCTCTGGTGTCCCAGCTAAGCTGGAGGAAATCCTTTCACCTGGAATTCTGCTCCTTGCCCTGGTCAAGGAGGTGGTCACAGGATGTGGTGACAGGAAATTTGGGTAGGTGTAAGTAATGTTTTCTGAAGAAAACGACTGGCCTCTGATGATTCAGGACCTTACCTATAACATTGTAAAAGCACTAAGATGTCTCCTCCTAGACAAGGTATTTGTGAGACTGTGAGGACCTACAGTTTTTTCTCCATCAGGTCTCAAAGCCAGTTAAAGGAACTCCTGCCTTCTTCCTTTCTTGTACAAGGTTGTTTTTGCCGCTCAGTGCTCTCAATTCCTTATTCAGTAGTGAGGGAGTCACACCATGCTTCATCAACTATCTTGAGGGGCTTTTATGGCATTTAAGCACTGCTTCTGTTTATGTAAGCCCTGCATTTCCAGGCACAGACTTTTAGGGAACATATAACCTTTTCGGCACTAAAGCAGGAGAATCCTGTTGGGATGAAACTGGTAACCATCACACCCACACTGAAAACACCATCATAAAGTATCAACAGGAAAGTGAAGGTTGAGATTCTTGTTGTTCGTTCTCATTTAGGAGACAGAGACATTCAGCATTGACTCACTGAAAACTTTACTAGGGGAAAAGTCATCAAGATAGATCTATTTTCAAGCAGAATACTCAAGTTGTTTTACTTTTTTTTTCAGTCAGGTTATTTCTACAATGAGACTTTCGCACGAGGCATAGAGCACAGGCCAATATACCGTATTCATCAGGGCTGGGAAAAACCAAAATGGCTTTATTTTTGACCCTTGAAAGTTTCTGATATTTCCATTTGGTTTG
This sequence comes from Lophotriccus pileatus, assembly GCA_035583135.1. NCBI lineage: Eukaryota > Metazoa > Chordata > Aves > Passeriformes > Tyrannidae > Lophotriccus > Lophotriccus pileatus. The sequence continues at coordinate 28,261,573 of JAWWES010000171.1, forward strand.
GATTTTCTCAATCTCCAACATGATGCTGTAGCTGAGTAGAGCATATGGTCCTAATAGATATTCAGTCCAGATGTTAGTTGTCTAATATGTATCCTGAACGGCTGTGCCGAGCAGCATATAAGAAAAGCTGGTGGAGCAGTTAAATAAGGAACATGCACATTCCAGTATTCTCACCAGTTTACGAAAGTTAAGAGTTCCAGATTGCAATACCTCCGGTTCTGTCACTTTGAATTTCTGGGAAATGTTAAGAGCATGAAGCTTGCTGTACAAGAGCAGGCGGGGAACAGGCCCACCTGAAACCCAAGCAGAAATGCGAGGCTGGGAGCTGTGGCGTGTCCTGGCTTGTGCAGGCGGCAAGCACTGCCCTCTGCTCTGCACTGTCTATAAGAAGTGCTGTGTTGTCTGTGGTCTCCTGGTGCCACTGAAATTTGGATAGCAGCTCGCTGTCCAGATGGTCTAGGAAAGGGTGTTAGTCTGAGGGAAAGCTCATGCTTAATGTGGAGGGGAAAAGTTTCCCCTGCACCTTTTGAACCCAGGGGCTGGTCTCTGCTAAGCTTGAGCAACATCTCTGAATGGTAGAGGTTTTAGTTCCGGCAGACTAGGTGGAACTGGTGATGGACAAAGAGAAAAGAGCATTAATCCTGTTGCCAAGAGAAGGGCTGCCCTCAGAGTGGCAGCCTGAATGCCCCCCACCAGTGGGAAGAGCTTCAGTCAGAGCTTGCACACTGCTTGGCACAAGAAAATCCCACCACAAATTACAAAGCCAAGGAAGCCTTCATGTTTTCCCTGCTGCTCAGAGAGCTATTTATATTTTAGTGTTCAACATAGCATGTAAGCTGAGAACAGACCTGCTTTTCTTCTTCCATACCGTGTCCTCTTCTTACTGAGGTGATGCTGGGACTTCTGGGGAGTCCCACGCTGCTGGTTTCTGTGCACAGAGCTTGTGCGCGGCTGAACGCAGCCAAACTGGTTCACAGCAACTTCAAGTAGTCTGAGGCATCTGGCATGTCCTTCGTTCCCTTTTCTTTGGCTAGAGCTGAGGAAGGATAAATCTGTGTGATACCTAACTATTCTTTAGCTCTCCCAGAAAGATTTTAATTCAAGAATAGGGACACGAGTGTATCCACTGGGTTCCTTAAAAAAAAAAAAAAAAAGAAAAAAAAAGGGTTAAAACCTCCCCTTTTCTCCTTACCCTTTCAGTTCATGAGGAAAATTCATTCCTCGTGACAGCCCCCCAATAAACTGTGACCAGATGAGGGTCCTGACCTTACTCCCTGAGTCTTCTCACCTCAAGCCTTGTTCTGATTTTCATGGAAGTAAGACTCCCTGTCAGAAGATAAAACAAATTACTTTATAGTTTTAACTTGTGAGTGAAACTTACTCAGCAAGGAAATTAGCAGCTTCAACACATGCATAGGTACACACAAACCCTCTTATTACTCAAGGAAACCTGAATGCAGTTTCAGAGCTACAAGTTTATTGACTGGGAAGTCAATAAAAAAGATTAGCTTTTAAGATTAACAGTAAAACTTGATTGCTGCTTTCAGCAGCTAACCTAATAATTTCAGGAACAGAGACTCTGTGAGCTGTGGATCACATGCAAAAACTTAGTGAATATCTTTAAGAAGAAATGTTTTTTACACATGGCTGGAAATAATTTAAGTCACGTAAAGCAGCCTAGATATGCTCTACTATGTGTGGGTTTTGTCCTTGTCAAATAGAGAAAAGAAGACTTTGACCTTTTTAGGAACAAAAGGATACGGTTTTCTTTATGAGAAGTACTCTTTAGTGATTAAGTATAAGTCTCTCATTGTGTTAATTCTCAGGGTCTATGCTTATTAATGTTCAGTTGTTGATTAAAGGCATTGTCTGTGATTAATGCCTGTCACTGATGTTTGCACATGATGATGGTATTTCATCAGAAAAGATAATACTGTTAATAAGTCGCAGCCCTGAGAAATAAGCAGAAGTGTAGGGGCCACAGAGAGGCCATCAGTCTCACACATGCTATTGGGTATTAAGCTGGACTCCTGCATATCATTCCTATGCTTGCTCACAAAGGCTTTGTCTGCTCTGCAGACAGGCAAACTTCTGCTTTTGGATTAGCCCAGGGAATTGATGGAAGAGATGCAAGGGGAAACAGGACAACAGAGCTGGCTGGGTCCCAGTGGCGATCTTTTGATGGTAGAACTTCTGGGGTGAACGCCACGGTTACCTGATCTGAAAAACATGTGAGCAACTCTGAATTCCTTCTCAGTGACCTTTAGGAGAAATGTATTCGATTTTTCTCCCAGGTTTTCACGATTCTGCCTCACCACCTTTGAAAGACCTTTTAAGATACGGGATAGTTTGAGGTAGTACTGTCTCTGTGCGTGGCTTGTGTTTCAGTCTGAAGTGTAGCTGTGTGTCTTTCCTGTTTTGTATTAACCAGCTTGACTGTAGGTCCCTGAATGCTGGAGGCAATTTGTACTTCTCAGGTCCCTCAGCCTCAAGCAAAATCATGGGTTTGAGGTGAAGCTCCCCAAAATTTTCCCATAGGAATAATACAAAAGTGGGTTTAAATTCTCTTGTCTGAGGTAGCTCCTACTTGGCCAGATGAGATGCTAAAAATGTCTACTTTTCCAACCATAAAAAGAGTTAAAGGCAGGAAGTACATATTCAGCAAAATAGAGAGTTGTCTTCAACAACTCATTGGAGGAAAGGTTAAAAAATAAATAATTTTTTTTTAAAAAAGGAAAAAAAGCAAATAGAAAGCAAATAGAAGTTTTAACTGGAAAAATAATTCCAGTTCTATAACATAATAGGTATATGTTCATATATGTTTTATTTTACTATTAGTTCATTACTCAGTGTTGTATCTGAAGCAAATCCTGACTTCAAGAGAGCTAAGTAATCTCAGTGACCTGGCCCTAGCTTCCAGGTTAAACTTGTGCCAGGACTAATCCCTGGCAGTTCAGAGAGGGTCAAAGTTGCTCCCTTTTAAGGCTAAAGTGGTACTGGTCCTATGTGGAATACGGAGCTGATCAGAAACCTGTAAAAGACGTGCATCCTTCCCAGAGGAGGTTTGAACTCCAGCCAGCATTTGTAGGAAGAAACTGATCCCTTCTGTTAACTCTGGAATCCATTTTTAGTTCTCTTACTAAGTTTTGCAAATTATTTTGCGAGAGTTAGTGGGCAGAGGATCCCCCGTAACAACTGGAAAGCTCAAGGGGAGCCATGGGGATGAGAGAACAGGAGATAAATATAATGGGAGAGGGAGCCTGGGCACAAACTGACCATTTGTTTCATTATATGGAGCTCAGCATCACTGTGAGTTTCAAGTGACCTTGCGTAGGAAGTGGTTGAAGGGGCAGAAAGCAGAGCAAGCAGGATTAGTGCAACAGGACCTCACCTTCTCATCCACCCGCATGGACACTCTGCGGAAGTCCATTTATATCACCAGGAATCAGTCCTCTCTGAGGGCAGTTTAGCATTCAAAGCTCTTGTCTACCTGAAAATAGACCTTGAAAGGTCCAGTGCAAGGTAGGTCTCTCCAATGGGGGGAAAGGATCCTTAGAAAACAGTACTGAAAGTGTAGCACTTTTTCAGTTAGTCCCCAGCTCAGGTCACCCAGCCAAGGACCTCTCAAATCTCTGGCTCAGGTTTGTCCAACCACAGATGAGTTTATAAGCTCCAGGATTGGAGTGTTTAGATAATCTTCAAATATTGCAACTTCTCTGTGAGTAATCAAGCTGCTCATTCCAGGATGAAATACCCAGTACCTATGGGAAGTGTGATGCCATGCTTCCACCCAGGAAAATAAAATTTTCTGGCCTCTTGTCAGTCAAGTTGCTGATGTACCACTCTGCACAAAGCTGTGACCAGCTCTGAACCATTACAAAGGGACTCCACCAAAGTTTTTTATCTTCATTTTTAATAGCTTTGCAGGAGGAAGAAAGACAATATTTTCAAGCAACTTTCACTTTTGCTTTTCCAGACTGAGATTTCAGTGAAAGGCAGTTTTGTGAGTTATAAGTATTAAACATTCACTTCCTGCTGCATGAGAAATAGAGGTTTCCATCCTCACACTGATAGATAATTCTCAATACAAACAGAATTCTGCTTTCCTGAGCAACCTGCATCAAAAGAAGAAGGGCAAAGTCAGCCTCGTGTCACTGGAATGCTTGCTCTGTTTAGAGATTCTTAGTGTGCCTAAGTTTGGCTTTGAGATCACCCTTTCAGTGTCTCTATTTTCTTTGATTTGACCCACCTCATTTGTGGTGTTCCAGATTCAGTCAGGTCTCAAATTTATTGACAAGAAGGTGCTCCTTGGCGGCTTCATCCACTGCTCAGCTCAGTCAGTAAAAGGATCTGTGTTCACTTCAGCAGATGCTGGATGAGACCTTGAGCGTCTTTTGCTCCATTATCTTTGGCGTCTACTGCATAGGGTGCACAGCTTGCAGGCATTCCAGAGCTTCTGAATTTGCCCACCATCTGCATTGCAGATAACCAAGTACTTACTTCTTAAAAAAAAAAAAAAAATAAAATAAATTGGTGCCTATAAACCATCCTGGAAGTTTACATTACATCAAAGTTCAGAAGAATGCATAACTGTTTCATTCTGTTTCCAATCTTTAGTGTTGCAGTTCTAGGTTATCCTTTCTGTTTTAGGAAAACCTTTAAACGTGATTTGGGGTGACACAAAACAACCTAGCTGACTCTGACAAAGATAGTGTGCCCTTTCCGAAAAAATCATTGTATCTGTTTAAATATTAGGCTTCAGCTTGTTAGTGAAAAATGTATCGTGCACAGCATTTTTTTTGGGGGTGTGTGTGGGAAAATACAGTACAGATTTTGAAGTTTAAAAAAGTCTGGCAAATTACAGATTAGGATAATAATTCATGGGAGTAATAAAATATCAGACTTTTATTGCACTATTGAGAGGGGCATTAAAAAGCATCTGGGAACTTGAGGTTTGGAAAGACGGTCTTTGAAAGGCATGGTGGGTTAAATAATAATGCAGAAAATATGGCATCTGTAAATGCCTGGAAACATGCTAATAGGGTTTGATTCAGTGAAGGATTAAGCATTCCTTTGGGGTGCTGAGTGCCTCCAGGAGCTCCTGCTGACAAAGGGAGATGAGGGACCTCAGTATCTCCTGAAAGCCTATAGTGCCTGAGAGAGCTGAGTTTACACGGAACATGCCAAAAGCTTTTGGTGTCAGCTGGGCCAGCTGAGGGGGGCATGGCAAAGTGAGAGTCACCCATGCAGCTGAGGTGCCCCAGCACAGCCTTTTCCCAGGCCAGCCTTGGCCCCAGGGAGCCAAGGACAGGCAGCACAATCACCCCACGCAGCACTGGCTGGCATGGGACTGTGGGGCAGGTCGCTTGGGAAACTGGGGTGAGGGAGGAAACAAAGGCTGTGCATCCCCCAGCACCTGTGGTCTGGTACTCTCTGCTGCCAGGCTGGAGGCAATACCATCCCTGTTGTCTGGGGTGAGCTGCAGGAACAGTGGCCAGAAACGCTGCTGTGCCCCAGCATGGTGGAAATGGGAAATGTCTTCTTCTGGAGCCAGAAGAAAGAGATCCTCACATTCTCCCCATTTCTTCTATCTCTGGGTAGCAGCTACAGTTGTTCTTCCATAAAGTCTTCTTCTCTTTTTACCTTAGTTTTAGTTTTATTCTTCAGTCTGTTGTTTGTTTAGATGTGCTGGTCTCGGGAGAACTGAAGTCCTCACTCATCAGCCTTTTATTGTTTATGCTGAGGAAACCAGCCCTTGTTAGCAATGGAAGCCTCCAGAGGCATGTGCTTTTCGTGCTGTTTTTCAACACAGAGAACCAGTCTGTGTGACTTACTGTCCTTCTGAAGACACTGTGAGTGCGAGGGAGACTGGTGAACTGGGACAAGGCACCTTTCTGCTTCAGCCACCACTTCCTACCTGCAACGGGCTGCCACAGCTTTTCACCTTGCCCCAGCAGTGGCAAGTTGCCAACCCAATGATGAGGGCTGCACTCTGCTCTCAAAACACCTTGTTTTTATTTACATTATTATTTTTAATAATAATTCTTCTCTCACTGTCTCTCTCCACACACCTACGTGGTCTTTAGATTCCTGGAGGGGTTGCTGTGCTATATGCTCCACATAGCCTGTGTGCAGCAGCAGAACTGTGGTGGTCATCACTGGTCACCAAGGAGCTGGGAATGCAGCGCTATCTCTCACTCAGCCATCCAAGGATGCCAGCACTGCCAGTGCAATGTGCCGGGAGAGCCTTGGTGGGACCGTGGGCCTTTGTTAGCACTTGTCACAGAGCAGAGCTGTGAGGGGTCTGCATGTTGCTTTTTCTGAGACAGAACAAATATGTCTCAGCTTTCTGGCATTGATTTTTGACAAAGGATTCAAGAAGCTGCAGCTGTGTTGGCTCATACCCTCCCCCACTTTATTACAATGTGTGTTGTTCTGAAATACTCAATTCAGCTATAAACAATCTACTCTATCAACAACATGCTTTTGCACTTTTTGAAATGGTGCTTTGAGGCAGATAAATGAAAGTAAGTATGGCAGCTTGCCAGTAAAAATCCTGCAAACTGTATCATCACAGGGGCACTGACTAAGACAGCACATTATTTTATTTACTGTGGAAACTGAAAATCCATTTCTGCCCATACAATAGCTGTTTATTTCATCTTTGCTTCATGTTTGTTCTAATCCTTCTTGACACTTCTAGAAAGTAATGGTTCACAAGCTGTTCAGATCAGTGCTCACAGGGCTCCATCAACAATTGCTCCAGCAATTCTTTCTAGTTTTAGAAGTCCAGCACCCTCTTCACTGGTGTGTACCCACTGGCCAACAGCAAGAGAACATGCTTAAGCCCTGGACAAAGTACTGGGAAGGTTCTACAACTCCCTGTATCTGTCCCCTGGGCTAAACTAGTATATTCACCTCTACCAGCCAAGGGGCACGGAGAAGCTTGTATTGTGAGTGTATTACAGTGGGCTGACTCGGACAAGGGAGTTCCTCAGGATTTAAGTTTTAATCTGTAGATACTCAGTCTATCAAATGTTTACATTGCCAACTGTCTAAATTTCATCATGCATCCCATACTAGAAAAACTGATTTTGAAATGAAGAAAGATGAGGTGACAGGGTGGCCCAGTACACTCCTGCTAAGACCTGTTGGATTCAGATCAGCCTTGGTGATTTCCTAATCTGGGCTATGTGTCCTGACAGTGTGATGGCCTGTTCCTGAGCTCCCACTCTGGTAGAGCAGCTCCTCTGGCACCACTCATCACAGTGGCTTGGAGCCGTGAGAAAACCAGGCTGGGGAAGAATGTTGAAACAATTTCAAAAACCTCTGGAGAGAAAATGAGTAATATTTTGTTTTCCTGAATGGTTTCACTGAAATTTAGGGAAAATAATTGCAGTTGAAAGATCTCAGTTTTTGTTGTTCTGTTCTTTCTTTTCTATTTTTTTTTCACACGCTTCTCTTTGAATATACTTCCTCCTTTTCATCTCTAGCCTGTCCTTTGTTACCCCTTATCCCATACCCCACCGCAGAAAGGTGAAGAAACAGTGGAAAGAAGAAATAGAATAAAGAAAAGATAAAAAAGATTTCAAATTTCCTTTCCCAGATCCAGAGAAAACAGTTTTTTGTTAACTTTCAGATCTTAGTAGTGGGATTTTATGACCAAAAATCAGCTGAAAAATCTTCTAAGGAACTGTGTTTAAGTCATATTTGATTACCTAGCTATTTCTGGGGAATTCCATTTTGTCCTTTTACATAGCCAAAGGGCCTACCAAATTCATGTTGCTCTGGGGAGTTTTTCCCTCTGCATATCCATTATAACCCACTGTACTGAACAGTCAGGAAACTCACAAAGAGCCTTTGATGCTGTGTTGTTGGCCATCTTTTATAAACTTATCCAGAGTACAGTCTCTTCCTATGTCCTCTTCTTGTCTTTGTTTGTTAAAGTATAATGGTGTTTCATGCATGAATATGTTCTTTTCACTGACTCTGTATATTCTACATTCGTGGTTACTTGAGAAAGTGCACTTGTATGGAAAGACATGCACCAGAAGTCAAAGAGCAGCCGAAGCATCTCTGTGTCCCAACGCAGGAGAAACACAGAACATGGTGATACCTGGAAAATCTACTGAATGAACAAAACAAAACACTTTTAAAGCCAGCATCCATGGCCCACAGACAGAATCTCCTTGGCGCTTACACTAGAGCTGAGAGTCCCAATCAGAGAGGGCTGGTGACAGTCCTGTTGTGGCCCTGGGGCAGTGCTAATGAGCACTTGGCAATGGGAGGACAAGAAAGCTGTGTATGGCATGAGACTAGGCTGCTGAGCTGCTGGCAGGACAGCCTCTAGCAGAAGAAGGATGGCTGAAGATGAATTATTAAAAGTTACTTTGTTTGGAGAGAGGTGTCCCTTTAAATCTGAGGATTTGGCCCTGCTTTTACATGTGTCTTTCAAGTTCTGAGCAAAAATTGCTAATGTAATTATCCGTTTGAGAATAACCTGGAAGCTGAACATGCAGGATTGCTGAGCAATTTCAAGTGGTTGCAGGCAGATAGGTGGGTGTTGTTCTTCATTCTGCCAAATTCAGAATATACTCAAGTGCCTGTATTTCTGTCTGGTTTGTCTTACCTTGAATCTATTCCAAATAAACTAGAACTGACAATTATAGACATGCTCTGCACATTAAAGACCCCCAAGTGTATTTTCAAATCAGCCAAGGGGACTGAATTATGTCTTTGAATAATCTTAGAGGTAAAGTGTCCAAATCCCTTACTCAGCTTTCCAGTGCTCACCTATAAGTATCAGCTGTACTGCATATTGGTGGCCCTTCATATTTTTATTTCACAAAAAAAATATCTGTCTCTGTTTTCAGCCCATCATACCTCAGATCTAAAAGAAATGGCCCTTCCTTTCTTCATAGATGTTTTCCTGGAGTGTCTCTGATGGTAAAAGGTATGTGCAATATTTTGGGTATACTCATTTGTGAAAAATTGTGAGCCACTAAGACATGAATTTATTCTCAAATGGCTGGTAATGTTTGACCACTGCAGAGCTGAGGTAAAGCTATTGTGTGCACACAACTGTTTTGAGAGCAAATATAAAATAATGATGTGAAAGTGTCTTGGTGAGTACAGCTTATTTCACTCCAGGGCACTTAGTTCTGTGGTCTAGTTGACATGGTAGTGTTTGGTCAAAGGTTGGACTTGATGATCTTGGAGGTCTTTTCCAATCTTAGTGATTCTATGCCAGACAAACAGAAGCTTGGAAGAAGTTATCATCTTTGGAGCAGTTCCTGTCTAGACAAGGTTTACATTGTTCTGGCATGGGAATGATTTTTTGCCACCTGTGTGATCCTCAAGTGTGTTCAGAGCTGGGGGAATGGGACAGGAGGGGATAGGAAAACAATATTAAGGAAATCCCACCAAAAATGCTCCAGGCCAGAAATGCCTTTGTTTGTTTTCTTAGTGAGAAACAAATATTTTAAGAGATTTTCCTTCTGGCCTCATACATCAAACTTGACCACATTTTATCCCCTCAAATACTGACAGGATTCCCAGCTCTTTTCCAGGGGTGCAGAGAGCTTCCACAGCAATATGATCCTTAAAGAGACACCGAAATAGCAAAAGAGCTGTGAACATTGTAAGGTGTCAATGTAAGCAGCAAGCCAATGCCACCTCTGCCGTGGCAGAGTACACCATGTCCCTTTGGATCAGAGCTGGTGAACGGCTACTGCCCGTCTTTCTATGCTCAGATATGCAGCAAACCACCATTAGAAATTCCCATAAAGAAATGTCTGTTTGATTCTTTTCCCTTTGTTTTGTTTGCTGTCCATTTTCCTATTGCTTGTTTCTTGTCTGGAATGTCCAATGCTTTATTAAGCAGCATCAATTTTACCAAACTACGCATCCTTTCTCTCTCAATTCCCGCACAGTATGAGAAGTGTTGTCACATAGTGTTTTATAGTGCAGCCATCCTGGCACAGGTGGAGTCACCCTTCTCGCAGTCAAGCAGTTCTTTGCCCCTCATGAAGTATTCAAGCCCTCACCAGTACCACTTCTGCCTTTAGACCTGTTGGTGCTGATTTAGGAGGGAAGTGAGGCCTCAGTGTGGGCAGGGAGGAGAGGCAGAATGGTCATATGCAGTGTGCACTCTGTTGAAACCTCCCTCTCAGCCAGCCCAGGAGAAGCCCAGTGGGCACTTCTGCACTGACCTGAGCTCACAGCACTCCTCTTCAGCACAGCCACCTGCACATACCCTGGGGGAAGTGCTCATCCTCCTGAGCAGTCCCTCTCAGCCAGGAGGTGCCTGCTCACTCCACTTGCTTGTAAGGTGAGACCTTATCCCTCTGATCCCAAGCCTCTGAGATACTTGTAAGGCATTTGACCAGAGCTGCAGCTTCCCCTCACGAGCATGGTCTTAGGAAACGTCTGACCCACAAATGGGCTGACATAAAGGATGTGTGCTGGGTGCCCTTGGACACAAAAGATAAGATCTGACATCCCTTTGAGGAAATGACAGTCAGTGGTACTAGTTAATATAAATCAGGGACCCAGGAAGAAGTTTTCTTGGGGAAAGCAAAGTAAATTTAACCCCACTGGCCCCCATTCCTCCAAAGAGTGATTGCTCCCTCAGCCTGAGTGGGAATTTCTTACTAAACAAACTAACAAAAAAAATAGTTGGATTTTCCATGCAACAGATACCAAATGTAACTGCTGAGGGAGAAAGCAGGTGGAGAGATTAGACATGCCTGGTGCTGACAGATAGCATGTTTGTGTCTAATACATTGGAGAAATTGTTCAGAAACAGTTCAGCCGTGTGAAAATGTGACCCTTGTAATATTGCCAAGGTCAGAAAAACCTAAGGAGATCTGCTGAGTAAGTGCTGGTCCTGCACGGAAAAACCATCTAGAGGCAGTGTGGTCATATTGCAGAGGCAGTTTTCCATCAGGGTCCCATAGGGGCAAAGACAGTGAGAGGAGCTCCTGCTGCTTTTACCTGTTCTTGCTACTCATGAGGAAAAATACTGCATCAAGATCCAAACCTGCTTGAGTCTACCTAGCTGTTGGCTCTTTAATCACGTCCAGGTAAATCTTAAAAACCACACTGATCCAGAGAGGTTGATGAAACCTGTGGGAGGTTGCTGAGTGTCCTGTGGGTCCTGTTTCCATGCTATCTTCTTTTCTTTTTGCTCCATTCTGAAACTAATGAGGTTTAGTAACCTGTTTCCTTCCTTCTCGTTCAGGCCAGGTTGGGGAAGAGAGGGAACATGGCTCTTCCTGTGAACATATCTCTGCCTGGAAAGCTCTGCAAACACATAAGAGGTGAGGGAGATTTTGGGGCAATCCTGGGGTGCACCAGGTGCAGAGAAGACAACAGTTGCTTTTACAGAAACATCACAGACATACAGGCAAGAATATTGCTCCTCTGGAGTCCTCTCTTTCACTTCACTAAGGGTTTCGTGTGAACGACCAGTCCTATATCTGCTAGAAGATTTAGGCTGAAGGGAAGTAATAGCCAGATGCTCTTCCCAGGCAACTAAGAAATGCTGTGTGTTAGATCTCCATCATGCGCTGACCAAGTGAGCTGGGCACAGACACGCAGTGGGCCTCGGGCCTGTAAGCAGGGAGGAATGGAAGAGGCAAATAGTTTGGGGTTGGTGCAGGCAATTTTCACAGTGCCAGCTTGGCATTCCATCACTCTCTCGGTAGCATCTGAGGAGATGTTTTCAGGGAAGGCAGCTCTGGAGATGTCTGAGGCTCTGTGAAGAAGAGGAAAAAAAAGATGAACTTGCAAAAAGTTAATTAAAATTCTTCTGATTATGAGGTAGAATTTAATACTTTAAAAAATGCAGTGTGACACAGTGCAGCACTGCAGCTGAATTAATCATGAATGAGGATAGTAATTTTTAATTTTTGTGTGCATGAGAAAAAACACTCAACAGATTTGACAATTAGAGCAGGGTAACAGCATTGCATGGCACAATGTGAAGTAGTTTTTCCCAGTGGTTTTTGAGAGGGAGCTAAACAGATGTGCTCAAATATTTACAAGTGCACAATATTCACATGCTTTTCAAATGCTGACCCTGCTGATTCGTGGAAGTCTGCCTCAATCTGGAGACCAGCTACTGTGGTGACATGGGCCATTTATCATAGGTAACGCAGCGGCACTGCTGCCAGCTCCCTGTGTACTTGTGTGCTCAGTTATCTCCTACTTTACTGACAGTGATCCACCACCTCAGCAACTCACCTGTACCACCAGTTTGTCCCAACACAGTCCTGGCAGCAAACTGGGCCCTGCTGGCTCAGCCCCAGCCTGTGGGGTAGGAGTCGCTCTGGTGCCACACCACACCACACCAAAGAGAAGCAGGTTTGATTTTGGCCACAGCAATAAAAATCAGAGTAGTTCAGTTGTAAGTGTCACGAGGGCAAAGCACTCCTGTAAGGGTCTAATATTACATGTTTACACTGTGTAGTTCAACAGGGTTAGCCATCAATTATCTGCATCAAAGTGACCACCCAGAGACCCAGTGTATTTGGCCTCATCTGTCTCTTAGCTGTCCCCTGTCATGCTTCAATTAAGAGCTGAGAATGCCAGCTAACATTGTCCATATCACCAGCAATGCAGGGTGTTTCATTGCCTTTTTTTCCTCAAAAGGAGCCCAAAGAAAAGTCAGGTTTGCTCAGCAAAAGCTGTAGTTGGGGAGGATTCAGTAAGCCAGATGGCAATGTCAGTGATGAATGGCACAGATACTGTAGGGCTATGCCTGAATATCCTAAATGGGAAAGCTGAGCTGCACTGTACCTCACTGAAATATTGACTATTGCAGCAGTTGCTTTACACTGTTCAATTGGCTGTGTAATTGCTTTCACAAATTAAACAAAAATAATGGTGAAAATATGTAAGATGTCACCTGGACTGAATTGTGGCTCAGATCCCCAGTGAAAATGAGTTTGGCAGATTCCCCTCACTTCTAGTCTCCTTGATTTCAGCCTGAAGGCCTCTCTGCTCTCAAGCCCAGGTTGGTGTTGCAGGTCAACCTTTATATGTGGTATTGATGCTGCTCTATGAGAAACTGCTTATCTGGTGCAAGCTAGGATAATTAGTGCCCCATTTCTTTCAAGCCATCCCACTCATTCCATGCCTTGTATACTTTTTGGTTTGCTGTGCCTGTTCTCCTGGGTTTCTTTACTTTGAAGGGCAAACATGCAGCGACACACTTTTCTCTTGAGCTCATATTTCTTTTTCTTTAGCATTTAGCCTTGTAGATGTGATAACCATTCACTTAGTGAAGACAACCGAGGGAAAGAGAAGGGGCCAGATCATCCACTTGCAGATTCACAAGTCAACAGGTCCCATCTGTGTTAACCTTTCCTCAATAAGCTCAGTGTCAGAGACAGTAGGAGGTCAGACAAGGTGAACAGCATGCCCGGCTCTTTCCTCTCCCTCCCTGCTCTGCCATGCTCCTCAGACTGCAGTTAAGGGGAATTAGCCAACTGGGTTTCTCCTCATTCCAAGGTGTCTCCTGGCACACCTCATTCCAAGGTGGCAACCTGGCACACCTGCCTTTCAGTTTCTTTTCACTGTGCTTTTGGGGGGCTGCACTTTGCTCCAATGTCTCTCCTTTTCTGGTCTGATTGTGTTCCTGATGCAGCAGCCTGTGTTTAGGAGCAGTGTGCAGCTGATGCATCTGAAGAAATTCATCTAGAGAGACTGCCATGACCTGCAGATAGTAACTGCAATTGCTATGATGTGTCTCATGGGTTTTCAGGAAAAGAGGTTAAGTCATCCACTCTTGAGTGGGAGGACTGGTAAACACTGCACTTCGTGGAAATTATGATCATGTTGCCCTCACCAGTGGGTGTGAAGACCTCTAGCCAGTATTAACCACTGCCTGGTCCTGGAGCCACTGAATGGCATGGTTATCCCTTCTAGCAATTTAGATTGGAGAGCTTTTTCGAAGTACCAAATGAGAGATGGCTCTGTTTCGGCCACACTCTTGAAAGCCAACATGCTTTAGATGCCAGGTAACTGTGTATCCTGAAAAGAATGGGCAGTTGTGAGTTAGTTGTCTTGCATTTGGTTGACAGTGCCTCATGTAGAAAAGAAAATGAGATCTCTGCCTTCAGCCTGAGGAGCAGAGTAAACCAGGTAGCAATAGTGCAATAGTCACTCTCGGTGAAACTTGGAAAGTTTCTGTACCAGTGAGAATCTGGATTGCCACAGCTGGAATCACCATCAGGCAGTCACAGAGATACAGTGTATTCTGTCAGGCAGGTTGGGGGAGCCCATGTTTCTCATCAGATAAATGTAGTAGTGCTTTTTAATACTTTTTAATGGTTTACAGAATTATGATAAGCTCTGCAAGGCCATTTAAAATGGATAATCTTCAAGTGGTATTAAGGATTAAAATGGGTCTGCCTTGTATGCCGCAATGGGCCCCTCACAGACTGTTCAACATTATCAAAAGGTGATTTTAGGAGTCTGTAATAAATATGTTCCTTTGGGGAAGATTAGGAAACAGGGTGGGATTTGCCATCCTTCTGCTACCTCCAAATTGCTATGCTTTAACTGAATTAATTACAGCGTGTCTGTCTTGAACTCCAGAGTGCCAGTTCACTTCTGATCTCTTTCTCAGTAAAGAGGTTTGTCCTTAGGGGGAAATGTTTGCTCCAAGAGCCAGGGCTATTTAGTATTTGATTATCAGCCTAGGAGAAATTAATCAAATAAGGCTCCAGCTTCGTGAACACTTGCCTGCATGTTTAACCTTCCGCTCCTGAGGACTTCTTTAGAGTTCAAAACGAAAAAAAATAAAGTGTGCCGGCAGAAATCTTTTGGGGGCCAGGGACTATGAGAGTTATTTATTCTCAAACCAGAAGTGAATAACTTCAGAAAGTCTTCCTTTTGCAAGCTGTGTTTATCCTCTTCTAGTGTCCAACCTTATCTTTGTTGCAAACCCAGCTTTTGTCCACACCTCTGTCCAGGACTGGGCCTGAAATTACTGGGAGATTTGAGTACATAAGTGAAACTGGATAAAATTACAGAAATCACCCTTCCTAAGCACTAATTTATCATTTCACACTTTTTAGTATTGCCAAAGTTCATGTCCTTAGGCAACCAAGTTGTCAGAGTAGTACACAACCCACAATAATAGTCCTTCTCTGTCAACTTTCTGAGGTTACTCTTTATATATCAACTCCATTGTATATCAGTTAAAGGACTTTAAATACGGTTATGAAACTTGAACATTTCATAAAATGTTGAAGGTTGAATGATTTCTTCAGCAGCCCAACAGAAAACTTCTCATAACACCTACTGTCAGTGTCCTGCCAGCAACGTGCTTACTGCTATTTTTGTCTGTCTAAAATGAACACACTGGAATGTATTGATTTGGTGAAAATTAACAGTTCAGGACCACAGAGTGGTTTCTTTTGGTTTTACCAAATCTATTTGATCTTTACTGTTTCTGAAGCAGGCTTTTACCCTCTTGGCTCCCCTAAGCTTTGTGCTTTGGAGTCAGCATTCCCAGAGCTTTCATACTGACTGACTTTCCATTATTCGCCTTGCTGAGATACTGAGAACCCATTAGAACTGAGACAGTCCATGTTTTCATGGACCTCGAGTGTGACTTGGAGGCCTCAGTTCAGGCAAAGGGCCTTCAAAAGAGACAATAATCTTTGTACATTACCAAAGGATTTTGTGTAATTGTAAGCTTCCCCCAGTGATGTGTGTGTGAACCCAGAAAATTCCACACAGCTCTAGCCATCTTTCTTGACTGACAGGTTATTTTAAGTTATTGTCACCCAAACAGATCTTGTACACGGGATGTTAATTTTCTTAATTTGCTTAACCACATGATTGCAAAATATTAATATGTAACACAAGAGCAAAAAGCCATTAATATAGTAATTTGTATTAACCCCACAATATGATGATATGAGAAATTGCCATCTATATGTTCAACTCACACTGTTTTTTAACCAAAATATATCGTAAATAGAGGTTAGGGACTAGAAAATGTATTGAACTGGTCTGGTAGTGGTTAATTTCAAGGAATAACTGGGAGAGGGGCAAAGGAGGGATTAATGGGTCTGCAAACCTGCTAACCCTATGCTGTCAGTTGGTTAGTGTTCCCAGTTCACACAACAAACAGAGCACATATTCAGGCTGAGCAACACCCCTGTCCCAGCTGTGGCTACATTTTGCTTTTTATTGTGACCATGTCCAAGTATGTAGCTCCAGTTTAACTGAGCCTAAAGACACACACTTCCTAAATTTCAGATTGTAGTTTTTGAGTCTGTGATTAGTGCTTAACCTCTGACTCTGGGGTTAAACTTTGACTCAGGAAATTGAGTCTTATTACCTTCTGCATTTCACACATTTAGTCCTGTTTTTAGGCATCTTCATGAATCAGCCTAACATCCTACTAATGAAAATGCTAGAGCAGATATTTGACTTGGAGCACATGAAAAATCCTGCACCGACATTTAAAGGCCGGTACATTTTAGATCCAAGAATGAGCTGAAAAACTCCAACGAGGTATTATTGCTTTTACTTTTATTCTACAGGACAGTGGTATTTTTGCCTGCAAGACCATGCTGAGTGACTGAAAGCATGTGTGGAATCTGGAACGTTTATGGTGCAAACATCATTTCAGCATGCTCCTACGCAAGAGATGATGAAACTTCCTAAGATGAGAGCCTATGTAAATATGTCTTATGCATCAGCTAGGCAAACAGATGAGGCACTATTGCTTTTAGAAGCTTCAGATGATGGCCATAATCCTTTAATATGATTATTGTGAGCAGAGACACACATCTGCAATGCAACTAATTCTTGCTCTGCAGATCCAGTGCAGGACTGGGGTCTAACTCTGCACTGTCACCAGTACCAGCTGTGATATAGAACTGAGCAAAACCAAAAAAAGCTGAAACTGTCACCCTAAAAGAGGTGGAAAGACATCAGAAGAGCAGGAACCCTGCCATCCATGCTGAGACAATACTTGTTCAATTAGGCACCTTCTGGCCACATGGCATTGGCCTGTATGTCAGTGTGCAAAATCCCTGGCTCTGCTGGCCTCTGCACATATTAGCTATCTTAAAAACCCTCAGACTGAGAGGTGCCTCTTCCACTGGGCAGAGTGGGTTCATTCCCTCCTGACCATTGAGGATCATTTCAACAGTCCTTTCAGAGTTATTTTATCTGCAGAATACATGGAGAGTAGCATATATCAATGCCAACCCTGGCACCATGGTCACAGAAATGGAGGCACTCTACTTCTGCATGGTAAATTTCCCCCCACTCCAGTAAAAATAAAATAGAGCTGCTGCTCTAAGCGGGCTATTAACAAACCTGTTCTTTTGAAGAAGTAGTACACATATGTGTATATATATAAAAAAGAATATAAAAAAGAATACCCTCCATAAATGGCAATGTCTTCTTCTCTATTTTTATTAATGCTTAATTTAAATCTTGACATCTAACTCTTCTTCAGCATTCCCAACTAGAAAAATTAATTTACAGTTTGTTCTGAAAGCATATCAACAAATGGGCATCAATACAGATAAGCCATGTATTGCTCCAGCAGTGAGGTTAAGCAGCTTGTGCTTTTAACTGCATGGTACAAAATATATAAAACTATCTGCTTGAGTTATCAATCCAGGATGACCTGATATAATGTGATAGTAAAAGTTCTTTTCCCAAGAAGAAAAATACATGCTCTACTCAGTACCTCCAGTTGACTCTCTGCTCCAAGTGAATTGCAGCCTCCAGCTGAATTCTCCCAGCCAGGTGTGATCCAGGAAGAAACTGGCAGCACATCTTTGTGTCTGCTAATGTAAATTCTAACTCACAGACGTGTCCCACCACCAGCTCTGCAGTCAAAATGCTTTCTTTGTCTTGTCAAGAATCAACATAGAACAGGCCACAAGCACAAAAAAAATCACTTGGTTTAAATCTCTAAAGAATGAAGCATGTGGTTTACACTGATATACCATGAAGTATCACATGCAAGAGTGGTGTTTCAGGACTCAGCCACTGTAGATGAAATGAAAGCAAAAAAGGAAAATCTTGCATGAATTAGACAATAAGTACTTTTAAAAACAACTTATAAAAACTAATATCTACATAAAACCCAGTGATTTGAATTAGAACTTAAGGCATCTGAAATAATCTGCTCCTCAGGACCTGGAGACACATTCCCTCAGCCTGAAGCTGTTATACTGTCCAGCAGGTCAGCTAAGGAAAATTGCATACTGAGCTTGAATATTTGTCCTGTTCTTCTGTGAGCCAGGTTTAGCCTTTCTCTCTGCTCAGAAAGAGCACGAAACACAGTTAAACTCAGCTCAACAGCTCAGTTTATGCTACAAATAGAGCACATTAGCTCTTGACTGTAAAAGGCACATCTGGATTTGAATAAGTCAACTTTGCCTTGGTATGGTAATAAAGAAAAAGAGGATTAACAAGAGATATGGTCATATATAGCTAAAGCTAACAGAAGTTGAGTAATAGTTAGCAGTGTCTGAAAAGTCTTTCATGGGATTCCCGTCTCACAGAACAGAGTAAAAATCAACGAACCCATGATTAATCATTGTAATGGAAGACTGATAGTTGCCACTGGCTGTAAAAGAATTCAGACATTTCAGATCCCCTGATATGCTTCGATCCTTTGGATTTTAAGCTCTGAAGCAGTGCTGAGTTTGGCAAATGGATGATAAAAACCCACTCCTATTCTAATGCTACTTTAGCTACTAGCTTTTCCTTCAAGAAAGGGTTTTGTTGACAGCAAAATTATTTTCTTAGAAAAACACTAAATGAGAAGATGACAATTGCTGTTGTGAATGTTCACACAACTCCAGGAGCAATCAGCCACGATTATCCAGACAGAAATGGATAGAGCTAAAATCTTGAAATTTGGCAAGAATAAAGTCCTCAGTAAGGAGTGGCACTTACAGTTGCTCTGGAGAAAATCTAGTTTCATCAGCCGGATTCATGCTCATTTGGAATTGACCATGTGCAATAGAACATCTTGTCTGTATGGATGTAATTAAGAGATGCACAGTGAATAGTTGCCGTGCATTTAGTGAAACATATGCTCCAGTACTTCCAGACGTGACTACTGAAGTTGGGAGCAAATCCTGATGTCTTCAACAAGACCTCGATGTTAGTCATATAAAAACTGCTACGTGTGAAAGCAGCTGGGGATCTCTCTCTTCACTGAAAAAATGTGAGAAAGAGAAGAGGAATCCATGCCGAGGTACTGACTGAAAGGCTGGAAAGGCTACAAGAACTAGCTTGTAGCATTCAAGAGATAAAATTATACTGCTACCCAGTCTGTGACCTGCTGTTTGCCTTCTGGCAGATGCTTTTATATTTTTTACATTTTACCTAGTGCATCTCAATAAGAAGTCCTCAGCCTGACCCCTACTAAAGTCATCAGAGCATTCCTCCTTTGTCTCCACAAGCATTGATGTAATGTGCTTAACAGTTTAATCCCAGGGCCATAGGTACTGTACTCTCTGGAAGAAGAAAGGCTGGATCACTGTGCTGGACCTCTGTCACAGCATCTTGGCCTCAAGGAATGAAGCTCAGTCGGTGGCCTGTTTAATATAGGACAGTAAGAAGCTGCACACTGATGAGGCAATGATCTGAGGAGAAACAGTCTTGGTCCTAATGATAGTTGTTGATCTGAAGCCTCCTTCAATCTCTGGTGCCAAAATCCAAGGTTGAACTCTGCAAATCACGTGTATTTCCCCAGTGACCTGTCCTGAATGCTAGCTCCAAACACCCCTCACCCTGAAATGTGTGTGGTTCCCCACTTGAACTGGCTGATGTGAGCCCATCTCTCATCATGAGAAGCCCAGTGGGTGATGCACAGGTTCATCTGGCGCTCCAGTTCGTCACCAACTCTCTGACTCTGTAGACAGCAGGACTGTGTTGAAACTTTAGACAAGACAAACTTCAGACAAGGCAAACAATTTCAGGTAAGATAAGGACAGATTTTTACCCGACCAGAACTTATTTATGTGAGGTTTCTAAAAGCTCAGTAGTTTTAACTCCACTGCAGTGTGCTTTACTGCTGTTTTCTGGAACCAGGAGAGGAAGTAACAAATTAGCGCAAGGGAAAGCATTTTTGCAGCCACACCACGGTGGGGAAAAAAGTCATGAACTGCTGGAAGTCCACCCAAAAACATTCCTTTGATCTTCCAAGATTTTTTTAATCCCTGTTCCAGTTCTATAATGCAACAAGTTTTGGATAGGTTTGCACAACACTGATGCCAAGTTTGAAATGGGATTTTTGATGCTCTCTCCTGTCTAGTTTCCTTTCCACAAGTCCAGGGGTTGGAGCCTTTCCCTTCTCACTTTGACCTCGGGGTCTCCTGCTTTTAACAGGAGAGGAGATGGGGCCATGATGGGGATATTGGCTGGGCACCAGCTGGACACTGTAGTCAGAAAAGCCATCTATTGTGGCCAGGAGCTCTGTGAACCTCAGAGGCTGCTGCTCCCCTGGCTCCCCAGCTCTTTTCTTTTCCTCCAAGAATGCCATCCAAGAAAGTGGGTCTGTGCACCAGATCTTTATTAACTCCAGGACCAAACTGCCTGCTCTGGAGGCAGAGCTGGATTCTCCAGAACTAATTTGAACATCTGGATTTGAAAATCCCATGTTACATTATTTAAAAGCAGGTCAGATTCTGTTGAACCATGATAGCCAGCAGGTAATTCCAGTGCGAATCAACAGCCTAGGTCATATGTTTGTGTGTGTCATGAAGATGAATGTAAACACACCACCCACATTTCCCACCCCAAGGAAGGTTAGCAGGAGCACTGACTGGCTTCTCCTCCACACAGCAGTTGTTAAAACACCTCTGCAAGGTCATGGACAACATTCCAGCTCATCGACGCTGCAGATAAACACAAGTCCTTCCCGAACAGTGTATGAAACAGTTCAACAGCAGTTCAACACTACAGTGTATTGCAAATGATTTGTCTCTTCAAAGGTAGATGTTCTTGGATAATCCAAAGGTAGCGGTCTGAGAAGCAGCCGGCACCTGCACTTAGCTATGCTGCTTGGAGAGGAAGCTGGAGCAGAGGAAGGGCAAAGATATACTAGACTCATTGGTTTGCATCCAACATTTGTTAAGGTGCTTTTGTGAATTAAGTGGAGAAAAAAGTCAGGTGTTTAATGACCAGACTTCTGAGGTGGGCAACGTGTCAAATATTTCTTCTATGGCCTTATAGTAACTCTTGCTTCACTTTCCTTTCTTCAGACATATTGGGAGTGTTCAATCTCACAGGATTCTGTGCACACTGTGGAAAACTAGACCTTCTTGTGTGTGGAAAGACAATGGGATAGGGTCAGCCTGGGTCCTGACTGGAGGACTGGAGGTGGACTGGGAGGTGTGTATCCTTTGCTTGCTCTGCAATAGCCTGTAAAGCAGACAGCTCTACATTTCTCCCGTCTCACGTTCAAAAGCACACAGACAAGGCAACGTGCACTGCGCAGGCCTGCTGAGAGAGCAGCCCACCAGGCCCTGCAGAGCCTCCTGGCAGGAGGTAGGAAAACACAGAGGAAAAAATGTGTTCTAGTACCATCCTTGTCCTTTCTTTAGTTGTAAAGCTACCCAGCATAGTGTTTGTTTATCATCCTAGGCTTGCATGTGTGAATAAAATGCTGACTCGCTGTTTAAAAGCCCCCGCAGTGGGCAAGCTTTCTAAGACCAAATTAAAACCATTAGTTTGCTGCATTATCAACTGGGACAACTGACAATTGCTGAAAATGCTTTAGAATAGACAGAACTCATGGAAGTAAATAACTAAATTCCTCCAAACTGAAGGCAGCCCTCCACTCCCCCAAAAATGTTTGTTAAGATACTGTTTACACAGATTTAATCAGTGTCGTCACTGGGGCACAGCAAAAACAGCAATGTGACCTGCTGAGATTTAGCACCAGATTGTGATTTATAATCAATGCACCAAGAGTCACTGAAGTGCATAGCTCCTGCCCCAATTACTAATTAATCAGACCCAAAGAGGTCTCCATAAAACTCATAGCAGTCAGCTGTGAGCCCTATAAATTCAAAGGGTTTCTCTATCCTTTAGGTAGGAAAGGTGACTTGAGAAGCTTTGCATCCTGCAGTTAGGAGCTGGTTACAGGAGAAAGGAAACCTGTTATTTGGGTTTGTTGGGTTTTTTCCCTCTCCCTCCTTAGTAAGAATGAAACCAGCTTGATTGCAGTAAAGCATTGTTCAATAGGCAGTATGAGATGCTGGGATGAAATACTCTGAGTGACTTGTTTGCTTGAAAGTGCAAGTATTCAGATGCTTTGGTTTAGTTATTTGTTTGCTTAGGTGTTTGATTCTTTAAAAAACTTGCTTAAAAGCAATTAGCAAAATGGCAGTAGCTGCATTGGTTCCTAGTGGAACCAATTACCTGAGGTGCTAACAAAATGGCTCACAAGGCCTGTCACCCACAGAGGAGAGTTTTGGGTAGTGAGGCATGGGCTTGGCATTGTTTGCTTGTTGAACTCTTGATGGATTTACAGCATTTAAGGCTTTAAAAGCTGCACTATATTTACTCCAGCTGGGCTGGAGGTGAGTAGTGCTGCCTCCCAGGGGCTGATGGAGATGCCCCTGCACACATTTCCCAGGAATCTCCAGCTCCTTTCCAGGGGTTAAAGAGGTTTCTTCTGCCTTTGGCTCCTCTAGATTGGTGTCTGTTGGGCTCAGTGGGCTCTGAAAAACACCTCAGAAGAGTACTTGAATCTTCTTCAACATGCCTTGCAATTATTTTGTGAAAGGGATAATTCTGACAATATTAAAAAAATAGAGAAGGAAATATAAAAGTATGCGCTAAATTCTCCCATTTGATGTTTTTGCTTGCTTTAGTGCACTTCATCGTACTACTTTTATGGTCATACCAATCCTTTCTGATGCTGATAGTCTGAAATAGAAAACAGTATTTTTTAATACATGCCTTTAGATGAAACCACAAGATATTGTGAAAACAGGCAGTCCAGTGTGTCATTGAAGTGGATTATTTAAGTATAAATATTCCATTTCCTAGTTTTTTGAAGAGTTTTGTCCATATTTTAGGAGATGATATCAATTTCTTTTTGAGGGCTAGAAATAACAGGGTAAAATCTTGCTGGTGGTATTTTTCTAGTCACTTTGTCAAATGCACGACTGTGCATATTACATAGGGGAGAGAAAAAGCCTTCCCTCTTCTCACCCCTCGGCAACATAACAGGGAACAGAACTGCACATCTGTAAATAAATGCATCATTAGATTCTCATCAATTTGTAAGCTTCACTTGATGTATGGCTAAAATAATTCCACAAGGGTAACTAAAGAAGTGTTTGCTTTCAAGCACACACAACACAGACCAGCAGAAACACTATTTCAGTTAACATAGTGTGTTGGAATTTTTGGTTGTTGGCTGTTTTTTTTTTTTCTTGCAACAGTCCACATCGAAGAATTATTTTAGATGCATTGCTACCAGTATATTCATTAGCTGAGCATCTCTGGACATATTAAAAGAACACAGTAAAACAACTAATGATGCACTTGAGCAGTAACAGGTTGTCATTAGAGCAGCATCTGCTCTCATCAGAGTTAATTATTCAGTTGCTTTGTTTTCCAAGTAGGTGTCTGGTAGAATTTAGCAGAATCTTAATTAAAACACATTTTCAAACTCCACGGATGCTCATCTCATCTAAAGAAATCAAGACAATTTCCACCATAAACATCAAGCTTCAGTTGAGCCATCAAACAGCAGAAGGATCTGAGCCAAGGCGAATTTTAGGCATTAACCATTACAGTGCCAGTGGGATGCAGGTTGCTGCAGGATGCAGGAAATGATGCCCTGATGAACTTCCCTGATAA
This sequence comes from Lophotriccus pileatus, assembly GCA_035583135.1. Classification (NCBI taxonomy): domain Eukaryota; kingdom Metazoa; phylum Chordata; class Aves; order Passeriformes; family Tyrannidae; genus Lophotriccus; species Lophotriccus pileatus. The sequence goes on from JAWWES010000171.1 coordinate 28,285,450, forward strand.
ACTGTTCTGTGAACGTACCAGTAGCCAACACAGGCACACAGTTAAGTAACGAGGATACTCACACTGTGTAACTGCTTTCTCTGTACAAACCCCTCAGATGCTGCATGTTAATTCTGAGCTGCAGAGGGGCAGTGTGTGCGTGTGCTCCCCAAAAACACAAGTCATTCCATGTTCAGGCGCAGACCTGCCTTTCTGCCCAGTTCTGCTGTTCCACCACCACCCTGCACAGCATCCTCTGAGCTGACCTAGCAGCAGATGCGGGTATTTTTGAAACTCTTTATTTCCCTGTGCTCTTCCACAGTGCTGGAAAAAGGTGATTTTCCTCTTATAAAAACTTCTCCCTTGGAAAGGAAATGGAAGTGTTTTGTCTTTGGACATAAATAATTAAGAGATTATTGTGAGGCTGCACTAACCGTCAGAAACTTCCTGCTAATATAGTAGCCACAGTCACGCCAGAGAACTTTTCCCATCGGATGTGGTAAACCCAGCATACTCCCAGGATGCTTGCAGGGAGGGAGTAGGGAGCTAGACAAATCCGTGGCTGTCTGTTTCCACCCAGCTAAAAACTCTTTGTAAAGAAAACAGCTCCCTGAGGTAAACAAGTTTGGGTTCAACGTGCTTCACTTGAATGCCAATATCTTTACTTTCCAGGATCTCCTCTTTATTAGATTTCAGCAAGTGCATACCAAAAAAGTTCAGTCTATGAGTAAATAAAGTTTATTTCCCAATGGCCAGCACAGAATATGAGAACTTGAATCTTAAGCTTGGACTTTTTTTCTGCAGTCTAGTGACTTACACTTGGAGCTAGTTGGGAATTTTCTATCATAAAAATGCTGTTTCATCAAAACAAAATATTTCATGAAAATAGAGTATATAAGCAGGCTGAGGCAGTTGGATTCATATTTGTGGATGGGAATATTCTGTTTTTTCACACTGAAACTGGTTTTATAAAAACATTCTTATTTGTAATGTTACAATCAGTTTTTTGAAAACTATAGATGAAAGAAAAAAAAATCAAAATTGTCATAAGGCATTTCAGATTTACCACAATGTGTTTCTATTTCAATCCTATTTTACAGTGCATTTCAAAGCTTTTTGGGTTGGTGATATTTGGAAATGGTCCTGGACAAATTTACTTTGCACGTGGACAAGTTTACTTTTGTTCTTGCCTTTCTGATCCCTTTTAAAATAAAAGCTGTTCTAATAGAGAGTACCTGTCTGTTGTAAAAGGGAAAAAATGGAAATCTGTGATTCAGTGACTGTAGTTTAATGGCTTGTACAATTTTTTTCAGGTTGTTTTGAGGAACTGAGCAAGCAAACCCTCCATAGAGCAGGGGTAGTGCCAGGCTATGCAGTGTCACAGGACTCCTGACTTGGTTGGTGGAAATACCTTCTGGTTTGGGCTCTTTAAGGGACAACAGACCTGCAAAGAACATCAAGACATTTCTTTGTATTTATTCTCTTCCTCCTCCATACTGCTGCTTCTCACCTCAGAGCAGCTGCAAGAGCTGTTTCCCCACCACCATATTCCCTCTTCCCACCAGAAGTGACTCAGGATGAAGCTGCCAGTACTTTTATCTCCTGCCTGGATGACTTTCAAATCTCACATTCAACAAACAGTGCACTGCAGGGGTAGCAATCCTGGTGAGGGGAGATGGACATCTCAGGGCATCCTGAGGGGTTTGGAAGGACACAAGTTCATTTTTCAGCCCAGGCTTAGGCAGCTGGACTCGCTCTTTCTGGCACAATGGCTTTTTGGGCAGCAGGGCTCAAAACAAGTATGAGCTGATAACCACAGTGCTACAACCACCTCTGAAACCATAAGCTTTTCTCCAGAATACTCAATTTTGCATCAGAATTATTCTGAAAACTGGCTCACACTGAATACCTGATGGTCCAGAGGTGAGCACTGACAGAAAATGACCTGAATAACTCACCCAAGTTTTATCTCTCAAGAACAGCCCAGGCTCCCCAAACTCACAGTTGCCACACCCACGTGTGTTTGCATGCTCCTCCGCTGACTAACAGGCAAAGCAGGCAGGCAAATCAACAAAGCTGTGGGCTGGTGCAGGTGGCATTTTCATGCCACAGCACTGGTGGATGACATGGAGCACTGCCACGTTGGAGCTGCGGGTTCCTGCTTCAGCTGCCGGGTGGCTGCTGCTGCCACAGCGAAAGCCCCGTGTCTGGGGAGCTTTGCAGCTGTGCTTCCTTAAGCCTCCTTTTTGCCTAGACAAAAACCTGTCCAGGGACCCCACAGTGTTGGAGGATGCTTGTGCATGACCACTTGCGGTGTTCCAATCTCTCAGAAAGGTTGCCAGACTTCGCTGCTTGGGCTGTAGTCCCTGCTGTGGGACTTGGTGCCCTGTCCTGAGAAAAGGTGGTGTTTGGGAGGGGAAGTGGCTTGCTGGTTGTCCTGCTCATCAGAGCATTTGTTGCTGGTTGTCCTGCTCATCAGAGCATTTGTTGCGCAGAGTGAAAATAAATAAATGACAGCAATACATTGGTCTTCACAGAAGCAGCTGTTATTCACTGCTCAGTGGAGCCTCTGGTTTCTCCTGCCTCCCAGCAGAGGTGGGCGCTGGAGCCTGCGATAGGCACGGGTGTGTGAGCTCCATGTGGCATCTTCTGATGAAAGACAACCATGACAAGCTGGTAGAACCCGGGCCAAGGCAGAGGAGAGGGTCACTGTTCCTGCTATGGTCATGGAGTCACGGTGACTTAGACAAGCATAGCCCTCACTTTTGGGAGAGAGTAACATGTATTTACTCACTGGCACGTGCCACCAGCAGAAAGATCTACCTTGTGCCATCCTGTCTAAATGGAGCTTGGGTCAAACAGTTGCTCAGCCCAATTTTGTGGGCACCCCTTTACAAGTAAATGTATCTGCACACATGTTTACATTTAAACACCCAACTTGCAGCTGGCACCAGTGTCACGTGGAGCTCGGCACACCAGGGCTCTGCCACTGAGCGGTGTGGGCTGAGCTGGGACTGCCGAAGGACCAGGAGGGCAAGATGTGCCACCCAGTGCAGCACCCACCCTGCCCTGAGGGGTGTGCATGAGAACTCTGCCTTGTTGCTGTGAACATTTCTGTGCCTGCAGAAGTGCATTTTTCCACCCTAAGCGAGATCAGATGGGTTGTAATAGCAGAGTAGGCAGAGAGGGGGGCACATAGCAAGCCCAAAACTGTAAGTGGGGAGCTACAGCAATGCAAATAGCTCATTCCCAGAACTCACACTTTCAGCTCAGTGATATGATCTGATCAAATTTGTCAAATTCTTTGACAGCTAAAAAAAGAAAGGAAAATGAGGACTCTATTTGGGTAAATGGATTTTTATTAAAATTTTTATAGCATATTTTGTTTCACTTAGAACTTAACTTGAATCAATGTGCCAAAGACTGAGTGTCTAGTGAAATTCAGTTTCCTCTTCCTCTTGTCCAGGCCTGATCGCAGGATCAGGCACCTGCACCACCCTGGCTGTCCTGTACAGGGTTTTCAGTGCAGCTGAGGACTTGCCAAGCCACCAGGGATCTTCATTTGCGCAGACAGAGACACAAAGCAGATGTGGGTTGCCTGCCATTGCAGGGACCTCAGTCCTGCCAGAATACCCCAAAGCAGTGCAGGTCTTGCTGGAGCAGGTGCAACCATGAGGACTAAGCTTAGCCCTCCAATGTGCCAAGGTGTCCCTGAGCAGGACCCTAACAGGGTCTGGGCACAGATGCTTCAAGTTAACCTCTGGGTGAGCTTAATTTTCTTACATTGATTTGAGTTGGAGCTCAGAGATGTGAGGCTGACCTGCAGAGAAGTTGCAGCAGTGAGAAGGGCTGACCTGCACCAACCAGCCCTGGAAGATAGGAAGATATGCAGCAAGGGCTCCCTGGCTGCTTACCACGGTTCCTGTTGCCCACCTGCCATTGCTGGAGCAGGAGTAGAAATGCTTCATGACAACCATCAAACAGTTTGAACTCTGCCAGGTAAGATGGTGTGAGTGTGCATTTGTGGCCAGGTGGTTTGTTTTGTGGTGCTCTGGTGGGTCGCTACGCTTGGCTTCCTGGCACTGATGCTGCTTATTGCCTTTTGTGCTATTTGAACCCAGCTCTGCTGGTTTTGCTGTGGTAGTGCCTAAGTAAAGTATTGCAGAGACTGCTTCTTGCTGGGCTTGTGAAAATAGAGATAAGAGCAAGTGATGTTAATGGGAGAGAGAGGGGAAAGCTATGCACTTGGGTGTAAAATCTGTTTTTAAAACCAAGATACTCGCTGTGCTCTGAAGTGCGTTGTTGCTGCCAGGGTTTGACCCAGTTCTTGGTTCAGCTGGGCTGGCTGGTTCTGGGAAACTCCTCCTCCTTTCATTGCGAATATGGCATCAGCTCAATTAATCAGGCTCCATGCAGTGAATTGAAAACCAAAAAGTCCTCTGTGACATTTATCTCTGTCTTCATTCCTGGGGGAAAAAAACACAGGCACACAAACCCCTCCTAATGAAAATCAGACAGTGTGAGCAAGTGGCTCTGAAGCAAAGTTTTTCTGCTCCTAAACTGTACTTCAAGTCATTACAAGCTTTGCTTGCCAACGTTACAGTAGCTGAAGCAGTATGTACTGTGATACGCAGACTGGAGTAAAACCTTCTTCATGACATTTTGTTGTATGGGAAAGCTTGAGTTTTTGGAAGACGCTCCGATAACACAATATGGAAAGCATGCTATCTTAGCATTTCCTACGCCGACTTGGAATGCCTTCTGTTTGGAGAAGATCCACTGGCAAGTGAGGGAAGGTCTGAACAGTCAATTTAGATTTTTCTTTTAAATGTATTCTGTATGCATATACTGTGGTTATTTTGAGATTTTTGCCTTCTGGAATGATTACTGTCTGATACCAGATAGAAAAGTCATTATGCATAAAACATAGGTGTACAATGAGTTCAGTAGCTTAGGAGAGCTGTGGGTGGAACTAATTAAGTTTCATCAAGAGGTGCAGACCTTATTTGTCTTTAAAACCCTATTCCACACCTGCAGAGCTGTTATCATTGAATTAAAATAAGTTGTAGAGGCTGCTTTTCTTTTCTGGAGTATGTTTTTGCTGAGGATACCCGGACACCCTAGAAATGGAGCAACATGCAGTTGCTGACCTTGGATCAAATGCATGATCTCGCTGTGTTTCAGACCCTTCTGCAGTTATGTCCTGCCATGCCCAGCTCAGAGGGGCTTGACATAATTTTGAGGGGGATGTTGGTAGTCCTAACCTCTTTGACCAGCACTGGTCCCCTCTGGGATGTACTCTGCAAGTCTGGCAGCACAACTTAGCCAGAGGAGAAGTGCAGTGCCTTCCGTCCCTGTTTGAGCATGCAGAGCTACTCACACCCTGTGGTACAACTGTGTTGTGCAATGGGAGCATCTGTGTGTTCCTTTCAAAGAGCTTACAATTCTCAGGGGAATGTGAGTGTGATGTTATCAGAATATGCAAAAGTGTTTTGTGCATTATATCTCTATTACCTAAATTACCTTCAAGGTGACTGTGAGTGGTGGGAGGATTGATGTGGTTGACTGGAATGGTTGGCTGGCCAGTCTGTGTTGGTGGAGAAGAGGGAAGGCTATGCAGGAGGAATGGCAGCAGTTGTACTGTGTGGAGTGGCACAGCAGAAAGGATGCAGATGGCTGCAAGGGAGGTGCCAAAGTGACTGGATAACCCCACTTACCTACAGAATAAGAGGAAATAGTCTTGGAGCAGGAAAGTGGAAACTCCTGCACTAAGGGGATCTCATTTCACCTTGCACTGCCTGTATAGGGCAAAGACAAAATAATTATACATCTTTCTTGTCCCTCTCTGAAGGAAAGTAATAGAGAGGACATAGTTGCTAAACTTGGTGGACAGCCCCTGCTGTGCCCCAGCACAGCTTCTGCTTGTTGCTGTTGCTTCCCTGCTCAGAGCACAGCACAGCTTCAGGGTGGAGAATGACCTGCTGAATGGCTGCCCAGCCCTGGGACCTGCTGCTGGGGAACCCAGGGAGCTCTGCTGGCTCCTTGCCTCCTCCATACTGTAAACAGAGCTTGGGTGATGTAACTGGGTGCAGCAGGGCCAGCACGTGGCCTTATTCAAACTTGGTCCAGTAAGCCCTGAAGCTGCTGAGCTGCAGCTCCAGTAGCCTGATCCAGCTCTCTGCACATCTAGGTAACACATCAAAAATGTGGGATGCTCAGCTCTGCCATGGCTTTGTGGAGCCCTTAGCTTGTGCAGGAAGCGGAGTCAGTGAGCTGCTGGTGCAGCCTCCGTTCTTGCTTTCAGGAAGCACAGCTGGCACTGGCCTTTGATTGCTGTCGTGCAGTGACTGCTCTTTGTTTCCATTCAAAAAGCGTTTGCTTACCTCGCTGCCAATACCTGTGTGGTGGTGTGCCATCCAATATGCATGTTGCAGGCTGCCCTCTTGGCACTGGGGAGTGCCTGTAACAGGTAGGAAAAGTGTCAGCTGTAGGAAAACTGTTGCTGAACTCTCAGTTCACACCTGACTGTTCACAAACAGCATTAACTAAAATCTGAGGCTATAGGCTATCAGGGACAGCAGTTTTTCCTGCTTTCCCCTCCCGTCTTGGAGGATGCAGCTGTGCAGTTCCCGAAGTGTCTGCCAATGCCTTCTTAGCCCCAGGCTAAGAAGGCTCTCTGGATACTGTGCAGTATTAAAGCCACTAACCTCTGTGCTGTGTGCAAGGAGCTAGAGGAAGGCAATCAAAAAAGAACATGTGAAGAGAAAGCTGGAAAAAGAGCCTTTTGATTATTCAGTTTTTAAGAGGGGAAAGCGCTGCAAGAGCAGCAGAACTTATTAATCCTTTTTTTTTTTTCACTGATGCTCTCTCCCATGGCTTGATTATCATGTGCTCATTCTCATTAAAGCTTTACTGGTGGCTGGAGTATAGCATTGCTATTCCATGCAGAATTTGTGGTATTTAATAACAGGGATAATCTTACATTGCAGTCTTTTTCTTCAAAGGAGAGGGACAGCAGTTCAAGTCTCTCTACGCATTTTCTTGGGAGTCCTAGGAATTTGGTACATCTGAGATTCCTCTGTGGCACAAAATTTGACTGAAATCAGCCATCAGAGCACAGTAGTACCAGACAGGACTGTGAAGTAAATAGTGCAGTTGCATAAATATTTCCTCCTTAAGAGACCAGACTGGGAAAAAAATACCACTATGTTAACAACATGCTATTGAACATCAAGGTCATTTCATTTCCCACATCCCCAGCTGGAGATTCGCATGTTGCTTTGAATGTACCTGTTGTCTTATTAGGCTCTGATCTTGCAAACACTTAGTTTTTCTGCCCCAACAGGTGCCCTGGAAGCTGTAGAGCCCTTGCAGCACTGAAATGAGGCACACAGGTGCAGCTGGTGAGGCCAGGGCATTAGGCTGGTTTGTAGATGAGGGGAATAGCTTTTATTTCTGAATCTCGGTGAGGCTTCCCAAAGTGCTACTGCTGGATGGCTGAATGTGTTTAAACACCATTCCCGGGGGCGGAGGGATCTGCTGGCCCAGCTTGCTCAAAGGCTGAAGCATAGGGCGCTCTGCTATGAGGTGGCACCGTGTTCCTGTCCCTTATGGGTGGCAAGGGCAGGGTCCCATGCCACAGAGATTTCTGGGGGTGGTGCTGGTGTTGGTGTCACGGCTATGGCACAAGCTCCGGGGCTGGCAGGGGTGTCTGCTGGCTCGTAGGCCATGGGATCTGTGTTTGTGCCAGGAAAGAAAATGTTTTTTTTTTCAGGAACTGTGGCCTTTGGTGTGAACTGACGTAGAAAATGAGGTGCCCATGGGAGGCCTGCAATCCTAGCTTTGTTTGGAGAGGAAAGAATTCAAAGTTTAGCAAAACATTCCTAATCGCAGAAAAATGCTTTGCTTCGAGACTCCCAGCAGGATCCAAGTGGCCTGACATGCTTTTTGTGCTGTCCCAGCTCGATCTGCGAAATCCAACATGAAGCCCATTCCAGCGCCTGTGCCGATGGGCGTCCCGGCGCGAGCGTGGCCAAGCGCTGCTGGCAGTCACTCCGCCTGCTCAGTGCTCGGTGCCGGCGCCAGCCAGAAACAAACAGGCAAAGTGCCGTGCCAGGGAAAAGGGAAACATCTTACTCCTTATTTAATCAATATCAACAGACATATTAACAGTCGCATGTCAACACGTGCAATTATTTGTAACCCACCAGTAAACATGCTCCTTAGGCCAAATCTGGCGGTGCCCCGCAGAGGCAAGAAGGCAAGAGCACGTTTGCTCTGGAGATGTGGATGGCCTGGGTGCAGGGTGCTGCTGACACAAAGCTGCGTAGGGGAGTGCTGGCACTCCAGGAGCATTGAGGCTCCTAGAGGAGCGCGCATTCCTGGGCTGCTGCGCATGGATGGCAAGGGCAAAGTCATCTCCTCCGCCCAGGTGTGCTTGCAGTGACCACCATGTCTGCTCTGGGACCTATATGTGTTCGCCCTTGTGCAAGCTTTGCACAGGAGCTTAGAGCTTCATCTTTGGTGGCTGCCTGTGGCTGGCAATGCTGCAGCTTTGTGTTATGTGATGCTATGAGCTAGAAGAAAAACTGGTGTCTAATAAGTAGAAAGATGAGGTCTGGCCTACAACAAGATTTTGAGGGCCTCGATGCTTGGAGTCTGTTGCAGGCTCTGGCAGTGATGGGGCACCTTTCACCGGGGATGGTGTGAGTCAGTGGTTTATAACCCTCCACGCATGAGTGTGGACAGGGAAGCTCTCCTGGAGTGGGCCCAGGGAGAACGTGCAGGAAGTCTGATGATGATGGATGAGCCAGAGTACGGCTGGGGCTTCAGGTTCTCTCTCACTTGTGCAAGGTGTGGGAGCGGTGGGGTGGTGCTGTTGTTATGGCATTGGTTTAAGAGCAAACTAAGCCTCAGTCCTCCTTATCCATGTGAATACAAAAAGCATCCAGTGCTAGGCTTCTCATTTCTTCCCTGAAAAATATGAAGTTTCACTGGCTGCAATGAGGGTATGTCCATAAGGAAAGGCAAAAATAGATCTCTGCTTTAATTTGAGGAATGTAAGTCTCCAGTGGTGAAAGCCCCCTCTCCCCCCAGGTGAATGTGCTGTCAATATGAGTGTGTGCAGGCAGCATTGCACAGCCTGTTGGGGTGGTGGATTGGGGAGGGAGATGCTACCTCCCCCCTCGTGGGGCCGAGGGGCAATGTGGCTGCCCTGTGTGTGGAACACCAAAGCTGGGGCGTGGGCTACCTTTCCTGAGCCCTCTCTGGATGTCAGTTCAAAGACCATCCACTCCCTGCAATATTTACAAATATATCTGCCTCTAAAATCTGCCTTTTAATTTATCAATGAGACAGGGATAGCATTACAGAGCTGTGCACACACATGTTATACATTCCCCCAGCAATAATTCCTTCCTCCAGTTATGCTATGTATTTAGTGCATTCCTCCAGTATGATAATCATCAGCATGCCTTAAAAGAAAAAAGGCTAACGAGGTCAAAACAAAATACAGAAGTTGGCCAGATAGTGGGAAGACACTACTGCAGCCCCTGAGGCTGGGACTTCAGTGTCCTGGCAGCCTCTGTGCCCTTGGAGGACAGTGGAGCCGCTGCCTGTTGGGAGAGCAGCAGTGCTGTGGCGGGTGGGTGGGTGACAGCAGCCAGCCCCGCTCTCTGCCTGCCGGGCAAACGGCTGGGGCTGGCAGGGGCAGAGGGGAAAGGAAGGCTAAAACATAACACGAGTAATAGAAAGCAGCTTGAAAATCTTTTCTCTATTTACGTATCAACCCACAGAGGCGGGGGGGGAAGCTCTGTGGTGTGTTGAGCTGTTGTTAGCTGCCTGCCCTGTGCTGAGGGTGAGGGAGCTGCCGTGAGACCACAGCCAGGCCTGCAGGCCAGCTCTGAGTTCCTCGCTCAAGGGGTGTGCCATTCTTTCCCAAAGTGGCTGAATTGTTCTTGGGCTCAAAGACTGCTTTTCCACAGTTTGCACATGAAGCAGTAAGTGGTGTAAGGCTGTTACCTGTCTTACAGGGGTGTTGTTTGTTTTTATAATTGATTTGAGAGTTCTTCATCTGCTGGTGCTCAGCTAATGATGAAATGTGATCAGGTGTTCTGTGGTCAGTCTTTTCTCTTAGGCTTGTCCTGAGCAGAAAGCTGCTTCTCAAGCTGGCCCCAGCATAAAGCAGTTGCTGTTTCTTTCCTTTTATTCTACTTGCTCGGGGATGAGCACCTTGTGACTACTAATTGCTCTCAAGCCAGCAAGCATGCAGGTGTCTGTCGGAGCTTTCTCTTTTCCCCTTGCCATCACTAGGTGGTGCCAGATTTGGCTCCAGATTTGTCTTCTGGTGGTTGCTGTGGTACCCTGGCTTGCAGCATTGCTGGGAATGCTTTGGGCAGCATCTTCCAAGGCTTTCCCTAGCCAGGACTGATGGGCAGTGCTTTTTGGGGGGGAGAAAGATGAAGAGGAGTTGCTTGTGTCTGTTTGCTCTTTGTGGGGCACCCAGTGTTGTCAGCCTGGCTGGAGCCATTAACACAGGAGGTCTGGGTGGGAATTGGCAGTTGACAAAGTACTTTTCCTCCGCATCCCACTCCCTTGCTTTGTGGGAGCTGTTACCTTTCCTGGTGAAACAGATGCTTGAGCATTGCAATAGCAGCATGCTCCCTTCTGCCTGAATATGTTACCTGCTTATTAGTAAGCAGCAGAAGGGGTGAAATGCATCCAAGATGGCGTTTACTGGAAATTCTTGCCTGGATTCACAGGTATGAGTCCAGTTTCCCAGCTTCCTTCCAGGGCCCCCATGCTCCCCACAGCCTCCCTGCACAGGGTTGCCTCACTGCCACTGTGACCAGCCAACCTGCGAGGCCATAGGGTACCCAAGTGGCAGACACAGATATCCAGGGGACCTGGTGGCAAGTGGAGGGCTGTTTCTGGAGGATCAGAGTAGCTGTGGCCTGTGCCATCTCTCAGCCTGCCACTGAGCTGTGTCAGCTCTAATGCCTGCAGCCGCTGCCCTGCTGGCAGGTGCTGCATCCCACCGTGCTAGAGGGCTGCTGGGTTTGGCGAAAAATCCCAGCTCTCCCAGGACATGCCAGTCCTGAATTCTTTCTCAGACTTCTTTTTTCTCCCAAAAGGCAAGAGAGACGTATTTGGGAAAAGCAAGCAACTTTTTACTTCTAACCCTTCCTGATATAATTGCTTATTTTCCATCCCCCAGGACAATATAATCGTAGCATTTCACCTAGGCAGCATGAGCAAGCCCTGCTTCCAGCGGCTGCTGTGGCAAAGCAAACATCCGTGGTATCTGATGGTCAGAAGTGCATGAAGTGGTGTTCCATAAAGGTCTTGGGGGGAGGTGGTGGCAGCTTGAGCTTAGTACCTGAAGTGCAAATACTTGGCTGGGAGCACGTGTGGAAGCACTACTGTGTGTGTCTCTCTGTCTGCATTCGTCTTTCAGGCAACAAGCGGCAGCACGTTATCGGGTGTGTGAATACATATTTACTACGGTAGGCCCAGAAGGGCTTTTCAACAACTTTCCCTGCATGTGTTGCTAACAAGTCACTCTACAGATTTACCAAGTGAGCAGAATCGCAAATGTTTCTCTTTACAATGAGAAGTAATCAGAGGAGGTCTAAATGGCAAACAGCGATCCAATATATACATTTGTCACAGATATAACGTAAAGTCAGCTCAGCCTCTTTGATGTCACATAAACATGTCATTTTGAAGCGACTCAGTTTTGCTGGCATTTCATCAGCCAGTGCACAACAAACAGCATCAATTACGCTCCATCGCTGTTTAACATTTGCCTCCTTTAAAATGCCCATCCATTACCAGCAGAGTGGTTTGCAGTGTTTAGTCTCTGGTGGGGATGGTATTCCACAGCCCTCAGCCCCGAGGCAGATTCTCTCTTTCACTGTTTAACCCAGTAGTTTAATTACTGTGTGGGTTCAAAAAAAATCCAAAACCTACCCTAAAAAATCCTGTATGCCAAACCTTTGTAATATTTAGCCTCTGAAAAAAAGAGATGCTGCGGAGAGATGAGCTGGGAGTAGGATTTCTGTTTGAGAAGGAAGGGAAGGACCCCTTGCCATCTCCTCGAGCATCCCTATTATTTGTCTGGTTTCCCTCTCCCAGGGAGGACACTGGGCACGGGTCTCACGGCTGGGCCCAGGGAACTGCCATCGTGGCACAGGCACAGTGACCAAAGCATGGCCCAACAACTCGGCTGCATTGGGTCCCACTGCAGCCAGGCTAGTGCATGGAGAGCCACTCTGAATTCATGACTAAGAGATTGAATCCCAGCACTCGTGCTGTAAAATACATTGCTGGGCAATTGAAGGAGGATGCAATACAGTCCGTTGTGTATTATCAAATGCATCACTTGTAACGTACATCAGCCCCCACACACACATGTACGTCTGACGTAGTCATCAGATCCTGCACCGATGTTCTTTCAAAGAGTTTGGGAGATGGGATGTTCTAAGTGTGGGGTTTGAAATACTAAGGCTACCAGCTGCTGAACTCGCAGAAAAGAATACAGTTATTCCATTTGCTTCCCTGCTAGTAGTTAAAAAGTAATGAATCCTTTTATGCTTTCTTTACATAATAGGCTCCAGCCAGAAAACTGGATGCTTCCTCGTCAATAAAATAAAAAAGGAATTCCCAATATTAAAGGAACAAAGATGAAATTGAGCAAGTCTTATGTTATTGTGGTTAACAGTCAATCAGGAAAACCAGAGTTTTGTTCTGCTGACTTAAAAAAGCATTAGGCTGTAAATATGTAGCTCATTTCTATTTCAGTGTTGGATTTTTTTTTCCTTTAAATTTACTTCATGACAAAATTCCCTCCCAAAGTTTTGGTGTTAGTTTGCTTCCCTCCCTTCCTTTTTCAAAACATCGGCAATTTACATATAAGGGCTTTGTCTTCCTGAAATCTACAAAGTTTAATGGAAGCAGTGATTTTTTTTTCATACAATAAAGTAATTCTGGGACTGCTGCACATGGAACTCAGTCAAAGAATAGGAGTGCAATGTCTGAGGTTTGTGTTTGTGTGGGCAGAGTGGGTAGTGGGGTGGCTGCAGGAAGGATGTCATGGCTGCAGCTTCCCTGGGAAACCTGAGGTTCAGCTGCTGTGGATGGGACAAATACTTCTGAGCATGCTTAAAATACCTGAGCCAGCATAAAACATGGCCTCCCTCTGCTGACTTATTATCAGACAGTATTTTTAAAGAGTTTTTTGACGTGTTTGAAGACGTTCTATGACAAATGCTTGTCTTGGGTGGAAGAGCCCAGCAATCCTTCCCAGGTAGTCGTGAACACAGCTCCCAGGCAATTTTACTTCTAGGCAGGGGTAGGTTTAGGCACACAAGCTGGAGCCAAAGGCTGCAAATCCAGCATGGCAGAGGTAACGTGTTAGGAAGAATAACAGATCTCGATAATTCTGAGTAGTTTATAGACAAGCAAAGTTGGACACACATATAAACTTGAGTTAGCCTGCAGATCACGCTGGTCATTAAATATAGCCATGCTGTAAAGTGTGTGCACACAAATCCACTCTATATATTTTAAGTGCACCAATAAAGACTTTGGTTGCAGTATTTAGAGGAGAAAACTGTTTTCTTCCCCTGAGCCCAAACTGTTCCCAATGAATAATTTGTCCAGTTCTAATGTATAATTAACATCCGAAGGTGGAGGCTGCTGTCGCCTATAAACATTACCATATTTCCATATTCCTACTCTGCAAGTTATCAGTTTTAAAAAGGAAACTGCACATGAACACACACAGGAGAGAAGCTGGCCCTGTGACCTGGCAGCAGCGCGTGCCACTGGTGGCAATGTGGTCATCAGAGCCCCTTGCCTCACGGCTGTTCGCACTTGTGGCCTCCCCAGCCTGCCCTCTGCTCCCTGCTACCCCCTTCACAGCCTTTGTAAGCCTGCCTTGCTGTACTTGAAGGCTTGTTTTCAGCTTATACCAAGCCATACGTGCCCAAAAGTAGCTGCTGATCCCTTCCTGCATGCAAATGGAGGCTAACTGCTTCCTGCTGAAAACTTCTCAAGGATCTATCCACAGAAACTGTGGACAGGTTTTGGATCATGTGCAGAAACTTGGTTTGCTATTTGGAGTTTATTTGTGAGGTTAGTGCTCCCCTTCCCCCCCCCCTGCTCCTCTTTAATCTAGTTCACTGAACAAATTCTAGAATTTTTTTTCCTGGCTTTTTGGGCTTTTACCATCTGCTAGCATTAATCACTTGATGCCAAATGGTGCCTATCATTCAGGAACAAGCACACCGCAGAGGTTAGCCTTTTCTGGAGCAGGACCAGAGGTGAGGTGTGTGCTGCTTTACCTGGCAGGGCAGTCACATGGCAGCTGCCAGCTGACATGGCTGTATTGAGGCCTGTACCAGAGGGAGATGGGGATTGATGCTTGTGGGAGCAGACTCCTGTGCTCCACAGGTCAGCCTGATGCAGCAGTTTTCTGGGCCAATGGAGGAAATTAATAGCACAGCGTTGGTAGCTGAGCCATCCCAGCACACCTGGCAGATGGGTGGTTATGAAGGAATTCACCTGTATCACCCTGGGGCCGCTGTACTGCTGTCAGAGAAGAGTCTTTTTGTTGCCTTTTATCTTCGGAGTTGTTTGAAGGAGGAAAGCAACAGCATCCTCCCCAGCAAGAGCTTTACTGGGCGAAGGGTGTGACAGCCTGGGGTTGTGGCGCTGCCGGCCGGAGCGCTGCCTGGCTGTGGGAGCCTTCACACATCTCTGCACGTGTGTGGGATGGCAGGGCCCACCAGCAGCTCCATCCTGCGTGCGCCCACACTGTGCCTCGCCTCCATCCCCCGCCACGGGGGCTCTCGCTCGGCACAGCCGCCGGCCGGGGGTGTGGGGTCTCTGCGCTGTGTTGCAATAACTCTCTTTGCTCTGCGGCATGCAGCGCATGGGAGCATATGGCTCTGTCTGGTTTGTTTGTTTGTTTTAGGGTTTTTTGTTTCTTTCTATTTTGGTTTACTGTCACAAATAATTTAATTATCCCATGACTTGCCATTTCAGTTATGCATTGTCTCTGTTCCTGTTTGACTTGGGGGCAGCTGTTGAGCTCTCCAGATTTAGGGCTCAAATCTGCTCATCATTATGTGTGAGCAGAACACAGCCCATCTTGTAAAACTGGCAATTCTGCACAAGGTAGGCATGTGTGAGAGCTGATGTGCTGGGTTGCAGCTCACATCCTGCGCCAGTGGATGGGACCAGCTCTCGACCCCCATGAGGGCCAGGTGGGACCCAGAAAGGCCTGAGCATACAGTGGGTGTTTGTTAGCAGATAGCAAATGGTGACCCACCTGAAGAACTCAAGTGGTTTGTGAGTGAGGCTGTGGAAATCAGCTCAGAAATTTTTGTTGTTACTCTCAACAAAACCGGCCATGAGTCTTTCCTAATCATCTGCCTTTTATTTTTTTTTTTTTTTTTGTCCAGAGCCTTGAGTCTACAGTCCCTCCTGTTCTCAAAGTTGCTTCTCTTAGGTCTGATACCAAGTAGCTTAAAATCAACTTCCCCTTATGCCACCTATACATATGTATCACTGGAGAGGTCAATGAATGAGAGATAGAGATCAAGGAGTTCCTTGAATTCAGCAGCCTGGGGAAAAGCATCTTTCAATAACAAGCTGAGAGTAAATTGTAATTAGTGTTGTGTTGAAGACTGACAAATGAAGTGTGGCAGCCCTTGCTCTGAAAATGGAACCAACTTGCGTGTTGGTCCATCGCTTCTTATCATATGATTGGTGTTCATATTTACATCTGTAAATCCCAAAAAGTAGCTATAAATACTTTGCTGGAGAGGGATGGATGACTTGTGCCTACAAGCATGTGCCCAGAGAAACGTTTGTTTGGCTTTTACCTGTGTTTTTCTCTCATGCAGTGGATTTAGGAGGCATGTCCTGTGGGAAGATAGGGAAGCAAACAATTCAACAGTATCTCGCTGGAGCTCTGTAGACGTTTATAAGGCATACAGCTGTTTCTCTTTTTAATTTGGAAGAATATAGGCCTCGCAAACAGGGTGGTTGGTTGTTCCTACAAATAAAAGCCCACAGCTCAAAGGCAAAATATTTTGAAGACAATGTACAATAAGAGCCTTTTTTTTAGCCATGTAAAAGCTGTTTTATGAAATTAAGCTGGAAATATCATAAGTGGGAAATGACCACAGAATAAATAGAACTGTTTAGAAAGACAGCAAACATGTGTTATTTATTTTCCTAGTAAATGGAAGTGGCAGATTCAATCAGCAAGAAACATCAGATAGTTATGAACATTTTAATCACATAAAAAAAAAGTTTATAAGTTTTGTTTATGGTACATTTAACTTTTTCAGTTTGGGTTGCAGGGGGGAAGTGAATAAGTCGTATTTACTAGTAAACTAGAGATAAGATGGGACCGTTTCTTCTTATATTGACAGAAAGGGGACAAGAGGTAGACGAGTGAAGTGTCTGTGCCATTACCTTTTGCACTGCATGTACACATCTGGAAAGCATTATGACCCATTGCATCAGAAATATTTTAAAACTATCAAACAGTTCCAAAGCATGTACTGTACCCCATGAAGAGAGACAGCCTTCATGCCTGCCATTTCAGAAGGTTTCTCAGCATGCCAAGGAAACCTATTTTATATAGGTCTATCTCTGCTTATATTTGCCTGAAAGGTTTAAAGCCACGCTCAAAAATGTTAATGCTAGATGTTAATTTTAGAGATGGGACAAAGCAAGGGTTATAAAATAGCCAGCTGAGATTAAATTCCTACATAATGACAAGTTGCTCATATGCCATCAGTAGCTGCAAGAGGAAAGTGGAAGGAGGGACAAGGAAACGTGGCATGGGTCTTGGCTCTGGGTGTGTGTGTGTCAATGCTGACCAGAGCCAACACAGTGTTTGTTTGCCTCTCCCTCTGTTTTGGAAGCCGTGCATCTCAAGTTGAAACATGCCACATGGACTTGTGCATTATAAAGAAAATAGTCATAAACAGATGTGTTGAATCTCGATCTTCCAAGATCTTGATTTTCTCAGTGTTCTTATTGCTGATGTTTGTCCCTCTGTCATCCCTGGCACATTGTCCTCTTTCACTGTGTATGTGTGTGTGTGGTCTGGAAGAGCTGGACAACTCCAACTACTCAGTGAGAAAGGTTAATTTTCCTCTTGGCAAATGTTCTATTACAGTAAGAGGGGGGGAGGCTTGTATTTGAGAGACAGAGAAGGAAAATATACAAGCAACATAAATACAAGAGGATCTTAACTGTGTGTGGAATGGACTGACTTACAAGAGCAGACTGTGCTTTTGTGGCTACCACATGTGCTAGTAGTGTCATCTTGCCTTGGGCTGTAATATTGTAATAGTCATACTAGGAATGAAAATTGTATACTTGGGGTGAAATGTGTGTACTGTAAGAGGTGTCCCTGACATTACAGGTTAAATAAAATGAAGCAGTGAGTAGAAGTATGAGTGTAATTTCTATCCTCGCTTGGATATCTCTACTTTCTGGTCAAACACAGGTGTTTTCTTCAGAGATAGCAGTAGATATAAAGCAACTCCATATCCTTGGGATATCAGCTGTATTGACTTTTACAGAGCAGTGAATCCAAAGATTCACTGCTCAGGGAAAAGACAAAAGCTCAGGGAAATTCTTCTGAGGGAAGAGAGAGGAGTTAGTGGTAAGACAGCAGAGAAGAAATAACACTCAGGAAAGATTTAGGAGGAATTTAGTTTCAGAGACAAGGAGCAGTGACATTCTTCAAGCACCTTAAGTATTGGTGCAGGCAGGCAGCACAACTGTTGCCTCCCTGCTCTCCTCCATCTCAGTTGCTTTCAACTGAAGAATAAAAACTTGTTAGATCTGGTCTGATAATCCAAGGATTTGCCTGCAGTACAAGACATGATTGGGGCTTGATCACATCCAGAGTATAACTGCCTCATGCCTGGGGTGCCCCAGGATCCCACTTTAGTTGCAAAAGCAACTATGAAACTGGCTGGAGGACACAGCATAATGCTGCTCACCTCTTGTGATTTTGTTGGCTCTCATCAAGCGAAGATAGCATATGCATTAAAGTAAAAGTTGATTGTTTCTAGTGACAAGTCTTCACAACAAAAAATACCTGTTGCTTAATTGCCCCATGTCTATCAGTGGAGTCAGTGTAAAACACAGGGAGCAACACAGAGGTTGATTTGAAGATGACAATAAAACGTGTCCTTCATGGGGAGGTGTTGATCTGATAAAGAGCTGTTTAGAGTTGAAGATGTCTTCAGCAGTGTGCTGAAGATTGTTGGTCCCATAGCATTGTTTCTGAGATATGGGTCCTAATTCAGTGTCAGGTTAGCTTTAACAGCCTCTGGTAGTTGTTAAACCAGTCTGGCTTTACCCAGTAGTGGGTGATTCCCAGTATGCTTCCCACCAGCACAAGAGTACGGCTCAGGTTGGAGGCAACTGCTTGGGTTGGAAGAATGGTTCCACAGCATGGGCAGACATCGTTGACTCTGTATAAGCTCAGCAGCCACAGAATCAGGAAAATGTTAAAAGGAATTAAAAAAAAAAAATTAAAAAAAAAATAGAAGAAAGAAATTAGGAAAAAAGAAAATAGAGAAAAAAAAAAAAAGAAGTAGGAGTCATCATGGATTTTCTCAGATTCAGTCCCATTATGAAAACCAAGTATCTTTGACAGAAATAAATGCCTGTGTAATATAACTAGATCAGCACACTAATGCCGTGGACTGTCTGGATGAAGGGTAAACTCTAGCCAGTTTATAACCAGTGGTCTAGCAACCTTGTAGTGAGACTTTGGGTACTTGTAAAGCAAGATGATTTAGTAAGAGACTTGGAGGGGGAATGATTCTAAGGGAAACCTTTTGCTGTTGGGTTTGGTCCTAGGCTGAGGGTGTGGTTATGTTCCTGGGGAGTGGGTGCAAGAGCCTGAAAAGAACTTTTGTAATCAAGTTAAATGCAATTTCTTGCTTTCGCTTTCTAGCTGAGCAGGGGGGAAGAGATTTTAATTTCTTAAATATGGTGCTCCAATCTTGGGGAGATCTTGGGAGTGGGAAAGGTAAAGATATTTTCTTGTTAAAAGTCTCCAGATGCACAGCATTCAGTTCTACTTGTCTGAGGGCAAAATAGAGCCATAAATCTTTCAAATAGGTACACAATACATATTTTGGCCTTTAGAAATCTGTACAACATCATACTACTCCTTTTGCCTTTGATTTAAAATAGTATCTATGACCAAAGTCACAGAAAGGGCTAATAACTGGGTAAAACTGCAAAATTTCTATGTTTTGTTTGGGCTGTGTGTCCCTAAATGTGTATTTACAGTGTGGAAGAAAACTACTGTTGAACGCACAGTAGCTATACCTCAGGTCTAAGGCTATTATTTAAATTCTAACTGCCCCTTGATGGTGTGTGTTAGGTTTTTGAAACCTCTTGGATGGGCTCTCTTGCAGACTGAAGTCAGGCAGCTGCTGAGCTTTGGGGTTTTTACTGGGTTTGTGTATATCTGACATGGGGTTTGCATATATGTGGTGCTGTGTCACTGAGTGATGACAGCCACGTTGCGTTAGGTGTGACATTCAGAAGGTGGATGAGTGGTTAGCAAGGGAAAAAAACATGGGGGAGCAGTGGCTGCTGCATCCCTGTGCTCCACCACTGGTCTGTGGCATCCAGCCTACTCTGAGTGAAAGGGGTGCAAGTTCCTCCACTTCACCTGTCACCTCAAATTGTCCTTGGTGAGAAAGCATGGACAGGTAAACACAGGCATGGTCTCATCTGGCCCCTCAGCAGGTTGGATCTGTCAGAGATTTGGGGATTTCTGGGCTCCCCAGAAGGTACACTCTCTCATCAGCAAAAATCCTTCTGTCTGAAGAAGACTTGCATCACCTAAGAAATGTGATGTGTGTTGCTGTATTTCCATGGAACTGCTCCCTTTCCCAAAGGCTGGGTTTGGCCGACAGCCTTTATTGGAAGGTCACGACTCCCACTGCTTTGCAGGGACCTAGAATCAACACCCCAGGAAGAGATGGAAAGAAGATAGAACAAGATTTTAATATGCTAGGAGAAACGTTTCCACTCATTTGAAACACCGAAATCCTGAAACACAGGACTCCAGCAACAGCAGTCTCAGCACTGGTGCTTCGGATTGGGCTGCTGACTGGCCCAGCTCTCTCTCATGCATACGCATACTCTACCTCTATATGTACATATACATATTTAGCTCAAAATAAACAGTGCCACACAGCTGCTGAGTCAGAGGCTGGGCCCTGTTCGGGAGTCCCCAGCTTGGCATTGCTTCTGTTCCATCGGAGGATTTCCAACATAATTTAACCTTGAGCTTGATTAAGACCTTGGTTTGCAGCAGCCAAATAAAGGCTTACAATAATCTGAAAGACAAAACCAAAGAAGTCATAATGATGCATATGAGAAAAGCAGAGAGCAAGGGTCACATGGCAGGAGGAATAGCTACCATTACACTGCAGTACAGCCTCACATGTGGCTCTGCAGTGGATCCTGGGCATGATGCTGCTGCTTCCAGTGCAACCAGCATATAACAACAAAATCATGCAACAGATTATGCCCTTTTCCTCTGACCCCTGATGTTTTGTATAAAAAAGGAGCATCCATGACACAACAAACATTAAAGTAGTTCAAGTTACACTGTGGAAATGTTGCGCCACACCAGTGAGCAACTTCAAGGCAGGTTGTACTTCCTGCCAGCCATGTCATGCCCTCCCAGCAGGGGCAACAACCCTCAGAGGATGCTTTTTGTGCTGAATTTTGGCCAGGAAAATGGCAAACTCAGCCCCTAGAGAGATGGAAAATTGTCTGCTCCTGACTCATGTGCAGGCAATATCTCTGCATCAAAGCATAAGTGACACTGCTGGGCTGGGACACGGTGGTGGGAAGATGCAAATGTGCACATGTGTGCAGGGGAGGAGCCCCTCACTGCACTTTGGTGAGCAGCCCTGGACTTGGCATGTAATGGCAGAGTAATGTCTGAGTAATGTCTGTTCTGCATTCAGGACTCTCTCTGTCCCAAACACACACAACTGGGTAATTAAAGTCACCAAAATGTTCTAACGTGAAGGTAGTCTGCATTTCGTCAGGAGGGGAAAAAAACAGCTTTGGCTGCTATGTAATGCTGCAGACAATAGCTGGAAAAAGCCTAGCTCTGTTCTCCCTTGGAAACAGATCTCCCTCACTAAAATAGACCTTGGCTGTTACATTTTTCCTATGGATCAAAGAGACAATTTTTTAAAAAATATTGTTTTCCAGGATGCTAATTCTCCTTTGCATCTGAGGGGTCATTTATCCCTGCTCATTGTTGCCCTATGCCAGCAGCATCTTTGGGCTGTTGTGGCCTTGGGGTGGGTGACAGAAATAGACAGGTGCCATGCCGCAGGTCGTCCTTACGGGAGCAAAGTGGGATGCTTCCCTGCCAAGCTGAGCTGGGACTGGGTATGGCATCTATGGCAGCAATGGTGTCTCTTCCCTTGTAAAAAATACACCTAACCCTTGTACATGCTATGGGTGGCAGAGTCCTACCAGCTGTGGGGAGCAAGCAGAAGGGCTAATGGCAACTCTCCACCATATGGGAGTGATTAAAGAAAGAATTGTGCTGGCTAGATCCCAGATGAGTTAACTTAATATTAAGTTGTGGCCTAATTAAACCACATCCCTTGCATCTTATCTGTCTTCCTGCATGTCCAGAACAGTGCCCAAAGATGCTGTGTTTTGCTACTGAGCATTCACCTTGTGCTGCAGCCCAATAACTGCTACCTGCACCCTGTTCATTGTGCAGCGCTAATGAAATTGTGGGGGTATATAATCTGATTTCAGATTCTCGCTACCTGGAGTCATTACACACTGGTCAAGTGCTTGCAGGTTATCCCTTCCTATAAATAGGGAGGCAGATGCATGCAACTCTTTCAAACATGGCTATTTCTATTAAATATATCCAATTAACCTTGAGCAGTACGGAGATCTAAGAGCCGGCAACAAAACTCATCCTGTAAAAGGCACGTGAAGTTTTCGGTAATGAAGTGAAATGCCTGTGAGTTTAAAGGGGTCTCCTGCTCACCCAGCTCTTCAGGAAGTTTATTACTACCCAGCCTCTCAGTGGCCTGGCTGGAGATGTCACCTGGAGGTGACAAATCTGTGTCTGGTGCAAGTTAAACAGGGGAAGCAGCGTTAGGGGGCACTCAGCAGGGTGGTTTTGTAAGTGAAGTCTCACACCTGCACCTGCAGGCACTGCACAGTGGGTGCAGAAGCTGCTGATGTGGTTTGCTGTCAGTAGATGTGAATTTTAATGCAGTCCTGTAAAAGCCAGAGCCAGAGTGTGTCCGGTGCTGCAGAAACAGCCCTGTGGGCACTCCTTGGCCCCGCTGGAGGAGTAGAAGGGGTCCAGGGCAGGACCTGGCAGGAACTGGGGCAGCAATGTCAGGAGCAGCACTCTTGGCAGGCCCATGAATGCCTGTGTGTGCCGGCACTAGACAGGCTGCCCACACGCTGCTCCTCAGCATGGAGCTTGAGGAACTGCCACTACACAGATGTCAAAAAGAAAGGAAAAGAGAAAACCCTTTTGCCCTACTTGTTTTTAGGGAAACTAACTAATGGTGACCTGTAAAATATCATCACTAACACAAGTGGAAATCTTCTAGTGGGAATTTGTGACTGGCTTATAAGAAGAGAAATAAAAGCTTCTCTTGAGTGAGAGCACAGGTCTACAGCCAGGATCAGAGAGTGGTTACTTCTCACTTGGCACCATGGTCATGGCTATATTTCTGACTCCTAGCTCACACACAGCCAGAAAGCTGATCCCCAAAATTACATGCCATTAAATGACTTGGAAGAAAAAAAATATACTACTGAGTCCTAATACAAAGGTTTATGTTCTGCATATCTGTTCTATGTCTTACTGCAGAAATAAACAGCCCTTAACCGAGAAATCTCTGTGGACAGGAACATAATAGATGAAGGAGAGATGGTTGTATCATTTCACTCAGTTGGTCATTACATGGAATTATAACTGTATTATCAATAAGCCTCAATGTCATTACCTTGCTATACTTGGCAAATGCATGCTTGCACTCCAATAAACATTCTCCATTAGAAATATTGCAGCCCATTAGCTAACTCTAGTGCCTGAGATGCTCACCTGACCAGGGGGATACATTGTGCTGCTCCTGCAGCAGCACCAGGGCCCCCCACATACCCACCTCCCGAGGGCTCTGGCCAGGCTTCACCAGGATGTGGGCACAGCAGCCAGCCTCGTTGTAATGTTTTGCTGAGTCTGAAAATCCTTCTTCAAAGGAAAAAAAGTGTTAGTGCTTGTGTAGCTGTATCAGCATCCACAGCCTGCGAGGTAAATCTTCTTTCAAGTTTCATGATATTTATTTTTAAAGGGAGAATTAATAATAGTTGTTGCCTCCCTAATGAAGAAAAGTGTCACAGGAGACTTGGGCTATTGTGTATTTCATGTATATGGTCTCAAATTCTCCTGTATCTCTCTGCAATTTATTTTCACTCAATTAATTTTATTTTATGATAAAGTAAATGGCCCACAGTGCTAATGGGCATTAGCTGTGGAGCTATCACATTATAATACAATCAGGTTAACTCCTAGCACTATGAGTTAACACTCCCATCTGCCACACATGTCCAAAAAATGATTATCTTTCTGGAAAAGCACATCTCTAAGTCTGCTGGTAACCTGCAGCTGAGTTACTGTCACAGGCCAGAGGAGCATACACCCTGTGGGGGGCTGCAGCACAGGACCTGTGTTGCCTCTGAGAAGCACCAGAGTAGGTCAAATGTGTTTACTATCCTTTATAGGATTTTTTTTTTAATTGTGATATTCTCAGTGCATTAAACTTCTGTGGGTTTTGAGCAGCAATAGGAAAAGTTGAGTTTCAAAATATCGCAGACTTCCAAAACCAAAACTGATATTTTCTGAAGGTGCATTGAAAAATTGTTACAAACATTTCTAGAAGAGTAATTTGCTGGGTTTGAGGAGGGCCCCCCTACTGGCGGGGGGGGGGGGGGGGGGGGGGGGGGGGGGGGGGGGGGGGGGGGCGCGGGCG
>JAWWES010000171.1:28309629-28359283 GCA_035583135.1 Lophotriccus pileatus
CCAATGCTACGTAACACATCTACAGTCAGTAGAAGCAGTTTTGTTCAGGAGGTCAGAGGAACCTGACTGCAGCCAGGATATATTTCCCAGCCCTCTCCCAGTGACCTTGTCACAGCAGTGCCTTGGGTCACTGCAGCTCAGCAAGGTGCACTGCAGTGTGCCTGTGGGGCTTCCCAGCATCCAACGGGAATCAGGGAGGTGTGCTCCTGTAACATGGATTCTGTCCTCTGGCTGTATTCCCCAATTTAGGAGGTGTCAAACCACAGCTGAGATCTGCCCCATCTTACCCATCACGCTGGTTTTGCTTTAAGAAAGGCTATGGTGCCTTTCACTCAGAAGGCTTCAGTTTGAAGAAAATGTGGTTTTGCTCAGAAAAAAGGCCAAGTCCTTGGTTTAAAGCCACATGCAAGGCTCAGGGCAAAGCTTAATGGTCACGCTTGAAAATTCCCCCAAGCCTTTGCTGTAGCAGCAGCCCACTCTGTAACTAGTGCTCTCTTCTTGCCCAGATGGCACAGGGACAGGCACCCAAACGGAGCACCCCACATTTGGTCGGGGTGAGTTGGGCATTGCCCTGTGGCTCCTTGCTGCCACCTCTGGTCATGCTGCTCTGGACACAAAGGCACTTTCAGGATGGGCAGGAACCTTTGGACGCAGTGGGGTGCTGCAGGCAGGTTAGTGGGTGGGAAGACACGTTTTGGTTTGGATGTTGGCAGTACTGAGCACATCAAGTACTCCAGAGTGATGAGGCTGGATTGAACACCATGAGGTCTTGCTAAATAGTGTGATTTGGAGGCATTGTTTTCTAACCCCAAAAAGTACCTGAAGCCTTTTTTTTCCAGCCAGTACAACTGGAAACATTTTTTTTTCAAAGTTGACTCCAATGCCCCAGCTCTGAGAGGTGATGCTTGAGGGAATAACTCTTTAACGATAGTAATAAAAGCTATTTAGTCAATAACATACTCCCAGAGGCTGTGCCACTGCTTTTCCTGCAAGGAAACCCTTGCAGCCTAGAGTAATTTGCTGTGCAAAGAATTCACAATCTGCTGATAAAAAAAGAATAATTAAAAATTTTCCCAAATTTTAGATATTAAATCAACAGCAATGTTTCAGTCTCTGGTTTTGCCTACTGAGAAAACAACTTTGAGCGGCGCCTTTTGGGTTGCAGGGAGCATGGCCTTGGGGCAGGCTTGTTCTGGATGAGGCTGGTTTCAGCTCAAGGGAGAGATCTGCTTGAGATGTAGCGCCAGGGCAGCATCCCGCCTTTCCCTCAGCATCCATGCCTGTGGCACTGTGAGACACCCTGGCTGCCCTGGGAAGGCCAGCAGGGATCTGTGCAGGGGACATTGGGCCGAGCAAAATGGCAGTTTTACAGCTTAAGTGCAAACAACTAAAAACACTTTCTGAACAAGCACCCAATAAAATGGTATTATTACATCCTGTGAACAGCTCCAAAATCCTTAACTTGGGGATATCAGCAGCTCCTCAGTGAAACTAAGCTAATAAACAAGTAGATAATTAACAAAGACAAACATGAATCTTGGTACCAGTGACTTCATATTAAGAAACCTTCTGGTTTTAATACTTGGCATGTATGCATGAAATAATTTATTGCTGTTTCAAAGCAATTTCAACTGTTAAACATTCATTGGTTTGCTGAAGGAAATGGTAAAAAAAATTCTTTCATGTGAACATTAGTTCTTAATTTTAACATTTCCTTATTTTCTATAATGGGATTTGATGTGGCAATAAGCTTTAGGAACAGAACTAAGTGGAAAAATATTGTTAGCAGGTGAAGGTTTTCTTACCGGATCTATGAATGGTCTGCAGAACAGGATGGTTTCATCAGCAAGCACCCTCTGAAGCATGGAGCTTGGGTGTCAGGAAGGATCGCCTCCACGCTGAGCAGTAGCCTTAGGGATAGCTAAATACATCCATAGCTGAGAGGCACGCTCTGCATCCCCGCGCTGCTGCCGTCCAGATTTTGGGAAGTATTGATTTACTGAAGGTGCATGTGAATAAAGTGCATCACCTTATTAATGTGTGTGCAGCTGGGGGACCTGTGTATAGAAAAGTGCCGTTCAGTTTGTCAAGCCTTGGCAGCCCAAGCCTGGCCATGGGCATCTGGTGAGACCTGGATCACTTCTGGAGCTGGAAGAAACGCTCTTCTTTGCTCATGGCTTCTACTAGTGGTAACTTTAAATTTGTCAAAAATTGAGTTGTACATAGAAATCAGACATTTTCGCATACACACGAATTCCGTGCCCTGTTATATCTGGTTTATGTTTATGCACTGATTGAGGAAAGAAGATGTTTTTCTTGACAGAACTGTGCAGCTGAGAGATAATATACAGAAATGTCTCCAAAATACTTCCAGTCTATTTTTATTTTTCAAGCAGTCCTGGATAGTGTCATGTTCTCATCTTTAACTCTGAAAAATAAAAAAACCTACCCAGGGAGGACCCGTCGCCTGCCTGGTGCCAAGTGCCGCAGAGACCTTGTGCTGCTCCTGCTCGGCACGAGGGCTACAGTGTGACACACCGTGTGGCAGGGAGGGGGATGCGATGGTGTTAGAGGAGCTTTGGGTGAAAGAAAAATGATTCTGGAGTAATTTCTACACGGCTAATGCAATGGGAGCCGCAACTAGAACAGGGTGTGCTGTGCACTCAGTTTGCAAATGCCTTGCCAAGCCCCCCTCCCTGCTAAGCACCAGCCTGTGGCTGCCATCCCTTTGCACTCCAGGCACCCTGCAAGCAACGTGCGTGGCTCAAGCTCCCTGCCTCACCACAGCTCTGTGCACCTGCATCGGAAAGGTTTTATCTAATGGAGGCATGGAAAAGTGATGATAAGGTTTTATTTCCCAACCTTATTTTACTATTAGTGCGGTGAGATATAGAAAGATATGGATAGGCAGGAAAGCTGTTGGCATACTTTTGAATAGGAAATCTAGCAAATTCTTTGCAATGAATTCAGTCTCCTGCATTTTTGCCAGTTTGGTTTTCACTATTATTGGGCACAATTAAAAATTAGTAAAGCTGAGGTAAGAATTAAAGTTTGTAATTAAATTTTCTCTCCGTACCGTGTTAGCATGAATTTGATGTTGCTTTACAAGGAAAACTCCTTTTTGCAATAATTAGCTTTCAAAGAAGGAGACAGTAATGGAAAACATTTGCTAAATTAAAAAGACTGGCAAACCATGGCTATTTACAGTTAAGGGGCACTTTCTGCTCGGTGCAGGGTCAATGGCAGACTCCCAACGCTCTCTGCCAGCATCTGCACAGGCCCTGTGGCCACCGGCGATGCCCTGGTGGGCGTCAGTCTTAGGGAAGCCCTTTCACCTGGCAGCAGCCACCACCAGCAGCCAGCAGGTGAAGGGGTTAGGGAGAGCCCTGTGCATTTATCCATCAGCCTTTGTAGGGAAGTTGGAGGTGCCTTTGCTCCACTTGCCGCCACTCTTCCCCCGCGCCACAAAACCGGGGAGGTAGGAGCTGCTTGCCTGCGTGGCGGCTGCCCTACATAAAGCGAGTTCCCAGGCTTGCATCTCATTTCAGTGCAAAAGTCAAACTGAATGACTCATGCCAAATCTTTTTATCTTGTCGCTGCGACTGTCAGCGTAGCAGAACTCCAATATGACTATACTTATTGGAAGGATTATTTTTAAGTACCAAGCATATATTTATATGTGCGTCGATATTTCATCATTTTCAGCTGAATTGATCTACTGGAGCAGAATAGTCCCTCTTTATAATAACCTCCAACATGTTAACTCATTCATCTGGGTAAGCCAACAAGTTCAAGTGAGGCCTCCAATATGTTAATTATTCATGCATGAATCTTTTATTTCATCTAGCCTCATCCGCCCCAGACTGCCTTTTCTAGGAAAGCTCTCTGTTGAGAAGAAAGCAACAAATACTGTACGGTGATTTGACGGGGGGAAAAATCCTCTGCATATTCCAAATTATAAATTGTCTAGTCTCAGCCTTTTTTCTCTACTGCCATCTATTGTGCAGCAAAAAATGCATAGTTCAGCAGCATAAAATTGTGAGTTCTGGTTTTAAATGAGAAGGGTCATTTGTTGGTGGCTCCTGAGTGCTTGTAGTTGCTTCTGCTCATCAGAGAACCTATTAAGTTAATAAGGAGAAGTAAAACTGACCACGAAGCAATAATTAGGAGGCCTGAGGAGCACCTAAGAATATAGGTAGGATCTGGTATTAGAAAGTACAAAATGGGCTGTCCAGGCTTTTCTTGTAAAAATTCCCATAAAGGGGAAGTAGCCCCTGGCTCCCTGGATGGCCCAGCATGGGGCCAGCCCATGGAGGGCCTCAGGCAGGGTAGGCACAGGCTCCTGTCCCCCTGCTTGGGGCTTGTCCCTACCCCAGAGGAGCCAAGCAGGGGCCCCTTGTCTACATTTCTGCTCCCCACTCACACTGCACAGCTGCAGCCCCTCCAAGGGGCAGCTGCTGTCAGTACCTGTGTGGCATCAGCCAATGACCAGAATGGAAATGGGGATTTTCTTCTTTGCTCCCTCACTCTTATAGGCTGCCTCTGCTCTCCAGAGAAGTACTGTGTTTCTGAGCCACTAGTGCAGAGAGCTAAAAGACACTGTTACTGTCTACACTGACAGTACATGGGCAAAAACACCTTCAGAAAGGCATGTGCTATGGGGCAAGTGGTTATTCTTTGTGGGGTTGTTTCAGGTGTATCACAGGTGTTTTGTTCCTTGCTCATACTGGTTTTACACTAACCCTGTTTACTTTACCAGGGTTACTCCTGGTGTACACTGATATGATGGGGGAACTCATGCCCAAGGCCATCCCCAGAGAGCCTGGGTTTTCAAAAACATCATCTGGCATCAAAACTAGGACCATGTGAGTTTGCCTCAGGGTCTTGCTCCCATCCCTGGGGAGAAGATGACCAGGACCCATCATGGTAGAAAGCAGAAGGCAGCCCTTGCCCTTTCTCCTTCAACTGCTGATGGGATGCTGTCCATGCATCCCTCCCACCCCGGTGCTGCAGGTTAATGGTGACCACAGGTTCTAAGGGATGCCTACTCCATGTGGGCAAAGACAGACCTACCAGTAAAGGGAGGATTAGTGGAATCTCAGGCCAAGCCTCTCAGTGGCGCATGGGGGATGCAAGGCAGATGCTGCAGCAGCTGGCCATCCTACTGTAAGGGCAAGGTCCCTTCCCTTCTATGGCTCTGTTTGCTTCCAATTTTGTTAGTCATTTTCTGGACAGTAAAATAAAACTGCCCAACAATAAAAATAAAGCCAGTCAAGTCCTCATTCCCTTAGGCTGCCTCTCAGGATGTCCCCACGAAAACGCACTGTCTGCCATCATCTGTGGCACACAAAAGGGAAGCATGTGGTCACATCCCAGCTACTGACTTAAATGCACTTGTATGGCATCAAAAGCAGTAAATCCACAAACCAGAGAGAATTCAGCAGCAAAACCAAGTGCAGGATCACAAGCATTGATGCATGCTTAAAAAGATAAAATCCTAAAAGGTTATGACCAGAATATTTTCAGGTGAAAAAAAGGTCAAAATAATGAAAATTAGGATCAAAGTAATGGGAAGTATATGAGAATTAACAACCATCCTTAATACATCTTGCATGAAAGACAGCTGAAAGCCAGTTACTGGTGGAGTATATATGACAGAGTATTAAATTGGTTTTGAACACGTGAATGGTGTAATGCGCCGTGGCCCCAGGGCAGAAAGGAATACAGCCACCACGGCGAGTGCCGTTCCCTCTGCCGAGTGCCCTGGCAGTACCTGTTTTACAACTTCACAAATACTAAAAAGTCATCCATCTATGTCTAAACCAAAATGACATTACATATTTTCTCAGATTTATTAGTAAACTACTAAGTAGTAACATTAAGCTTTTAGAAAAAGATTAACGACACTGTGCAGCGGTAACCTGTCATCTTAATTTAAGGGAAAGTGGCTGAAAATGCTCACTCTTCGTGAGGGAACATGCAAAATCCTTTGCCTAATGGATGTGGAAATGGTATTAGATCCCTCTCGCATCAGGACATTAAAAGCGTGTTATTTGCTCTTTATTTGTTTGTTTTTAAGTTTGGGGATGTTTTTGTTTGGGGTTTGTTTCACGACAGAGGAGCGAGAGCGTGTCGGTCCCCGCCGCTACGTGTGCCCTGCCCGCCCTCTGCCCCGGCTCCGCCAGCCCGGAGCGATCCCCGGCCCCGCTGCCGCTCCCGCTGCCGCCCAGGGCTCGGCGGGGCCTCAATCCCCTCAGCCCGAGAAGCCGCTGCCGCCCGGGCCCGCTCCACCGGCGGGCGAGGGGCCGCGTGTCCCACCGCGCCCGCACATCCCGGGGGGCCGCCGGTGAGGGGCACGGGGAGCTGCCTCTGTCCGTCCCCCGCCCCGCCTGGCGGCATCCTTCCGAGACCTAGACCATTGTGTTTAGGCTTCAGGCTGATTGCCCTGCCGTCAAAGGCTATTTAGGTGATGCTCTGCCTTTCAGAGAAGTTAAAAGTGCAGACGAGAACGACTGCATGTATTTATCGACATGAGAACAAACGTTAATTATTCCTCTTAGTCTGTGAGGGACAACATCAACATATATTTTTTACTTCATTTGCTTCTTTCAAGCATTGTAAATGGCAGCTGCTTCAGACTAGGAGCATATGAGAAGCAGTCCCGGTTCCCGCTGGCTGGGATGGAGCTGCACAGCAGCACCTCACAAGGAGTCTGCCACCAAGCCCGCTTTTCACAGGAATCTCATGATTTGCCAAAGCCAATAGATTCCAGTGACATGTGGGTTGTTCTGAACTTGGGCTGGAAAACCTGCCAGCCTCTGCTCAGTGCCTGGTAAACCCTGGAGACAGGGTGCCTATAGACTTGTCCCTGCCCTGTGGATTGCCCCAAAATTACAGTGCCTGCCTGTGTGCTGCCCTGCATGGAGCTACGGGGCAAAGCCCACAAGGCTTAGCTTCACCTGATTGTTGCCAGCTGAAATGGGCTGCTGGTTTTAACGGGTAATTTGAACTGTAGCCCAGAATTAATTGATATTAACATAGGAATCAAAATGCTGATGTTGGGAGATAGTAACACTGTTGCTCACTATGCATTGGTGTAAATGAAATGGAAGATGCCAAACTGTGGCAAAACAAACCTTATAAAAGCCTTTCAGTCCATTTGAGCACACAGGCAGACTGAAGAGAATTGTCCATATCAAGGCTGGACAAAAATTCCTGATTGCTTCCCAGATAAGCAGTCATCAGTATGTGTCAGTGAAACCATGTGTGTTCTGACAGCACATTTGGCACAAAATTCCAAGCCCATTCGTACCTGCAATTATTGCTCTAAAATCTCTTAAAAAACCAAGGGGAGAGAGCACACAAAAATCTTGCTAATGATTCAACAATAAAATATAATATAGGTATTGAGTCAATATTGCATTCTGGTCCAAAGCTCATTTGGGTCAAAGTATAATTCCAATAGAATGGGATACAGATTGGATCAGCCCTTAATGAGGTGTCGCAAAAGAAGTGTCAGTAAAATATACAGGCCAGCATATATTTTATGGGGAAGATACTCTGAAGTCAACATTACAATTTACTAGTTCAGTAGAACAGCTGGAAAAATAAATTTGTTTAGCTAGAATAGCACATCTATTTATTGAGCCTCCTTCCGAAGCTGTGCACATATCAACAGTAGGATTGGTCTCTAAAACATGGGGGAAGAGAGGAGGGGGATGATGGGGAATTCAAATTGATGCGCTACTTATTCCACAATAGTAATTCAATTAATGATTTTATAGACCCTGCGCTGTCTCACATTCTCAGTCGTTCTCAGGCAAATGAGATGGGGAATCAAGCAATTAGCTGGGATTGGCAACGTGGTGGGTTCAGCCTGAGCAAAGAGCTGCACAAAAGCCACCTTTTGCTTCCTGACAGAGTGTGGGGCAACAGGGAGCTCCCCTTTGGCTTTTGGAGAGGAGGCTGGGTGGCTGCTTTCACACTCTGGCCACCAGAAACTTTAGTCCATTATTCTCACCAACAGTAATGGACCAGTCAGAACCGACACAAAACACTTTCATCTCATTACTCACTTCCATAACTTCTTTTGGCAGCGGCAAAACCCTAACTGAGGTTTTCCATACTTAATCTTTGCTGAGGGCTGATGACATAAGGAAACAGTTGTGTGTGATTTCTGAGTTATAGCCAAACTTTTGGTCAAAGCTACAGTAAAGCCAGGGCTTGAAACTTGAGATGAATGTAAACTTGATTCAGGAAATTGTTTAGGTACCTGCCTGATTTTTAGCAGTGAAATAGTCCTCCTGAATTCACCTGAATTACTAAAATGCTTGAAGATAAACGTTTGCTGATGTCAGGCTCTGAGACCGCCTGGTCTGTGCTGCCCTCAGACTTGGATGAAGTTAGGGCAAGCAAAGTCTCCTATAAATCATGCTTTAAGTATTTAATTTTGCTTGGATACTTCATAGTATACATAATATTTGCTGTTCTGCACCAGCAGAACTGGCATTGAGACATTATTTTTGTATGCCTGTGTACATGTACCCTGCAGGCACCAGTGGTCATCGTGTCCCCTATCCTGCCGTGGCAGGTGTGCAGGTGGCTGGGCACGTGGGTGCCTGACAAGCCCATGCCCTGGCATAGTCTGAGGTAACAACCTTTCCAGATAAGCAGCAGGGATGCATCACTGAGGCATTCCTCTTTCAATCTTTTATCCCCAACATTCATCCTATTAGTCACTGTTTTGTTTGCAAATGAACATCTCTCTGAAGACTTCAAACTGCAGTTTTGCTAACAAATCTGACAACTGCCATCCGTGATCTCAAGGATCTTCTGCACCCAGGTTGCTCAATGTGGGCAGGAATGCTAGCTGGACACACTGCCAGCATTGCCTGTGCCAGGCCAGGGTTGCAGGGAGGGTTGTACCCCATGCCTAGTGCACGCTGGGCACGGCCTCAGCACTGATGCTTGCTGCTAAGGCACGCTCAGTTATTTTCTTCCTGTGCAGCAAAACTACCTTTTTTCAGGAGGCCAGTGGAGGTCTCTATATTTTATTCACATAATCCAGACCTTCAGTGTCAGTGCCTGAAACGAATTACTGTTTATATTAGAAACTTAGTTTAATAAATTAAGTCTGGTCTATGAACTGTCAAAGTTCCTATAGTCTGTAATTCATATAGAACAGATGCCTTTTCCATGACTCTTAACTAGAAGTGGCCAACTTGATTGCTTCCTTTTTGCCATTACTACATTCTGTAGGTTTAGTTATCTACTGCCTACAGAGAATTCAAAACAATTTAAAAGGGCATCTGGTATAAAGTACTCTCGGGGAAAAAAAAAATCTTTCCATATACAATAACTTTCTGTTTAGGTCAGAGAATTATTCAATAATTGGCACTTGTTTGACTAGACCATTCAGAATCAGTTTGGTTTAGTTTTCCAATTGTAGGTAGAGTTACAGGGTTTTTTTTTCTTTCCAAACAAGCAGGTTTGTAAGTCCTAATTTCCAACATATTTGTGGCACTGCTGTGATTAAGACCTAACAACTAATTTTTGTACAAGTAACAAACACATATTTCAAAAGTGCCATAAATAATTCAGTGATTTTTCCCCCAGATTGTTTATAAATTATAAATTTTCATTTACTCTGTCCTAGTTTTATATAATACTGATAAAAACGAATAGCTAAAAGCAATGGTTTAATTGAAGAATAGAAAACAAGGGTAGGATGGTCAGAAGAGACCTCTTTGACTTGCGTTCTAGTTTCCCAGTCACCATCATTTAAAAGGCTGGACCCACTAATACAGGCTGTTAGAAGTCCTCACTTCCAATATTTATGTTTTGTGAAGCACTCTTAATGCACAAACAGTTGTCACATGAAAAGTTAATAATGAAGCACATCTATGAGGATGAAAAGAGAGTGGGGCTGATGCTCACTGCATCAGGAGTTGCACGTCCAGGCATTTCCAGGTAATATTTTTTCCGTGTTGCACATTAAAACGATTCATCTCAGGACCTCGAGCCTGCCGGCATGGGCACAGGAAAACTCTAGGACTGGGACAAGTCCCCACAAGGACCACAGGGAACAGCTGCCTGATGAAATTTTCATTGTGCTCCCTGCTAATGTGTTAAGCTTTCGGGACAGGCTATAGCTGTGTTGTGGTTGGAAGTGAGAAACATTTTTCCGTGTTCCTGTGTCTGTCACAGCCTGTGAGATGAAACAGCCGCAGGACAGCCTGAGCTGGGGCCACTGCTCCTGCAGAAGCAGTGTCCATTTGGCAGAGCTCATTTCGTTAATGGCTGGGCAGGGGTGGCTGACAGTGGGGCTGTGCAGAAGCTCTACACCCCTGGCCCCAACACATTTCAGCCTTACTCAAGGACAGTCTTATCTGCTGTCCAAAACCTGCCCCTCCAGGCAGGCTTAGCTACATTGCCAACTTGTGTCCCAGCACAGGGCTGTGGCCTATGAGTTCTTTGTCTATATCCAGAGGATATTTACCTCCAATGGCTGTAGTCAGTGTTTTGTTTGATGATTATTTTCCCAGTTCAAGCTAGCTGTGTCGTGCCACTGAACACAGGTTGTTCTCATCTAGAGCGCCACCAGTGTTGCTGTGCTGTTACTTGCAGCAACTCTCCATCAGTTGGGTGTCTGAATGGGATATCAGTCTGGGAAGAAGTTCTTTGCTTTTGTGCTCTCCTCTTTGATTAGAAAGCCAAAGCAAGGCCAGAGGAAGAGAGAAATCTCCAAGCTGAAGAGCCAGTCAGCCTGTCTGGTCTTGCAGCCTGTCCCCACCCATGGCAAGAGCCCTTGATTTAGAGGAAAGTGAGGGGAATTGGGTAATGCCAAGTTTGAAATAAAAGTTAGTGAACCTCTGAAAATGAGCAGTTTTCTCATATCCCAAGGCATGAGAGGTCCCTACCTGCGGCAGTGCACTCTGCCTGTCCCAGTTGGGAGTGAACATTGTATGTCCTGACTTGTTGTTTCTTTATAATCTTCTTTTTCCTTTACTGTGAAGGTTTGTGTTAGCAAATAAAAATCTTGAGATAGTGGGGCAAATTGCTGGGAAGGCTGACATAAGAAGGAACGTGCTGACATCCGCCAGCTGTGTCAGCCAGTGAGCAAAACCAGCCTACAAGACCCAAAGTTTCCCTGTGATGTAGGGATGCTGCTCCGTCCCACTGCAGCTGTGTCAGTTTACTGAGCCGAGAATCAGGCTCACAAGCCTTAAAAAAACCCAACCGGTCACACAGTACAAGCAGAGAGAAGGGAATGTATAGGTGGCAGATAAGAGGGGAGCGGAGGCTGCCAGGCCTCTGCAGGAAGCTCTGCTTCATGTCAAGTGATGTCCAGCCTTGCAGACAGCCCACCCTGCTCAGGGCTGGGGGACGTGGAGTTTGTTGAAAGCACCACCAGCTCCCACAGCCCCAGATGCCACCACCGGCTCGCTGAGCTGGGCAGCAGTCATGGGCTCAAAAACTCTTTACCATTCCTGCTTTCGCAATTGATCATGACAACATGGGTGATAATGTTACTCATTAGTCACAAAAAAGTTGTTTCCTCTGTGGAAAACGGAACTGCACAAGGACAGTTGTATATACATCTCTGTGTTTACAGTAAGTACACATATAAATTATGTATACATGTGTAAGTAATGTGTAGGAGCGTAATTTTGTGTGGGAGAGAAACATTTCTTTCTGTGTATGTGTAGACCCAAACTCGTACGCAAATACATTTTGTTGGACATATTAATAACAAGCAGAAATCAGTATTGGGAAACTAGAATGTAAATGGCAGAGCTGAGAGCACACTCTCTGCGTGAACTACAGTGCTGATGCATGGTTTGCTTTCATACAGGAGGACGAACAGCCCCAGAGCTAGGGAGCACCGGCAGAGTGCACTGGTCACTGCACTGGTTTTGGTGCAGCATCTAATTTTTATAGCATAGATGCCCTCAGAACTCATCCCATTTTAGTTGCTGGCAAAAGTCCTGTTGGCTTGGGTGTTTTACAACGTACAGTCATCTCAGGGTTCCCATAACAAGGGGCATGATGCTATGCAGGTCCCTTAAGTGTGTAATTGTAGGGGTTGATGGTCTGTGCCATGTATGTGTTTAGGTGTGGGTTCAAGCACCTGGCTGAACAAGGCTCAGACTGGCTAACGTCCCTAAGGTGCTGCTGCTTCATTGAGAGGCTTCTCAGTTCACACAACTGATTTTTTTACTACCTCACAGGCCAAAACAGGCAAGGATCAACTCAAAATTTTACTTCCAAAAGTACTTTCTTCTCTTATGCTTCCTCTTTGATTTCTAATTTAAATCCATTCAGAAACCTGATGTAATTCCCAGATGTGTTTTTCTTGGCACTTTTAAATTCATTTATTAATCTCAAATTGTTGGGAAGTTGGTCTTTTTTTTCCTTGGTGCATTGTCCTTTTCCTTCTGTAGAAATGACATGACTCCAATCTGCTGGCCATGCCTTTCTCTTTCAATTATTCTGTTCTGAAACTTTCTTGAGTCTGCAATCCTTTTATTTTTATTGGCTTGTCTTTTTTTTTGACTTCTACCCTTTATTTTACTGTCTCTCCTCTCCACAATGCTCTAATTATCTTGACTTTCCACAGCCATTTTGCAAGCCACTAGCCAAGGCAATTTCAATATATTTGAGCTTGCCAAAGTATTCTTGGATGGTCCATGAAATGGAATTATACTGTACTGAACCTAAATCTGACCCGCTGCTGCTCTGATTATAGTCCTGCCTGGTCTGCATTGAAAAATCCCAGCACATTTAAAGAGACAGGTTTCCTATTATCTTAAGAGGCAGCTGTCATTCTCCCACATTTCTTCTTTTTCTAATTAGTTTAGAGAAATGCTGTCTGTCAACCCCACTCTTCGTGGTGGTCTTTGCACTCCTGTGTCCATAAACCATCAATGGCTTGCTGTGAGCAACTCCATTATACAGAGCTATGAAATGAAATCCACATTTGCCTGCTTCATAGATCACTGGAATTAGAGGGACTCTTTCCACTGACTTCAGGGCTTTGGATTATGGCCTATTTCTATTTGCCCTAATACGCGCAAACTTTTGGCTAATGCCCCCCGGCATTGTCCTCCGAGACACAGCTTTACCTCTCATGCCTTTCACTCCCAATAAAAAAGCTTCTGTACTGACCCTAGATGACCTCCCAGGGTTGTTCTCCACCCTATTGCGGGACTTGTGTTTTTTCAGCTGTTCCACCCCAGCTGGAATCACAGGGGACTCAATGGCGGAGAGTTGGAGAATTTTGCAATGATTCTAAGGGCCCAAGTGAAGGAGTTCACGTAGTTTATGTCTATATCCATATGGATACCGTGTGACCCGCGACTGCATCCCTTGCAGTGAGTGCGTGAGAAACCAGTGCATGCAAATGTTGGGATCTGATGGAGGCAAGGCTGAGGGCCATTCTTTTGGATACTTGCTGTGGTGGGCAAACAGTGGGATGGCTCTGCATTGCCCTTGCCACCCAAGACAAGAGGAGCACTGTGTGCTGCACAGCGGGAGGAGTGGTCACCCAGCACCTTGAGGTTGCAAACCCTGCTCAGCCTCCTGGCAAAGGCCCATGTCTTATAATGGGAAGAACTGTACTGATCTGCTGTTTCCCTTCTTTTATGTCAAGTAATTTTTATTTAATTAAAAAAAAATTCCAAGATGCACTGGGCAATAGAAATAAATCTCTTCATTTTAATTTTATTTTTATGTTTTATCACTGTTACTTCACCTTGCCTTCCTCTCAGCCTCACCGTGTTTACCAGCAAGCTCAACATCATGGTTTGCAGTCATATCTGTCCCTTGAGGTTTTTCCTGCTTGCAGAGTTTGGTATGAGAGCCAAATTTCATGTAAGGAAAGGTAAATCTAGTAAAACCTGTTGAGGAGTTCTGTTGGGTTTGAGCACCTCTCTAAATATCTGAGTCCTATCTGAAAACATCTGGCAATGAGCCATGGGATTCCTTTACAATGGCACTGTTAAATGATGCCTAGTCAACTGCCCATTGAGATCAGTGGGAATGAATTTAGGGGCAAATGACCATCTTTGAGAGCCCATAGCCTGGGTGTGCTAGGAATGACCTGTATCATGGTCAAAGATGGCAAGCTCTTGGCTTCAGAGTCTTGGGAGAGTTCAGCATAGGCACCCGTGCATGCAGTCAGGATGCAAGGACAGCAGAGACAGGAACTGCTTTGGTTGTTTGTCTAAATTAAGGTCTCTTGTTCCTTCTCACTCAGTAAACTCACTTAAGAACAACTTGACTAAAAAAATAAGTATTTAGTGCAGGCAGATGCAGTCTCACCTGGTTCTTGCTCCTGGGCAGGGGAGCCCAGGACTGGCTGTGCTCACATGCTTGGGTGTCCTCCCTGCACAGAGGTTTAGGGTATTTGGGTACCTGCCCAGCCCGAGTATGGGCTGTGGGGGATCAGGACATGGTCTGCTGGCCTGGGGACTCATAAACATCTCTGAGACAGCTTGTTAGAATGAAGAACTACTGCCAGAATGATATTTAAACTGAATTAAATAAAAAACTGAATTACTTTAGCATTACCTTTGCACATATCTCTCTTTAGGGATGCTAATTCCTTCAAACTTAAAAATCTGTCAATCCCTTTTTGACACCTCCTTCCTCCTTTCTCTCAGAACATACCTTTATTTCTGAAGCTACTGTACTGACACCTCTACCTTGTTCTCATTTTAAGAGGTTCTAAGCATTAATTGTGAGCCTCCCAGCTATTTTCCTACAGGCTTAAATTATGCAGATCCACAAGCAATATGTGATCAGAGCTATCCAGGCTACCTGATGAGTTCTTGTACAGTCCTGAAGCTGTCTTTCTCCCTTTGATTTCTCAGCCACTCTTCTCCCTGTCTGCTGCAAGGACAGGGTAGTTGCTCTACACTGTGCATAGCTGGTGTCTGTGCTCCATGTATTTTTCTTGTGCCCAGCTCCTTGACAATATGCCCAAGGGCTACAGCCATAGGGAAGCCCCAGCCTCTCTCTAGTCCCATGAGCTGGGAGAGACAGACCCCTTAGTGCTTCTCAATTATTTGCCACCTGCCGTGAAGCTTTTTCAGATATTGTCTTGGCAATCAATGGCGCCTCAGTGTTTTGTAAAAGGATTCTGCATCCCTGTCCCTTGATGGTGTTGTTGAGTCCCTACTTATTCACTTCAAGGTCTCCAGCACTGTCGGAGTGGTGGCGTCAGCAGATCGCAGGTGGCTCAGGTCCTTGGGTCCTTTTCTTTATCCTTGGAAGCCTTGAAAGTTTTCCCCAGGCAGGAGGTGAAGAGCCTGTTAATTTCACACTTCAAAATAATCTTTGCCCTCTATTTCTCATTCTTAGATATGATTGTGTTATCCAGGGAGATGTTTTAGGGACTCAGGAACAATATGGGGCTTCTCCAGCTTTCTCATCCAGTGCTGTTATTTCCATTGTCTTGAAGCATTTCTTGCCATTCACAGAAGCCAACCACAATGCCCTGCAGGCTGCTATTCCTCTGGCTCCATGCTTGGAGGCAACCAGCCAGGCAAGCTGGTGGTAAATATCTAAATCTTGGCAATGATAAGATGAATTACTTTCCCGTGCTGCAGAAGGTAGGGGGACAGACCACCTCGACATGTTTCTGGAGACCTGCATTACTGAACTCCAGGAAAGAGAGGGAGAAGGAGGGAGACCCTGCTCCTGCCCGCTGGGCACTGGTGCCCCAACAGAGGGGTCGAGTGCTGGGCATGAGTTCAGCAAAGTATGACCCCCCTGCCCCCCCCCAGCTGATGTCTTCTCTTTCCATCCCAACCCTCTTATCCAGACAGGTAGAGAAAAACAGGCGGGATTTGCCTGTTGCTCTTGCAATTGGTCCTTGCTGCAGCCTGCTGCCATCAGAGCAACTCATTGTCTGAGGGTAGCTCTGTGCCACTGGCACAGTGCCACCTCCTTGCCATGATGATCCTCTGGCTCTTCTGTCCTTGGATACAGGAAGGACCAGGTTTTACTCAGAGAGCCTGATGATATGAAGAAATTGAAGCATATGAGCATTTGTAGCATACCAGATACGGTCACATTTCTAGTTAGATTTTCTCCTACAGTTTTGATTCAATTTCTGCCAGTTAAAAGTCTTGCTCTCAGCTAATCTCACACTGCAGGTCTTGCACACAGCAACTGGGAAAAAAACAGGCTTGCTGAGTTCGAGCACATATTTACTGGTGTACATGGGATTTTCCAGACTAGAGCTTGAAATATTTTTAAATTAGAATTTTTACACTGAAGGATCCAAGAGATGCTGTGGTGAGGCATCTGTGTATGTACAACAGAGAAGGACAAAATCATGGGTTGAGCTTTGCTGGGAAATAATGATCCTGGAAAAGTGCTGGGGTAACTGATGTTTTCACGCCAATGCCATGCCACCTGGGGAGGACCTAAGCACAGCTTTTTGTTGACACTATCCTCATCTTTTCTTCCTGCTAGAAAAAAGACTGTCTGATATCAAATACGGCCCTTCAGTCCAGTGCCATGTGCCCTGGCAGCTCATGGCATGTCAGGCTGTCCCTCACTGAATGTGACCATTCAGACCCCACCCCAACTAAGCTGAATTTTTAGGATGACTGAGGGGTCTCCTGCTTCACCTTTCCGCTTGTCCCCAAATCCCCACCAGAAGCGCGAAGCACACTGCCCAGAACCAGTGGGGAACAATTGGGTTGTTAGGGGAGGGTGCTTGCTTCAGGCTCAGGAAAGAACAGGATGTTTTAATCTTCTCCTGCAAAGTTTTGCACAAGAACGGGTGTTATGTTTGGCTGCATAGAGGCATCCTGTCCTAAAGAGCTGGTTTTCTTCTTGCCTGAGGGGGAAGGAATGATATCAACCAGATTTGTTGAATGCTAGCAGTTTGGCATGTCGTGGTTGGAATTGTAAACACTTTGAGTCATCAGCTCTCTCCTCTTCTGATGCCTTTGCCTGGGTCCTGCATGAGGAGCCCCTTTTCCTTGTTTCTCAGTGCTGCAAGGGTACTGCTAAGAAATCACTGCAGCATTTCTGTCCCAAAGTGCTCACACCTGCAGAGGCTCCTCTGGCCCCTGGAGCTGCTGCTGTGATGTCCCCAGCAGCACTTCTGTCTTTTTAGGCTGCCCCCTTCCCAATTTCTGTTCTCCTCGCTCATGGCCGGGTGTATTGCCACCATGTTTTGGTATCTGCTGTTTGGGCTCTCCCGTGCTCTCCTCCCTTGTGGCCGGCCCCCATGCCCAGGCTGCAGCAGCCACACAAGGGCACATGTCCCTGCACTGATACCGGTTTGTGGGAATGAATCTGTCTTCCTGAACACTCAGGCAGATAAAAACCGTATGTGTTGTGGATTAGCTTTCCCCAGCTGTTTTTCAGATAGCATTTAGCCTTGAGCTGAATGGAGTTTGTTTATGCCTTGCCCAGGTTTCCTATTCCTGTGGGCCCTGGCACTGTCCCTTTTCAATACCCCCAGTACCCCCTGTCCCTGGGTCCACAGGTCCAGTCCCTGAGGGGCTTTATAAAACACTGCAAACTCAATCACCCCAAACCACCCATCACTTCAGAAAGCCCTGGGCCCTGTCACCCCACAGCACTGGCAGTGCCCTCCCATTCCCAGCATGTTGGTGCACAGGTGGCTGCATCCAGCTGGTCCATTGGAGTTTTGTCTCCAGCTCTGCCTGTTTCTTGCTGTCCCCTGCTGCTCTGCACCCAAAATGCTATGTCCATGCCTGACTGAATCTGGTCCAGCAGCTGGGTTACCCTAGCACAGACCAAGCTACACATGACAGAACAGGTTTTTGGGGCAAGATGAGCATCCTGCTCCCCCCACACCTGCTGATGAGGCAGCAGCTGCCCACCTCCTACCCAGCTGAGGCCTTGAGGGATCTAAGCCGGCCATTCCCAGATGTAGGAGCAGCCCATGTGCTGTACAGGGAATTGCACAGGTCTAGTTATCAGATTGGAAACTTATGATGCCAACATCAAAGGGAAGGAGACCATGGTGAGAGTGTGGGTTTTCACAAATGCACAGGCAGCAGGATTGACCCGACCTGCAGACTCTCCCTGCAGCAGGAACCACTTAGCAAATCGGGTCAGGTCCTGCCTTCAGATGTCAAAACTTTCTCACAAGCCAGTAACCTCCTTTATACTCTGACTTTAAAATGTTTATTTGCCTCTATCTTTGTGAGAGTTGCTTTTGCAAAATTAAGAGTCAGGGCAGTGTACTGTGGGAATTTTGATTTAGTATCTTTGATTTTACCAGTTAAATGAGGACTGTGGTGAGTTCACAATGCAGTAACTCATGATACCTGGTGGCTTGGTGGCAGCTGTGTTAACTGGGGGACAGGCAACCCTTGCTGAAGAGCCCATCTGGATCCAGGCTGGCTTTGTTTGGGAGAGGTTAAGAGCACTCCAGCACTGACAATCACAATGTGAGAGGCTCTCAGGAGACAGAAGCCGTGCAGTGCCTGTGTGGGAGGGAGGGGAACTGCCTCGCACAGGAGAGACAGACAGCCTTCCTTAAAACTGAGCACCGGAGAGATGATCATCTCCACTTGGCAAGCAATTGCTCATACTCATGTCTCTCATACTCAGGGAGAGCCTCTTTCCTTCATCTGGAGGGCCAAAATTGTGCTCTGGTTGCAGGAAGCTAAGGAGCAAAGCAACCATGGGGAATTCCTTCCCAGTTCCTGGTGCATGTTGCACCTGTGCTCAGGCAGCATCGCTGCATCATTTATACTTTAACCCATCAGTTATAGAGTAAATACTTCATGCTTTCGTCTCAGCATTTTGAACAATTAGGGAGGCACCACTACTCTACCAGCAGCACTGAGGGCTATCTGCCTTTGATTCCTGCTGTGGTGCCCAAGCCCTTGGTCTCAGTTTCAGTGAGGAAAGGCTGTTCCATGAAGCACACCAGTATCAGGAGAGCTGAAGCTCATAGTTTAAGAGAGCTTATTAACAGAAAACTCAGATGTTTAGTCTTCTCTCCCCTGAGGTTTTTAAAAAAATGTTTTCTAAATATTGTTGCATGCCATAAGGTCTTTCCCCCACTGCCAGTCGCTTCTCTAGTGCTTGGATGGGAGTCATGAATTCACTGGCAGGCTGTGCAGCAAACCGCCGCTTCCAGCTCCTGCCACCCATCAACCGGCCCCTATTAGAAGAGATATGGCAAGTGGTTTATTTGCTGCCCATATGGTAGTCCTTATGGGGTGGATGTCAGGGGAGATGGATGCCTGCCAGGGGGTCGGCCCCCTCTGGAGGCATCACCCTGACACCCCCTCCCCATTAGAAGCCTCCCTGTGCTGAGATTCCACTCCCCCTGGCACCTCCCTTCTGCCCTTCCTCGTTTTTGACATAAAAATAGGTGCTGTGGGGTAAATCCCATCAAAATCATGACCTGCTGGAGTTCTGCTCCCCTTCAGGCTACCTCATCTGCTGAGCATCGCTGTTGACCAGCCACC
This sequence comes from Lophotriccus pileatus, assembly GCA_035583135.1. Classification (NCBI taxonomy): domain Eukaryota; kingdom Metazoa; phylum Chordata; class Aves; order Passeriformes; family Tyrannidae; genus Lophotriccus; species Lophotriccus pileatus. The sequence continues at coordinate 28,329,105 of JAWWES010000171.1, forward strand.
AGCGTGGACCCTCCATTAACCCCCTTCTGCCAACTTGTTTTCTTTGGAGAGGCCATGGCTCCTGCGGTTGCTGACAAAGTTTCTTTGTAAGCGTCCCGTGGGCTGTCGGTGCCTCCTTCCCCAGCCCAGCCAGCAAGGAGGGATATCACTAATGTGTGTCATTCATCAAAGCAAAATTACATGTGTCCCAAAAAAAGGACAGCATGCAGACAAATTACAGCATGCAGCAAATTGCTTAGTTGCAGAGGAAAAAAAATACAGCCCTCTGTTTTTCTCCCCTCCCAGAGGTAGGTGTTTAATTCAACATATTAACACTAAGAAATCTAATTATAGCTGCAGGACAGGGGAAACCCAATTGCAGCACAGCACAACTTTTGCCTCAGCCAGTGGGTGTGGTGTGGCCAAGCTGTGCCACATCCCAGCAGGGTCAGCCCGTGGTCTGTGCTGCACTGGCCAGGCGAGCCCCCCCACGCTGCACCAGGGACCTGGCACAGGGAGCAGCCCCGAGGCCACGCTGCAGCACACCAGAGCACCTGGGGCCTCAGGGAAGAGGAGATGTCTGGGCACAGTGGTGTGCTCAGGCCAATTTTTTATTATTTTTAAGGGCCAGAGGTTTAGATTATATTTTTAAGTACCTTCCTACACAGAGGGACACTTCCTTTCTCTTTGGCTGCAGCTGTGCTGCTCTGGTGTGAGCTGGAACTGAGGCTGGGGAGAAGGGTTGGCCACACTGGTGAGCAGCTGGTGCTAGGGAAAGGGGGGCTGGAAGGGGAGCCCCCAGCCGAGTGTCAGCCACATGCCCTGGGAGGCAGCAGTCCTCCCAGAACCCTGGGGCAGAGCATAAGCCTGGTATGTCACTGGCATAGCACCCAGCACAGCTCCTATGTGTCCAGAGGGAAGGGTGAAAGGGGCCTGGCCCTCAGCCACCCTTGGTTCCCACCTGGCTGCCCCTCCAAGAGCACATGGCAGAGGTCTGCTCCCTGGATTTGACCTTTCATATTGCAAAAGCACCTCATACATAGTTAATTGATTTTCATTAAACACGGTCTTCTCATCTACTTGTTTATATTTTTCACTACTTTACAAATCTGATCTGACATCTGATTTACAGATTTTAGAAATTAACCTTCGTCCAATGTTTCTGTTTCAAGGTATCTCTATATTTACGTTTCTGTCAAGTGCCTTTCAATAGGAGTGAGTTCTACTTTTGGCTAGCAGAGGAGCCTATTGTTTTCCATGGGAAACAGTTTTACCAATGGGGTAGAACCTGAACGGGTAACTGTGGATCAGAATGTAACATCCTTACTGGAGCTCAGCAGCACAGGGCTGGAAGGCATCACAGATGGCTGGGCTGCAGTGCAGCCCCATGGCAGCTTGGGCATCCCAGATAGCTGCCAGGAAGAGGGAGCTAATGACAGATCTCCCTGCCCCAGCTGGCCCCTGCACCCTCAGAGCTCTCCAGCAAAGCTGCACCCTGCCACTTCAGTTTGGTTTGCCACAGCAACCTGTGTGCTCCTCGATCAAGCAGGGAACAACTGCTTCCAGGAATAGGGATTCTGTATTTCTCAAGCAGAAGCTAACCTGGCAATGACATTATTTTCTTATTTGTGAAGGACAGTGTATGCATTATTACCTCAGAAATAATGGTCTCTGGCTCACTCCACATTCAAGAGCTACTGTCTTTTACGAAACATCATGCAAAGGGCAAGAGTAGCTTCTCCTGTAGCAGCTGCTGTAGACCTTGCAAAGGAAAACAAAACAAAACACAGTTCTTTATCAGAATGAAGAAGAAGAAAAAAAGAGGGGGGGGAGACAAGGGCGTGGTGCACCAAGGATTACAGGTAATTTTGGAGTGGCCTCAAAATAATTGTCCCCGTTTTCCCTGGTGATGGTGGTGCTGCAGGCAGGAGGGGAGTCAGGGAGTGAGAACTGGTGGGTAGTACCACACAGAGGCAGCAATCCCCACAGCCATGCTGGCAGCAGCAGAACACACCTCGCAGTGCTCAACCACCACACCGGGTAGCAGAGAGTGAAACAGCCAGGCCTGGAAAATAGCAAACATTTTTCCAGAAATAACGTTGAAGGCTGAATGTAAATGCAATAAAATGTAGTGTGGTATTACCAAAGGCGGTTAGTATCAGAATAATGTTTTTTGTTTATTTAGTGAATCATTCTTCCAAAGCAATGTCATCTATTCCCTTTCATACAACACCCTGTGGGAAATTATGAGATAAACAGGCAATGATGGGAACTGGTTCAGGAGCTGCAAGGTGGGCAAGGGCAGTGAACAGAGCAGAGATGGTGAATGTCAGAGCAAAGACTTTATACATTTTGTGGGGATGTGTAGCATGAGAGGGTGGTTACTTGCCCAGTTTCTTAAGCGCTCTTCTTGGGACCAGACCATCTCTGTATTTTAGCCATTTACCTTGAAAATGTTCTGATGAAATTTGCTGGGAGGGCAGAGTGGGATGTGGGACTGGAACAGCTGGATGGCCACAAGCAGAGTGCTGCCTGGAAGGGAAAGCAATGGTCATGCACTTGGGAACTCTCAATTACTTCTGTTGTTAGCTGGGAGTGCATTGGTCAGGAAGTTCACAGAGGCTGAAACACCCAGCTGAATTCATCAAGCTCTGGGTAAACCGTGAGCCTCAGCTGGGAGGTGGCTATGGAAAGTAGGAAGGTAGTCATGGGATGTGTTGGTCCGGACAGCCCCAGCAGAAGCAGCACCATGCAGTTTGATGTCAAGGTGGCAGATAATCATCCACCTTCCCAGTGCAATTGTGGGTGGCTCTTACCACCACAAATGAGCCTGACCCCAGAACAACCTCAGCCCTTCCTCACCTTTGGCTGCTCTCACTGTCAAACCACATTAGAGCCAAATGGTAGGGGGGAGAAAAAGCCATAACCTGCAATAACCAACCTGAAATAGCCCAGAGGACCTGTTGCTGACCTCACAGGCTTCCTGCGAGTGTCTCTCTCCTGTAGCGTGGGTGGAGGCCAGTGCTAATAGCCCTATGTGCCACCTGCACCCTGGGCACACCAAGGCACTGCCTTATCATCAGGGTTTTGGAGAGCAGTGCATCCAAATGCTTCCTGTGACAGGGTGATTAGGGACCTGCTGGCTAAGCCTGTGTGCCCCCAAAGGACAGGTCAGCATTTGTTTGCCCTGTGGTTACAAACCCAGCCTGTGACCTTCCCGCCATCTGCTGTCCGGCCTCGCTGTAATAGAGGGGTTTCTATTCTTGCTGAGCTGAGCCCACTAGCACTTACCCATCCTGTAAACAAAACCAACCCTCTGGATTTCAGCAGACATCAAGGATGTAATTTAGTTTCTTAACAGCCTTGCTGAAGCTATTTCGGTATACGTGCTCCAGTGGTGGCACGGCGCTCCCTACCGCCTCGGCCATTGTCTGGTGCAAGGGACAGCAGGATGAGAGCCTGGCAGGACATGCTGATGGTCAGAGACTTCAGCTGCAGGAGGGCTGCTGCATTAGTTTTGCTTCATTACAATTATCTTACTTGGATGATCTCCTTACCTTCTTTGCTGTAAGGCCATCATACCAAGCACAAGCATATTGGTATTTCATGTCCCTCTGAAAAGTGAGGGCGGGAGGTGGAAAGCCCTGTTTTCCTCTCAGTCAGGTTTTCCCCACAGCAGTGTCCTGTTGGTGGTTTAACTGCAGCCCAGGCCCTGAACGTTTTTTCTGAGCTGGCTGTACTTTGACATGGGGTTGCTACATGATATGTTCCTGGTCTCAGTGATAATGCACCTTAAATCACTGTTTTTAAACATCAAATAGGATGCAGTTTGTTTTAAGGCATTTGCATTAGTTTTGTTTTGGTCTGCAGAGCATTACACATGACTGTCAGAGCAGTGGGGCAGAAGGACGTAACCAGGAATATATATCTTTTGGGTACTTCTTAAAAGCAGCCAGGCAGCTGTAAAGGGAGTCTTTCCTCTTCACAAAATATTAGAGGCAAAAATTATTATCTTCTCTGCATTTTATATCTCAGTTGCTCCCTCCTTTCCACTGACCATGAACTGTGCAGCTTATTTACGTGCAGCCGCTAGGATTTTGTCAGTTCAGGCACCCTTCGGGAAACTGTTCATTGCCATAAATCCAAAGGCTCTGTCAGAAGTATCATGTAATCAGATGAAATGCCATCACCTGCATCCCAAGGCTGCCCATGGTGTTGCTGTCTTGGTCCTAGCACGCCGTGTGGCCCTTGCCACATCCAGGCAAGGAGGCAGGAGCCTGGGCTTCGGATGAGCAGTGAGTTCCTCAACTCTCCTGCCCCTGTGCCGAGGTGCTGCCTGCCAGCACCCACCCAGCTGCACACTCCAACACCTGTGTCTGAGTCCCCCTGTGATGACCGTGGGCAGTCTACTCAAAAGTAAGGCAAAATTTGCTGTCCTGCCTGCCTGAGCACTACTGTTTTTTCTGCCTTCAAGCCCTTCTGTTTGCAGTGCAGTATTAATGTGAACATTGGGGTTTGTCCATGGAATCCTTTTCCCTGTTTCCTCCTTCAGCCCTGCATTGTCAGGGACAACTGGCACAACATGACATTTGAGTGCAGGGATGCGGCATGTTCCCCTCTACAGTGATTCCGATCTCGCCAGCAGCCAGGGACACCAAGTCAATGTATTAAAACTTCAGCCTTCTGTAACGCTTGTTCATTAGAAACTAAGCCATTTTCCTCAGTGCTTGCAACTCTCCATACGTGTGCAAACTCATTCAAAACCTAAATTCTGCTTCTGAATTAAATTGTCTGCCTCCCACTTAGGCAGATACATTAGCACTGTGTAACATCAGCTCGACTCTCTGTATAACATATGAAAAAGCCTTTGAAATTTTATATTCTGCCCTGCAGCATTTATCTCATATTTTGATCCTGATTTTTCTCTGCCAAAATGCTTACTGGTCTCTTCAAGTGCCTTGATGGTTTACTTGCTTCTAATTTAGGGTTCATTTGGGACTTGCCAGTTTTTTGATTGTTCGGTAACAGTTTGTTCACTTACTAATATACATTCTCAAGCCACGGATTACAATGAATTTCTGAATTTGGTAAAGAAAGTGACAAGAGATTTTTTTCACATTTCATGATGTGTAGATGTGGTAGTTTATACTCCTGAAGGAGATCTTAATCACCATTTTAATTCTCTGTTTGAAAGGAAAAAAAAAAATGCTATTTATCTTTAGAAGCAAAAGAGGGTTCAGAGTAATTTTGAGAGCAGGGTATAATAAGACACATCAATTAATTGAAATTTAAAAAACCTACACTGGCTAGAAAAATTTGTGTTGATACAATATAATACTCCAAAATTAGTGGAGATTTGATGTGTGCCACAGAGCAGTAGATGGAAACATGGTGGTTAAAAATAATGCCTTATACTTTCAGTAAATTGCCTAATATATTGACTTTGTGACTTTTCTCATGAGCAGTTTGAATTCCCAGCAATGCTTAAAGGCCAGGAGATAGCTTCTTGGAGGCCAGGAGGGGAGAAGGGCTCTGCTGGGCCCTGAGCCATGGCAGAGCCCTGCTCATGAGGCTGTGGTAGGCGGTGCTGCTGTCTGGGAGTCGCTGGGAACTGCCAGTCTCCAGCTCTGGCAACAGGCATCGACTTTGAGCGAGAAAAATATCCCATCTTTTCATGTGCAATGGGGGTAATAATTAAAAGAAACATACGGGTTTTCAGCTGATGTACAGCCACATAAGGATTATCAATGGTGTCTTTGCCCCTGTCCGTGTCCCTGCCCCACGGATCTGTTCGCTTATCCAACAGCATCAAAACTCAGCAAAACAAAAAAAGGCACCATGCTTCTATTGTGTGCTTACAACTGCGGCGCTACCTTTATCTTTTCTCAGAAAGAAAACGCAGACCGCCCTGCAATTAGCAGCAAACCCATGAATACTTTCTTCGTTAACCACAAATGGTTCTTTTCGCGACGAGCGGGCTCACATATGTTCTAAATATGTTCAGTTTCATTAGGCGGCGAAGCGCTGTGGATCTGCTATTTTATTCAGGAAGGCAAACAAGAGCTGCATATGTGCAACATAAGTTGAGGAGAATGGGAAAAACTCAAGGCACTTGCAGAGTGCCTGAGATGCTCGGACGTGATGATTTAATGTGGGATTGCTCCCAGCTTGTTTCCGTCAGCCTTGTCACTAGCACAGATCAGCGTGCTCCAACCGGTGATGCTCCAACTGATGATGCTCCTGCCCTTTACCAGCCTAAAAGTCCTTCAGAAAGGTGGACTTGGGTGCTGCAGGTGACCCACTTTGGCAGGGTGGTTGGCTGGCGTGCTGGGGTTTGTCTGTGCTGCCCGACAGCAGGCCCCCAGGCCAAGGGGCCAACTGCTCCCTGACAAACAGTGACCCTTTCTGAAAAAGTTACCAAAGGAGGCTGCAGCGGGATGTGGCACTGATTGCTGCTGCCTGCAGGGTGGGGGTGAAGCCACCCCAAGCCCAAGCCCTGCACTGGGAGACAGCTGGGCCTCAGGGCGCTGCGGCAGGCAGTCCACAAGCTTTGAGAGATGACTGGGGGCTCCCCCAGATTTTCTCCCATTGAAGAAATTTGGAAAAATCGCACTCAAATTTTTCCACTTGTCATCACTAGGGATTTTATGCTTCTTGCTTGTGTGTTTCTCTAGTTATCTGGTCAAAATGCTTTAAGTATTGGAAATGCACTTGTTTTTTAATAACTAAAAAACACATTCACTTTTTCTTATTTATTTCAAACCATTTTGGATACAGGAAGCAAAGCAGCGGGTTCTTCAGACCTCAGTGTTCCTTTTCTGTCTTTCCCCAGAAATCATGATGGACCAGTTTTAATCCACGTAGCAAGTTTATACAGAGTAGCAAATGAAGATTTGTGTAAATCACATTTTTTATGTAAACACACAGAGCGTTAAAAATATTCACACCCCTAAGCATTTCCCATCACGTGTGCGCTAATGAGTGGATTATGAAGTATGTTTTCTGTGTCTTACACTCAGTCCCTCTGATCCACTCTCTCCCACCAGAAGGGACCCTGGGGAGGCTGGCCCTGCCTGCAGGCAGGGAAATGTTGTGAAAAGTCGTAAGAATGAGCACTGTGTCCTTGATCCCGCCTGAGAGCTGGAGCTACTGCATTACTGACGAAATGTCATGGGACTTGGCATTTGTCAAGGAGAAAGTTGTCTCCTACAGAATTGTGACCTGTTGAAGGCACCTTGCAGGGGCTACAGAAGGTGATGCCGACTGGATATCTGTCCATGCCTGCAGCCATGCAGTGCCCTCACTTAAATTGCATGTACAAAGCGATGTTGCTTGGCAATAAAACCAGCAAAATATAAACAAACAAATAGCTCTCAGAGGGCCCCAGGAAAGGAGCTGTAAGAAATTAATCTGTTACTATTTGCTGATGTTGTAGAGGTGCGTTTTAAATGCCTGATTTGCAGCAGAGAAACAGTTGTAAAGCACCAAATCAAATAAACTAGTGAGAGCTGCCGTTGAAGGAACAATAAGCGATCAATAATTATCCTAATGTCTGCAGCCACTCCATTCATTTTTCTTCCTCCTAAACCCAGGAATTATATTAATAATGTCTTCAGCTGTGCATGGGCTGCTCTGTAATCTTTGTGCAGTGCTGCTGAGTGATCTTCACCTCGGCACACCCCACGCCTGCTGCCAGGAGCTCAGGAAGCATGGAGTTAAATAAGTTTGCCTTTTCCTCCGTCTGAACAATTGGAATCAGCAGTTTGCATTATTTTAAAAATGAATGCTTGGAATCAGCAATTTTCTTTTTCCTTTTTTTTTTTTTTTAAGATCTTGAGGCTTTTTTTTATTTAAAGTGGAAAACTACATTAAGTGCAAGGCACTCAACAAAGAAACAGTCATAAAGCCTAAGTATTCTTAGAGTTATAAAATATGTCCGTGGTGGCAATTCTACTGCCAACAATGAAGTTTTAAGCATTAATATGCCTTCATTGCAGTTTTAATGCCTTAATATTGACTCTATAGCTCTTTTGGGTAATTTTGCTTTCTCTGGTACTTGAAAGGTGATGATGTCAGCGTTCTTCATACTGATTCATATGCAGGTTGATGAAGCTGAGTTATTTATTGAGTTCCATTATATTTTCTATAAACATTAGTTCTCAATAAACAGAGACATTTAGCCGAGGGTTTATTTATTAAATAGGTACTGTACAGATGGTTTTGCCACACATGATGTGCTGCAGAGGATATTACTCAGGAATAATCAGCTGTGTTATAGCTTGGCTAAATTAATAAGATGATAATGATGAAATTGATGCTTTTGAGCTAGGCTTGGTAAATGGTTTTTGCATAAACAAACTGATAAATTTGAGAAGCAATTACTTGCTTGTCAAAGATAAAAACACAACAGGGCCCATTTATAGTTAGGTCCTATTTATTTTTAAAGATTGTACCAGATTTTATGTTTAATACGCTGCAATTAAAAAATAATACTTAAATGAAGAATAATAAAAAACTAACTTTCTGAGCTCTCCTTCAAATTTGAAGATGCAGCATTGCTTGGTTAGACATCAAGTAAACTTTTTCAAGGCTTTCACGACATCTAGAAAAAATGTAATTGTTTTATGAAAGATGCTGTCTGGAGTTGTGCAATGCAGACTCTGGCAGCACTTTTGGTAGCAGTATTTGCTCTAAAATCAAGCTGGATTTCATACAGAGAAACACAGCCTCCAATTCCCCACTTAATGTGGATTTTGCTGCAGTGATCATGCAAGCGAACAAAACACACATGTACCCCCCACACACATATCGCCTTCATGTACTTGCCAATAAAATAATTAAATGGGTGTGTATAGATATGTGTACCTATGTATGCACAACGACGATATCACTTGACTTGTCTACCAACAAACGTGTGTGTTATGTGGTTTTACATACCAGTCTATCTTATTTCTGTTTATTTAGAAAAACAAAGGGACGAGTGATGTGCAGCCCTTCAGGTGGTCCTGCCAGAGAGGACCTCATGAGCATCTGACACTATGTTCTCAGAGTGCAAGCAGGCCTCTACAGTGACCATGGTTGGTGGTTTCCACCTGAGGGTTTGAAGGCACCCTGTGAACATGCATTTAGCTTTGTAATGTCCCTGAGGGAGAGGTATTATCATACAGCTTGTCGTCACCTTCCCCTGTGGGGACAGGCAGCTGCTGTACCTGCTGGTGTGACAGTGACGTTCCTAACAACCTCCTTTACCTTCTCATGCACAGAAGGAAAGGTTCAGGCTTTCACTTATTTCTCTCTTTCCCTGAAAATTTCTGTGCTCCAAGGCCACCCATGTCTTCTACTTACAAATGCTACTGTGGGACTGTCCTGAGTGGATTATACCTGAGAAGTGGAGTTGTATGGCCAAACATAGCAAGCCACATAGGCACATCTTAACTTACAAGTTTCTGTGCTTTCTGATGCAAAAGGCTTTTACTTGTAGCCTTAAAGAGCTTTTACTCTGTAAGAGTGTAAAGCAGTAGCAATGTGTGGGAGGAGTTCGGCCCTGCAGGAGGGCACAAGTCCAGCACAAGCAGGAGGTCCTGCTTGGGCAGGAGGACTTCGCACCTGGAAGTGGCGTGGCACCATTGGGATGTTTTGCAAAGGGAGTGGGCACAGAGCCCTTCCTCGGGCTATTTAAAATGTCATGCCATGAGCAAAAACAGATTTCTAACAATCCTACTTTGAGGTAACATATTTTTTTAGGAAATTTGGTCCTAAAGTAGTAGTGTAAGGTATTCTATGAATTTATGTGAGCAAATACTTCATATGTTTTTCTTGAAGCTGTTTGTAAAAAGTTTGAGGTATTATGCCAAACCGAAATTCGCAGCAGGGACAAGCTGGAGAGTCATTCTCTCAGACACAATGCCAGCAATGGCTACATAGAAGAAAATTCATAACACGTCACAACATCAGCAAAATGTATAAATGCCTTAACAACCAGACACAGTTTTTGCTGTTACTTCAGGCTGATTACCTGAATTATAGGTATTCATTGTAACAAAATTAAACAAGGTTGTTGGGTTAGCCTTAACCACTTGAAATGAAGTTGTCTACAGTGTTTGTGTCAAAGGTATGAATCTCACTGATGAGCTTTGCCATGCTACGTGGGTCTGGATGCTGACCTCTGGGGTAGGAGAGCCATCACTTGCCAGGGTGGCTGGGAGCAGCAAGGCTTCTGCTGCAAAACCCAAGCCAAGGTAGCAGTCACCACCTTGGCTATGCGCAATTTCCCCCGCCCCAGAGGGAGGTGAGTCCCCTGGAGTGCTGCAGAAGGGTGTGGGCACACACCATGTGGGAGAAAAGAAGCATCTGTCGTTTCCCATTAAATGTTTCCATGTGTCTGAACAACCAGACAAGGTTGTGCTTGTGGGATACTGAGGGGTAGGTTTGTGTTCATGAAAATAGTATTAATGTCATTAAAACTCTTTATAGACTTTTACAAATGTTCACAAAAAGTGCTCAGTGGTCTGCAGTGAGATTTGGCGCGATGTGACTTTGTGAAGATAAAAAAATATGGTGCAGATCAACCTGCTCAGCTTGGATGGGTTTGCAGGGGACAGGGACTTCCTTGCAGTGCTCCTCCAGGAACAAATTTAGCTCAGTGTGAATTGACATCCCTGCAGCTGAACTGAAATGTTTTTAGCAAGGAGGTGTTGAGTAGGGAAAGGTGAAGCCCTTCCCATGCTGTGGTAGCACATTTACCCAGGCTGGGGGTCAGTGTGAAATAGAGCTGATGGATGGCACGGGTTCACCTAAAAGTAGGTCTTGGCAAAACACTTGGGTGAGAACTTTCTTGAAAAAAAAACAAACTATATTCTTTTGGGCATTGCCAAGGTTCTTGCACTGAACAGGAAAATAAAGTTGGAAAAGTCAATGTCACTTCAGTACTTTCGAAATAAAATTACTTTCTAAGTATTCCTGGAAATTTCATGTAAAAAAAAAATTGAAGTGTGTTTTTGTTTGGGTTTTGGTGTTTTTTTTGAAAATGCCATATTCAAAGAAAGTGTTACTTTTAAGTAAAACAAGATTGCTGTCAGTGAAGATTTTCTCCTGCTGCACAGCTTTACGGTACCCCAATATATGGTTGGTCAGTGAAAACAGAGACAGAATTTTCCCAAAATATTGCTGAAGTTTTTTTTCTTGCTTTAGACAAGGTCAGTGCTCAGCTTTGGTTTTGGTAGAAGAGTCAGCTTGCCAAAAAAAAAAATGTACTCTGAATAGAGAGAAATCTGGAGCTGCAGCTGCACAAGATGCCTAGGCTTAGGACTGCTGGTCGTGCCATGCCAGCACAGCCCTGTGCTTGGCCTCTGCCCACGGGGACACCGTGGCTGAGCAGCACTTCCTTGCACCTTTCTCACCGTGCTGCAAGGAGCAGCCAGTCCCTTCAGCATTGTTTGCTGTAACTGTTACACCTGCCTTAAAACCCAGCATACAGCGGCGCTTTAAAATAGAATCATTCATTATTAAGTAAGTCGCAGCAAAAAAAAAAAAATCCTATGGATGCATTCGTGGCCCTAAATGAGCCAATCGCAAATAATGCGATTGTAATGAATTCCAAAGGAATAAATAATGACTGAGCCATTAGCATAAAGTGCCAGTCACAGCTCTGCGCTGCCCGCCTGCCCGCCTGGCACTGCTTCCAAACCCACCCAGCCGGCCGCCAGTCTGGGCATGGGGTTCTTGCCACAGAATGGCATGGGGGTGTCGGGGTCTGGCCCACCACGTGGGAATGCTGAGGGGGGGTCAGGATACTTTGGTGACTCCCCCTGTGCCTTGCAGGGGCATCGCCCTGAGGACAGCCACACCAGAGCCCCTTAGCAGGAAAGAAAGAGGATAATGTGGAAGCATGCAAGGAAATATTTTTGCACCTCCTGCTCTAATATATAATCAGAGCTTTTGTTCCATGGTTTGCACAGGCAAATTAATTAGAAATGTATCTGACCAGAAGTTGTGTGGTGTACGTTTAAGGCGAAGTCCATCCCTGTGCATGTGTTTGCTCTCCATCATGGAACAATTATCTGCCCATTTAGGAAATTCAAAATTTGTTTCTATCTTAATAGACACTCCTAACCATAAAAAAAAATTCACACCACTTCTGATCACAGCATGCTTAAAATCCTCTCAGAGGAAAACATCACTTGTAACCTTCCCTCTCCTACCCAAGGCATCGCCCCAGGTGTTTCCAGGAGGCCACTGGGCAGGTGCAGCACCAACCTGTAGCAGGACAGATCTGCACAGTGCTGGCAGTGACAGCACAGACAACTGGGCGAACAGAGGGCAGAGATAGCAGGAAAATAAGACAGGATGAGGCTGGAGGGAGAGAGGTGCAGGGATGGCGGGGTTCTGGGAAAAAGAGCTGTTTTCTCCAAGCTGCATGGCTGTGCCACGGCAGAGTGACGTGGTTAACACTGCAGCAGGGCAGGGAGCAGTGGCTCTGGGGACTCCAGCCTGGGGCAGAGCCATCCATCAGCCTCACCAGGCACCCTGGCATATTAAATAAGTAGGTAGAACAGGTAGCAGGGTGGCGGTGGAACCTATTTTGTCAGCGTCCCCTTCCCTCCCAGCAGCCAAGCAGACAGGCGCGTCAGGTGCTTATGCCCCTCTTATGTCTGCTGTTAAAAACCCCAGCCAGGGAATGTCATTAGAAACAGCCACACCATCTGCCTCTTCCTCCACTCCCCTTTAAATAAGGAAACACCTTGTCAAACACATCCCACTAAATATCCCTAACACCCTCCCGCGCGCTTCGCGCTCAGCGGTTCATGGGATAGTGCACCATCTGGACCCTCGCACTACATCTCGGTGGCGAGGCCCCAGCTTGGACCCACTGCATGCCCCATGGCCACTGGAGGGTCTGCACCACCCATATCCACGCATGGCAGCAGGGGCCATACAGTTAAGCAAAAGCAATGAGTTCACAGGAAAAAAAAAAAAAGAGTCCAGAAACACCACACAATGTTGTTAAACATAGAAATTAACCAAAGAGGACCTTAAACACCGATATTTATTAACATGTAAATGGACTGAGTCAGCAATTAGTCAACAGTCAGTGTAATTGAACAGAATATAGTAATGAAATTGCCATTTAATTATTCTCATTTTGTTTAAGGTAAATATTTACCACAATCATGGGGTTTCCACTGTCTTTTGCACGGAACACAAATATCTATGCAGGCAGTCTGTGTCAAAGTTTCTCAGAAACTTTTAAAAGGCAGGTTGCCACTTCCTGTCCTTTCATTGCTGTTCCCAGATGCTGTGGGTGAGTGTGGCCAAGGAGCATTGCCTGCTCTCTTGTGCTTGGGATGGGCCCTGTGGGATCCAGTGGCAAGTGCCTGCGGGCCCTGAGCCACTGAAGGTAGTAGCTGCGTGTGGTTTGGGGCTTTGCACCAGCTCAGCTCCCTCCCACCCACAGCCCTGCAAACCCAGGCAGTGGCTCAGGCACATGTGTGCACACACAGCCCCCCAGCCCTGCTCACTGACCGTGCAGATGAGTCTTTGTTCTTGGTGATTACTGTGCAGACAACACACTCACCCGGCTGCACCGAGACACTGCGTACGCGCCAAGCGATGTGCTGATAAAGGAAATAGTGTGAAGAAGAGCCTAAGGAGATAGAAGAACATTATTTTAAATTATCTTGAACATAAAAAACAAAGCGAGGATTTGGCAACCTTGCAGCAAAACCCTCAAAACCAGTTATTCCTTTTAAATAAAAACAAAAATGAGAAACAGTAACTATTAGAAATTCCACCTGGTGCTTTCTCTGTGTTAATGATGCTTCTTAAATTGCATGTGGGTAAATGGTAATTTTGTCTCACACCATTAAAAACTAATGGAACCCTTGATGATAAGAAATGCCATAGCTAGCTTGTTGGAAAACGTTTAATTAATAAAGTAATAAAATTATTGTAAACTAGTGCAGTTTCACAGAGGATTCAATGGGATATAAAACAGATAAAACATCCTTGAGAGTTGGTACAAGGAAAAAAGGCTCCTCTATAAAAAAAAGCACTATAAACTTAAGCTGGTCTGTGTTATACCAAGTTAACACAAGCTATGATGATAGTAAAGGTATTTGGATAAGCCTTTCACGGAAATTGGCAGGAAAACCTCCTGAGTGCAGACAGGTGTGTTTTCAAGGAACAGAAGCCAGAGCACCTTCCCCTGTACTGGTGTGGGGCTGAATGTGATGGCTGGTGGGAGCTGCAGTTCTGGGAGCCCAGGAGAACACTTCTAATGGTGTTATTGCTGTTACCGGCCTGTCCCAGAAGCTCCAGAGTCAGGGACACCTGAGTGAGTTTGGGGTGAGGCACCATTCCACCCTGCTGCTACAGCCACTTTGCTGCATAATTTTTGTGAAGAAAGTGGCTGGCAGAGAGTGGAGAGGAGGGGTAGGACACTTTCCTGCCCCAGGAATGTGCCCCGATGCTCCATGCAGCTGGTTTTCAGCTCTGTGCAAGTGGCACTGCTGCCATGGCTGCAGTATCAAGAGTTTACACACTGGTAACTTGATGCATGTGAATGGCATCCCAGCTGGTCTGCAGGTGAGAAGAGTTGGAGAGGGACAAGCATGGGGAAAACCACATTAGGAGCAAAGGCTGATTATCCCTCCTCATCCTGCTGCTGACCCCATGTGTTTGCTTTTCACATCTTCCTGGGGGACATTTCCTTGCAAGCTTTGGCTTGCAAGAGAGGCTTTGGCTTAGCAAGAGAGGCTTTCTGCATTGCATGAGCTGGGTCAGGTACCTCTGGTATGTACACACCCATGTAACTCTCCAGATTTGCAGATGTTTCACTTCAGGATGAGTGTAATCTGCTCGATGCCCAAACTTTTATTCAGCCCTAAGGCTCGATCTGCACAGCTCAGTGACAAGCACCATTGACTCTATTTGTGAGTGCTCAGCCCATGGTGATGGGAGACGGCAGGAAAGAACAGCTGGGAGAAAGGCACACACAGGCAGGTCCTGGATTTTGGGGTGTTGTGAGAGCAGTTGCAGCCCTGGGCACTTGGCAGCCCCTTTGCAGAACCAGTGATGCTGGGACAGCAATGCCGAGCAACACCAGCACTCTGTTATGTGCCACAGACAGACCTGGAAAGGTTTGGGACCAACATGGGCCAGTATTTTTCCAGACCACCAATGGCATTTTTCTTTAAAAGATGAAAGTGTTTTTGTAGCAGGCTGGCATGCCTTCTTTCCTCCCACATGAGAATAGTTGATGTTCACACTACGAAATGAAGGATGCTCTGCTGTGCTCCCAGTGTGGATGGTTTCTTTTACCAAGGCTTTGTACAAATACCATCACAGCCATAGTTTCTGTTTTCCATGTAACTGAAATAAATGATATTCCAGTATGTACAGCTTGTATATTGCTGTACCACAAAGGTTAACCTTGTGTTCCTTAGTTGCTTATGGCTTGGTTGTGATAAGGGGATGGTCAGACCTTACTCACAGAAAGTCTGGTGTCCTCACCAAGCCACCACAGACACTGCTATGCCACTGATGCAACCACAGTTTCTGGTTAGTATTTGCAGCAACATCTACTTTTCATTTGAGTATCTTTAGTTTCCTCAGGAAGTCTCCACCTTGATCATTAGTTAGAAGTCATCCTGCTTGATCTGTAGTTTTAAAACAAAGTGGGTGTTTTTTTAAAGCACATCAGCATGAATAATACTGCTGACAATAAGTGACCCACAGCCACCCAATTGACACCACACCAAGGGCTCCTTACTCACTTTGGCCTCAGTGCATAGACAGATCAGTGATATAAGACCTTTTCCCCACCCAAGGCACCATCTGCCTCTGGGAAAACACTGTGGTTTTCCTCTTGTAGGCAGATTTATTTTTGAGGTAGCCTCAACAATGTGGGCACAGGGAGAAGGCTGCTGCTCATTACTGAGGCAGAGTGAAAATGTTTGCGGAGCTCCATAATTCAGCCTCACTGGCAATACCAGCAGTGACTCTTCTATTCAGTGTGTGTGAGAAATGAAAACATGAGCAGGAGTGCACAGAAGACCGGTATGGCCAAAGCTGGGATATTTGTTCCCTGGCAAACTGCGGTTGCTCTTGATTTAGCCACAGTTTTCCCAGCTGATGTTTTGCAAATCCAACAGAAGATTCAGCTTTCAGGGCTGTGAAAGTGAACGTGGGGCTGGAAGCCGCCCCTGCTCACACTGGCATGAAGTCAGGCCGAGCCTCCTTCTTTCAGAAGATGTTGCTTGTTCCAGGACTGTGGGGGCAGTTTGGGGACGGAGATTTAATCTTTTATTTTTCCCGTATGTCATAAGTATGTCTCAGATGATGACAAAATAATAAGTTGGTGGCTGCATGAAACTTTTTTTTTTAGCAGCTGTGTTTTTAGACTATTATAATTAACCATCCTTTTGCCTTAATCACTTAAAGATTTCTAAAATAACTAGGAGCTTACTGTACCTTCCCTTGACTTGAAGCTTTTTCATGTGGGAACCATGAACAATTTTTTTCAGGAAGGGAGGACAGAAGAAGCAGGGCAGAACTAGAAACACAGAGTCAAGTTTATCAGTAGAAATTGCAGCATAAATTACTAAAATTACTGTAATAATTTTAATTTATAGCCATTGTACTAGAAGCAGGAAGAGAGGTGACGTTGTATTTAATCTGCAGAATGATTGAGTCACTTCGCCTGGACTCATTTTTGCAGAAATTTAAAACAAGTAAGTGCGGTATTTGTCAGGAAAAAAAAAAAAAGGGTGAATTGTGAGTAAAGGGAAAAATATTTGTCGACCTGCCAGGGAGAAACACAATTAAAAGCTGACTGTTAATATAGCATGTGGGTGACAGGGCTGTCTCACCATGTGGTTCCTGTGCATGGCTCAGGTAAAAGCAGAGGGCTATAGCTAAACAACGCTCTCCTGTCTGTCAATGTTAGGGGTTTTTCTTTTTTTTTTTATAAATGACATGTTTTCTTTTGGCAGATGGGAACAAGCCTTGAAGAATAAATTTTTTGGAGGCAAATTCGCTGCCTAGAAATATATGTATTTAGGAACCTGTCGGGTGCTGTGAGTGTCAGTACCACCCCAGCTGAGCTAGCCAGCACCACTCTGCAGCTCACCTGCTCCAGTCTCCCCACAGAGCCCCCAAATCCCCAGCCGGCCACTGCCGGGTTGCAGCAAAAATGACAACTCCGATACAAGATTTGCTCTGGATATTGCTGATATTGCTTTGTGCCTGCCTTATAAAACTTCCCCGTTGGCTATTTCTCCAGCCAGGGGATTTTACCCAGATGAATGTGCTTGCCTCCCTCTCACCAGCTGCCAAAATCCAACTTATCTGTAAGTGGAAATAATGCTTAGCCTCTGGTCGATCAGAGCCTCAATGCTCTTTACGAGAGGAGACGAAATAAAACCATTCCCCGTGTTAACAGCTGTGAAAGCCGACGTGCTGAGAGGTTAAGTGATTTGCCGGGTGTGAAGTAGGATGGTGCCTGGCCCTCGGGAGCCCTTTTTCGGGAGGAGGATGGGGGTGGGGTACCACAGACCCCAGCATCACCACCAGCCCCAGCCCCCCATTAATCCCCATTCCCACAAGGGCACCTGGTGGGGGGACCAACCACCTGTATTGTGCCTTACCCCAGACCAGGCATAACCAAAGTTTTACCAGAAATAAAATTATATTCTTCAAAAATCCTCCTAAAATTATCTTCTGAAAGCAGGTGTTGGGTTTTCTGAGCCAGCATCAGAAATAGGTGGCAGCTGGGAAGATTTTTGAACATCCCAGCAGTGCCTTAGTGTTGGGAGGCAAGCAAGGGAAGAGATAGATTAAGCCAGAACTCAGATACCTTGAAGGTATCAATGCACGTGCCCCGTACAGCCTCTTGTCTGCTTCGGGACATTTAGGCCTGTTTGCTTAACTAACAGAAATGGACACCTTTTAAGATTAATTCAGGATGCCCAAAATAGAGCCTAAGTATCTGTATAGTTCTTCAATATAGGTGGTGCAGCATATGTTAATAGACCAGAATATTTTATTTCTAGAAATGTAATATTTATTGCCACTTTATACAAGGAATATGTTAGACATAGTGGCTGTGTATGTACAGGTACAAGTAATAAAAAAGGTACCATAAAAGGCACACTCAAAAATAGGCAGTGTTATTCCCCAGTTTTGTAGGGTCGGTAAAATTGATAGCAGCTCCCTAGCAGTGGCTTCATCTCCACGCTCACAGTGTGTGTTCTTAACACCTTCCTTCACTGCAAAACTGAAGTATTTAACCCAAAACATACAAACAAATCTGTTATTCTTCTCCTTTATTAACCTTCAGAGTCCTCTGAAATCTCACATGAAGAGAAAGCTCTTCCCTTTCCCTTTGTCTAGGAGAAGCGGTTTAAACTTTACATGCAAATAGACACACACATATGTGTAAGCCTTCCCGTGTAATCAGGCACACACAGAGCACTTTGTCTTCCTCTCTATAAATATATATACGCACATATATATCCACAGACATCCAGGCATGTGTGCATATGTGTGTGTACAAAGAGAGAAAAAAAGACTTAGAAAATGAAAGACAAATGTTAGAGAATGATATTCCCAAGCCCTCAAATCCCTAATCATGAGTTTGATGCAATATTTGCCCTAATGGGAAATGATAACTGGCACTATTCCAAAGCAAACCTCGAAGAAAGGAGCAATAAAAAAGGAAAATGCTAGCTTGGCAGTTAAAGAAAGAGGAGCCGAAGCGAGAACTGCTGTCGGAGATAATAAAGAATTAACCACAAACCCCTTTTCTATTAAGCACAAAAAAGGATATTAAAATAACATGCCCCCTCCCTAAATGTTTCAAGGCTTGTGTCATGCTTCTCTGCGCAGCTTCCCCGGGATGTTCTGAGGCGCGGGGCTGCAGCCCTGTGCAGCCGCCTCCCAGCTCCCTTCCCGTGCGAGGAGAGCCTGCGCCGCTCCAGCACACACCGCTCACAATCACGCCCCTGCTTTCGTGAGCTTACACAGTGCTTTCCAGATCTTGCCCTTCCCAACGAGGGGCAATTTGGCTGTGGCCCATGACCCTGCGGACCTTCAGGCCGTAGCTGTGATGAAGCAGTTCTGAAGGGCTGCCTCTCGCCTTCCCTCCCCTCAGGAGGCTACATAATGGGCAGCCCGCTGTACAATGCAGCTTGGCTGCTGCGTTCTCCGTACTGCCCATAGGCACAAAGACGTCAGTTAAGTATACAGTGAGTCCTAGTGCCCTATTTTCTCGTTATAGCAGCAAGCATCAGTGCTTTTACCTTCATGTTCTTACTACCGTTTTTACATTTGGGGCATTTTCTCACTTTAAAAATTACATGGGATAAATTACACAGAAAGTGCCACAGATCTGGGACAAAAAACTGGTGCAAAAGAATCATATCAAGAGCGGCTAGATATAGAAGAGAAGAAAATGGAAAGAAGGGCTGTGAGTCAGGAGGTACTTTTCCATCTAGTATCCCCCCTAAGAGCCTCCTGGGAGAGCACATAATGTTACTAACAAATAGAGACACTGTTCCCAGTGTGTGTGTGCCTAGTATATGCCCTCATGCAGTGCTCCACAGCCAGGAACACACCAGAGAGCCCCAAATCAACACCATTTCTGGCACGTCATATGATGTGCAGGGGTTTAGTAACCGATTTTGCTCAATTTATGATTACTCAAAGCATTTTTACAGCAAAATCCAGCATAAATATCCCTTGAAATTTCCACCTCAACTAAGTAGTAGATTTTATTATGGCAATTTTAAGTTTGCAAAACAAGTGGTACTCAGGGCACTACAGACTCAACAGGCTGAAGTTACCCTTTTGTATCAAGTCAAAGAGACCTTCAATACTTTTTATTTCAAAGACATTTATGGCCTAACTTTGGTTCATTAGCACATAAGAAGACATTAATGACATGGAGTAATGAAATGTAAAACTCCCTTGGTACTTTACTATTATCTGGATCTTTAATATGCAATTTCACAAGAGCTAAACTAGCAGCTGCTTTAACAGCATTTTGTGGAGCTGGTCCTCACTTGTGCACTAGGAGTGCCCCAAAGCCAAAATGGCACAAGCCAAAAAGGTGAAGATGCAATAAGGAATCACTAAAACTTTATCATAAATGTCAGATGAAGCATATCTGCCAGTAAGAGCTTATTTAAAAAAAAAAAAAAACAACCAAAAAACAAAAAAACAGTGGGTAGATTGCATTGATCTTAGCCGCCATGAAGGAAGAGCTTTAGAAGGAAAAGAAAAAAATGCCCATCTGTACAAGATGTTTTTTAAACCTAAACATCTTGCTCTTTTAGCCTTCTAAGCTCTTTGTGAAAGAGGTATAACCTGCAACTCAGGAAACTACTAATATAATCTATCTTTCAGAGACGAAAATCAAAACTCCTTCTTAGCTATGCCCATGCTGAAAAGCAGAGTTAAATATCAGCTGCTTTTATCTGAGTGCCTAAATTTAAAAAAAAAAACCAGAATTCTACCAGCTATTAAATAAAAGCCCATTGTTTGTGTGCCAGTACCAGTTTAGGTTAATTTCTACGTTGAGTTTAAAAAAAAAAAAAAAATCAATAAAGGTGTAGGTGGAGAGGTTTAAAAAATAACTACTGGAAATGGTGAGCCAAGATCTTCGGAACAACTTGTCTCTGCCTGAGGTACAGGCAGGCTGCTTTTTAGATCAGTCACCTACAACTGTGGTGTCATGAAGTGGAAAAATACCACCGAGAGTAATTTTTAGCAGAGAACACTAACAGCTCCTCTCACATTTGCATCCAGTGAAACTATTCCAGTTAGATTCACTGGTAAGTTCTAAATTCTTATTTGATTTATCAATCACAATTTTATATTGTTAATTCATACGTTCATTAGACAAATCTATTCCTCTAAGGTAATCAGTTAAGGTACTGTTGGCATGTGAACATGCACAAATGGATAATTCTTAATGACCTTCCAAGTTGACATATTTTTGGCATCAGTTTTCTGTATCCTAATTTCAAGCTGCCTCTCTAGTGTTATTGTAGGGCTGACTTCACTTCACAGTCAAGCAGGACTTGCAATTGGAGGTTGTTAATAAGATTGTTCCCGTCAGATATCAGCAGAACAAGGAACAATTAAAATGATTTCCTTGGATAAAACCTCTGTGTTTCCAGCTGGGGAGGTCAGTAAGCAGTCCTCTATTTCAGCAGCCTCAGAAGAGAATATGTTTGACCAGATTGTGACTTTTTCAGTATTTCCACAGTAAATGACTTTTGCCCTGCAGATGTTTGGTAACAAAAAAAATTGTCAGGGAAGCTGGAACTAGATGAACTTTAAGATCCCTTCCAACCCAAACCATTCTATGATCCTGCGAAATGAAATACAGGTCAGTCAGGGTACTGTTCTGCCAGCTGGTCTGCATATTTCTCTCCCACAAGGCCAGCCCAATATCACAAATCTTCTACTGCAGATTAACATGGTGCAGGTGAACCAGAGACCAATGCAGATATGGCATAGCCACGTCTTGCAGGTGTCTGATGGAGGGGCGCCAGGTTTGCAGAGTTACAGAGGAATGAGCTCAACTACCAGAAAATGCAGGAATGTTTTCTATATTATCAATTTGATAGATGGCATTTGCCCAGCTGAATGACCCTAATTCACTGTGATACCCAAACTCCAGAAAACCCTGCAAACTGTCATTATCCCCACTAAGGCCATTTGGGGTTTCTTTCTCTCCTCAGCCTCATACTGTTACTGCTGTTCACCCAGTGCCATGAGACAGGGGAAATAAAGGCATTGTCCTAAACACAAGGTTTCCAGGGTTTCCAGCATTTCCACAGTGCTTCCCAGGGCAGATCCAGACAAGGAAAGGGCAATTTATGGCTTTTTCCAGAGTCTACAAGAGACCAGAGGAAGCAATCTGGGGCAAGGGGGAGGGGGAAATGGGGTAGACATAGTGTCACCATCCACTGAGGTTTGGCAGTTGTCTTCCATGGACTGGGAGGCAAGTTAGGCAGGGATTGAGGAGGGACGGGAGAGAAAAGCATGAGGAAAAAGCCCTCCCCGAGCTGTGGGCCAACATGACCGTCAGCCCCTCATGAAGGAGACGCTGGGGTTTGGGGTGGTGGGACATAGTAGAGGCTGGAAGGGTTGTGTGGGCAGCCTGCATCCCCTGCGCCCAACTGCCACCCAAAAGTCAAAGAAAAGAGTTTGCATCCCTTCCTCAAAAGCACAGCTCGGGTTGCAAATCCAAATGTATGGGCAAAATGTAAATGCATTGTGACAAGCTGTACGGGGAATCAAAACAAGGAACAAGGAGCGTATGTTTCTTTTAGAGAAATGTCCTTTATCTCGCAGGCAGAACGAAGCGTGTGGCATTCAAATGTTAAGATTTTTACACACTTCATGAAATACTAAAGAGAAACCAAAAAAAAAAAAGAAAGAAAGCAACAAGAAAATAACCCAAGTCCGTGTCACTTCTCAGCTAGTTTGGTTATTGCTGCTCCTGAGTACTGTAACATATGCACTTTCCCTTTTGAAAATGTATCAAAGTTGTTATTTTGGGGGTGGGATAAACTCTTACCCATGCATATCTTATGTTTTGAAGCCAAGAATGCTTAAGAACCTGCTCTGGATCCGCACATCAGATGCATAAGTGATTAGTGACAAGTGACACAGAAACAGAGAATGTGCTGTGTTACGATGAATAATAAACACGCGCAATTTATGCAGGCAGAGCAAGCGAGGAGATGGCATCCTGCACTTTTTCAATATAAATAATGTGAATCTCTCGGCAATGAAGCCCAGCCGATCAGGGAGTTTCTCCAGCCCACCAGCAGTGCAAGCCGGTGGTAGATAGTTGGGGATGGGAGAGAAGGGGTCGCCCACCAACAGAGCCGCTTCTGGCTTCTTATGGGTCATCACAACTGATGGCAGTTAATTGTCTCTTAACTAGAATCAACATAGGAACAAGATTCACAATGGGCAAAGTTTTTCTCTCTCTGGGAGAAAGGAGCTTTTAGATAAATTAAAAAAAAAAAACTTACTGAAAAATACTCTTGTGATTTTCTATTTCCTGGGTTTCTGGAGAGCATCACTAACGTGATAGGATTAATGGTGCCTATGTGGGGGGAAAAGACAAACAAACAAACAAACAAAAAATCCAACCAAAAATAATTGTTGAATGAGCAAACTTGATTTTTAGATGAAGTTTCTCCAGAAAAGGTGAGCACATGCCCTTAGGAGGCTGTCATGGCTGAGGAGAGCTGGCAGCAGGTTTTTTGAAGGGCCACGGTATACCTGATGGGCACCTTGCCACTCTTGCATTCTCCATTAGCAAAACCACACATAACCCCCCCCCCAAAAAAAAATGCCAAAGCCAGCCAGACATCCATCCTTAGCCCAGCTCTTGTGTTTTTCCTCTTGTGTGCATCTGGCATGCAGACGCATCCTCCTGTAGTCCCATGGACACACAGCCTCCTGCAACATCCCCACTTCGCCACCTTCTTTCCTCTGCCCCTTGCTGCCCTCCCACAAATAAGCTATCCTCCAGGGAAAAGAGGAAGACATAAATTTTTTTTAATTAAAAAATTATCCACCTGCTACTAACTCTGCACATTTTTTCCTGGCTGTCCTGGCCTGCCAACTCTGAGCAAGCTTTTCTCTATCATTTTTACACTATCTCTACACTTCCAGAAATGTACGCACTTGGATAAAAGTAGAACTGAGAGGGGAAAATGCATATTCTGTTAAATAAAAAAAAAAAAAAAAAAAAAAAAAAGTTGAAAAAAGTGTCTAAAAGATGGATGTGTAAAGAAATCATTCCCGTACTTTAACTCTGAGTTTGGGTTATATAAACTGTACTGTGGTAATTACCACAGTCCTCCAGATTAATAAACAATTACCATAGTAACTAAACCATCATATGAAACCTATTCTCATGAATTTTTAAAGCATAAATGGAAATACATGCCGGTTGAAAAAGTCTCCTATTTATTTTGTTCCTGGAAGACAAGGCAGACAGATCCATTAAAGGATCTCATCAAGTTATTTCTTCCTCCGCTGGTTACTGCAGCCACACTTCGGACAAGTGCCATATATTATGTACTAACTAGGAAAGTCCATTATGTGGCACGGGGCCTTGGGCTGGCACCCCACTCCCCTGGCAGCCCCTGCGCTGTCATGCCTTGTTTCCCCAGAGGGTTTAGGTGACATGGTTCACCTTTTCGTTTGCCAAAATCTAAGGGGTTGTTCCCTGCTTGCCCACCGGGCTCTTTTATTCTTTTTTTTTACTCTTTTATTATTATTTCTCTCTGTGTGAGAAAAGATTTCAGGTTGATGTTACATGACCACACACAGAGGAAAGACATCTCCATCAAATATTTGATAAGTTGACTAACATGAGACAATGCACACATCCAAATCTAACTTTCCACAGCTTGGTGTGCCTTGTTTCCAGCATATCCACCAATGTCCCACCAGGCTGACCCTCCTGCTGTGCATGTCACAGCCTATTTTCCACGTGTGGAAAAATCCAGCATGAGCAGCTCTTATGTCAGTGCCTTGCACCCAGGGCCATCCAGGAACCAGGAAAGGGCTCTCTGCAGCCCCTGTGCCTCTGCATGGTCTCACCGTGCTAGGAGGAGGCAGTGAGGATGGGCGAATGCTTCAGCAGAGCAGCATGCAGCAGGGGTGGGCTCCTGTTATGTGCAAGCCAGTGACACACTCAGCAGGAAGGGTATCCCAGTTTGGCATTGCCTTTTCCCCCAAAGCCTGAGCAAAGAGCAGCCCCTCAGTACTGCCCTGCACTCCTCCTGCCTCAGAAACCTGCCCTCACTCAATCACGGGAGGCATCGGTGATTAAAAGCAGTCTATAAAGTGCACTCAAGGTCATTAAAAAAAAATAAAAATTCTTCCTCCTTCCCCAATATAAATGCTCGTATGATACTATCATAGACAAAAATTTGGTTTGAAAGCTCACACCCATATTTCGGAGCTTTAACACAGCTGAGCTTGGCTTTACTGCACTTTCCAATTTGTTTGTAATGTTGAAAAAAACATATCAAAGTGACAAATAACAAGATTATATATCAACCTGTTGATAATTCTGACAGGAAAGCTGATAAATAGACCTGAGTTAAAAAATACTGTTCAGCATTTGCAATAATAGTCTAAACCAAGAGGTGAGACTTCTACGCTTCAAGTTCGTGCTGCTTACTTTTGATAATTTTGATGAGCTGAAATAATATCCCCTCTTTTGCAAGAAAGTATTTCTTCATAGACTCTGAGAGTTAGGAAAGCCATTAAATCCTTGTGGATTGAAGGTAGAAAAATAAATTGTATGTATTTTAGACTTTGAATGATCTTCCTATAGCAATTTTCGGGGAAAAAACTATGAAGAATTCTGCAATTTTAATCTCCTCAGTAGCTTCCCATTACTAAACAAGCAGAACACCACAGTACAAATGTGGATGTTACATGTCATCTTGATCTGCTGCTTTTTTCTTTCATTAAAGCTTTAATGCAGCAATTATGGCTACGTTGCCCTATAAAAAAAGGAAAAGGCAGTTTACTTTAAAAAGTGAAATTGCATAGCCTACTATTTAATTATACACAAATGTAAATGGCCTATTTTTCCATAACTGGTTATTACAGCACTGTTTTACTTTCTGAGTTTTCACAATCTCTAAAACCTACAACGCTTCCTGCTATATAATTGTTTTGCTACATTATTGTTTTCATCTTATTTTTTCTTTTAATGCGAGTGCAGCGGGATAAATCTTGGTTTTAAGCCAGCCAGTACTTCATCTACTTAAGCTTTTATAGATGAAGATTGCTGTAATTATCAGAATACCCGCTTATTTCTGAAGTATTATCTTGGCAACCTGCTGGCATTTACAACCAATTAACAAGCTTTGCCCATTAGTTGCATAAGGGGTATCACAGAGTAAAGCCATTGTGTGCTAATTTTCTATTTTAGATAATCAGTTTGGCCATCCAAAATGGAAAGGGGAAGAAAAGAAAGGTTTGACACCCAGTGGCAGACATGTAAAAATGACTACATGCCTCCCTGAGACAAAGGTATCCAGCAACTGCATGATTGCTTCACTGTCGTCACCACTGGGTTTTAAGTATTTATTCCTTTTGTCTCTTTTGGAAGAGAAAATAGAAAGTACAGCTTCAGCAAAGTAATCATGTCCTCTTTTTATTTTTTAAACAGACTGGCTTCTCCCTCTGTCCTTGCAGGCTTGTAATTTCACCAAATTGTATGAGTGTTAAACACGATTTCAGAAAAAAAAAAAAAAAAAGGTAAAAAAAGAGTAAGCAAGAGAGAAGGAAACCTGTCCGCCACTGGAAGTCACAGCTTTCCTCTCCTAGTCACAGGTGAGCAGAGCCCTCATGCCAAAGGCAGCCTCTCACTCGCGTCGCTGCACCACCCTTGTTTAAAGCCATGTGCAGGCTGGAGGTTTAACCAGGCACCGCTATGAGCAAATGGGCTCCCGGCCGTCCTTCAGCCCCTGGCTGCTGAGCTGTGCCAGACCCGGCCATCTCCTCCCTGTCCTGGAGCATTTTGGACAGCAGGCCCCCCTCCCAGCAGGATGCTGTCTCAGGCAGTAATGTTGGGCACTTCCCCCTGGGGAGAGGGGAAGAAAATGCTCAGAGAGTCTGGGTCATTTTTTAGGCGTTAATCTTTGGTTAAGGCACTGTTTGCTTTCTCTGCTCCTGGTGCAGAGCAGGAAAGATGCACTTCTCTGTTGGTGCCCTGGGCAGGAGAATGCTCCTGCCTGCGGCCACATCCTGAAATACTCATCCCCGCCAGACCCATCTCCAGAGCTGCCCCATGAGCACCCCAATGCCACTTAAGCTACCCCATCCACACAGCATTTGGTTGGGTCCTGTCTCAAGCACGGGCACCATAAACCAAAGCTGGCACACATGGGAGCGGGCACAGCTTGCAGCACTGGCCCCACACCACACCAGCCCCTGTTTCCACCTTCCCACCCTATCCCTGCTTCCCAACCAGGCACAAGGTTCAACCTTTCTTGATCTCCCACTGACCCCAACCCATGAGCTTGGCCCTTCTACTCATCTCAACCCCTTCTGCCTGAAGCAGCCAGGACCATAAGGGCCTCCTCCCTGCCAAGGCTTGTCCCACACCCCACCCCATGGCAATGGGAGAAACAGGTCCCAGATCATGCCCAGGGAGCCTGAAGGTAAATAACAACCAAGAAATTATTATGCTGGAGGCAACAGGGCTTACCCATTTAATTGTATATAAAATTAGATGTTAGACCTGGTATAGATGCCTGCATTTTGTAATGAGGATAGGAACTAATCAGTTTAAAGATGAGCACAGTCTTTAAAGCATGGTTAGATCCCATTTACTCCACTGAACAGAACGAGTGGATGGTTCATGCTTGTAAAAGGGTTTTATAAAATGTAGCAAACTGTACAATGACGTGTTTTATTTGCCTTCTGTGGTTTAGATTCATATTTTGCTTTAGCATAAGTTAAACAAAATTAAGACTATGATTATGCTAAGAGGATGCAGCCAGTGAAGACAGAAAATGTTGAACTCCTCAAAGTCATAAAGAATTGTCAACTGTGCAATTAGTAAAGAGTGAACACATACAATGAAGTCTATTAAGTCATAAATGAATGAGAAAAACGTAGTGCTTGGCAATTTAATGTGTATATTTGTCTTCATTATTTTAAATTAATTGCTATTGGCTACAATCATTAGAAAATCTACAATTTAAGTAAGGTACAGCATAAACCCTCCTATAAAGTGAATCTAGTTAAATAGCCAACCTATTTTAAAATTACTTAGGCTACTGAAAATGAAGAAGTAAGAAGGGTTGATGAGCAGAGTGCTGGGGACAGCTCTGAGCTCCTCACAGCCTGTCTCCTGTGATGCTGCCCCAGGCTTGAGCATCTTGAAGCCCTTCCACTGGTGGCAGGGAGCACGGATCAGTCCTCTCGCCTGACACCTCCATTATCATGAGACCTCACAGATGTTCCCTTTCTGGGCACCTCTGGACAGTTTTCCCCCAGACTTGGCCTGGACTCACAGCTACTCACAGCCCTTGCAGTGGGACAGCATGCCATCAGCCCACACACCACCAGCAGAATGCTGTGACATTTCTCCTTTGCATAAGAAGATTATTACTGGGGAAAAAAAAAAAGTGGTTTTCTCCCAATCCTTCACTCCTGAATGACCCCTGAGAGATGCAGCTTCTCCCAAGCTAAAGAAAAACATTTTTGTGAACGGCTCTTATATAATCCACAAATACCTTTCCAGTGTAGTAGTCTGTCCAGAGGTGGCTGATGTGCACTGCGTGCCCCCGTGTCTGTGGGCAGCAGAGAGTGATGTCCTGCAGAGGTGTCCCTGTGCCCCCCCCTTGGAGGAGCCCTCTCCAGCAGCCTGCAGGGCCCCATGGCACAGCTCCTGGCACTGAAGGGCTGGTGGGCACTGCAGAACACCACTGCCTGCTGCCAGGCTCTGCACTGTCTCCTTGGGGTGGCTTCAGGGTGCTACAACCAGACAAGGATGGGAAATGAATGAGCAAGGAGTGTTGCCCAAAAGCAAACATTTCAGAAAAGTCAACATGGTTTTTTTTGTTGATGTTTTGTAAATTAAGTTTCTATTTCCTGTTCTGAAATGTGATTTGGAGATCACTTGCAGTCACATTTAGTTTCCTTTTCTGAATAAAGATGATTAGAACCATAAGATAGATAACAGAAGGTATCCCCTTTTTCCCATTTTTCTAACATGAAAGAAAGGAAACTCGTATTAGAAGGGAGTTTCTTTCGAAGTCTCAGGTGAAAAAGAAGTTATTTGCCCATTCTAATTAAGCCATTCCCAGTGAAGATTAGTGTGCCCCAATAGCCTTACCAAGTTGATGATGGGGCAATTGGAAAATGGGTGAGCAGAAAAATTCTCACTAGGGAAATGAAACAGTACACAAATTTCCATTATATGTTCTACATCTGCAAGGAAGGAGACACGTTCCTCCAGGACTCTAATCTCCATCATTAATATTATTATTAAATATTTACGTACCACCCTAAGTTTGCATGACACTTTACAGAGATAAAAGATGCTCTCTTTGCACTGAAGATCTTACAGCCTACGTCAGATAGAGAAAGCAAAGTTAGCAGAAAGGAGACATGATGATTAAGAAAAGGATCTAATGCTGGTGACCCAAAAGCATTTTTAGATTGTAACAGCACATGGGACTAGGGATGATGAAACCTCATGGCATCAAGGCCCATTTTGTTTTTAGTAGCCATTCAACCTCCTTTCAGACTCATAGTGGTCATGTGGACCTATTTCTCCAGAGCTTTGACCTAAACGAAGAAAATAATGGTGTCCTATAGCCTCTAGAAAAATACTTTTTTCACCTGTTTTTTCTACAGACAAGAGATGTCAGGCTGCAAGAGTTCGGCAGTGCATTCTTCCAGGCTGTGCAAGTGGGAGAAAGGGCTATACACTGCACCACTGAGCTGAAAATAGAAGAGTGGTTCAGTCTTTCAGCTTGGGTTTTCTCCATTTTGATTAATTCCCTCACTTAATTTTCATTTCTGACAGTGCAACTAGAGAGCCACGATGAATAACCCTTCCCAGTCAGACACACTGGGCTGGGGTGGCTCTAGCCTTTAGCTGGGGCTGAAGAGATGCAGCAGCAGGAAATCAAAGCAATGAAGGGGGAGAAATGGAGATACCCGGCACAACTCTACTTGCTCAGGACATGGGGCGGGCACATACTCAGCAGATTACAGGGAATACACCTCTGCAGGAATTACACTAAAAGGAAAGGATAACACCAATTCTATAGTCTGTAAAATAACAATTTTTAATGTAGACATTTTTACCTTGGGGAGCCAAGCCAAGACCAATATTAAGCTGCAGCAGGAGGATGCCTCTCTCCTGCCTCCAGGCACAGAGGGGAGCTGGCAGCCGCAGCAGGAGCCAAGCCCACTCTGCAGAGCTCCCTCTGCAGCGCAGCAACCAAAACTCCCCGGCATGGGGGCACTACTCAGGCAACAGCAGCAAGGGCAAGGCCACCAGGTTTAGGGGCAGCAAGAGGCAGTCAAAGAGGGCAGGTGCTGGCAACTCCACCAGAGGGGGTCCAGCCTCCCCAGTACAGGTGGCAAAGACCCCTTCTGGGTCCCCACCATCCACATGTTATTTT